>JAKELP010000042.1:2410000-3070000 GCA_029929735.1 Mimosa pudica
ACACTGTGAGTATTGCTATATTCCTATCTATTTGTTTACCAAAAACATGTGATAAATCAGAAAATTTAGATGAAATGTGTGTGCAATTATGGAGCTTATCAGCATTCATTGTACTTAAGTGTGTAACACAATCTGTTCATTAAGTGAACTTTGTATTAAATCCTTTGTGTAAAGGTCGAACCCTTGTAGGTAGTAAGGGGGAGTAAGTCAGGTTGCAAGTTAGCCCGTAAAACTTGTGGTTGTAAAGGTTGCAAGTTAGCCCGTAAAACTTGTGGTTGTAAAGGTTGGCAGGTGAACCCGTTTGTAAAACCTGTGAATTAGTGGAACTCAATCAAGGGATTGAGAACTGGACGTATGTCAAGAGTTAGACCGAACCAATATAAAAGAATTTGTGTTTGTTTCTTTAATTTTATCTTGTTTTTGAAGCCACAATTCACCCCCTCTTGTGTCCAAAGCCCTTTTCATTTGGTATCAGAGCAGGTCTTCTCTGTTAAGATTCCAACGAATCTGAGAGGTAAAGATCATAGCTGGACACATGAACATCCTACCAGAAGAAGTTCTATTAATAGACCCCCAGACTTTAATGGTGAAAACTATGCATTTTGGAAAATCAAGATGAGAACTTACATTAAAGCAAATGGCTTTAAGTTGTGGAGAGTTGTGGAACAAGGGAACTTTGTTCCTTTGAATTTGGTTGGAGAGCCCAAGTGAGAACATGAATGGACTGACCAGGATTATGCAGACATGGAGCTTAATGACAAAGCTATCTTGGTCCTTCCGAGTGCTCTCCAAGAAAAGGAGTTCTTCAGAGTTAGCAAACTATCAACTGCCAAAGAAATGTGGGATGCTCTTGAGGTTGCTCATGAAGGAACAGATTCTGTGAAGAACAGTCGTATAGAGCAATTGGTTGAGAGTGATCAGATAAGCAAGGTCCTCAACAATCTCTCTGAAAAATGGCGAACCAAGGCAACTGTGGTCAAGGAGGCTAGTGATGAGGAAGAGGCTGCTAACCTCTGTCTCGTTGCTAAGGAGGATGATGAGGAAGAAACCCTATCAGACTTTGAATCCATCCATGGTGATGATCAGGTAAGCCTGACTGATCTTCAAGATGCTTAAAATGATATACATAGGGATTTTCACAAAATAGCTAAAGCTTATCTAGTTTTAAAAAGGAAAAACAAATCACTTGAGATGACTGTGAACTCACTAAGTGATGAGCTTGCGGAATCTAAAAGACTTCCGGAAGCGGACATCCAGGGAGATCCCCAAGTGGAACCCAACGTCCCAAGCTCAGAGTGCTGCGCTAATTGTAGCAAGATCTCTATTGAAAGGGATAGACTATCCAATGCTTTACAAAAATTCACTAAAGGTTCAGAAATGCTAGATATTATTTTAATGAACCAAAGAGCTTATAGGGATAAAACTGGTTTAGGCTATAAGCATAAGGAAAAGAAGTGGGTGGAACCCAAAGTGAAACCCTACATGAAATTCTTTCATAAAGCCACTGGCTACATGTCATCACCATTTAGCTTCTGCAATTATTGCAACAGGAAGGGACACACCACGTCCACTTGTAATGCCAAGAAGCATGGTGCTAATAGCTCCTATAAATGGGTTCCAAAAGGAACAAACATGTCTAAAGTCTTTCCAAGGCATGAGACTAAGGAAGTACATAGGCCTAAGGTCAACATTGGATCAAAGGTTCCAAATACTAATGAAAGAGGACCCAATAAAAGTTGGGTACCTAAATCTGTCTGATCTGTGCAGATCTGTCTCAAAGCATCCAACAACAGCAAGTGGTACATCGATAGTGGATGCTCGAGACACATGACGAGTTCAACCCACTGGTGGTCAAAGATGGAGCCAAAGTCAGCTTTGGTGGGAACCAAAGTGGGAAGATCACTGACGTTGGTGAAGTTGGTCCTGTCCAAGATGTCTATCTTGTAGATGGTCTCCGTCACAACCTGCTGAGTGTGAGTCAAAGCACAGACAAAGACAATGCAGGGGGAATTTGAAATGTCAATGATGGGAGAATTGAACTTCTTCCTAGGCCTGCAGATCAAACAAAGAAGAGATGAAATCTTCATTTCCCAAACAAAGTATTGGGATGGATGAATGCAGGAGTATGATACTCCCATGAGCACCACTGCCGCTCTCGATGCTAATATAAAAGGAAGTTCTGTTAGTTAATCACTGTATAGAGGAATGATAGGTTCTCTATTATATTTAACTGCTAGCAGACCTGATATACAATTTAGTGTTGGCATATGTGCTAGATTTCAGGCCAACCCCAAGGAATCTCACCTTACATGTGTTAAATGAATTTTGAGATACCTTGAGGGAACACAAGAACTTGGTCTTTGGTATCCCAGAGGTCACCAAGAATTCTTGTGGGCTTACTCTGACGCTGACCATGCAGGTTATAAAACAGATAGGAAGAGCACTAGTGGTCAATGTGCCTTCCTTGGTGGCGGTTTAGTGTCATGGGCAAGCAAGAAGCAGACTTACGTTTCACTATCATCCACAGAGGCAGAGTATATTGCTGCTGCAAGTTGTTGTGCCCAGGTGCTGTGGTTAAAAAACCAACTTCAAGATCTTGGCTTAGAATTTCCAGAGGTTCACATCCTATGTGACAACACAAGCACTATTAGCCTAGCCAAGAATCCCGTTCAGCACACAAGAGCAAAGCACATTGATGTCAGACATCACTTCATTAGAGATCATGTTCAGAAGAAAGATGTCAAGGCTCCTTGTGAAAAGATCATGTGAACGTACAATGTTAAATCTTAAGTTTTTCACATCCGGAAGCACATCCACGTCCACTAGCACATGCAGGAACAATCCCTAAGCCTGAGCAAAGATGGCATTCGCAAGCAATATTGCTATCGATAGCAAGGACAGCTATTGAACCTTGGAAGGAGTAGAGTGGCTGGATGTCATTTCTTCTACTCAGCGTGGGATCATGCCGCTTGCGATTGCTGATCAGCATCCGGAAGCATCTATACTTTAGAGTAAAACGACACCTCTGAAACGTTACGTCTTCTCTGACATTCTGAAACGACACGTGGCAAAAAGATACGCCATTTCAGCATTAAATGTTTACGTTTCTCATGCCTTCTCATCATGACCTTTCGCATTTAAACGTCACTTAATATAAATAGGCAACTATCACTTCATCTTCCTCATTCATAACTCATCTCTCTCATAAACATCTCACCATTTTCTCTCACCTTCACAAACATTTTCTTCATCTGTGTCCTTCTCCGTCTCCAAACTTTCTTCCATATCTACACAGTTGTCATTATAATCATCCACACATATAGAATGGTAGGATCAAGTGAGACAAACCCCCCAAACCTCCACTGCCCAATCTGGAAAAAGAAAAGGGAAACAAGTTCAATTTGCAGAAGAACCTGCTCCCTCCAAACGACAAAGAGTTGAGGAGGAAGACGATATGAGCGTCTATAGAGAAGATCCTCTCGAGCCCATTTCCCCTGCCTTCAACCAAAGAAGTCCATATCTGACAAATGTGGTATACGTAGATCTGGATATTCTGAAGGAATTAGGGTACGACCTGTCAGAACATCTGGGTCCCTACATGAACTGGTTGGGGATTCAAAATGAATTCAATGTGGGAGTTCTGCGAGCCTTCTACCAATCCCTTCACCACACAGTGCGAAGAAAGGAAAAGGGAAATACAACCCTCGTTGCACATGTTCGCTTCTATGCCACAGTCAGAGGGAGGAGCATAGAATTTGATTGGAAGATAATCAACAGGCTGCTGGGTATCACAGACCCTGATCTGAACAAGTGGAAATACCACAGGCTGTTCTCCAAAGATCAGTTGAAGGAGATCTATGGCACTGATGGGAAGAAAGCCTCAGGAATGTCTGACTTCCACCGGGTGATCCAGTATGCTTACTCAAGGATAATGACCCACAAGGGTGGAAACTTCTCAGAGTTCACTCTTCTTGACAATACATGGCTCTCTCGTATACTACTCAAGGAACCCATCAACTCTGGGCAACTTATATCCATGGAACTCCTAAGGTGGGTTGATGACAAGAATCAGAAGGAGAATGTCTCTCTTCCCTTTCCCCAGTTGATATCCTTTCTTTTGGAGAAGTTCAACATCAAGTCTACTGGGGATGTGGACAACAGGAAGTGCCTTCCCATAGTAAATGGAAACTTGGGTAAAATGGGAGTGTCATACATCAGACCTCCAAGGGGTGCTAGATCTGGTTCACGTGGGACAAGTAGGTCTCAGACTGATCAGCCATCCACTTCTGGTGCTGCTGAACAGGAAGTGGAATCCCACAAACAACCTATGGGTGTTGTTGCATTGGAAGCTCTAGCAGATAAGATAGTATTCAGAGTCACCAATGAACTTCAGGCTTCGTTCCAAGAACAAGTTGGACGGAGTTTCAAAAAGGTGCACCATAGGATCAAGAAGGTCCAAACAGATCTCGCACGCTTAGAGAGGAAGGTGGACTTGCTGCTGGCCAATCAAATCCCTCAAAACCACCAAGACAATGACCCCCCAGACCAACATGATCCCCCACAACAAGATCCCCCACACCAAGATCTCCCATAACAAGATTCCCCACATCAAGACACCCATCAATCACCTCTCCAAACCCAAGACCAACCTTCCATGACTCATCCCTCCGATACACATCCACAAACATCAGACCATTCACACAACCAATCTCACCACTCCTCCTAATCCTCAAGCCAATCATCATCAGACAGCTCATCTGACGATGAACAAGACTCACCAACCCAAGCACCTCCACTAACCTTTGGCCTAGAATTGCCTCCATCTGATTCCTCCCCAAGTTCCTCCCTAGCACTTGTTGTTTTTGATGATGCCAAAAGGGGGAGAGATGATAGGGCTACCCTGAGACAGCCTTCACTGTGGATAGACATGGACTTTGAGGCTGCAATCAGAAGGGCAATGGAATTGGAACAAGCTCGCCGTGCTGAGAATTTCATCAGAAATGAAGCTGTTCAATTCATTCGCCAACAAGCTGTAACATAATGTTACAAATTCCCTGATTAATTCAATACTACCTTCACTAACTATGATAGAAAAATGATTTCCATAATATCAATAAATCTATCATAGTTAGAAAAAGAATTTCCTACTAATAATCATTATCCATGATAGAAAAGAATTTTCTAATATAACATGAGTACTATCATGGATAATTAATAACTAACCATGTTAGAAAAGAATCACCTAACATGGTTAGAAAAAGAAGCAACCTAGTACATTTACCCGATTAACCAATATTATCAATACGAATAAGAATATGCGGAAGCGAATGCAGACCTATACATTTTTGGCAATATACATGTTTTCATAGTCTAAATAACCTTTGAAAATCAGTTCCCTTCCTGTTTCTCGTGTCTGTGCATGATCACCTGCAAAAATGTGAGTAATCGTGGGATGAGACAAGATTGTCCCAGTAATCACCGCTTAACTCACTATAACAGTGAGATGTGCGGTAGTTGGGCGTCTAAAGGGTACCACAGTTTTAAAATCAATAATACACTTATTATCAAATTTTCTCCCAAACATCATTCAAATCTCTGTCACTTCTCAACAATAATCTCAACATCTCTATCTCCAATCCATGCGTATTACTACCCCAACTCTCACACTCACCTATAGATGCATTGTGCCATCACGGTGCATTCAAGCATATATTCTTCACTATATGATTTGACACTGTGTCCCTCTCCATAATGAGGGGACAATTTCCCTCTCTGGCAATCTCCAGAAAGGGAACCCCAATTCTGTTTTCCATTACAGAACTGGAACGGTTGGGCTCTCCACTGCCAAACAACCGTAGGGGCGGTTGGGCTCTTCAATGCCAAACAACCGTAGGTCACTTCTCTCAATAAGTGGACCTATGAACCCCGATCCAATCAATCTAAAAAGGATCCTCAGTACAAATAACTGTCGATTGGCCTATCGACAGTTATCATCGCGCGATGGTACATCAGTAACAGTGTCATGCAATACTCACCATATCTATCAACCTCAACCTTATTCAAGACCTCAATGTCCATATCAGTGCAATGCACTCTTACAATTCCACGTCAATATATCATCCACAACATTCAATGCTTCCCCTAATAATTCCTCCCACCATCTCCAATTCAACATCTCATTTCTATTCTCATAATCTATGATACATCTCTCAATATCCCTGTCAAGGTACCAAATCTCAATGTATATACACTCACACATACATAATCCAGCAATACCACCAACCAGGATACTACATATAGTAAGTCAAATTTTTTATATGAAAGTAATCGTGTTTGAAAGGCACCCGATAGCCTATTTTGTAGAAAAATAACTTTTCAAAGATAATATATCTATATAATGAGGGTGAGAAAGGATTTTCAAAATCCCCAACTAACATCACCCTCAATGTTATAGTAAGGTGAGTGTGATTACCTGTTCCCGGCAACTATGCACTGACTCATCATTTCTTTCTTGATGCCACAAAACACCACATCGCATCCAATCCTATAATAACATAATGCATAATGATAAATTAATACCATTTCTACTTCATATTCATTAACATCTCTCTCATATCCTATATTACTACCCAGCACCGAATCTACTTATAATTTCTTAATTCTCTAACTAAGCACTTTAGCTTTAATCTTTTATGATTCTCAGTATTTTTGGTTAACAAATAAACCAGTTCAGTTCTATTCACTTCACAGCATAATGGGACAATATCCAATCATAGGTTAAGTCCATTCACATGAGGAAACAATTCTCGCAATAACATTCAGTCCAATCAATTTAATAACATCAAGCCATTGCAGGTAGAAGACTTTGGCCTCAATAAATCAAACTCCATAGAACAATTCAGATCCCAAACAAAATATTACTGAACCAAGACAAGCACTAATCATAGTCAAAAAATTACTCAAATCAGTCCTTTACAAATCTGAAATTTTTATATTCACCTAATATCTTTTGAATTCTAATAATACTAGCAAGGGTCATACACATCTATACACACTTTAAACATTCCCATAGAGCTTTATTAAACCCTTCTCTAACTGAATTTTATCATCAACAATTATGAACGATAATCAAGCAAGAAGAAAAACAATAAACTCCCCTATTTCCTTCACTTTTGACTCGCATCCTTAGCAGCATATCAACGAAAATCAAAAGCATCGCAATTCAAATCACTTTTATTCAATACACATAAAAGCAAGTCACCATTTACTTGACCATTCAAAACAAACTTAATATACTTTTATTATCCTCACATAACATACTCTAGTACATAATGGGAACACCCACCATTAAGTTAAAATGAGAGATTACAACAAGTAATAAGACCCTTCAAACTCACCATCAAAGTAATTTCAGTATTCATTAAGCTATTTTCCAAATTCTTTCAATCCTTGAACTCCAAAACTAAAAACAATTGGTGAAAAATACGGCAATAAAAGCAATTGGTGAGACCATAAATCACAACAGCAAATTTCAACATATACTGCTATATTTCCATTCCCATGATCTTACCTATCAACTAACTTGATGATTTTAGTTTAGAGATTCCCAAATTAGCTGAAAACAATTGTGCAACATAGCAAGAACAACAAACAAGGTCAAAAATAATCCACTTAAATAAACCAGCATGCATTACTATTTTCCTTCCTAATGTCATATTTCCAAATTTACATGAGCTGAACATGCAAAACCACATACAAGACCAAATTCTCATTCCTCTTTACTAGCAAAGGATTAGCAACATAATCCTTAACAACAATCCAAAGATTATAGGGAACAAACAAGTAAATTTAGTTCCATTAACATTATAATCAATACAAATTGAACTTGTAACACCAAAGTCAACCGCACCAATAAAACCTAAACCAATATGGCAACAGGAAATATAGACAAGAATCAGCAGCAATAAATCTTAATCTTCTTTACGCAAATAAACATACAAAGTCCCCCAATAACTTCAAAACCCATTGACTAATACAGTCTCCATAAAAAAAATAGAAATCTGATCAAGAGAAGAAAGTTGTGAAACACTAAATCGAAGTCAAATCAAACAAGCAATGTCATTATCAAACTCAAACAAGGAAAACAAGTCAGCCAAACGATCCACCATTACACAACCAATTATACATCCTCAATGCCTAATCGAAATAAACAAACAATCAAGGAACATAAAATAGAAACAGCAACCATGAGCTCTTCAACTTTAAAAATAGATTACTTAACACAAATTTTAAGTACCCTTCATCCAAGACAAAAGTTAAAACAGCAATTTACTATTCAGCTTGCACTCACATAAACCCCACTATAGTTTCTCTAACCAAGTACACATACACATATCAAACAGAATACACTTTCATTTCTTAGCCCTGTGACAAAATCAAATCAGAATTACAAAAGAAAATAAATCAAACCATAACAATTTCTAACATTCACATTTATTCAAGTACACCTAATCAACCATCAACACTTCCTTCGTGCTTAGAGTCAAAATTAATTAGCTATAAATACAAGATTTGAGGCCAATCTAGCAAGAACATAAATAAAGTACCCACACAGTCTAACAAAAGAATGACATCTTAATCCCCCTTTACAAAATGAGATAAGCCAAATCAACAATCATCTTTGAAACACCACAATCCTTTGCAAGAATACCAGAAATCACAATTTAATCTTCATCTCAAACAATTTATAGATTAAAATCCCAAACCCTAGATTTGCAATCCCTCTCAAAACTCGCCCAAAATCGCAGAGAAAGGCAAGAAAGGAGTAGAAAATACTTACGAAGTTCCAAGATGAAAGAAGGAAGCGTAACCACCGTCGGCCGCCGCCATCTCGCCGGAAAACGGCCATTGCCGAAGGTGAGCAAAGCAGAAAATCCAAAGAGGAAGGAAAAGTGAGAAAACAACTTTGCAAAGAAGAGATAACATAAAGTACTCAAGTATATGGCCGAATCTTACCACCACCACCGCTGTCCGCCGGAGAACCGCTGCTGGGCTCACCGGAAATCGAAGAGAAGTGAAGGAGAGCGCTGAGCAGTGAGGAATCCGTGAGTGAAGAACAGAAATCGCGAGAAGTGGTTGAAAGAGTGACGAACGAGAGTGGGGCAGTGAAGAACAAGAACGAAGAAGAAGAAGAAGAAGAACGAAGAACGAAGAAGATGAAGAAAATAAAATGAAGGGGGGGGTGCCGTCGGATTTATGTGAAGGAAAGAAGAAGGCTGCGTTTGGTTTGAGTGAAATAAGGTTGGTTCCAAATAATTTGTAGCAAAAGTTTACCATAATGTACTCTTTTAATTTAAATCCACTTAAACCAGTCTCCAATCCCCTTAACCTTCAGAATATTTTGGATTCCACCATTCCCTTATATTTCAAATTCTTCAATTGCTTAATTAATTATTTGCACACGTATTACTCAAAACTTCCAAGATACCCCAAAAATCACCAAAAATTCTTAAAAATTCCAAAATTTCTTATTTCTCCATTTATTATTTCCTAAAACACTCTCTAATCCTGTATTAAATTTTTCAGGATGTTACACAAGCTGTTCAATTCATTCGCCAACAAGCAGCAGCAACATCCTCAAGTCACCAAGCTGATATGTAACTGGTATTGGCTGATCCACCTTCTGAGCTTGAGGATGTTCCCCTTAGATCTAAGCTTTCTTCAATGCCCCCTGAGTTTGCCTCCACAGATGATTACCTTGCACATCTCAGAAGGAAGTACAACTTGAAGGTCATGACTCGTCCTCGGGTTATCACTCCTATCTCCAAGGATCCACCCAGTCCAACTCCTTCGTCTGCTCCCACTCCTGGTTCTGCTTCTATTCGAGGAAGAATCAAGAGAACAGCTAGGAAAAGGGTTCCTCCTCCTCCTAGAGCCTCTGTATTAAATGTGAGTGAGGATAAGTCTGTGCCTCATAAGGAGGAATAACAAGCAGGATCATCTTCACATACTCTATCCATATTTGAGCGTGCTCAAAAGGCTGCTGAAGCCAAACCTGCTGAGGTTGAGATTAAGGTTGAGGCCGATGAGATGACTCAAGAGGAGTTCGAGTACTTTGGGACTACCAACCTTACTTTCTCCCAAGCTCAGATGTTGGATGCAATGAGAGAAAACTCTTGGGTTGGAAAAGGAAAGGTAGATCTGTCTCATGACCCAGAGTACTCAGCTTGGGCGTTCAAGGTCAGAAGTCTCCATCTTTCCTCTGGAACCATTCCTGTTGATTTCTCTTCATCAAGACAAGAACAGACAGTTGGAATAGATGAAGAAGCAGATATGAGAAGGGCAATACAGGAATCCCTTGTTAGAATCTTAAGTTTTGATGAAGACTAAAATATGAAAGAACGAGCCAAACACTTAGAGAATATTAGGTTAATATAGAACCCAAGTAAGAGTACAACCGGATGTGGATTTACTTCCGGATGGACTAGGACTAGCGCTCGCGGATGAACGTCTCATCCCTCAGCGACAACAAGTACTTCACTAAGTAATAACTCAGTCTAGGAGCATTAGATGTACAAAACCTTTGAGACTAAGTTAAGATGCAACCGGATGTGGATTTGCTTCCGATTGTATTAAGGCTAGCGCTGGCTGTTGGTATGGATAACCCTGAGCACCAGTGAACATAACCCAACGTCCAGTAGATTTGCTTCCGATTGCTTAGTGACTAACGCTGGCTGTTGGTATGGATAACACTGAGCGTCAGTGAGTAAAATGTGAACATAACCCAACGTCCAGTGGAAGAGCTTCCGGATGAGAAATTGCTTTCGGATGTAAAAGAACTCCCTTAGACTAAATGAACTCCCACTGCATGTGATTATTTGTTGTCATACCACACATCCCATAGCATGAGTAAATGACACACTAAGTCACGTAGGAAAAATTATACTTAAATCAAATCCTAAGTTAGAACACAACTGGATACAGAATCTCTTCCAGAAGACTTAGAGTAAAATGACGAGACTTACGCTGACTATTGGAATAGACATCCCCTAACGTCAGTAGACAATACACTAAGTCAGAACATAGTCTAAGTAAGATTGCTTCCCATAGCAAACAAGCTTCCCACAACATGTATAGTTCTTACTATACTTGATTATATATATTACTCTGTTGAACTAACAAGTATGTGCAGAATTTAGTTTTTACTTCTGGATGCAAATGAGTTTCCGGATGCAAATACTCTTGGCACTGGAATTCAGAGATTAACACTTGCAGAGCAAGATTGCCGCTTCCGGATGAACGATGATCATCCGTCAGCAAGAGTACAAGAGTCAACGTCACATACTCAGAAGTCAGAATGCTTTTGTCAGAGCAGAGTTGTAAGAGTTGCTTTTCAGAGATAAAGCAAGTCAACCCTGCTAAACATTAATGAAGATGTACTTCTCAACGGTAACATGGGATTAACGGCTATATTCAAACGGACATATTCAACCTGCCGCCCAAGCTTTGAGGTCGAGTATAAAAGGAACATCTACATTCAGAAGAAGGTTGGAAGAATAGAGTCTATTGTCTGAGATATTGTAATCTACATTCTTCTTATCTTCTACTCTCTGAACTTAGAGTTGTAACATTCTTAGAGAGTGATTCATTTGTACTTAAGTGAGTAACATCATCTATTCTTAGAGAGAATCATTTTGTACTTAAGTGTTTATCACAATCAGTTCATAAAGTGAACACATTATCAAATCCTCTGATTGATAGAGGCTGTTCTAAAGCTTGTGCTTGAATAACAGAATTGTTATCTTACAAAAGTGAGGGGGAGCATTTAGAGGTTTTCTAAATCTCCATAGGTTGCAAGTTAGCTTGCAAAACTTGTGGTTGAAAGGTTGCAGGTGATCCCGTTGTAAAACCTGTGGTTGTAAAGGTTAGCAGGTGATCCCGTTGTAAAACCTGTGGGTTGTTAGGTGAACCCATGCTCGTAAAACCTAAAGTGTAAAGGCTTTCTTGTGCCTGGTTCAAACAAGAAGTTTAGTGGATTGAAAATCTCAGGTGGAGCCTGGGGACTGGATGTAGGTCTGGAAGTGACCGAACTAGGATAAACTTGTGTGTGCTTATTCTGTTTGTTTAATCTCCACATCAAGCACTATACCACTAGATACTGACTTGTGCTTGGGGTGGCACATCATCACTTTCATCAAGCACAAGGAGTAAAAGTTTTAAAAAGGGGAGAATTTTTAATAAGTTTTATTCTACCACCCAATTCACCCCCCCTCTTGGGTGACAGCCACGTATTTCATCCCTTGTGTCGTTCCAACAGAGACTATGTTTAAGCAAATTTATTGAATAAATTATGATCAAAATTAGCTTTGGGGTAAAAAGTGGTATGATTAAAATAAAAATAAGAGGATATAATTCTAAGGTTAAAAACAAACACAAAAGGAAAGATCTAGGTTTATTTATCCACTTTGTACTTCATGGTGCTCTATTAACCTTCCTCTAATGTCAATTAATGAATATTTAGTTGATGCTTAAAGTCTCAAGTATTTGAATAACTCTGCCGAGCTTACTCAAACCTTAGCTAACATTAACATGCATATTTCCATACTACATATTATGTCAACTAGCTTTATAATCAACCCACTTCAATATTGCAAAACTTGGTTAGATCATATCTCTATCTCACTAACAAACTCTCCATTCCTCCTTGGAATTTCAAGACAAGCTTGAATCTAAGTTAGTTCTTTGTTTAGCTATGCTCTTTCAAGCCACAACTAAACAAACAAGCTAAGTGTTGCGCACCACTCAGTAAAAATAAAGCTCAAGCTAAATTCACAACTATAATAAACATTAATCAATAAGAGAATAAGATGTTCAAACATCAATCCATACAAAACTTCAAAATAAACCTAGAATATGAAAATTAGCTACTCATACTAAGACCACAAATTATCCAAACAAATACCACAGTGCAGAAATTAACAAGAGAAATTCAGGAGAAATGAAAGATAAAGAGAAGAAATCACCAAGCAATTTTGAAGTTCCAAATCATCTCTTCTAAAATTCACAAAACTCCTCCAAGCTCTCCTCTTTCTTTTCAATTTGAAGTTCTCTTCTCAGCTGTCCAGGAAGATTGCCTTATGTTGAGAAGATGAGTGTATGAGCTGTCTCCTTTTCCTTTCTTCCCACCGTAGGTTCTGTTAGTGAAGAAGCCAAATGTTTTCGTGTGTGTGGCTCTCTGCCAATTTTCTGCTGCCACCTCCCTTTTATTCCCTTCACATTTTGCTTCATTAGGTCTTTTTTTCTTTTCCTCCTCGGGTCAGCAAGCCCATGTTGATGATAATGACCCAAAAGCTTTCATGTCCTTGTTGCCTTTTTGCTTTGCTGCCACTTCATCTTTCTTCTTCAATTCTTCAGCCCAAAATGAATGCAGTTTTTAATTAATTCAAAGCCCACAAAATGGCCCACATCACTAAGCTAGCTGCATAGGATGAAAATAAGAGCAAACATGTAAAATACATTGATATTTTCTTTTTCTTCTTCTTGCTTTTCTTTAAAGATGTTCCTCTTCATTTGGGAGTTTCAATTCAGCTCAAAATTACCTTCTTTAATTTCAAAACCAACCTATTTATTATCAAATCCCCCAAATAATAAAACAAATTGATATGTTTATCAAATTTCAATTAATCTCTTTACTTTTTCATCAATGACTCCCCGAATTTACCTAAATTATATGTCAAATCTAATAAAAATTGGGAAGTCATCAAAAATCCTAAGTTAGAACCCTATCGGATGCAAAATCACAACCGGATGACTTAGAGCAAAAACAACGTAAGTAGCGCTTGCGGATGTAGTACACATCCCATAGCGGAAGTCAATTGAACACTAAATCTGATCCTAGTTAACCGAGTCTAAGTAGAATAGCTTCCTATAGCAAAAATGCTTCCCATTGCACTTGCTTATATTACTCTATTGGACTAACAGTTGCGTGCAGAACTTAGATTTACTTCCGGTAGCAAATGAGCTTCCGATAGTGAACATGCTTTACATTACACATACTTGGACTAACGTCTGCAGGACGAAGCTCTTACTTCCGGTACCAAAATCCATCCGATAGTAAGTATAAGAGTCAGAGACCGTTCAAATGCTCAGATGTCAGAATTGCTTTTGTCAGAGTAGTATTGTCAGAGCTACTTTTCAGAAAAGTATAAGTCAACTCTGCTAAGCATTGATGAGCATTTATGAGGATAACGGTAACAAGGGTTAAACGGCTATATTCAAACGGACTTATTTCGAATTGCCGCTCAAGCAATTGGTGTATTAGAGACTTCTATAAAAGGAACAACTTCATCATTTATGACCAAGAACAACTCACGCAGTCATTAAGAAAAAGCCAAGAGCATTCAAGCATAATACCCAGAGAATATTCAGAAAGCTTTAAAGTTCTTAAAGAGCACTTAATACCTTGAGAGTTATTCTTATTGTTCTCATCTTGTTCTTATTGTATTTAAGTCTCTACATTTATTGTGAGCATTCATTGTACGTAAGTGTGTAACACAATCTGTTCATTAAGTGAACTTTGTATTAAATCCTTTGTGCAAAGGTCGAACCCTTGCAGGTAGTAAGGGGGAGTAAGTCAGGTTGCAAGTTAGCCCGTAAACCTTGTGGTTGTAAAGGTTGCAAGTTAGCCCGTAAAACTTGTGGTTGTAAAGGTTGGCAGGTGAACCCGTTTGTAAAACCTGTGAATTAGTGGAACTCAATCAAGGGATTGAGAACTGGACGTAGGTCAAGAGTTAGACCGAACCAGTATAAAAGAATTTGTGTTTGTGTCTTTAATTTTATCTTGTTTTTGAGGCCACAATTCACCCCCCCTCTTGTGTCCTAAGCCCTTTTCAGACTTGACCTCCCTCTTTTCTTGTCCTATTATTAGGGGGCATTGATAAGGATATATTGAAAAAAAGTTGATAAAAGTTAGAAACGGGTCTTATATTTAGGACCGGAGGGAGTGTGTGTAGCTTTGTGCGATTAAAATGTTTCTTTTTATTTCTTAATCTAGTTAAGATATGTTCATCTCGATCTCCTTATCATGTACCGACTCTTTAATTTACTTGAAATCAGTTCCCCTACTCATTAATAGGATGAGTGTGGAGAGCTAGTGGTATTTTCATGACTGTTAAATTTTTTTTCTAGGATCAAGATTTGATTTATAATATTTATTTATTTTGATAGATACACAATTTAGACAGTCTAGATGGGAAACACAGATAATCTATATACTAGCTGTGGAAATCAATTCCTTATTTACTCTCATATGCATTGATGATGTAATAAAACTTTAGAAATTAATTAATACTTTCTTTGATAAATCCAATCAAATAATACTAACAAGGGAAATTTGCATTCTAGTCCCTGGGAAGGGAAATTATTACTTGAAGGTCCCTACACATTCCAAAATAATTATCAAGTCCCTTGGGCCTTTCCTGCAATTATTTGCTTATGTGCAATGACCATTTTGCCCTTATGAAAGCATAAAAACCCAAAACATGCACAAGATAAAAGTCAGGGACTTGCTACCGCGGGTGTGCCTACTTGCTACTGCAGGCTTGGGGACTTGCTACTGAGACGTTAAGTGACCAACATTCCCTCCCAAGTGTCATTCATATCTGAGGGCCCTTTAATAAAGCCAGTGACCACCTTTTGTTATTCCCCGATATGTGCCACACCATGTCTTTCAAAAACCATTTTATTCACATGGGATGGGAGGGACTAGTCAAGGATGTAAGTGAAATTCTAAATGAATGATTAATTTATGTCAAGTGTGAGTATTTGTATTTCATCATTTCTAAAGGGAGATTGATACTACACATCCGCTGACATGTTACTGCAGACAGGTCTGGACCCAGTTACTGCAGGTTTGCTGATCTGTAAACACAGTAACAAGTCCCCATGCCTGCGGTAGCAAGTAGGCACACCCGCGGTAGCAAGTCCCTGACTAGTCCCTCCCATCCCATGTGAATAAAATGGTTTTTGAAAAACATGGTGTGGCACATATCGGGGGAATAACAAAAAGTGGTCACTGGCTTTATTAAAGGGCCCTCAGATATGAATGACACTTGGGAGAGAATGTTGGTCACTTAACGTCTCAGTAGCAAGTCCCCAAGCCTATGGTAGCAAGTAGGCACACCCGCGTAAGCAAGTCCCTGAATTTTATCTTGTGCATGTTTTGGGTTTTCATGCTTTCATAAGGGCAAAATGGTCATTGCATATAAGCAAATAATTGCAGGAAAGGCCCAAGGGACTTGATAATTATTTTGGAATGTGTAGGGACCTTCAAGTAATAATTTCCCTTCCCAGGGACTAGAATACAAATTTCCCTACTAACAATGACCTTTAGTTTTCTTTATACCGGTTCTCAGGTTCCACCTATGAAAATTGTCATCTAGATATTTTTTGGGACAATTACACAAATAAGAGAATTAATTTAAAAAGATGTCTCAAATAGTTGTTACCACTTATTAATGAGCTATTGCACTTATTAATAGTGCATATTAACAACTCCTTGAGACCATTTTGAAATTAAATCTCTTATTTGGGACCTAGGTGCTGAACGTAATGGATGCACAAGAGGGGGGGGTGAATTGTGCTTCAAAAAATAAATACTCGAAATAAACAACACAGAATTTATACTGGTTCGGTCTACCTGACCTACGTCCAGTCCTCAACCACCCAGGCTGAGAGTTCCACTATAACTCAGGTTTTAAATCGGGTTCACCTGAAACCTTACAACCGCAAGTTTTAGACGGGATCACTTGCAACCTTACAACCACAAGTTTTGCGGGCTTACTTGCAACCTTTTTACCTAGCTCCCCCTTACACCAAGCAAGGGTTCAACCTTTACAAATAAAGGATTTTACTAAGTTCTCTTTAAGAACAGATGGTGATACACACTTAAGCACAACTAATTGCTCTTATAACAAGAAGAGACTTAACTACAATGAGTACAGAATAAGTATGTGAAGAATCACTCAAAGTGTTAAATGCTCTTTTCTATTTCTGGGCAGCCTTGAATGCTTTGAAGATTTCTTGTGTTTCTCGCTCTAACTTCTCTCTACAGTATTCAAGGATAATTGTTTTTTTTTTGCAATAAATGAAGTTGAGCTCCCTTTATATAGTCTTCAAGCATTTGAACTCTTGGTAGGTGGGAGTGCCGTTTGAATTTGGCCGTTTATCCCAAGTTACCGTTTGCCCAATAAATGCTCCATTAATGCATAGCAGGGTTGACTTGCTTTATCTCTGAAAAGTAGTCCTGACACCTCTGCTCTGACATAAGCATTCTGACACTGCAACATCTGACATTCTGATTGCTTGCGGAAGCAGATTCTCATCCTGAAGCAATTCTACTGAGTGTGCTGCACTGAGTGTTAGTTTATCAATATGAACATATAATCACATGCAGTGGGAGTGTTCTTTGCCTAACTGGTAAGTTCCTTATATCAGGAAGTACATTTACATCCGGAAGCAAATTCACTGGATGAAGGATTACTTACTCTCTCTCAGTGTTAAGTCACTTCAACAGCTAGCGCTAGTCACTAAGCTATCGGAAGCACTTCTGCTAGACGTTGCTTACATTCACTGACGCTTAGTGTTATCGTGTTCTATCAGTCTGCGCTAGTGAAAGTTTATCCGGAAGTGATTCTACTTGATGAGGCTTATTCACTGACGCTTAGTGTTATATCTATTCTATCAGTCTGCGCTAGTGAAAGTTTATCCGGAAGTGATTCTACTTGATGAGGCTTATTCACTGAAGCTTAGTGTTATATCTATTCTATCGCTCTGCGCCAGTCAAAGTTTATCAGGAAGCTAATTCACTTGATGTTGCATTTTCACTGACGCTTGGGGTTATCCTATTTTATCAGCCTGCGTCAGCACAAATCTATCAGGAAGCAAATTCACTTGATGTTGCATTTTCACTGACGCTTGGGGTTATCCTATTTTATCAGCCTGCGTCAGCACAAATCTATCAGGAAGCAAATTCACTTTCTGTTGATTCTTAGCTTAGTCTAAAGGCTTTGTTTATCTATTGCTCATGGACTAAGTTAATTCCTTAGTGAATCACTTGCTCTCGCTGGGGGATGAACTATTTGTCAGCGAGCGCCAGTCCTAGTCTATCCGGAAGTAAGATCTCATCCGGTTGCACTTCAACTTAGGGTTCTAGGTTTTCCTATTACTTTCTAAGTTCTTTCATATTTTAGTCTTCATCAAAACTTAAGATTCTAACATTCTCCCCCTTTTTGATGATGACAAACTCATATTCATCGATTTAGTTCATATGAAAGATTAACGAAAGAATAAGAGCGATAAATAAGAACAATTAACTTGAACAAATATTATTAGCAGAAATAAGTATATCATCAATTATCATTTCGAAGTAAAGAGCATTGACAAGCAAGTAACATAAAGCAATTGTGAAGGTATGCATGGAAGAGAAACAAAATTGGATTGGGGATCTATGGGGGTCTATGTTTCTTTTTCCTCTCCCTCTCCTTTCATCTCTCCATCCCTCAACACTGTAGTCCTTGCTCAGCTGTTAAAATTGGATTCGAGACATCCCTCATGTGATCATAGAGCGAACATTACATCTCTCCCCCTTTTGTCATCATCAAAGAGGAAGATGAGGTAGTGGCTGAGGGTGAGATCGCTGCAGCCCTAGCAAAAACTGGTACTGGTACCATGCATTTCCGGCAGATTTGATCGCTGCAGCCTCCTCCTTGGGAATGGACTTCCTCTTCTTATCAAGCTTCTCTTGATAGGAACCCACTAACTGTTCTGCCATTCTTCCAGAAGTTCCAGGCTGACCTTGAATAGTTCCATTCTGCCCTAGTGTATTCAGCCCAGAGATTTCATGATGTTCTTGATGTTCATTGCGATGTTCTTCATGATGCCCAGATTTTCCAGAATGCACAAGGCTCGATTTCCCAGATTTTGGCTTGTGTTTCTTAGACGAGGAGGGTTTCATTGAAACTGGGATTGTTTCATAAGGTTCGGCCAATTTTTGTGTGGGTATGTGGTAAAATGCGAAAGGATGTATGAAGAAAAATGAAGAACACAGATGAAGAGTATGAATGTATGCAGAGAGAATATATGGGTAAAAATTTTCAAGTGAAAAGTGAAAGTGAAAAATGGCGTTTATTTATAGGCATACTCTATGGAGGGCAAAAAGGTCATGTCGCTTCATATTTTCACACATTGGGTAACGTAAAAATTTAAGTTGGAACGACACACCTGATGACACGTGTCGCTTCTCGATGGCAGAGAAGGCATATCGTTTCTGTGGAGAGTTGAAACGTTTCTGAATGTGACGTGTCCTTTGGTTCAGGCACTGGTACTCACGCCCACCTTGATTTAAGACTCAGCGCCAGTAAAAGGTCATCCGGAAGTAGTTTTGCTCGCTGTTAGACAAGTGCTCTTGGTTGCCTTGAGCAATCATCCAGCGTCAGTGGATGACCATCCGGAAGTGGTTTTGCTTCCGGTTGCACTTAAGATTTAACATTGAGGGACCTGCAAAAACAAGGATTGGCACTCCGATGCCTAAGTTAGTATTGTTTGAAGTATTTTGAAAAACAATTAAGTACATGGAATTTACACTTCATTTGGGTTTACCATTCCCAAATCACCTCTAATAAAAGTAAATTGGTCAACCCCCAGAGGCTTGGTGAAGATATCAGCAAGCTGTTGTTGTGTGGGGACAAACTGTACTTTGACATCTTTCTTTTGAACATGGTCTCTGATGAAATGATGTCTGACATCAATGTGCTTTGTCCTAGTGTGCTGAACCGGATTCTTGGCTAGGCTGATTGTGCTTGTGTTGTCACAGAGGATGGGTGCCTCAGGGAATTCCAAGCCAAGATCTCTCAACTGGTTCTTCAGCCACAACACTTGGGCACAACAACTGGCTGCTGCAATGTATTCTGCCTCAGTGGATGACAAGGACACGCAGGTCTGCTTTTTGCTCGCCCAAGACACCAGACAACCACCAAGGAAGGCGCATTGTCCACTGGTGCTTTTCCTATCAGTTTTATAACCTGCATGATCAGAGTCAGAATAAGCCCACAAGAACTCTTGGTTACCTCTGGGATACCAAAGACCAAGTTCTTGTGTCCCCTCAAGGTATCTTAGGATACGTTTAACACATGTTAGATGTGACTCCTTGGGGTTGGCTTGAAATCTAGCACACATGCCTACACTAAATTGAATGTCAGGCCTGCTGGCTGTTAAGTATAGAAGAGAACCTATCATTCCTCTATACATGGGCAGGCTGACAGATTTACCCTTTGCGTCAGCATCAAGTGCGGCAGTGGTGCTCATGGGAGTGTCATACTCCTTGCATTCATCCATCCCAAACTTTTTGAGTAGCTCTCTGCAGTATTTGGCTTGGGAGATGAATATTCCATTCTTCTTCTGCTTAATTTGCAGGCCTAGGAAGAACGTTAGTTCTCCCATCATTGACATTTCAAACTCACCCTGCATGGTCTTAGAAAAATCCTCACAAAGCATTTCGTTAGTTGCTCCAAAGATAATATCATCAACATAAATTTGAACAATTAGCATATCTCTATCTTTGTGAAGGATAAACAGTGTATTATCAAGTTTGCCTCTTGAGAAACCTTTGCCTAGCAGAAAGCTGCTAAGTCTCTCATACCAAGCTCTAGGAGCTTGTTTCAGGCCATATAAAGCTTTCTTCAATCTATACACATGTTTGGGATGCTTGTGATCCTCAAAGCCAGGAGGTTGTTCTACATATACCTCTTCCTTAATATAGCCATTAAGAAATGCACTCTTTACATCCATTTGATATAGCCTGAAACCCTTCATGGATGCAAAGGCTAGAAGAATCCTTATTGCTTCAAGTCTCGCGACTGGAGCAAATGTTTCTTCATAGTCAATGCCTTCTTCTTGGTTATATCCTTTGGCAACTAGTCTGGCTTTGTTTCTTGTAATTTGACCTGTCTCATCCAGTTTGTTTTTAAAGACCCATTTGGTCCCTACTATAGATTGATGAGATGGCCTAGGGACTAGTTCCCAGACTTGACTTCTTTCAAATTGGTTTAGCTCTTCCTGCATGGCAATAATCCAGTCGCAGTCCTCAAGAGCTTGTTCAACTGAAGTTGGTTCTATTTGAGATAGAAATGCACCAAACTCAACTTCATTTTGAACCTGCCTTCTGGTTCTCACACCAGAAGAAACATCACCAAGCACTTGATCAAGAGGATGATCTCTGTGATGCCTCCTAGCTGTTGGCAACTGTGCCTCATCATGCACAGTCTGCACTCTAGGTTCATCGCAGAGTTCATCTTCTTCCTTAGGATTGTTTGCTGGTGTTTCTTTTGATGATGAAGAAGATGATGGTAATTTTGGGAGGTTAAGTAATTCATCATCTTCTCTGGATTGTCCCCATGTAGGAATTTCATCAAATACAACATGCATGGATTCCTCTACAGTTTTAGTTCTCATGTTGTATATCCTATAAGCTTTACTCCTAAGGGAATATCCTATGAATATACCTATATCAGCCTTTGGATCAAACTTACCCAAGTTTACCTTTCCATTATTATGCACGTAGCATTTTGATCCAAATATTCTGAGGTGGCTGATGTTTGGCTTCCTTCCTTTGTATAGCTCGTATGGAGTCTTATCCAAGCCTTTACGAACATAAGCTCTGTTGGAGATATAGCAAGCAGTGCTCATAGCGTCCGCCCAGAACACTTGAGAAACCTCTTTCTCGTTGAGCATGCTTCTAGCCATCTCCGTCAGAACCCTGTTCTTTCTTTCAACTACTCCATTTTGTTGAGGAGTCCTCGGAGCTGAGAAGTTATGTTCAATTCCATTTTGCTCACATAGCTCAGAGAAGCTATGGTTCTCAAACTCTCCTCCATGGTCTGTCCTTATGGCTGTGATTTTGAGCTCCTTCTCATTCTGCACTTTCTTAGCCAGGACAATAAAAGCATCAAAAGCATCTTGCTTAGAGGCAAGAAACATAGTCCATGTGAACCTTGAATAGTCATCCACCACCACTAGAGCATATAGGTTTCCACCCAAGCTCTTTACTCTTGCTGGCCCAACCAAATCCATGTGGATTAGTTCCAAGGGCCTGCTGGTGGAGACTCTCTTCTTGGTTTTAAACGAGGACTTTGTTTGCTTTCCTCGTTGGCAGGATTCACAGATAAAATCATGCTTGACTTTAAAAGCGGGAATACCTATAGCTAGCTCATTTTTAATTAGCATGTCCAATTGAGTAAAGTTAACATGAGCTAGTCTCTTATGCCAAAGCCAACTATTCTCGTCACTAGATATTAAACATTTTTCCTCTAGCTGTTGACATAAGTCTAAGGTATATAAATTCCCATTTCTGTTTGCCTTAATCTTGCATTTTAAGTTGGCCTTATCTATATTTAGATCCTGCTTATCAACTATTAAGCACTCATTTGAATCAAATATTACCCAATTTCCTCTGTCCGTGCTCTGGCTCACGCTCAGCAGGTTGTGACAGAGACCGTCCACAAGGTAGACATCTTTTACTGGTCCGACCTCTCCAACTCCAGTGATCTTGCCACTTTGATTTCCTCCAAAGGTTACTGTGGCCCCATCTTTGATCACCAGAGATTTGAACTTGTCTCTGTCCCCAGTCATGTGTCTTGAGCATCCACTATCAATATACCATTTCTTGTTCTTGGATGCCTTGAGACACACCTGTAAAATTTAAGCAAACTTAGGTACCCAACTTTTCTTGGGTCCTTGATCATTAGTTTTTAATGCCCTTGGTTTAGAGTCATCCTTGATCTTGGGCTTGTGACTTTTCAGAGCCTCTGGCCGAGTGCTGGCTCTGGACTCTTGGGTTTTCCCTTTGGAATAATTCCAGGCTTGGGATCCTTGACCTCTCCTAGTTTCCTTTGCAGGAGGAGGATCTTTTGTTGCCTTGGTTCTTTTAGGGACCCATTTGTAGGAGCTGCTAACTCCATGCTTCTTAGCATTACAGGTGGACGTGGAGTGTCCTTTCCTGTTGCAGTAATTACAGAAGCTAAAGGGTGAGGAGCCATGATTGGTGGCTTTATGGAAGAACTTCAAGTAAGGCTTTACTTTTGGTTCTACCCACCTTTTTACCTTAGGGGTATATCCCAAGCCAGTTCTATCCCTATATGCCCTTTGGCTCATTAAAATTACTTTTAGCATTTCTGAACCATTGGTGAACTTCTCCAGGGCATTTTGCAGCTTATTATTTTCCTCTGAGACTTTGCTGCAACTAGAGCAACTCTCAGGTGTTGGGGCGTTGGGTTCTACCTGTTGAGAACCCTGGCCATCCACTATCGGAAGTCTTCTAGCTTCCGCTAGTTCCTCACTTAGTGAGTCCACCTTGGACTCAAGTGATTCCTTTTTGGTTTTCAACACCTTATAGGCTTTACATAGTCTAGAGAATTCTTCATGAATCTCATTGTAAGCCTCTTGAAGTTCAGAAAAAGTTACCTCATGATCTTCGTTGGTGAGGTCAACATCTGAAGGTGCTTCTTCATCCTCCTCTCTAGCTACCAGGCAGAGGTTGGCAACTTCTTCTTCGTCACTTGCTTCCTCATCTGAGCTGTTAACCCAAATAGAGGAAACAAGAGCTTTTCTTTTGTCCTTGCCTTTTGACCTCTGCAGGCTGGGGCACTCAGCCTTGAAGTGACCAGGCTTATTGCATTCAAAGCACACAGGGACCTTCTCTTTCTTGTATCCCTTCTTCTCACTGGTATCACCTCTCTGATAGCCTCCCTTCTTTCTGAGGAATTTTCTAAATTTCCTCACCATCATAGCCATCTCCTCATCGTCCATCTCATCATCATCATCTTCATCATTGTCATTGATCCCTTTGCTGGGAGCAACGAGAGCAAGATTTTTGTTCTTGGGTGAAGGTTGAGGAGCTCTCATAGCTAGCAAGGTAGGTTCATATTCAGCAAGAGAGCCAAATAGTGCGGTGATGGAGCTGGTTGATTCACCTTGCACTTCTTGCAAAATAGTTACTTTGGTGATCCAGTCACCCTTCAAGATCTTTAGGATCTTGCTCACTTGCTCTCTTTCAGGGATATCCTTACCCAGCGAGGCCAAATTATTGATGAGATGAGTGAACCTGAGTTCCAGCTCTCTGATAGGCTCGGTAGGGCTCATCATGGCGAATTTATGGAATTCTTCAACCAGCATTTCAATACGTCTCGCCTTTACTCCCCTGGTTCCAGAGTGTGCAGCCTCAAGAGCCTCCCACATCTCCTTAGCAGTTTTGTGGTGGCTGATTCTGTGAAATTCTTTGTGGGTGAGAGCACATTGGATGTAGTGCATGGCCCGATGGTTTAGTTGGACTAGAGCATAGTCCTCAGCAGTGTATCTGGCTCGCACTTTTGCAAATCCATCTTCGTCCAGTGGAACATTATCCCCTCGTTCTATGACATCCCAGAGTCTCAAGTCGCTTGACTTGATATATGTCTCCATTCTGTACTTCCAGAACGTATAGTTGTACCCATCGAAGCCTGGGGGCTTATTGGGTTGAACGGCGACATCTGGTAGGCCATAATCTGGATCCATTACTTGATCTTTGCTTTCTGATTCGTTGGAATCGGGTGAGAAAGACCTGCTCTGATACCAAATGAACGTAATGGATGCACAAGAGGGGGGGTGAATTGTGCTTCAAAAAATAAATACTCGAAATAAACAACACAGAATTTATACTGGTTCGGTCTACCTGACCTACGTCCAGTCCTCAACCACCCAGGCTGAGAGTTCCACTATAACTCAGGTTTTAAATCGGGTTCACCTGAAACCTTACAACCGCAAGTTTTAGACGGGATCACTTGCAACCTTACAACCACAAGTTTTGCGGGCTTACTTGCAACCTTTTTACCTAGCTCCCCCTTACACCAAGCAAGGGTTCAACCTTTACAAATAAAGGATTTTACTAAGTTCTCTTTAAGAACAGATGGTGATACACACTTAAGCACAACTAATTGCTCTTATAACAAGAAGAGACTTAACTACAATGAGTACAGAATAAGTATGTGAAGAATCACTCAAAGTGTTAAATGCTCTTTTCTATTTCTGGGCAGCCTTGAATGCTTTGAAGATTTCTTGTGTTTCTCGCTCTAACTTCTCTCTACAGTATTCAAGGATAATTGTTTTTTTTTGCAATAAATGAAGTTGAGCTCCCTTTATATAGTCTTCAAGCATTTGAACTCTTGGTAGGTGGGAGTGCCGTTTGAATTTGGCCGTTTATCCCAAGTTACCGTTTGCCCAATAAATGCTCCATTAATGCATAGCAGGGTTGACTTGCTTTATCTCTGAAAAGTAGTCCTGACACCTCTGCTCTGACATAAGCATTCTGACACTGCAACATCTGACATTCTGATTGCTTGCGGAAGCAGATTCTCATCCTGAAGCAATTCTACTGAGTGTGCTGCACTGAGTGTTAGTTTATCAATATGAACATATAATCACATGCAGTGGGAGTGTTCTTTGCCTAAGTGGTAAGTTCCTTATATCAGGAAGTACATTTACATCCGGAAGCAAATTCACTGGATGAAGGATTACTTACTCTCTCTCAGTGTTAAGTCACTTCAACAGCTAGAGCTAGTCACTAAGCTATCGGAAGCACTTCTGCTAGACGTTGCTTACATTCACTGACGCTTAGTGTTATCGTGTTCTATCAGTCTGCGCTAGTGAAAGTTTATCCGGAAGTGATTCTACTTGATGAGGCTTATTCACTGACGCTTAGTGTTATATCTATTCTATCAGTCTGCGCTAGTGAAAGTTTATCCGGAAGTGATTCTACTTGATGAGGCTTATTCACTGAAGCTTAGTGTTATATCTATTCTATCGCTCTGCGCCAGTCAAAGTTTATCAGGAAGCTAATTCACTTGATGTTGCATTTTCACTGACGCTTGGGGTTATCCTATTTTATCAGCCTGCGTCAGCACAAATCTATCAGGAAGCAAATTCACTTGATGTTGCATTTTCACTGACGCTTGGGGTTATCCTATTTTATCAGCCTGCGTCAGCACAAATCTATCAGGAAGCAAATTCACTTTCTGTTGATTCTTAGCTTAGTCTAAAGGCTTTGTTTATCTATTGCTCATGGACTAAGTTAATTCCTTAGTGAATCACTTGCTCTCGCTGGGGGATGAACTATTTGTCAGCGAGCGCCAGTCCTAGTCTATCCGGAAGTAAGATCTCATCCGGTTGCACTTCAACTTAGGGTTCTAGGTTTTCCTATTACTTTCTAAGTTCTTTCATATTTTAGTCTTCATCAAAACTTAAGATTCTAACAGGTGCAATTGTCCCATACGTTTTTTTTACCTCAATATTACTAGAGTTAGTTTGCTTTGGTCCCTCCCCTCCATTTGGGACTTGTGATCTCGCCATAACGAAAAAACCTTGTGCATCTGCAACTATAGCTATAGCTCAATTATTTTATGCGAAAATATAAATATAGACAATCTAAAGAAAGTTTTTAACAATGTAAACATTTTTGTTAACCAGAAACAATTTGAAGATGCCCATGGACAATTTAAAGTGATTGATTTTGAACTTGACAGGTTGGTGTGAGTAGTAAGTACTCTCATTCTTAAGCAAGTGGTTAGGGGTTTGATCCCTAACCCTTGTGAATATAGCAAATTCACAGGTCAACTGTCTACCCCTATATGAGACTTCAGAACAACGAGAAATTAATTTCACTTGACAAGCGGGTAGAGATACCCTTGGGAAACAAAACAAAACTGATTGATTTTGCATAAATATTTCTAAAGAAAGTTATATTAGTAATATAATTAGGATTAGATGGAGTACTATTTCTCATTCAAATGTAACAATTTAACAAAACCATATTCTAATAAACTTCTTTAAACTAAAATAATGTTAGAATTAGTTCAGACTGATCGTATGTTTTTGATGAAAAAATCAGACTAATCAAACTTTATCTACATTGTTTTTTTATAAATAATTCAAAAAGATAAATAGAAAAGTTTATGAAAATGATATATTTTGGATGGCAACGCATAGTGAACATCTCTTCTTTAATCAAATAAGACTGTTTAATTAAACAAATAGTGGGCCCATAACGATAGAAAACACAGAAAATATTGCCTGCTTCATGCAAGTGTTTACTTCAAATAAGAAAGATCAGCGATTGTAACCGCTAATTAAACCGAATTTCTCCTCATTCGGCTAGTAGTCACCCTCTTGTAGTAGTGTCTACCTCAAGCAATCTATTCCTCCCTTATACATATTAATATATATTCACACATATTTTAAATCTGTTCTTCATTCCCTCCTTTTTCATTCTGAGAAATTTCATGATCCCAGAGAAATTTTCCTCTATTCTATTTTATTTTCAGTGGCTCATCAGATTATGCTTCAACTTCCTCAGTTGATTTATCACTCTGAGATTCAAATAATGTTCATTCCCTTGTCTTGTGGATCCAAGAAACCTCGAACATCTCTCAATTCCCCTCCATCTAGAGATCTTGGATGCAAAAGAATAAAAGCATCTTCTAATTCTTCTATTGGGAGAAGAATGGAATAAGAAGAAGAACACTAGTATTCGCAAGAAGCGCCTAAACCCACGATCCTTCTCTGCGAGTTGTTCTGACAATGATCTTCTTGTATTTTTGTTTGGGTCAAATTCAGTAAATCATTTGAAACAACGATTCATATATAAATAGGGAAAAACTTACATCAAGTTTCTTTTTCTAGGTTCTCAATTTCTTTTAATATAGGAGTGACACATGTCCTTTTATAACAACCATTCGTACATGTGTCACTCCTATATTAAAAGAAATTGAGAACCTGGAGAAATAAACTTGACCTAAGTAAGGTCCATATAAATATATGTACTTCATATTACAATTTGGGCTTTGTTTGAAGTTTGGGTTGGTAATTAGTTGATTTTGGCCCTTAAGGGTTAACGCTATATATTATTTCTTGTAGGAAACCATGTATATGAGTGGTGATTAACTAACTGGCTCATTTAATTGGTTAATTAACCAAGGGTTTAGTTAATATGTATAAAAACCATACCACTTGTTCTAATCCTTCGGTGATCAACTGTACAAAAAAGACAGTTGTGAGTATTTTATGTATTCTGGTGCGTTGTGCAACTTTGTGATCCATGGTTCTCGCTTCTTGTTCTGATCTTGCTCTGTTTTTTTTCTTGGAATATGAAGTTCTATATTTATGTGGGAAAGAAACTTTTGGTTTTTCTTTCATTCAGGTATTGATTCAACTTTTGTTAATCTTGGAATATGAAGTTCTATATACTCCATTCAGATTCTATACTAAACTTAGGAAAAGAGGGACAAAAGTCATGGAAAAAACGGCGTGAAACTCCCGCCAAATTTGCCACATTCATTTTCCACCGTTTACAAAAACACTAGAAAATAGTTCAAGTGACGTCAGTAATGACGTGACATCTGATATAGGTATTCGTTTTCTAACAAAATAAATTCATACCAGTGTTTGTACAAATGCCGCCATGTGGTAAATTTGTTTTTCTATAAAAAAAATTGGTTTTCTTGGAGTCGGAAAAGGTTGTCTATTTTTTTTTAAAAAAAAAAGAATTAAACACAAAGCGACGCATATAAAGCTCCACATCTGGTAATTTTTTTATTGAAAAAATAGGTTTTTCTGGCATTTAACTAAATGCTGGAAAAACCAATAATGATCTTTTTCTTCCATAAAAAATAGGTTTTTCTTCCAAAATTAATTTTTCCACCTTAGTATAATTTGTCTCAGTTAGACAATAATGTATGATGAAATATGGCTATTGAAGGTGCAAATGACATTATATGATCCATGTGACCAACCCCATTTAATGATATAAGACTTTTGTTATTGTTTGTGTAATTTTTCTAAAATTTGCATATTAGAAATTGAACCCTTACTTTTTTTTTCCTTGAATTTCAGAAGAATATGTGTGTGTAATAGTTCTATTTATTTCCACTGCTTTAAAATTTTTAAATAACAATATAATAATTCAAATAACTACTTATTATTATACATCGGCCAAAGGTGCAATTTCACCATAAAAGTTAACCAAAATAGCAATGGGCACAAAAACAATTTTCATGATGCAAATGTACCAATTAACAATTACAATTGTTGCCATTTTTGCAATCAACTTTTAAATGTTGACCATTAAAATTTTAGTTATCTAGAATGTTGATTTTCGGTTGTCAATGCCCAAGAATTGATGATTTTGACAATTTTGCGCTCATTTTAATTATTCATTTGTAAATTTGAATCAAGGAAAACCTTTTTGTGCCTAATACTCTTTTAGTAAAAGTCTCTTGGTAAAATTGCACATTTACCATTATTATATCTCTTATGAAAAACATACAGGGGATGAACGTAACTCTATAATCTTTTCCATCCAAAATTATCCTAATTTCTTTGTTTCAACCAAGCCATGAATATTTTCAGAAAGCTAAGACACAAATGAAAGGAGAGAAAAATAATTAATTCAATACCATGAATTCATAAACCCAATGCGTACCTTACGAATCAATAATTATATAGACAAAAATGTTCCATGACAGTAACTTCTTTTCCATCCAAAAGTATCCTAATTTCATTTTTTCAACCAAGCCATAAATATTGTCAGAAAGCTAAGACACAAATGAAAGGAGAGAAAAATAATTAATACAATACCATGAACTCATAAACCCAATGCTTAGCTTACTATTTAGTAATTATATAGACAAAAATGTTCTATGACAGTACATACCTTCTGTTTTCTTAACTAAACTAACAACAGTTAAATTTGTATGTGCGTTTAAGGTGTTTCATAATATATAAAGCAAAGCTAGGGGTTGGAACATTGCTTGATAGCTCTAGAACTAAAAGACATAATATGCTCAATGAATCTTTTTGAATCACAATAAAAGAGTAGCTAAAAGGTCTTGTACAATTTGAAGTGGGCACTCAACATCAAAATTTTCCTTCAGTATATATCATGAACTTGGAAGCATCATTCATAATTTCATTCATATGATCGTAATAGAAACTGACATCTTCAGTCTCCAAAATAACCTGTTCATTCTAACTCTTATGTTCCCATTATTGGAACGCAAAATACAAACTTTCACTCTCTAAGGGAAGAAAGTCACTTGGATTATTTGTCTGAAAGGAATCCCGTCATCTCCCAATCGATCTCCTTCCGTGACTCGGAGTTCGTATCCTTCGGGCAAGAAGACGTTTAGTCTCTCAATCAAACGGCCATGCCCTCTCATTATCTCCCACAAGAGGCTTATCATTTCTAAAAAACGTAATCTGTAGTGAAAAACCCGGAGTCATGTACATACAAGTAAAATTTCGGTATGTGAAATAATAGCTTAAAAAAATATCAATGTACCCTAAAAAAGTGATTCCTTCCAAAGTCACACGTAATATATAATTTGTTGATTTTATTTACCTTATTTCAAGGAATTCCCTACAGATATCAAGAATTCTTTGATAGTTTTCCCTTTCGTTGGAAAATGCTACTCGCAATTCTTCTATAAAGTCTAACACGTCAATCATTTCTGGTTCTCTCCTCCGCATCACTGATTTTAGAGGGATTGGAAATGTGTTAGGAACTATTTGGTCAAGAAAATAAACATATATAAATAAAAGAAAGTGTTTATTGTACCTCCATTTAAAGGCCGTAGATTGTACAATCGAAGGTGTTCTTGTAGTTGATTGCCAGAGCTCAAGCTTATATCACTTGTATCATTATCGTCGTCGTCGTCATCAGAAGCATTTCCATTCTGATCTCCGCTATCTTCACATTCAATATTGCCATCACTCGTATCATTATCGTCGTCGTCATCAGAAGCATTTCCATTCTGATATCCGCTAACTTCACTTTCAATATTGCCATTTTCTTTAATGATTTCAAAGTTTATAAAAGAATTTATCATTAAACTAATAAATATTTAGAACGTAAGAGATGTACAAATCTTTAAGTGTTCACCTTCGTCTTGAGGTTCTTGTTGTGAATCTTGATTATCCATCTTAGGATTTTCATCTCTTTCTTCATTCCTCAACTCTAAATCCTCAGAAACTGAATGATTTTTAGCGTCGTCTTCGATGGATTCATTCATCTCAGAATCTTTATCTTCTTTGTGCGAATTTGAATCACTGTTTTGATCAGGTCTCCCTCTTGAATCATCACTCCCTTCATTGCCATGAAGATCATCATCGTCGTTGTCATCATAATCAAATTCTTCTTGTCTTTTTCTTTTATTGCTCATGATTTTTGACGTCGCACACCTCTTTTAATTCTACTTTCACTTTTGTTAATGTATAATTATACTTCCGCCTTCTTCAATATTTGATTCGTTTATATATGAGATTTGTTAGTTTAATTTCTCATATGTGTGTAGTCTCGTGCAAGTAAAATGTTTCTTTTTTATTTTATAATCTAGTTAAGATGTGTTTCTCTCTCCTTACCGACTCTTTAATTTATTCTGAGTTGATACCCCTACGTATTGATAAGATGAGCGTGGAGAGTTCGTTGTATTTTTTTAACTGTTGAGTCTTATTTATACAATCTAGATTTGATTTATATTATTTATCTATTTTGATTTGATAAATACACAATCTAGATACTAGCTGTGGAATATGGCTCCCTGTTAACTCTTATATGCATTGATTTAATTTTTTTTTGACCATAATATGCATTGATTTAATAAAACTTTAGCGATCAATTAATACCAAGAACGACCATATACATCCAGTTTCCTTTATATTAGTTCTGAAATTCACCTATAGAAACTGTCATCTAGAAATTATTTTACCTCAGCATTAACAGAGTTTGTTTGAGTCCCTCCTCTCCATTTGGGACTTGTGTTTTCGCCCTAAAATAATAATAAAATTGGTTCAGAATGATCTTTTTTTTTTTGCCGAAAAGTTCAGACAGATCAAACTTTATCTACGTTTTTTTTAATAAATGATTCAATAAGATAAATTGAAAAGTTTATCAAAATGATATATTTTGGACAGCAATGCATAATAAACAGCTCTTCTTTAATCAAATGACACTGTTTAATTAAAGGTAAAAAAAAGTTCACAATAAAGACTGTTTAATCAAACAAACAGTGGGCCCATAACGAAAGAAAACTCAGCAAATAAGACTGTTTAATTAAACAAACAGTGGGCCCATAACCACAAACTAAACCGAATTTATCCTCACTCAGCTCGTACTCACCCTCTTGTAGTAGCGTCAGCCTCAAGTAATCTATTCCTCCCTTATACATATATATATATATATATTCACACATATTTTAAATCTTTTCTTCATTTCCTCTATTTTCCTTATGAGACATTTCGTGATCACAATCTGAGAAATTTCACTCTATTCTACTTTGCTTTCAGTATGGCTTCCGATGAGTCTGAAATGGAATTGGCTCATCAGATTATGCATCAACCTCCTCAGTTGATTTATGACTCTGAGATTCGAAGAATTTTCATTCCATTTTCTTGGGGATCCAAGAAACCTCGTACACCTCGCAGTTCCCCTCCAACCAGAAATCTTGGCTGCAAAAGAATACAAGCATATTCTAATTCTTCTGTTGGAAGAATAATAGAATAAGAAGTAGGAAACTAGTATTCGCAAGAAGCGCGGACAATGATCTTCTTGTATTTTTGTTCGAGGCAAATTCAGTTAATCATGTGAAACAACTATTCACATGTAAATATATGTACTCCAAATTACAATGTGGGTTTTGATTTTGGTTTGGGTCGGTAATTAGTTGATTTTGCCCTTTGGGGTTAGCGTCTATTTTCTGTTTCTTTAGGAAACCTTGTATAGGAGTAGTGATTAACTAACCGATTCATTTAATTGGTTAATTAACCAAGGGTTTAGTTAACATGTAGAAAAACCATACCACTTATTCTAACCCTTTGTTGATTAGTTGTACAGAAAAGACAGTTATGAGTATTTTATGTATTCTGGTGTTTTGTTCAAATTTGTGATCCATGGTTCTCTCTTCTTGTTCTTGTTCTTTTTTTCTTGGAATATGAAGATTTTTCTTTATTGATGTGGGAAAGAAACTTTTGGTTTTTCTTGTCAGGTATTGATTTAGCTTTTTTAATTTTGAGATATACTATTTTTTTTCAGATTTACAATATATAGAATTCCAACCTGATTGTAATAAAAAAAAGAATTCCAACCTGATTCCAATATTTATTTTGATTTTTTTTTTTACCAAAACGATGTTTATTTTGATCCAAGGGTCAAGTTTCTTATATATTTATATAGTCTCGACACGATGTCAAAGCACGAAAGTTGAATGCAGCATCATCACTAATCACTAAACTGATAATGCACAATTCAAATAATTATTTTTGCAAAAACAAAATCTATTATTTCATATTTTGGATAACGAGTTGACAATTGCAAAAAAAAAACGCGAATTTTCAAATCTATTTGTTTGAATTTTCTTTTTAAGAAATTGCTGGACTACTCATAATAAAATATATAATTGATCAGCGATTGTTTTTATTTAACGTATACGTTAATTTTTTCAATAAAAATCTTTTTTGTTCTACAAACATAAAAGGTAATAAAATAAACCTTTCATAAAATAACTAGCCATAAGTGTTTGTGTTTGTTAAAACCCACGGTGCTATAAAATTGATCAAAAGCATTTCGTAATAACCGAACCAAAACGAGGCTACATTTTCATAATCGTGTGTGATGTTCACATATTCATTACGTGTACTGTATTTTAAATAAATGTTTAGATATATTTAAAATGAATGTTTGACGAGGAAATTAGTTGGTCCCAAAAGGGACAAAAAGAGTAACCAAACTATATATACTCTATCTAGTTCTAATTAGGGAAAAACTTACATCAAATTAATTTCTCCATGTTCTCAAGTTCTTTTAATATAGGCCATTAGATTGAATGGATAGTTGTTATAAAAGGACACGTGTCACTTCTATATTAAAAGAACTTGAGAACTTAGAGAAATGAACTTGACCTAAGTAAGGTCCTTCTAATTATAAGGTGATCACTTTGATTTTTTAAAAAACAATATAAGGATGCAAAATTAATTATTTTAAATTGTCTATAGTGATATCAATGGACAATTGATTGAGCTAGTAAGTGGACTACACTATTATTGGGAGATGTGACAACCTTACTTATGTGGGCAACACTCCTATCATAAGTCCGAATTAAACCAGACGGTGATTAACAAATTTTTTTTTTCTATAGTTATTTCTTCCTCAAAACTAATTTATTTAACTTATAAACTAACTTTTAATCTAATTACATATGACAAGATGTAATTTTTTTCCTTAACTTCTCTAAGAGAAAGTCAAATTGACCTTTATTCAGAACCACACAGAGTGTGTGTGTGTCAATATATATATATATATATATATATATATATATATATATATATATATATATATATATATATATATATATATATATATGTTCGCACCGCAAGTGCACGGGTCGCGCCAAGTAATAAAGTGATAAGAAAAGTATCGTTCCCACGAGGATTTGGTTCCAAAACCCGGTCAAGTAGAGATTATCGCACTCTCGCTTAATTTAAGCAATACAAATATCTTGAGTGAGGGGTAACTAATTTAAACAAATAAGAAAAAAAACTATAAACAAGTGATTTTTAACTTCAAGGATAAAATGGGTCCTAAGATTATTTTCCCCCCTTGTATTTCCTAACCTTAAAAAGCCTCCTCTCACAATTGCTTTCAATGAATATATATTTGCTAACCTAGGGTTCTAAAGTACTTGTAAACGCTCCGTCGAGTCAAGAACAAGTGTTTAATTCTATTAATCATGCAATCTCTTGTCACAATTAATAAAACCCAATTTCTAAGTTTCAACCCTAATGTGGCTATGTGAGGTCAATAAGTATATGTCTATCTTATCAACAAAACCATCCATTTGTCATGCAAACTTCAAGTTCTCACACTATTTTACCCAAGTTCTACACTCAACCTAGCCCTCTCAAGCATCAATCAAGTGAACACAACATCTAAATGGTGATCAAGCACTTAGAAGCATTAGGTAAAGAGTAAAATAAACATATATATAACATTAATCACAAAATAAGAGGAGGAATTAAGAGTTAATCCATACAAGGGTTCTAAATAATCCTAGAATCAAAGCTTTAGCTCCACATGCTCATGAAATCCAAATAAATATATACATATGATAGCACAATCATAGAACAAGAGAGAGGGAAAGGAAAATGGAGAAGAAAAACCAAGATTTGAAGCCAAAATCTCTTCTAGACTTCAATCCATTGACACCCACTCCTCCAAAAGCCAAGTCCTAGCTCCCAATATGCCCAAGAGGTCAAGAATACTCAATCCCATGTGTTTTAGCCCTTTTAAAACCTAATTTTTCAGTGTTGTGCGTTTTGGCATTTCTGTTCGCAACTGTGCCGCGGTAGAAAACAGTGATAGAAAACGGTGCCGCGGCATAGTTTTTCTCTGGTGGCTGAAATTCAAATTGGGCCGCGGCACAGAATTTACACATAGAATCATGTCGTGGCTCAGTTCTGTTTCGATGAAAATTGATTTCTTCCCAAGCAAATAGAATGCTCCAAACATGCTCCTTGTTCGCACCGCAAGTGCACGGGTCGCGCCAAGTAATAAAGAGATAAGTAGAGTATCGTTCCCACGAGGATTTGGTTTCAAAACCCGGTCAAGTAATGATTATCGTACTCTCGCTCAATTTGAGTGATCCAAATGTTGAGAGTGAAGTGTAACTATATAAAAAATAAGAAAAACTATAAACAAGTGATTCTCCAACTTTAAGGATGACTTGGGACTTAAGATTATTTATCCCCCTTGTATTTCCTAACCTTAAAATGGTCTCCTCTCACAATTGCTTTTAATAGCTATATATGTATTAACCTAGGGTTCTAAAATACTTGTAAACGCTCCGTTGAGTCAAGAACAAGTGTCTAATTCCATTAATCATGCAATCTCTTGTCACAATTAATAAAACCCAATTTCTAAGTTTCAACCCTAATGTGGCTATGTGAGGCTAATAAGTATATGTCTATCTTATTAACAAAACTATTCATTTGTCATGCAAACTTCAAGTTCTCACACTATTCCACTCAAGTTCTACACTTAACCTAGCTCTCTCAAGTCATAAGTCAAATGAACAAATCAACTAAATGGTGATCATGCATTTAGAAACATTAGGGTTAGAGTGAAATAAACACGTATATAACATTAATCACAAAAGGAGAGGAAAAATCAAGAGTAAATCCATACAAGGGTTCAAATAATCCTAGAATAAAAGTATTTAGCCACTCATGTTCAACAAATCCATGAGAATATACATTAACACAAACATGAACAAGAGTAGAGAATGAAAAAGGAGAGGAAAAACCAAGAAAGGAAGTCCAAATCTCTTTGCAACTCAAAACCCTAGCTCAATCCCCACCACAAAGCAAGCCCTAGCATAGCCAAATACTCCCAAGTGCTCCAAGAAGTCAAGAATAGTCAGTTGCCTCTGATTTTGCCCCTTTTAACCCTAATTTTTCAATGCTGTGCGTTTTTGCCTTGTTGTTCGCGATTATGCCACGGCACAAAACAATGGCAGACAACTGTGCCGCGGCACAATTCTTCTCTGATGCTCAATTAAGTGCAATTGTGCCGCGGCTCAAAACAGATGCATAAAATCATACCACGGCTGGAATTCTTTCTTGCAAAATTAATTTCTCCTCATGCAAATAGAATGTTCCAAGCATGCTCCTCAATCATCTTTTAACTTCTCAAATGTTTGCCTTGAATTCCCTAATACAAAAATACCTTGCAAAATAACAACTTTGACAAAAATGAGAAATAAATGTGCAACCAAAAGCATCATGTATCCTTCCTGTAGTATAGCCTCTAAGATATGTATAAAATCTCCAAAAAGTGTATATAAAAGCAAGTGAATCATGCTAAAAAGTATGAATTTCAAGACATTAACACTCCTCAATCATCTTTAACTTCTCCAATGCTTGTCTTCAATTCTCTAATACAAAAATACCTTGCAAAATAACAACTTTGACAAAAATGAGGAATAAGTGTGCAACCAAAAGTATAATGCATCCTTCCTATAGTTTAGCCTCTAAAATATATATCAAATCTCCAAAAAGTATATATAAAAGCAAGTGAATCATGCTAAAAAGTATGAATTCCAAGACATTAACTATATATATATAGACACACACACAGCTCACGGAAAAATGTGGTCACCTTCAAGATGCCTCTCACTCCCCCGTCATGCTGTGACAGCTTAAATAACTTTAATTGAGTTCAAGCTGTTCCAAGTTCGTTAAATAAAAGCATGGATTAATATTAGCAAGATCCAACATAGGTTTGTCATAAACAAAATGAATTTCATGCCATTAAACCAATGAATTTATTGATGTTTTATTACTACTTAATTAATGCATGAAACAGAATATTATATATATAACTTACATTTGTTTCCCAAATTTTGGGTGAGTTTAATTTATGTTGTATAGCTTTGTAGAGATGAAAATAAGCTAGGTCAAGCTAGAGTTTGTAGGCTTAAAATTAAACAAACATTCAAAGTTAAAAAAAATCTGAATTTGATTTTGTATGTAATATTTTTCTCACTTAAGTTTAAATCTTCTAAAAGGCTGACAAAGTATGAAATTGTTTTAGAACTTTACTTTAACTTAAGGAATTTAAATAGGCTTAAATGTATATCATCAATACCAAATATTACCTCTCAAAGAGTCTTGGTGGTATAACATTATAATCTATCTCCTACTTTTACGGTATAGCAACCATAGACCTTAATTATTATTGATAACTTGTGTTGAAAACTCCGACTCTTTTTATATTTATCTCAAAAATTCATTTCTCACTTGAAAACATCCTCTTCAACATGTTGCTACTTAAAATTATTAATGATATAATTAGTGCTAATCACTTTATTTAAACAACAATCCTTGTAGAACGACAACCCTATCTATACTACTCTTTTGACGACTTGAACGCTTATGGAAACACATTATTTTAGCATTAAGTCAAGTAACATCTAGAGTCTAGGAGACAAGAAAGTCAATTGGAAGAGACAATCAAATGGTTCTAGTAGTTACTTGTGATACTGTTGGTCGTATTTTTTTGAGACTCAAACATGTTTGGTATAGGAGTATAAAGTCGTAAAGTATTAATTCCGAGATTTTGATGTTTTGACTAAGGACTCTGATGTTATGACGTGTTTTATAGAGAATTTTGATGCTTTGACTGAGCGTAGAGGATGAATTAATTTGGTAGTTTATGATGTCACTCTGAGGTCTTCACCAGGGGATCGGTAATATGCATGTATGGTAAAAGAAAAGTAATAAATTTGCTAAAATATTGTAACACTACTTGTGTATATATTTTCTTGACGATGTAAAACACTCATAAGAAATATATTCTAATATGCTTTACCTCTTAATTAAAAGGGCTAAGGTATAAAAGAACTCATGTGATTGTGGTTATACCTTACAACATGTAATTTTCTTGGAATAAAAATAACCATGACATCAAACTGAGGCAAAATTATCCATAATTTTTGAAATGCCACAGTTACTTTTGCCTCAATTTTTAAATGTCATAGTTACTTTTGCTAAAAAAAATTACATGTTGTACACACCTTGGCGACAATTACATGGTTATTTTTGTATGTTGCCCAAATAAAAAAAAAATATGCAAAACAAATTCAGACTGGTCAATTTTTTTTGCCAACACAAACAGGTCAAATTGAACCCACATTAATGTTGTTTATAAATAACTCGGTAAAAAAAATTAAAACCCACCATAACGAGACAACTATTGCATAATATAAACGGCCCTTCTTTAATTAATGAAGTCTGTTTAATTAACTAACAAGTGGTCACATCAAGAAAACTCAGCTAGTATTATCCGCACGTAAGTTATCTGCTAAAATTTACAAATTACGACCATCATATTAACTAACAAGTCTGTTTAGTTAATGAAGTCTGTTTAAATAACTAACGCGTTAAATAAGAAATATTATTAGGGAAAAACTTACATCAAACTCCTTTCTTCAGGTTCTCAAGTTCTTTTAATATAGGAGTGACACATGTCCTTTTATAACAACCATCCATTCAATCTAATGGCCAACTGTCCGGAGAACTGGAGAATCTAGATGGAGGAACTTGACCTAAGTAAGGTCCTTATTCATGTAACCCCAAACTAATTTCTTCTTATTAAACTCTGACTTACAAAGTAAAAAGAACTTTGACTTCTTACTCCCTCCTTGTACTCAGGTCTAAGAACCCATTCCTCTCCTTCATATATATTCCAAATCTTGTTTTCAATCCCTCATTTTCCTGCTTCATTATCAGTATCTATAAGGCTTTCTTGTTTCGTTCTCTCATCTGTTCAATATGGTTTCAAAAAATTCTAAGAAAATCGAAGCCGCTAAGACATTGATTCAAATTGGTGATGTTGTACATGACACTAAGATCAAAAGAACGCTTCCCATCTCTTGGAAAACTAAGAAATCACGAACACGTAAGCCTATCTCAGTAGTTCAGATATTGCTTCAACTTCGTCTTTTGATTCATCTGGATCAGATGAAAAAAAGGCTTCCTATCACTTGGGGATGTACAAAACCGCGAGCACGTACCGATTTGAATCTTCCTGATTTGAATCTTCCTTTGGCAAACGAGGAAGAAGAAGAACTCACGAAGAAACTGCGAACATGTGTCAATTTGAATCTTCCTGATTTGAATCTTCCTTTGGCAAACGAGGAAGAAGAAGAGAGTGGGGATTAATTTGCTGCTGTTCAGACATCATATTGGTCTTCCATGTGTTCTTGATCAAGTCAACTTTATTTCATATATCAGGTGAAACAATGACTAATGCATGCGTCTTAAAGTTAGGGTTAGGGTTTTGTCAAGGGTTTTTTGCGGATTAACGGCTATATTTCGTTTCTTTAGGAAACTGTAGGAGTAATTAGTTAACTGACTGGTGTAATTAATTAACAGATCATCAAGGGATTATTATTGTCATAACTCAATACCATAGAGCTGTATGTCTCCAACCTTGGGTTGATCAAATGTATACATAGATCAGTTCTGTCTTGTGCAACATTTTTCTTGGACTAAATACAGTGATGCTCATTTCCGTTATTATTATTCCGGTGTGTTCTATATGCACTATTGTGATTTGTGACCCATGGTTCTCTCATCTTCTTGTTGTTCTAGTTCAATTTTATTGGTATGTGAAAAGTCTTGTAGATTGAGAGAGGGCTGAAGCTTTTGGATTTATTTTCCCGGTTATAATTATTTTTTACCTGCGCGTTATGATTTCATTTTTTGTTATGAAAAAAAGAATTCCAAGATTTCAATGTGTTAATGAGCAAAATATGTTTACTTTGATGCAACGGTCAAGAATCTTCATTATATGTATGAGCATCAAATTAAAGTTCTCTTCCGCATCATTATATTGATACTACTGTTTTGATAAGAAATGTATTAATGAGCAAAATATGTTTACTTTGATCCAAAGGGCCAAGAATCTTCATTATATGTATGAGCATCAAATTAAAGTTCTCTTCCGCATCATTATATTGATACTACTGTTTTGATAAGAAATTATAGATTGATACAACTTGATAATTCGCAATTTATTTTTTTTTCACAAAACATTTTGGTGTCATCCTAGGGTCTGCAAACAGTTTACCATAGTTATGAAGAATGATACAAATTGAAATATTTTTTTTACTTTTGTTAGAAACAATTTCTGAAAAAATGATTGATACGTAAAAAATGGCAGACAAATATTGTGAATTTCAAAAAATTTCACGCGGGATATTTTCACAAATTGTGTAATGATATTTGCAAGAAGGGAGAAGGTGTAGTTACGTGTAACATCCCAATTTTTATATTAAGGATAACAAGAAATTAATTGTGGTTTTAGGGATGTCATTAGTGAACCAAAAATCATTGTTAATAAATAAATGAGAATAAATATATTTTTAAAGAATCAATGTACCTTTTTCTTATACAAATTAAAGAAAATAGTTAGAGATTAGAGTATTGATTGAAATTTTTATGAAATATACTCTGAGGCCTAAACATTATTTTGATGCAAGAAAATATATGAAATCTTGAAAGGGTTAAACTATATTTCATCTTTAGTCAAGTAGAAAATAAGAAAGTCAATAAAAGATAAGAATGGGCAAAATTGTTAAGTGTAGTAGGTAAATCAATTTAAAATACTCCATTTCTATTTTATTCTAGAAGCAACTCCATCCTTCCTCTCAAAAAAAAAAATAAAATAAAAAAAACATGAAACACACACACGCATAAAAAATACTCACCATGAGACATACTCCCTCCTCCCATCATTCGAGATTCTTCCACCTCCTCTCAAAATCTCTCCTCTTCTGGTGATGCTCCACGCAGCCACGGAGTCGCCGCCGTCGATGGTGGTGAGAGAAGTCACTATGGCTTCCTCCATCTCCTTTCTTGTTTCTTTTTGCTCCTCCCTTGTATGTGAGCTGTGAAAGAAAAAAAAAAGGAAGTACAGCATGAATAGTCAGCGATTTGGAGTGTGTTTTTGGTGACTTTTGGAATCTATTGAAGCCTCATAAACCTAGGTGAGCTTCTATCATTCACTCCTTTCTTTTCATCGTTTTAAAAAAAAAAATTGATTTTTTTTTAGAAATTAGGGTTCTTGAAAAATCTGAACCCTAGGCTAAATGAGTACAATTCTATGGTTTTGAAACCAAATTAAGGTGACTTTTAAATGTTCTATTGGTTAGGATTGCATACTGTTGGGTTAGAAGGAATTTTGGGCAAAATAGGTGTTAAAGATTCAAGGTTTAATGTGATTTTCGAAATTGTAAGTTTTCTCACTGTTTTGAGCATTCTGTTTGGGTCTCCTAAGGTTAATAAGTGTTTCTAATGGTGTGGATTCCTTAGCATTGGGCAAATTTGGGGTTTGTATTCATTAGAAGTTTGAATAAGATAGAAATCTTGATTGATTCTGAAATTATTCTCTATTTTTAGGATTTGATGATTTCTATATGTTTATTTGTGCATATCTATGATTCTAATACAGTGATTGATGGGGTTACAATGTGAGTTGAATCTTGAGTGTTGAAAGAGAGGAGAAAGTTGCATGTAGGTTATGAGCACACAAGGTGTTTGTTAAAATGATTAGAAGAAAATTTTGGTTCATATATTTATCTCTTAAAGAGAATGAAGAAAAGGACTTTGACAATTTGGAGAAATTGTGTCTAGTGTTCTGTTTAGGAGTTTTTGAACATAAATCAAAGTGATTCAAGGCAAGAAAGAGTGCTTTAGGATGGTAAAATAATGCAGACATGATGAAACTGTTGGTGTTGTATGTATGATTTATGTTGGTGTATGCAGTCTTGGGTTAATTTCATTGTATATGTTTGCTCCTATTTATTAGGTTTATGAAGAAGAATATATGGTAATTGAAATTGTTGAGATTGCAATAGAATAGTCATTTTCTTGAGTAAGTTTTAGTTTTATACTTACATTATATTGTGCAAAGGATTTTAAGTTGGATGTTGGTTGATTTGAACTGGATATAGAATTATATTATCTTTCCTCTTATTGCTATGTTCTTTGTAACATGAAATGTTATTAGGATAAGAATATAATTAGGATCTTGTTGTACATGTTGATGTTTATTTGGAATCAGTGAATAAGGATTTATTTAAAAGATTGTTGATGTTTTGTGCTTGCATGTGTACTTAGAAATCTTTTGGAAATTTGTATTGTAATAGCCGAAGAGATTTAGGAAGGAAAAGTGTTAAAAAAAAGTTTCTGCTACAAGGTGAAGTGATAGCTAGGAGATTGAGAAGGAGCATAAATTTCTGGACTAGTGATTCTAATTATATTGTGTCTCAAACTATCTAGATAAACATTATGATTTGTTTTAAATGGTATGAAGTAGTACAAGTGTTTGATTTTGAGAAAATGGTTGATGGAGAAATTTCTCTATTCATGGTATTAAAGCAGCAAGTTTTAGTGTTCACTAAGAGAGCCAAACTTTATGTTATGATAAGGGAGAATTTGGAGTTTAGAGTTTAATTCTTATTCTCTTTTATGTCTTAAGACTGAAAAATAATTAGGTGATGAATAAAGAAGTGTGAGTAATGGTTTATAGTGTGTTAGTGTCTAGTAGAGTTGTTTGATTGTAGTTAAGTCTCCAATGGAAAGTTGATTATTGAAATATGTGTTTATGGCTCAAGGATTGATTTAAATATTAAGGAATGCAAGGAGCAGATTGGCTATAACTATGGATGTCAAATTTCAGATACGTGATCACAAGTTTTGAGAAAGTGATGGAATTTTTACTTGGAGATTTAAAGTTTGTTTGATTACACTTTTATGATCACTTTCATGATAGCCTTGAGGATTCTGTTTTGGCCGACTGGAATTTAGGAAGAATGAAGAATTTTCTTTGCATTGGGGTTTTAATTGGTTGAAGAACTTGTTGGATGGGTCGTTAAATTTGTTCTGTATGTGTTTGTTTTCTATGCTATGCTTATTTAGTTCTCTTGGTTGTCTTTAGCTTTGTTTTTCTTGGCATGGGTGGTGGGTTATGGGTTGCCAAATCAATTGTTTTCTTTATTGTATGACTAAATAATTCATTTTTTTTAATTTATTATTCTTGATTATATTGGTTAAAAGTATAGTTTATACTTGTGCATTAAAATGATTTAAAAGTTTAAAGATAGTGATGTGAAATTTCATAAAGGGGATTTTATTATAAAATATTTGACAAGGTGATATTGTTTTCCAAGAATATTTGTTATTGTTTGATATATTAGCATCAAGTATGCTTCAAAACATTTTGAAGTCATATGAACGATAAGATTTAATATCTGATTTCAAATTGATTTATTTATTACTATGTAAACGTTTTTGAGGAACTAGACACAAAGCGCTTGTTTCGTGACTTCGTGTCACGCTTGTTTCGTAGCTTTGCTACGCTTGTTTCGTGACTTCGTGTCACGCTTGCTTCGTGGTTTTACCACGCTTGAAATGTTTTCGTAGACTCGAGGTACGCTTGAACTGTTTTCGTAGTCTCGAGGTACGCTTGAACTGTTTTCGTATACTCGAGCTACACTTGAAATGTTTTCGTAGTCTCAAGCTACGCTTGAACTGTTTTTGTAGTCTTGAGCTACGCTCGACTTGTTTTCGTAACCTCGAGCTACGCTTGTTTCGTGACTTCATGTCACGCTTGTTTCGTGGCTTGCCACGCTTGTTTTCGTGACTTCGTGTCACGCTTGGTTATTTACCCTCGTGTGACTGTGTGTCCACACTTGTTTCGTAATCTCGAGCTACGTTGGTTTTTCGTGGCCTTCGGGTTGCGTTTGACTTGTAGATTTCGAGCTGCGCTTGTTTCGTGGCCTCTGTGCTGCGCTTGTTATTCGCTGCGTGTCAGTTCCTCTATAGAAAACAAGTTTTTCACAAATATGAGCTTTCATATTTACTTTGTAAACCTTGAATGGAATTACTTTTATGTTATGCTAATTTTGCGCTTTTGGGATTTACTCTCAAATACAAGTATGGTTACAAACTACTGAGGTTTCTATATTCCAAATCTTTATATATTTATCTATTTTTGGGAATTTAAATGTGAAGTCAGTGTAAAGAGATTGTAAATATTTATATAGTATTTTGTATTTCACATTGAAGAATGTGGAACATCATTTCGTGCTTTAAGATGACGGAAGGTATAATTAGCTTTATAAAGAAAACTGATTCTTATTATTATTGTAAATAATAATATTTATCTATACATTCAATTTGTGTATTTATCTTTGTATGCATTAATACGAAAATGATAAATGTTTAGAAGTATTGGTTGGCTTACGAAGTTTAAATACCTTAAACTTCGTGCCGGTCACGTTTAAAATTTCGGGCGTGACATTACGCAAAGACAATTATACGAAAAGTGCAACTATCACAACAATTAATTAATGTGCAAATATATCAAGGGTCAATATTTTTGGTGTAAATTTATTAAGGGACAATATTTTTTGTACAAATTTGTCATGGGACAATTTTTTGGTCTAAATTTGTCACGCCATTAGTTGTTTATAGGTGGAAGTTAGTATATGCACATATGGGGTGACAAATCATTTTGGAATAGTAAATCTTAATGACATGACGCTATCTTCAAAGTCTTGTTAACTTAAAAATGAATTATTAGCAGTGTAAGAACTCAGATGATATATTGAAGAACTGGGGGAGGAAAGGAATTAGATGAAAATTGTGGGATCCACAAGGATGTGTGGCATTTTTTAAGACCCGCCACGTGTACATGTGCTAACTTTTGTCTATGAGTATCCAAAGTCTTTGACAAATTTGTACAAACAATATTGTCCCTAACAAATTTACACAAAATATTGTCACTTTTATAAGTTTGCACTTCAAAATTAATTTTTTGTGCTAGCTGCACTTAATGTAATTGTGTTTAACATATTTGCACCTTCGGCCTTGCAAGTTGCAACAGTGACTGAGTGAGTCACCTCCTATTCATGGAATTTTGAAATTCAAAGATTTATATGCAATTTTCCAAAAAAATGTAGTATAAAATAACAAGATACTACCTCCGATCCTAAATATTGACTTTTTTGGAGATGTTAACGTTGCGAAATATAGTATTAAATGATGACATATTTAATATATTTTTAGATAATCCATTAGTTTATAAGTAAAATAAACTAGTCTAAAGGAAAAATTTAGGTAAATCAATTTATAATTAACTTATTTTTTGCTTTTTTAGGATTTTCTTTCCAAAAAAGTCAACTAGGTCTTATATTTAGGACCGGAGGGAGTATAAAATACTAATTAAGCCCGCAGACCACAGTGCTCCGGATTTCAAATGCATTTTGGGTTTAACAAATCAAAATGATGCTGCATTTCCAATAAGCTCTTCGCAGTTCGCACATCACAGGTCCTCATTATCAAAAAGAAGAGTTGCATATTCATGTATGCATGCATGCATGCATTCATTCATTCATTCACTTATTTGTCGAGCAGTTATTTTACTTTCACCTAAAATTTGGATATTTATATTGCCCGAAGTCTATTTGTTTTAGATCTTTCATTTAAAATTAGTGGTTGAATTACATAGTACTCCTCTAATTATATTAAAATATGGAGCCCTTTTGAATCCATGTTTTTTTTATCAGAATTTTGAATCCATGTCTCCAACATATTCCCTCCGGTCCTAAATATAGGACCTAATTGACTTTTTGGAAAAATCCTAAAAAAGCAAAAAATAAGTTAATTATAAATTGATTTACCTAATTTTTTCTCTTAAACTAGTTTATTTTACCTATAAGCTAATAGATAATCTAAAAAGATATCAAATATGTCATGATTTAATAACCTATTTCGCAACCTTAATCTTTCCAAAAAAAGGTTATCTAGGTCTTATATTTAGGACCGGAGGTAGTAATAAATATGATTAAATATACCTAGTGCAATTATACTATTTTATTTCAGAACAAGTCAAGCCTTATATTTCACACCTTAAGGAAAAAAGTCCGATTTGTCAATCGAACAAGGTTTAGCAATAAACCTGAATCTAAGTTGACCTATAAATTGAATAGGCTGGGTTGGGCTAAAATTAGTCTTAGTCATAAATTTAATAGGCTGGGTTAAAAAAAGCCTTATATTTCTTCTTAATTTCTACTGCTAATAAAATTTTTAAATAACGTTATGATAATTCAACTAACTACTTATTATTATACGTTGGCCAAAAGTGCAATTTTACATAAAAAAATTATGCAAATGTACGAATTAACAATATAATTACAATTGTTGCATTTTTGTCAACAGCATCAACTTTTAAATGTTGACCATCAAAGTGTTAGTTATCTGCAATGTTCATTTTTGGTGGCCAATGTCCAAGAATTTGATGATTTTGACAATTTCACACTCATTTTAATAATTCATTATTGGCAAATTTGAATCAAGAAAAACCTTTTTGTGCCTAATAATCTTTTAGTAAAAGTCTCTTGGTAAAATTGCACATTTACCGTTATTATATCTCTTGTGAAAAACTGGGGATGAATGTGACTCTGTCATCTTTTCTATCCAAAAGTATCCTACTTTCATTGTTTCAACCAAGCCATAAATATTTTGATAAAAAAAAAACCAAGCCATAAATATGGTTAGAAAGCTAAGACACAAATGAAAGGAGAGAAAAAAATCAAAACAATACCATAACCTCATAAACCCAATGCTTTTTTCTTTTGGCCAACACATATATAAACCCAATATTTACTACTTAATAAGTATATATACAAAAATAATTTGACAGTAACTTCTGTTTTCTAAACTAAACTAACGACATAGTTCATAATCTTTTTAAACGTTTGAGGTGCTTCATAATATATAAAGCAAAGCTAGGGGTTGGATTATTGCTAGATGGCTCCAGAACTGAACGGCATAATATTCTCAGGAAATATTTTTGAATCACAATAGAAGAATAGCTAGAAGCCTAGAAGGTCTCATATGATTTGAAGTGGGCACTTGAAAACAATTTATCAAAAAAAAAAAAAAAAACAAAAAAAGAACTTGAAAGCAAAACGTAACGTACATATGATCGTATAACAGAAATTCTGACATCGTCAATCTCCAGAATAATTTGTTCATTTTGATTCTCTTGCTCCCGATTGAACTCAAGTTATAAAGTTTCACTCTCTATATGAAGGTACACACGACTTCATCAACATCTTCGTTTCCAGCTCCTTAGCCAATTCGAAGCTCATATTCTTCGGGCAAGAAGCGGTTTAATCCCAAAATCAAAGTGTCATGCCCTTTCATTATTTCCCACAGCCTTGATATCACATGTATGAAATTACATTGGGAACAAAGATTCAACTGATGCTCAGCGTCACTGTTGCCAATGTGAAATATCAATCAGCCTTGAAAGAAAATAAAAAATGATTCTTTCCAAAGTCGCATGTAATGCATTTAATTTAATGTGCATTATTTGTTTACCATATGGCCTTGAAATCTTGAATAATGTCAAGAAACTTTTGAAAATTTCCCTCCTCGTTGGCAAACGCTGTTTCCACTTCTGACACATATTTTATCCCATCATTTAAACCTGGCGGTGCCCTCCTCGCTGATTTCAGAGGGAAACATGCGTTAGGAACATACTCCCTCTGGTCCCTAATATAAGGGCCCAAAATTTGAATGGTTTTGGTCCTTAATATAAGAGCTCATATAATATTTTCTCATCATTTAATGCATTTTTTCCTACTTTATCCCTAATTCTCTTTCATATTTATTAATGCTTCTGTATTTCTCTCTCTTAAAAGTATTATACTCCCTCCGGTCCTAAATATAAGACCTAATTGACTTTTTTGAAAAATCCTAAAAAAACAAAAATAAGTTAATTATAAATTGATTTACCTAATTTTTTTTCTTAAACTAGTTTATTTTACTTATAAACTAATGGATAATCTAAAAATATATCAAATATGTCATGATTTAATAGACTATTTTGCAACCTTAACCTCTCCAAAAAAAAGTCATATAGGTCCTATATTTAGGACCGGAGGTAGTAATAAATATGGGCAATATGAGAAAAGAAACATTAACTCCAGACTCAACTAACATTCACATGTTTTTTAATAAGCGTTTTTTTGGAAGCTAACTCTTATATTAGGTACCGGAGGGAGTAGTTAAGAAATGGAACAAATAAATTAAAGAAAAGTCTTTACCTTCATTTTGAGGATTTCGGGTGCACAGTTGAAGGTATTCTTGTGGTTGAATAACAGAGCTCACGCTTGAAGCACTCTTGTTGTCATTGTCATCATCATCAGAAGAAGCATTTCCATTCAGTTCTTCTCTATCTTCATCTTCAATATTGCCGTCATCTAAAATGGTTTCAAAGTTTAGAAATAAATAAATCAATAGAACGGAAAATAAAAAAAAATCTTTAACGTGTTTACCTATGTCTTGTGGTTCTTGAAGTGAATCTTGATCATCCATATGAGGATTCTCGTCTCTTTCTTCCTTCTTCAACTTTGAATCCTCAGATATTGTATGATTCTCAGCATCTTCTTTCTGCAACTTCGAATCGTTTCCGTGATCCGAATTCCAACTTGAATCTCTCGCTTTGATAGTCTTCACTACTTTTTTACTTCTATGAAGATCATCATCATTATCACCATCACCATTTGCTTGTTGCTCTCTTTTACGTTTCATGATTATTACCGATGCGTAATGACTTCACACGCTTCTATCTAATCTAGTATCTGTTTGTAATTGTAGTTCTGCCATCTTCAATATTTGATTCTTTTATATATGAGAGTAGTTATCATTTGAATTTTCTTTTTGCAAACCTATTTTGTACTATGATTTTCTTATTTTATAAAATTTAATAAAATTATCTATGCTATTTGTCCAAAAAAAATATATGCAAGAGTTGTTAGTTTTTTCTATTTTTTGACAAATAATTTCACGAGATTTTAAACATTTGTCCCATTATCTTCAATTTTCTCTTTTAATGAATTACAATTTTCTTATTTTATCTCGGTAATTTTATTGTTTGTTTGTTTTTTCAGTTTTTTTCAATTGTTTCTTTTAATATGAAAAAGATTGAGCTTTAATAAAATTCCTATCTTTTTCACCAACATTATTATTTTAATGGAAAAATCATTTTTAGGTTCTATCTAAGGGACATAATTAAGAACAAGTTCATTGAATGTAGTACTTTCTCTAATCCTAATTATAAAACTCTGACGTTTTCAGAGAAATTAATTAGGTAAAATTAATTGTTTTAAAAAGTCTAAAATTTTTTCTTAAGACCTCATTTGTTCTACTTATGAGCTACTCAATATCATGTCACAAGTATTATAGCTTAGTCACATAATTTACTTCATAAACTTCTAAACATGTCACGAAGTCTTATATTTAGGATGTGGGAGATTAGTTAATTTAAATTCCATTAGACTTCAAATTGAACCAAACGGGCCCGATAATAATTAAACCCCACTTTAATAATTAAGCCAATTCATATGGTGTTTGTTCGCACCGCAAGTGCACGGTCGTGCTAAGTAATAAAGTGATAAGAAAAGATCGTTCCCACGAGGATTGAGATACAAATCCGGTCAAGTAAGAAACTTAATGATTAAATTAAGTTGAGCTAACAATAAAAGTGATTTGATGAGTAACTGAATAAAAACTATTTTCTAAAATTAAAATTGGACAATGATGACAAATTGCTCTCTTTCAAGAATTAATTAGCACCTAGGATTATTTATCCCCCTTGTATCTTGTAACCTTTAATTAACTCCTCCCTTACTTGCTTTAATGTTTATATATGTGTTAACCTAGGGTTCTGAAATACTTGTAAACGCTCCGTCGAGTCAAGAACAAGTGTTTAATTCCATTAATCATGCAATCTCTTGTCACAATTAATGGAACCCAACTTCTAAGTTTCAACCCTAATGTGGCTATGTGAGGCTAATAAGTATATGTCTATCTTATTAACAAAACCATTCATTTGTCGTGCAAACTTCAAGTTCTCACACTATTTTACTCAAGTTCTACATTTATTCAAGTCATAAGTCAAATGAACATATCAACTAAATGGTGATCAATCACTTAGAGGCATTAGGGCTAGAGTAAAATAAACACATATATATACATTAATCACAAAAGGATAGGAGTTTTAAAGAGTTACTTCATGCAAGGGTTCAAAATAATCCTAGATAAAAAGGTTTAGCTACTCATATTCAAGTAAAAACTACAACTCCAAGAGGAATATATAGTCATAAATGCATACAAGTAAGAGGAGATGAAGAGGAAACCAAAAGGAGGGAGCTTTAAGTGTCCTTCAATGCTTTCACCAACTTCCCAACTTTCAATCCTCAAATCCCAAGCAAACCCAAAGCCAAAGAACCCAAGAAGAGAGAGTTTTGGGTGCCCTAGATCTTGCCCCAGTCCAGTCTACCTAATGTGGTTCAATTCCTCCTTTTATCCTTCAGCTTTTTCAGTCAAAAATGCACAGTTTCAGTTTCTTCACAGGTTCACTACACGTTCGCGAAATGCGAAGCTCCAGCGAAGGTTTTGGCCGAGAGGGTGTAATTCTGGATCCGTTCGCTATTCGTTCGCTGAGCGCTAACTGCTAGCGAACCCCTTTTTCACAGGTTCGCTGTGCGTTCGCGAAATGCGAACCTGTAGCGAAGAATTTGGTAGAGACGGTGTAATTTTGGATCCGTTCGCTGTTCATTTGCTGAGCGCTAACGTCCAGCGAATCCCTGTTTCCTTTTTCTCTTCTTCTTTTCTTCCTTGCTTCCAATCTTTTGATGTTCCTATGCTTGCCCATTTGTTCCTACTCACATTAACTCAAATAGGGAAGGTTAACTCCTCAACACATATATATCAAAAATTAAGCAATTTCAACTCATAATCTCAATCACATGTATTTTATATCCTTTTCTCTACACTATGAGTATTGCTATATTCCTATCTATTTGTTTACCAAAAACATGTGATAAATCAGAAAATTTAGATGAAATGTGTGTGCAATTATGGAGCTTATCAGTGTTGTTAAATTCTTAGTTTTTTGTATGTTTTTAGTGTGTTAAATTGAGGTTATTAACATTTCAAATAGGGGTGTTCACGGGACGGGACAGGATCGGGATACCCTGTCCCGTGTCCCGTCCCGAAAAAGGGTCGAGACGGGGTTTCTGTCTCGTGTCCCGTCCCATCCCGAACTTGTCTCGTCCTGATCGGGAACGGGACGGGACGGGAAATTCCCGGAAAAATATGACTTATTTTTATTAAAAATATCTACTTGTAAAAAAAATATAACACTTTATTTTTGTAATAACAAATAAATTAGTTCAATATTAGTTTTATAATATATCTTATACAATATAATAAGGTCAAATTCTATTATTATTGTGTTTTTCATAAAATAATATCATGATTATTTATAAATGGTATAAATGACACATGCATTTTTTTGAAAAAGAATATATAAAAAATATGTATTTATATATTCGGGACGGGACGGGATTGGGACGACCTCGTCCCGTGTCCCGTCCCGTCCGGAAGAGAAATTTTGTCCCGTCCCGAAATGCCTTGGGACGGGAAATTTTGAACACTCCAAATTTCAAATATGTAATATATTTTTCATTTATACTTAACTGAATATCTACACTTTTAAGTTTAAATTAGATTGAGAAGTGCATTAATTGGGAAAAAATATGAACTTAATATTGTTAATTGATGTTTGAGAGTCAATTAATCTATTTTCTTATCTTCTTTCACTTTTAGGGTCGTTCAAGGACCGAATGTGGAGGAGTTCGTTTGGGAAAAACCAAGGAAAATGGGGGAAAACTGGAAAATGAAGTTACTGGACAAATTTAGAAAATTACAGAAAAGGAACTCAAATTTCAGAAACTTTTGTCTAGTCCTAGTAACATAATTTCCATTTAGTCCTCGAATTTCAGAAATAACGTTCGGGTCCCTCCTGTGAACAGCAACATCCACTGGTTTTATGGCTGTTTTGACCCCAATTTGAATCCAAACTTAAACCCAAAAAATAAGCTCAAGTCCTCATTGATATGAAGTGAAATATTAGGTTTAGAAACACAAGTTTTGGGGGTTGTGTCCTTCCCAAAATCTTAGCTCCCTCTCATCTTATTCATTCCCTTTATCCTCTTCTCTTCATTTATCATCTCATTTCGTTGATCTTTCACCTTCCTCTCTCCATCCATGCCTCAATAAAGGTCCCTACTTGCTTTTGGACTTTGATGGGAAGTGGATTGAACTTTGGTTCAATAAAGGGGAGTCTCAATTTTTTATCTTTCTCTTTCTATTTTTAATTTCCTAATTTAGCTTTGAGATAGATTGAATTTGATTGTTATTGTGGATATTTGTGATTTTGACTTGTAATGAGGGATTTGTACCTATCAATATACATGGTCATGTATATGTTCTTATGGTTCATTTGAAATCTCTCTATTTATTCATGTTATTGGTAAATAATTTGATTGAATTGAATTATAATTGAACATAATGCATTACAAATCATTAATCACACTAAGCTACTTAATACTCCCTCCGTTCCTAAATGTAAGATCACTTTGGTTAATTTGGGGAGATTAAGGAAAACAATAAAACTACATGATCTTCCCAAAATCCCCTCAATTACTTCACTTTAAAAGGAGGAGGGGTTTTCAATGAAAAGAGGGAGTATGATGGTAATTTAGGCAAAACTTGAGATAAAATAGGAAGTGATCTTATATTTAGGAACTTATTCACTTCCTCAAAGTGATCTTATATTTAGGAACAGAGAGATTAATGCCTAATTAAATGGGTTCATTAAGTGTTAAACTTACCAGTTGGTGAGGTTTAGTATTTTAGGAAATTTAGAGAAACTCAAATGTGAACCTATTAATTGCTTGAGTAACATTGGACTTCAACCCTTAGATTTTATTTCATTATGTGGGGTTACAATTGTGAATTAAAATCTTATAATTAATTAGGTGGCGATTCGAGGTTCCGGTCGTAGGATTAATAGTTCCTTGTAAGCAATAGGTCCCCTAGCACTAAAGAGCTTAACAATGCCTAATTGGATAAGGTTTCAACAAGTAGGTATTGGACTCATGGGTCCATGAAGTTTCATAAATTAGAGATTTAGTGCATCTAACTCACATAAAATCCTTAGAAAGCTATGATGGTCATTGAAAGTCATTCCAAGAACACTTCACTTCCATTCCACCCATTTTATTAAGAAAGACTGAAAATATTTATTTGTTTTGCATCATTCATATTATTTAAATCCAAACAAATGTTATTTTACTCATTTCATTCTTGCATTGCATTTAATTTACTAGGATAGTTAAATTAAACAAGACTCCTTGCAAACGACTCGGATTGCACCTTATTGCTATACCCTTGCATCCAATTTATAAATTTCTTTTGCAATTGACCCAAGGGCGATACATGATGACGGTCAATTCAGTTGTATGTCTGCCTTCTTCAATATTTGATTCTTTTATATACCCGAATTCTTAGTTAATTTTCCCATATTTAAAAAATTCAGTTATGTGCAATTAAAAAGTCTATTTTTATACAATACTCTCTCCGGTCCTAAATATAAGACCTAATTGACTTTTTCTAGAAAATCCTTAAAAAAACAAAATAAGATAATTATAAATTGATTTACCTAATTTTTTTTCCCTTAAACTAGTTTATTTTACCTATACACTAATGGATAATCTAAAAATATATCAAATATATCATTCCTATATTTAGGACCGGAGGTAGTATAAGCTAGTAAAGATTCTCCTAAATCTTAATCGATTGTTTAATTTACTTGAAATTGGTTAGGGAGAGGTAGTCATGTATATAGACTGTTGACACTTACCTATACGATCTAAAATTAATTCAGATTATTTATCTATTTTAATAGATACACAGTCTAGTTAGACCATCAAAATGAGTCAAGCTAGGTTATGATATGTAAGTTATAACACATAATAAAGACATTATCATAATCAAATAGGATTATGGGCCAATTTCGGCCAATTTCTCATACCATCAAAATGAGATACAAACAGTCTGCATAATTATGTGTTTTTGAACTAAATATGAACACTTATATGTATTTTTACCCCCAAAAACATTTGGTATTGGGTGACCTTTCCGATAAAACGTGTGTATTCCATACATCTTAAAATCTTAAATTATTAAAAATTGAAGATATTGGATATATTTCATAATCTTATATTGATGAAAGTAGAGTATCTAAACTTAACTTGTATAATTTATATGAATTCAAATACCAGCAAGAAGGGTGAAATTATCACTCTCTTTTCAAACCCAAAAAAGGAAGATAACATGATTTATTTATTTGAAAAATGAAGATAAATCATAATTTTTATGACAATTTGAATAGTAAAAAAAGGGGTGAAATCCTCATATGTTTCCCCAAGCTCAAAAATAGTGATGAGTAATGGTTTAGACTATAGAGATTAGGATAAGTTTACATGTTACCCAAATTAAAAGGGTGAAAGTGAAAATTTGATACTAAACTTTGCCGCAAAGAATGTTTGTGATACGAAAAATTCGGGAGTTGCATAGAAACTACCCAACTTGTGCTGGATTTTCTTGTGGTGATTAGAAGTTTGAAACTTTGTTCAATGTGTTTAGTTCAACTAAGGGAGAGACTTAGAGGTTTATTTTTTAAGAAAGGATTAAAGTGCAAAAATAATCATGTTATTGTCACAAAAGTGTAAAAATGACTAAGCAAAATTTTTTGAATTATTTTTTTACACATGATCAAGTATCCCCTCACTCGACAAGTGAGAGATTAATCCCGCTGATTTGTAGGCAGACAATTGGTTAAGGGTGAATGAGTTCTTACCACTCAACTACACACCACATGATTCTTTTTCCCACAAAAAAATTATTAAATTCAAATGTACTCATATCCGAAATTATTGTAATAATAATTTTTAATTCGGATCAGTTTTCCTTTAAAACGGGTTCTAATTAGAATTGAAGAAATATTTACCATCGGAGTTATACAATGTGGAATCACTTAAAATTGACAGAACAACAGCATTATCTGAGAAATGGAGCTTTGCTAGAATATGTGTTGAAGTCAATCTTGAGAAGCCTCTCCTCCCTGCTTTCCATCACTTCGGTGAGGATCATCGGATTCTTTATGAGGGTCTTCATTTGATTTGCTTTCATTGTGGTAAATATGGTCATTATAAGGATCATTGTTCTACTAAGAGTGAAGTAGCAGATCATCCTATGAAGGAGAAACAAGGAGTGGACGGTGCTGCAGATGTGGATGCCGGCCATGGGGAGAAAACAGAGAGGGATGACGGCCATGGAAGAAATCCCGAGAACAACATTCCGGTGGCGGCGGAAACAGGAGAAAAGGTGGCTGAGATTTTTGGCCCGCAGATGATTGTTAAGCGGGAATTTCGGAAGAAAATCCCGTTAACTTCGGGATCTGGTGAAGTTAATAGCAATAACCTGAAAGGTATGGAGAATAGGGTGAAGGAAGATAAAAGGAAAACAAATTAGAATGCTGAGAAAGGAAAAATGAAGGAGAGCGTGAAAGAGGATAATCAAAAATCATCAATGCAGAATAATGATCGTGCCTTTGGAGCTGATATTGGAAACATTCAGGGGAAAAAGTGGACCCAAGTTGGGACAAAGAGGAAGGCTACTGTCAGGGGTAAACCTCGGGGGAAAGAAAATAATTTGGGAAAGAAGTTAAATGTCAAGGAGAAGAATGGAGAGGGATTCGATATTCCTAATATCTTCATTTCAAGTAACCAATTTTCAGCTCTATCTAGTGGGCCGGACGTTCCCAGTAGCTCTTGTAGTGGAAAGGAGGACTCTCAGGACACTATTATCGGCCGGGAGGAAAGTATGATAGGGGAGAATGAAAATTTGGCCCAAGAGTCCAATGTGGACATAGAGATACCGGAAACTAGTCAAGAAGTAGCTGATGAGCCTATTTTGGTGGAAGATAGTCAGGGGGCTTTGCCCTTAAACACCCAATAGGGTTTCTATGAATTGTTTAGTCTGTAACTCTAGGGGGACAGGAGCCCCCTCATTTCCTAGATTACTGAGGGAAATGATTTCGATGTATAAGGTGGATTTTGTAGCTTATCTTGAAACTCGCTGTAGTGGAAGAAAAACATCTGAGATTGTTAGTAAATTGGGGTTTAAATACTCTGAAAGAGTTGATGCCGAGGGATTTAAAGGTGGCATTTGGATTTTATGGTCAGACAAACTCAAGAGTGTTGAAGTCTTGATTAAACACCCCCAGTTCATTCACTTGAAAGTTATTAATTCTGACAATACTGAGTGGGTTTTTACTGTGGTCTATGCAAATCCGAATATTGCAGGACGTAGAGAGCTCTGGAGGTATTTAATGCAGATAAAAAATTCAACGCAGGGTGCTTGGTGCGTTGGAGGTGATTTTAATGCAGTTTTAAAGGCTGAGGAAAGGAGGTCTGCTAGTCAGAGTATTGGGCCTAATTCTGATTTCTGTAACTTTGTTGATGAAAGTGGGCTTAATGATTTGGGCTATATGGGCCCAAAGTTTACTTGGGGTCGAGCAAACTGTGAAAGCAGAATTGATCGTTTCTTGGCTACGCATGATTGGTTGGAAGCATTCCCCAATGCCACCGTTACTCACCTAGCCAAATATAAATCGGATCATAGACCCCTTCTTCTACAATTGAATCGAATGGGAGGTAGTTTGAGTAGAGGTAAACCCTTTCGTTTTTTAGCAGCTTGGGTGCTTCATGATCAATTTGGTAAGTTCGTTGAAAACTAGTGGAACTTCCGGTCAGATTGGAATGAAACGGTAACAGCCTTTACTAATGCCTGCAAAACTTGGAATAAACAAGTTTTTCGGTTTACACATGAAAGAATTAGGAAGCTTATGCGGAGACTTGAAGGTATTAACAGAACTGAATCAAGGAGGGGTCTTAATCAGGATCTCAGAGATTTACAGAAGGAGCTTTGGAATGAATTAGAAATGACTCTTACTTAGGATTCTCTGATTTGGGCTCAAAAAGCTAGTGGAGAGTGGCATATCCAAGGATACCGTAATACTAGATATTTCCACACTCGAGCTAATGGGCGGCGAAAGCAAAATTTCATTGGAGCAATAAGAAGTAGTGATGAGAATTGGGTGTATGAAGGAAAGGAGATCATGAATGAAGCAACGAATTATTTTAAAAATTTGTTTACTGAGGAGGAGAAGTTAAGAAACACTCTGTTTTGTAGCTGTTCTTATCCTAAAATTGATGAAGAGACTCTAAGGAGACTTGGAGGAGAGATTACTGACATAGAGATTAAGATTAAGGAAGCTATGTTTAATATAGGTACTATCAAATCACCAGGTCCAGACGGCCTAAATGCCCTCTTCTATCAGAGCCAATGGGAGCATATGGGGAGGTCAGTATGTGATTTTATTAAGTATTTATGGTCTAATCCATCTTCTATTAATACCATAAATAATACCTTATTAGTGTTAATCCCGAAAAAAGATAGCCCTGAAGAACTGAAAGATTTAAGACCTATTAGTCTTTGTAATGTAATCTATAAAGTAATCACGAAAACTATTGCTAATAGGCTTAAAGCCACCATGTCATATATTATATCTCCTAACCAGTGCAGCTTTGTCCCGGGCAGACATAGTACAAATAACATTATTGTTGCTCAGGAGGTCATTCACTCTATGAGATCCATGAAAGGGAAGAAAGGTTATATGGCAATTAAAATTGACCTGGAGAAAGCTTATGATCGGGTTAATTGGAACTTTCTTCTTGGTTGCCTTTATCAACTCGGGTTTCCGTGGCATTTGGTGGATATTATATATTGTTCGCACCGCAAGTGCACGGGTCGCGCCAAGTAATAAAGTGATAAGAAAAGTATCGTTCCCACGAGGATTTGGTTCCAAAACCCGATTAAGTAATGATTATCGCACTCTCGCTTAATTTGAGTGATACAAATATCATGAGTGAGGGGTAACTAATTTAAACAAATAAGAAAACTATAAACAAGTTATTCTTAACTTCAAGGATAAAATGGGTCCTAAGATTATTTTTCCCCCTTGTATTTCCTAACCTTAAAAAGCCTCCTCTCACAATTGCTTTCAATGAATATATATTTGCTAACCTAGGATTCTAAAGTACTTGTAAACGCTTCGTTGAGTCAAGAACAAGTGTTTAATTCTATTAATCATGCAATCTCTTGTCACAATTAATAAAACCCAATTTCTAGGTTTCAACCCTAATGTGGCTATGTGAGGTCAATAAGTATATGTCTATCTTATCAACAAAACCATCCATTTGTCATGCAAACTTCAAGTTCTCACACTATATTACCCAAGTTCTACACTCAACCTAGCCCTCTCAAGCATCAATCAAGTGAACACAACATCTAAATGGTGATCAAGCACTTAGAAGCATTAGGTAAAGAGTAAAATAAACATATATATAACATTAATCACAAAATAAGAGGAGGAATTAAGAGTTAATCCATACAAGGGTTCCAAATAATCCTAGAATCAAAGATTTAGCTCCACATGTTCATGAAATCCAAATGAATATATACATATGATAGCATAATCATAGAACAAGAGAAAGGGAAAGGAAAATTGAGAAGAAATTAAAAACCAAGATTTGAAGCCAAAATCTCTTCTAGACTTCAATCCATTGACACCCACTCCTCCAAAAGCCAAGCCCTAGCTCCCAATATGCCCAAGAGGTCAAGAATGAGTGTTTTCTGTCGAGCTCTCACTTTTATATTCAACAAGTTTCGTTTTTTCGCGTCTGAAAACGCAGAGTTTTACTTTCCATTCGTTGTGCGTTCGTCGCGCGATGAACACACAACGAACCGATTGGAGGCAGAGAGGAAGCATCATTTGTCGTGTCTTAGTTGTGCAACGAAAGCTCAACGAACATCAGGAAGAGTTTTTCTTTTTCCTCTTTTGTCCCTTGCTTCATTCTTTAGCTTGTCCTATGTTTTTCTTGGTAACTCCATGTTTACCTTAGCCTTTTGCACTTGTCCACCTCTTCCTACAAAAGAGAAAGAGGGTTGATGAGCTTCAAAAATAACTTACAAACACATATTACTCCAAATTTCACACAAATGCATATTTTTCAATTTGTATTTTTTCCTATATGTATTTGTATCATTTTCAATCATTTGTCACCAAAAATCATGTACATTCAAGGGAAATTAAGATGGAATATGTGAAATTACGAAGTTTATCATATATCAATGTATTTCGACTCCGTCGATGCAAATCTTACTGAATGGCGAAAGAACTAGCACTTTTATGCCTAGCAGGGTGTGAGACAGGGCGATCCTATTTCTCCTTATCTATTTGTCATTTGTATGGAGATGGGGAGACTTGCACATCTTATTCAAGAGCGTATGTCAGGAGGTAATTGGAAGCCAATTAAACTGTGCAAAAATGGACCACCCATATCTCACTTGTTCTTTGCAGATGATATTATTCTCTTTGCAGAAGCTTCCTTAGCTTGTGTCAGACTGAGGAGATTAATAATTGCTTAGAGGAATTTTGCCGCAGTTCAGGGCTAAAAGTTAATACTTCCAAAACTAGAGTCTTCTTTTCGAAGAATGTTAACCACAACCGTAGACAAGAGCTTAGTGGATCCCTGGGATTTCAAACTGCTGCAGACCTGGGGAAATATTTAGGAGTTTCCCTCCATCACAATAAAGTCAAAACTGAGAGTTTCCACACTGTGATAGATAAAGTCAAGTCTAAACTCCAAGGGTGGAAGATGAACTCTCTTTCTTTGGCTGATAGAACTACTCTGATATCTGCTGTAACTTCTGCTATACCGGAGTATACGATGCAGACTTCCTACCTTCCTCAAGAAGCATGTAACAGGATGGAGAAATGCAATCGTGATTTTCTTTGGGGCTCCTCACAAGATAAGAGAAAACCTCATCTAGTGGCCTGAGATTCGGTTTGTAAACCTAAATCAGAGGGAGGTCTCGGCCTGAGGAAGATGAAAGTGCAAAATAAAGCTTACATGATGAAACTTGGTTGGAAACTGATGAATAGAAGAGATGATCTTTGGGTGAAGGTGATCAGGTCGAAATACAAATGCGGAAATGACTTGGTTCCGGTCATTGATCACAAAAGACCAGGGTCTAATAACTGGCTTGGCATTCGTAATAACTGGAATGAGGTTATGAATGACACCTCTATTGATTAGGTTAATCAAACAATTTCTTGGAATCATGAGAATTCTGGAGAGCTCACAGTTAAATCAGCATATGGGATTTTAACGAAGAATCAGACCAGAAATGACCCTATTTGGCAAATAATATGGAAGCTGAATATAATGCAAAGGTGAAAAACATTTGCTTGGCTTGCTATTTGTTGAAGTAAAATACTCAAGAAAGTCTTTATTTCAATCAAAGATAGGATACAACGATAAGAACAGGGCCAAAGTACACTGAGTAGTACACACTCCAATTCAAGATACAATTCATGCGTGCCTCCTTATGCTACCCTTCCTCATATTTATAATATTCTCCTTACAATCTAACATACAACAAACTCTAACTAATGTAACTAACTCACTTATATTCAGTTACAACTAATAATCCCCTCTGTTATGACACTAATCAACATTTAATCCTTTTTGGGCCTTCGTTCATAAACGGCCCAAGACTTGGCTGGTCCATCAATACCCGCTGCACAAAGCTGCACCTTGTCCTCAAGGTGAAAAGAAGGAAATTGCTGCTTGATTACTTCAAACGATTCCCATGTGTTGTCCTCATGAGAAAGATTCACCCATTTAATCAACACCTCCATCGATCCATCTGTCAACTTCCTCCACTTCACAACCTCCTCTGGCTCTACTAGTAACTCCAAATCACCTGTTAACATTGGAGGAATTTTTGTAGATACTGGAACATAAGCGGCTACCGACTTCTTCAGCTGAGAAACATGAAAAACATTATGTATCTTTGCTGAAGATGGCAAATCCAATTTATAAGAAACCAATCCCACTTTCTCCAACACTTCAAAAGGGCCAAAAAATCGCAGCCTGAGTTTCTCATTGGTACGGACAGCTAACGAGCGTTGCCTATAAGGCTGTAACTTCAAATACACCTTATCCCCCTTCACCAGCTCAACATCTCTACGCCTTTTATCAGCCACACACTTCACACACTTCATCTCTACGCCTTATGCAAATTAGATTTTAACTCATCTAAAATAGCATTTCTTTGCAATACTTGTGTAGCTACCTTATCCACAGCAGATAGTGGCTCTTGGAACCTGTACAAAGTAGGTGGATCCCGCCCATACAAAGCCTTAAAAGGAGACATACCAGCCGACCTATTATAATTGGTGTTAAACCAATATTCAGCCCAACACAACCACTGTCCCCAAGAGGTAGGTTTATCACTGCAAAAACAACGTAGATAAGTCTCTACACTACGGTTTACCACTCCCGTTTGACCATCCGTTTGAGGATGATAACTCGAGCTGTAACATAGTTGAGTACCTGCCATACGAAACAATTCGCTCCAAAATTGACTCATGAAGGCTCGGTCTCTATCAGAAACAATAGAACGTGGAAAACCGTGTAATCTCACCACCTCTCTAACAAACAATTCAGCCACAGTCATGGCTGTATATGGGTGCTTCAATAATAAAAAATGGGCATACTTTGTAAGACGATCCACTACCACCAATATATTCTCATATCCCCTCGACTTTGGCAACCCACTAATAAAATCCATCGATACATCAGACCACACACTTTCTGGAATTGGTAGAGGTTGTAATAACCCCGCTGGACTCAATGATGAGTGCTTGTTTCTTTGGCAAATATCACAACCTGCAACAAAATTCTTAACATCTCGTCTCATCCCTTTCCAATAAAACAAACCCGCAATCCGCTTATACGTCCTCAAATATCTTGAATGTCCACCAACGGGTGAAGAATGAAATTCCCGTAGCAACACTGGAATATAAGAAGAAGATTTAGGCAGTAACAAGCAACCCCTATACAACAAATGGCCACCACGAACAGTATAGTCTGGATATTTGCTAGAACCCAACAATAACTCTTTTAAAATGGAAGATAAACACTCATCTTCATGCAATTCTTGCTCATAAACCTGCAAATCAGCAATTCCCACAACAGAAATAGCATGTAACTGTACTACCTCATCCTTTCGTGAAAGTGCATCTGCAGCAGAATTAGTGGGACCCGGCTTGTATTGAATTTGAAAAGAATAACCCATCAACTTGGTCACCCACATCTGCTGACTACCTTCCAATACTCTCTGTTCTAATAAAAACTTCAATGCCTTTTGATCAGTCCATATCACAAATGGCCTTCCCAACAAGTAATAACGCCACTTCCTCACTGCAAAGACAATCGCCATCAATTCTCTCTCATAAACTGAACAACTCCTTCTCCTATTAGACAATGATTGACTGAAATAAGCAATCGGTCGTCCTTCCTGCATCAAGACTGCCCCCAACCCTGTGCCTGAAGCATCCGTCTCAACTATGAATGGTTGAGAGAAATTGGGCATAGCTAAGACCGGAGCAGAAATCATGGCTCTCTTTAATGTATCAAAGGCATCTTGTGCTTCCTTTGACCATATAAAAGTGTCTTTCTTTAATAAAGCAGTCAATGGTGCAGCAATACACCCATAATGGCTAATGAATCTCCTATAATATCCTGTCAAGCCTAAGAATCCTCTCAAACTCTTGACCGAATTTGGCACCGGCCAATCTACCATGTCCTGAATCTTCTTGGGATCCGCATGAACCCCATTATAGGATACAATGTGTCCCAAATACTCTAACTGTTCCTTGGCAAACTCACACTTCTTAATATTCAAAACTAGAAAATTATGCTGTAACAATTCAAATGTTGTTGCCAAATGCTTCAAATGATCCTCCCTGTTAGTGCTATACACTAATATGTCATCAAAAAATACCAGAATAAATCTTCTTAAGTGTGGCCTAAATATGTCATTCATTAGGGATTGAAAAGAAGACGGTGCATTTTTTAAACCAAAAGACATAACTAGGAACTCGTAATGGCCGTCGTGTGTTCTAAAAGCAGTCTTATACTCCTCACCTTCCTTCATTCTAATCTGGTGATAACCAGACTTTAAATCCAGCTTAGAAAAAATTCTCGCTCCCCCCAATTCATCCAATAATTCCTCAATAGTAGGAATGGGGAACTTATCCTGAATTGTTAGATTATTTAAGGCACGATAATCTACACAGAATCGCCAACTGCTATCTTTCTTTTTAACCAACAATACAGGACTCGAGAATGGACTTTTACTAGGCTGAATAATACCTGCTTCCAACATTTCCTGCACCATCCGCTCAATCTCTGACTTCTGACAATGTGGGTAGCAATACGGCCTAATATTGGGGGGTACCGCTCCTGGCTTCAAATCAATAGTGTGGTCACATGTCCTACATGGTGGTAACCCTTCAATTGGTTTCTGAATCACTGGGAACTTCCTCAATAAGTTTTGAACATCATCTGCCACCTGTTCTACCGTACACTCCGTAACTTTCAATTCATAAAATTCAACAAAATAAACCTCATCACCACTAGTAATGGTTTTATACAGAGAATTCAACCCCATCGGATACTTGTGTAAAGCTGTATTACCCTGTAAACATAGCCACTCACCACCCATGTCAATCTTCAAGGTGGAATTCTTCCAATTAACCATGACTTCACCTAAAGATTCTAACCAATCAGTTCCAAGAATCACATCCGAACCTCCAAGTTTAAAAGGATATAAAGAATGAGTAATCTTTAATCCTTGTAAACACAACTCCACATCTCTACATATTCCACAACCCTGTACTTCTCTCGCATCTCCAACTTGCACCATGAATCTCACTCTACTATCAACCCACATCCCTAACTCATTGACCAATTCTCGTCTCACAAAACTATGGGTAGCACCACATGTGACATAATGTTACTAATTCCCAAATTAATTCATTAATACCCTGACTAACTATGATAGAAAAAGGATTTCCATAATATCAATGTCCTATCATAGTTAGGAAAGTAATTTCCTAATGATTAAATACTATCCATGATAGAAAAGAATAAACTAATACAACACAGCTGCTATCATGGATAATTTATTGCTAACCATGTTAGAAAGGATTTGCCTAACATGGTTAATAAACAAAACTAGATGATATTTAACAATAAATAGCTATATACATGCGGAAACGAATGCAGGCCTATACAAATTGGCAATATACACAACTAACTAATCTAAATAACCTTTGAAACCTAATTCCCTTTCCTGTTGCTTGCGCCTGTGCATGAATACCTGCAAAAATGTCAGTAATCGTGGGATGAGACAATTTGTCCCAGTAATCACCGCTTAACTCACTATAACAGTGAGATGTGCGGTAGCGAGGGCGTCTAAAGGGTACCTCATTTTAAAACCAGTAATATATATATATATATATATATATATATATATATTATATATATATATATATATATATATATATATATATATCCGTATCAATCCTTCTTCCATTCATCACTCAAATCCCTCCATCAATTTCACATCACTTGTCAATACTTTAATCAACAATATCAAATGTTTCCCCACAACCTAACTCTAATCAACAACATCAAATGTTTCCCCACAACCTAACTCACCACAATCTCAAACTCAACAACAAAAATAAACGTGATTGACACTGTGCCCAGTCTCAAATCTGAAAGCATGAAAAAGGGAGCACTTTAAATAGTGAAAACGTCCCTGAAAAAGGGAGCACTATAAAAAGTGTACACATCCCTGGTTCCTTTACAATCCGAGGAACCTGTACAATTAACCTATCGATTGCGCAAATCGATAGGTTACATCGGCCGAAGGTACTAATAATCAGTGTCATGCAATACTCACAATCCCTATTCTATATTCCACCAACATAACTCTTAACTATCTCAACTCAACATATAACCCTCTTTTCTATCTTCATCACCTCTTAAACCACTATCCAACACTATCCCTATATACATTCCACGCCATTCCAGATCAATGGCCACCACCGGCAGGATAATAGTATATATAATGTGTAAAAATCTTTTATACAGAAATAATCGTGTTTAAAAGGCACCCGATAGTCTGTTTTGTATAAAAATAACCTTTCAAAGATAAAATGTATATATATAGAGGGTGAGAAAGGATTTTACAAAATCCTAGCTAACATCACCCTCAATGTTATAGTAAGGTTAAGTGTGATTACCTGTCGCCCTTTAGCATTCTGACGTTTTCTTTTCCTTACCATTTCTCGTAGATTTCCTCCAAGTATCCTCACCACTATTTACACCTATATATAATACAATTTGATAAATTAAGATCATTTCCACTCTATAATATTTTAACGTCTCTCTTGTTTCTATATGACTACCCATTTCCCCTTCTTGGTTATATCGTTTTAATGAATTTTCGTAATTTCTCATGTTAACAAGCACACATACACAACCAGAACCCAAAAATCATTGATTTAAAATACAAGAGAACAACCAATCATATCAATGTGAAATAACAGCAAGACCTTGCATTGAACTCAAGCAATAACACTCCATTATACATCGTACATATAAATATTCCCTTAGGTCCATGATTTGATCTATGAAGAAAGAGGAACAAAAATCATTTCAACAATTTACCAATCAACACTTTTACCATTCAAAAGAATCCATATTATCTTTCCACCAATTAATTAATACATATCCCACCATCAATTCATCCTTTTTAAACACAAGAGACCAAGTTAAATAATTAATTACTCCAATTAAAATCAGTCACATATACATTAACCAAACATTTGAATAACAGATCAAGAATATGAATACTTAATATTACTATGATCATACACACCCATCAAAGATAAACCAAGCTGAAAAATGCTCAAACAAAGCAAACACCTCATTATTTCCATATTGTATTGAATGTAAGCCATCATTTTAATTTGAATTGCTTTAGTAGATAACACATAATTATAAAATCAATTGTTGGTCATGACATTCAGAATTAACAATGACAGCCCCTAAGAGAAAGAGAACAAGAAATCTAGGAGCTCACCTATATAGTTAAAGTCATTCATGCTTACTTGCATACCACACTTTAATTCACAATTCAAATTACTCTCATTTAATCAGCCATTTGATTCAGAATTTAAAACCGCTATTATTTCAAACAATCAGTCTCTTCTAGTCCTATTCTCATACATCTCAAAAATTATTACATGAACAAACCAGGCCGAATCATATATCAATTTATCATATCTTCAACTTCAATTTGACCAAGTAACACACACATAATCATATGCAAGATTTTCAGTTCCATTACAAACTTCCATAAGCAAATTAGGTTTCTTCACAAGTCCTTATAAGCCACATAATACACAATTGAGAAAAGAAGGAACAAGCACAATTTTATATACATCAACCACAATTCCAAGCACACCATAGTAGCAAACTGACATAGATTAGATTATATTCGTGTACTTCCATGCAAACATTTACAGTTCTTTTTAACTTAGACAAGAGACACAAATTCTTTTACAAATCTAAAAATTTCTATATTCACTTAATATCTTCATAATTCTAATTCTAATAATACCAGCAAGGATCATACATATTTACACAACTTTAAACATTTCCATATAGCTTTATTTAAGACCTTTCTCAAACTCAATTTTATCATAACAAATTTTGAACACTAATCATGCCAAGACAAGAAAGTAAACTCCCCTATCCCATTTACTTTAAACTTGGACCCTTAGCAACATATCAACCAAAATCAGAATTTACCAACACATGAAATAAATTGAACAGCCCTACATATGAAAGAAATCATTTGGACAAGAGAAAAGAAATACAAGCAGAATTTTTCAACAACCAAATGACAGCCCTAAAACATTACTAATCCCCTACGTACAACCAATAATACACATATCAAAATGTCCAATCAAATAACAATTCAAGAAATCAACAAGAAATTAGTTTCATTAGACCATTTATTAGTCCAGAACCTCAAAACCAACCGGACACTCCCTGATATTCAACCTTACAAACCCATAATACAAACCCTAACTTAGAACCTCTCACAAAGCAGTGAAAAATGAAGGAACTAAGGTATAGGATAAAGAAAAGAGCCTCACCGGAGTTCAAGAGCAAGAACACAGGACCAGCCGTCGTCGGCCGCCGCTGGTTCGCCGGAAATCGAAGGAGCAGTGTGGGAAAAACAAGAAACGAAGAGAAAAGAATGAGAAATCGGAGTATAGGTATAGAAATATGAATGAATCTATGGGTAAGAACTCACCCAAACTTGAAGACGAGTTCAAGGCTAGCGTTGGTGGGATTCTCCGCCGAAATCGGTACCGCCACCCACACTGGAAGCTCGCTGCGGGCTTGCCAGAACGAAAGGGATGAACGGCGGAGAAAGAGAGAGCACGTCGCCGGAGGAAGAAAGGTCGGAGCTTGAGAGAGGGAGGAAGCGACGGAAGAAGAAGACGAAAGTGAAGAAATGGGGGGGGGGCGACGGATATATGTTGAGGAAGGAGGAATGATGTGTTTGGTTAGGTGAAATAAGGATGGTATTTGATAATTTGTAGTCCAAACTTGTCATAGTGTACTCTTTTAATTTTAAAACTACTTAAATCAGCCTCCAATCTTCTTAACTTTCAAAATATTTTTAGCTTTACCACTCCCTCATATTTCAAACTCTTCATTTCTTAATTAATTATATGCACATTAATTACTCAAAGTTTCCAAAAATATCCCAAAAATTCCTAAAAATTCCAAAATTTCCCAAAACACTCTCTAATCCTAAATTAAATTTTTCAGGATGTTACAAGTTCACCCACCTTTTAGGAATTTTGTCCCCAAAATTCACTAAACGTATCACTTTACATTAAGAATTTCTCAAATCAACCTTACATTCCTCACCTTATTTCTGCCTATTCATAACATCCTAATTATTCCACTACAAATTAATACACTCAACACCATCTGTCGTCATTCATCCTTAGTCAATCTATTGGTACTCCACCAATTCTCATTCTATTTCCTTTCACTAACCTTCATTTACTAGCCACTTATGCCTCAAATCGCTTTATAAAAGTCCAAAATCCTAAATTGCAACACATATACAATCATCTTCGTCATGATACTTTCCTTAGCTATCCATGATTTCCTCAAGATTTTAACAAAAATTTTCTATTAAACCCACATGCCTAGAGCAAGTCATTTAACATTTGGAACAAGATTTCAATCAAGCTTCAATAAAAGTATGTTGTCCTACATACCAAAATTGTAATTGTAACCTACAATGGGTAACAAACCCGACACCCTCTTACTATTGAGAATCCAAAAATTACTTTGATATCTCATAACTCTTCACTTAATATCAATAAATCACCAACTTTCACATCCTTTCACTTCCTCATCCATTATCTTCTTCCAAAATCACATTTTCAATCCTTACCTTAACCATCTATTAGCAATTCACAAAGTCATATTCCATTTTTCACAATACCAAACATCCCTGTTCAATCAATTTACCAACCAAGCATAGTGCCAATCCTTTATCATTAAACATGTCTACTTAAGCTTTAACCCAAATTATATAAACAAGGCCTACCAATATTGTGTAACCTACCACTCACATCTTGCAATCCTCAAGTAATTTATTCATTACTACCAATTTCATAACCTTGAGTCCCACCGAATTCTCATCTTTAAACACATTGTTCTTAAGAAAGGTTTTACTTAGCATGATGTGCTGAATTTCTTTTCATTTATAACATTAATCACAAATCTCTCACATTCAAAATTTTAATATAGTTTGATGTCATTAATCCAATACTTCGCAGCCAAATTATTATGCAAATATAAATTCCAACTATCAGCCATACACATGTCATACCAAAGGACTAATCTCATATTGAACATGAAAACTTGCATTTTCTAGACACAATGATCAAAAATCATAGTTGCAAAAAAAACAGGGTTCAGATAACAAAATCCTAGAATCATGGTTGAGTGCAAACTACAATCCAAAACAGCCAATGACATGTGTATTCTATATGACCTCCAAACTACAAACACCAATATGACCTCCAATACACAACTTGTATTCTATAATTAAAATCCTAATACTATTAAACACATAAAACCAAGAATATATATAACAAAAATCTAGTATTGATGTCATCAATTATTGAACTTCTCCCCTTTTTGCTCAAACAAATCAGCATCTCTAAATATAATTGCAAAACTAATCACGCTTTAGTTATCCTAATCATCCATTATCTCTTTCCAACAAGCTTTAACTCAAACAAAAGCTACCCTTAATCGAATCAAATTCCTTAGTCTCACATTCCAACTCAAATCGTTTCCATCAGTCATATTCAAAGGTCTTACCTCTCAACTGCTAAATATCACATCTATAGAATTTCATTTATTGGTAAAGCTTATAACTCTAACTCAACACATATCTAGCCATAACCACTTTATGATCAACATCATTCCTAATTATACTCAATTCCAATGAATCCATTACAAAAATGTTAGCTAGAGCTTTAACATAACCCTTAAACTTAACTAGCTTCTCAATCCATTTAGCTCAACCACGATCAAAAGAGTATATCCATTACTAGATCACGTTAAAAAAAACTTCGTATTCAACATATTATCCTTCTTAGTCCTCCCTACATAACCAAAACATTATTCGAAGTCATCAAACCATAGTTTAATTTCTAAGTATTCCTCTTAATCAACTTTAATTTGAAACCTAAGTTCCTCCAATCAAACATCAATCCATAATCATTTTACCTCTTTAATACAACTAATCCATCTCGATAACAATTTCTCATATGCAACAGCAATGCACAACAACAAACTTACCTCATAATTTCCTCCTCCTTATGAAAATATTCTATCAATATTTAAGTCTTCTCAAGATTTCTTAATAACTCAAGACTTTACCAATTAAAATCCTCTTTCACTAGATCTCTTTTCTGCAAAATTCTACCACCATTTATCTAAAGGCTTACAATTTTGCAAAAACCCCAACTAAATAGTAGGCCCTTGAGTAGTATTCAAATCAATCTTCCTTCAACACAATCTAATTGATTAAATCTACACAACCCTCTATTACATATGTTTTATCACTGCTTAAATTTTTCTAAGCTTAACACGTAGAATCAATAACTCCCTTATTCAAAGATCATTACATGCACCAAAACAAAACACATCTACATATTAAAGCATCCAACTCTAAGCTTAAAACAGTACACGGAATCAAATTCATCATTTTAGCCGCATCATCATCACCTTAAGTATTTTAAACAAGTTCATAAACTGAGTTTTCAACTCCATATCTTCCTAAACTTGTCGGGTTCAAAGCACCTAATGATTCAAGATTTGTTTGTGAAGCTCAACCCAACCCCTTTTTATTTATCACTAAATCTCTACAAGAATTTTAAAGCATATTCATTCTTTCATCGGTATGTAACTCTTGAAATTTATTGTACCAATAAGGATCGACAGGGACAAAATTTAAATTAGCAATATTGGAAACAAAATATACCAACTGCTGAAGAAAGAAATATCAAACCAAGTTGGCCAAGCTTAACCAGCAAAGAATCACAATAATGAAAATAAATTTATGTCTACATCTAGTGAAATTTGAACCAAACAAATGTAAGAAATTCTGCAGCCTGTAACTAAACTACAGATTAAGACCTATATTAGAAGCTAATATAAAAGCATCAAATTTAGATTCTTTTCACATCAAACATCCTTTGATTAAACACACACAATCAAATTATGTATTTACAAATTAACACACCCATACACATAGTATTTGGCTCAAAGTATCAAAATGGTCCAACATAATACTAACAAATCACACAAATGATTAAAACACGAAGAATTTTAATAAGATTTCATTCAAAACCATCAAATATGACAAATCGATTCATCAATTAAGCCAACAGTTTAACAAATAAACTAAACATTTAAGCATGGCCAACCAAACTTATTTCATATCACATTGTTTATCAATTGTTATTTTCCAATTTCCTTAATCCCTTAACCCAATAAGGGATCTCATGATGCCTCGACTATGATTATGGCCGGCACATAACTATATTCGAGACCCCAGAGAAGCATCCTTATTTCGCTATTTTTCCTAAATTCTTATACATATCAACATTATTTCGTTATTCTTTCTATGTTCATCTCAATCTCTCCACAGTACCTATTCAATTTCTCTTATCACTCTCTCCCCACCACGGGATGAGCGATAATCCTCTCAAAAATGCCAGATATTCATGCACAGAAGGAAGGGAATACTAAGAATGTATATTGCCAATCTATATGCAATGCAGCACAGTCCTAGGTTATCGTATACCAAATACTGATAACCAAGTTGTGACATAATGTTACTAATTCCCAAATTAATTCATTAATACCCTGACTAACTATGATAGAAAAAGGATTTCCATAATATCAATGTCCTATCATAGTTAGGAAAGTAATTTCCTAATGATTAAATACTATCCATGATAGAAAAGAATAAACTAATACAACACAGCTGCTATCATGGATAATTTATTGCTAACCATGTTAGAAAGGATTTGCCTAACATGGTTAATAAACAAAACTAGATGATATTTAACAATAAATAGCTATATACATGCGGAAACGAATGCAGGCCTATACAAATTGGCAATATACACAACTAACTAATCTAAATAACCTTTGAAACCTAATTCCCTTTCCTGTTGCTTGCGCCTGTGCATGAATACCTGCAAAAATGTCAGTAATCGTGGGATGAGACAATTTGTCCCAGTAATCACCGCTTAACTCACTATAACAGTGAGATGTGCGGTAGCGAGGGCGTCTAAAGGGTACCTCATTTTAAAACCAGTAATATATATATATATATATATATATATATATATATATATATATATATATATATATATATATATATATATATATATCCGTATCAATCCTTCTTCCATTCATCACTCAAATCCCTCCATCAATTCCACATCACTTGTCAATACTTTAATCAACAATATCAAATGTTTCCCCACAACCTAACTCTAATCAACAACATCAAATGTTTCCCCACAACCTAACTCACCACAATCTCAAACTCAACAACAAAAATAAACGTGATTGACACTGTGCCCAGTCTCAAATCTGAAAGCATGAAAAAGGGAGCACTTTAAATAGTGAAAACGTCCCTGAAAAAGGGAGCACTATAAAAAGTGTACACATCCCTGGTTCCTTTACAATCCGAGGAACCTGTACAATTAACCTATCGATTGCGCAAATCGATAGGTTACATCGGCCGAAGGTACTAATAATCAGTGTCATGCAATACTCACAATCCCTATTCTATATTCCACCAACATAACTCTTAACTATCTCAACTCAACATATAACCCTCTTTTCTATCTTCATCACCTCTTAAACCACTATCCAACACTATCCCTATATACATTCCACGCCATTCCAGATCAATGGCCACCACCAGGCAGGATAATAGTATATATAATGTGTAAAAATCTTTTATACAGAAATAATCGTGTTTAAAAGGCACCCGATAGCCTGTTTTGTATAAAAATAACCTTTCAAAGATAAAATGTATATATATAGAGGGTGAGAAAGGATTTTACAAAATCCTAGCTAACATCACCCTCAATGTTATAGTAAGGTTAAGTGTGATTACCTGTCGCCCTTTAGCATTCTGACGTTTTCTTTTCCTTACCATTTCTCGTAGATTTCCTCCAAGTATCCTCACCACTATTTACACCTATATATAATACAATTTGATAAATTAAGATCATTTCCACTCTATAATATTTTAACGTCTCTCTTGTTTCTATATGACTACCCATTTCCCCTTCTTGGTTATATCGTTTTAATGAATTTTCGTAAATTCTCATGTTAACAAGCACACATACACAATCAGAACCCAAAAATCATTGATTTAAAATACAAGAGAACAACCAATCATATCAATGTGAAATAACAGCAAGACCTTGCATTGAACTCAAGCAATAACACTCCATTATACATCGTACATATAAATATTCCCTTAGGTCCATGATTTGATCTATGAAGAAAGAGGAACAAAAATCATTTCAACAATTTACCAATCAACACTTTTACCATTCAAAAGAATCCATATTATCTTTCCACCAATTAATTAATACATATCCCACCATCAATTCATCCTTTTTAAACACAAGAGACCAAGTTAAATAATTAATTACTCCAATTAAAATCAGTCACATATACATTAACCAAACATTTGAATAACAGATCAAGAATATGAATACTTAATATTACTATGATCATACACACCCATCAAAGATAAACCAAGCTGAAAAATGCTCAAACAAAGCAAACACCTCATTATTTCCATATTGTATTGAATGTAAGCCATCATTTTAATTTGAATTGCTTTAGTAGATAACACATAATTATAAAATCAATTGTTGGTCATGGCATTCAGAATTAACAATGACAGCCCCTAAGAGAAAGAGAACAAGAAATCTAGGAGCTCACCTATATAGTTAAAGTCATTCATGCTTACTTGCATACCACACTTTAATTCACAATTCAAATTACTCTCATTTAATCAGCCATTTGATTCAGAATTTAAAACCGCTATTATTTCAAACAATCAGTCTCTTCTAGTCCTATTCTCATACATCTCAAAAATTATTACATGAACAAACCAGGCCGAATCATATATCAATTTATCATATCTTCAACTTCAATTTGACCAAGTAACACACACATAATCATAAGCAAGATTTTCAGTTCCATTACAAACTTCCATAAGCAAATTAGGTTTCTTCACAAGTCCTTATAAGCCACATAATACACAATTGAGAAAAGAAGGAACAAGCACAATTTTATATACATCAACCACAATTCCAAGCACACCAAAGTAGCAAACTGACATAGATTAGATTATATTTGCGTACTTCCATGCAAACATTTACAGTTCTTTTTAACTTAGACAAGAGACACAAATTCTTTTACAAATCTAAAAATTTCTATATTCACTTAATATCTTCATAATTCTAATTCTAATAATACCAGCAAGGATCATACATATTTACACAACTTTAAACATTTCCATATAGCTTTATTTAAGACCTTTCTCAAACTCAATTTTATCATAACAAATTTTGAACACTAATCAAGCCAAGACAAGAAAGTAAACTCCCCTATCCCATTTACTTTAAACTTGGACCCTTAGCAACATATCAACCAAAATCAGAATTTACCAACACATGAAATAAATTGAACAGCCCTACATATGAAAGAAATCATTTGGACAAGAGAAAAGAAATACAAGCAGAATTTTTCAACAACCAAATGACAGCCCTAAAACATTACTAATCCCCTACGTACAACCAATAATACACATATCAAAATGTCCAATCAAATAACAATTCAAGAAATCAACAAGAAATTAGTTTCATTAGACCATTTATTAGTCCAGAACCTCAAAACCAACCGGACACTCCCTGATATTCAACCTTACAAACCCATAATACAAACCCTAACTTAGAACCTCTCACAAAGCAGTGAAAAATGAAGGAACTAAGGTATAGGATAAAGAAAAGAGCCTCACCGGAGTTCAAGAGCAAGAACACAGGACCAGCCGTCGTCGGCCGCCGCTGGTTCGCCGGAAATCGAAGGAGCAGTGAGGGAAAAACAAGAAACGAAGAGAAAAGAATGAGAAATCGGAGTATAGGTATAGAAATATGAATGAATCTATGGGTAAGAACTCACCCAAACTTGAAGACGAGTTCAAGGCTAGCGTTGGTGGGATTCTCCGCCGAAATCGGTACCGCCACCCACACTGGAAGCTCGCTGCGGGCTTGCCAGAACGAAAGGGATGAACGGCGGAGAAAGAGAGAGCACGTCGCCGGAGGAAGAAAGGTCGGAGCTTGAGAGAGGGAGGAAGCGACGGAAGAAGAAGACGAAAGTGAAGAAATGGGGGGGGCGACGGATATATGTTGAGGAAGGAGGAAGGGTGTGTTTGGTTAGGTGAAATAAGGATGGTATTTGATAATTTGTAGTCCAAACTTGTCATAGTGTACTCTTTTAATTTTAAAACAACTTAAATCAGCCTCCAATCTTCTTAACTTTCAAAATATTTTTAGCTTTACCACTCCCTCATATTTCAAACTCTTCATTTCTTAATTAATTATATGCACATTAATTACTCAAAGTTTCCAAAAATATCCCAAAAATTCCTAAAAATTCCAAAATTTCCCAAAACACTCTCTAATCCTGAATTAAATTTTTCAGGATGTTACACCACAATCAATCAAAACTATCACTTCTTTTTCTTTCAATTTCCCCATCAACTTAATGGTTTTGCCTCCAGTATAACCAGCAATAGCATTCAAAGAAAGGGACATCAATTTACCTTCTTGCACTTCATCATCTTCACTTCTAATTCTTTCCCTTTCCTCTGGTATTTGCTCGTAACAATCCTCAGAATCATCTTCCTTAGACAAGATTAACACCTGTAATTGTTTCATCTTGCATCTATGTCTGGGTCTATAGCGTTCATCACATTTGAAACATTGTCCCAATTCTCTTCTTCTAGCAATTTCAGCCTCAGTAAATTTTCGTGGAACAGATTTATTCGCCATTCCTATGGAACTCGAGTTAGCCTTCATTTCTTCGATCTTTTCATTCTTCTTAACATCCCAAGCCATGGAACCTTTATTCGCTGCGTTTCCAGGGTTTACAAAACGCGTCAGACTCTTTGTTACACCCATCCGGTTCGGGTTTGTATAAACCCTCGAACCTGGTTCACCCGTTCTGGTCCACCCTTTCGCTGTTTCGCCTGCTTCAAACCACTTCTTTGAAAAACCCGTTCCCTTCGAATTGCCCAGACAACTTCGCACTCGATCCCTTTCCTCGGATCGCAATGCCATATCCATCAATTCCGATAGGGATGAAATTTTCAACATCCTCAATTCCGCCTTAATTTCTAATTTCAGTCCATTCAAGAATGCCGCTTTCAGCATCTCCTCATCACAAGTACTCAACGTCGCTGACAGTAATTCGAATTGCTCGATGTATTCTGCCACTCCAAAACTTTGTTTCAAAGCCATCAACATTTCATAATTACTACCACATTGAGAAGGATGGAATCTTTTCAATAATTCTTCTTGAAGTTCTTTCCAATCCTTAATAGGTAATCGAATCTCTCTCCATTGAAACCAATTTAGGGCTTTCTTTTCCAAACCCAAAATTGCTGCATCTAACTTGTCCTTTTCTTCAATTCGATTGACCTTAAAGTATCTTTCAATCTGAAAGATCCATCCCAAAGGATCTTCTCCAGAAAAGATTGGCAACTCCAATTTTCTGACAAGCATCCCATCACTACTACAACTAGTTCCCGTCTCTTTCTGATGAGGAATAGTTGCAGATTCTCCTTCTTGATCCTTCTCCCCAGTCGAAACTTTCCCTTGAAGCTGGATCATGAGTTTCTCAAACATAGATTTCAAAGAATCTATATCTGATTTCATCTGCTCCATGTTATTCTCAACCTGAGTCACTCGTGGATCACAATTCTCTCCACGATTTTCCATCTTTCTCTTACTAATTAACCATTCCCAATCTTATTGCTCTGATACCTTTGTTGAAGTAAAATACTCAAGAAAGTCTTTATTTCAATCAAAGATAGGATACAACGATAAGAACAGGGCCAAAGTACACTGAGTAGTACACACTCCAATTCAAGATACAATTCATGTGTGCCTCCTTATGCTACCCTTCCTCATATTTATAATATTCTCCTTACAATCTAACATACAACAAACTCTAACTAATGTAACTAACTCACTTATATTCAGTTACAACTAATAATCCCCTCTGTTATTACACTAATCAACATTTAATCCTTTTTGGGCCTTCGCTTATAAACGGCCCAAGACTTGGCTGGTCCATCACTATTCAGGAGAAGTTATTAACAAATGCTGAGAGGAAGCGCAGAAACTTATGCCTTGAAGATCACTGCCACTGCTGTTTAGATATTACTGAGGACTTACTTCATGTTCTTAGGGATTGCAAGGACTCTAAATTGCTGTGGAAAAGTCTTATCAATAGGAATGGACAGAATAATTTTTTCTGTATGAACCTGCCCCAATAGCTAAGAACTAATATTTTTAATTCGGGTACTTGAAAGAGAGATGGATGGAGTGAGCTATTCATAACGATATGTTGGTTACATTAGAAGAGAAGGAACCTCAAGATATTTGAACAAAAGGAAGAAACTAATGAGAGTCTCCTCATTAGAGCTAGAGCAATCTTGAACAATATAGATAGAGTGAATATTATGATTAAAGGAACTTGTATGAATGCAGTGTGCGTCCAGTCACAGAATGAGGCTTGAAAGAACCCAACGCAAGGATACCTTAAACTTAATGTGTGATGCTACCAAAATTTTGATAAAAATATCCGCAAGTGTACGGATCGTATTTTAGTAAAGTGGTAGTTCAAGGTCGATCCCACAGAGACTCAGACAATTAATAACTAGGCATTAGATCTCCTATTTTCATTCAAGTTGAGTAAACAAGAAAATTTGATTTTAATTACCTAATAGCTAAGAAAATAAAATGAAACAAATATTCACACAGATGAAATTCACGAGTCAAAAGAACAACCTAGAGCCACCAATCCCTTATATGCTTCTTAGATTTTATTCCCCACTAAATTAATTATGAATTAATTCAACTAGCTAATCTAGAGTACTAGTGTCTATAAATGCCTTCCGGTCCACTTACATCCTTGTCTAGCTTAATTACACAATGTCTTGCACTAATTTACTAGGCTAATTTATCTCGGTACCGCTCTACTGTGACTATGTAGGGCTTCTAGGTATATTCCTATCCTAGTCGCAAATCAGATTAAAATCCAATCCTACACTATTTAATCCCATGGGCTATTTAAAATTCCCTCTTCCGAGTCCAATTCTAAATTCCCTAAACATGTCTAATGGTGATCGAGCACTAAACAAGTTAATCAATAATAGCAAGATTAAATAAACTAGATCAAATTAACCATGACTAAGTAGTGGGAAATAAAATACTAAGTTACAAACAAGTTCATAGTACTCTAGGTTGTAAAAGAAACTAGTCACACATAGGGTCCAAAATAATCCCAATAATAATCAAAATTAAATCTATAGTCATAGGGAAAATTAGAACAAAAACCCACAATGAAACTGAAGATGACAAGTTGGACAGTTGAAACTTGCTTATTCTCCTTCTAGTGCTAGCTTTCTTTCTTCCTTCTTTAAGCGTGTCCGTGTGTGTAAATGAAAACCAACACTGCTGCTCCTTTCCTTCTCCTTTCACTTGTGTGTTGTGCTATTTTGCCTTTTTGTGCGTTGCTTGAATGATCCCTTCACAAGTAGTGCGCCGTTTCTTCTTTCTTTGTCAACGTGAATCTCTCTTGGCTGTAGAGATTGAAAGTATTGTAACGAGCCTCTCCTCTAGGCTTTAGGAAATAGGAAGAATTATGATCAAGCCTCCCTTCTTCTCAATTGCATGTGTATATTTATAATAAAATAACCCAACACCATATTGCCTTTGCCTTGCATGTTAAGTTTCTTTTCTTTCCTTTTCTTGTATGATGAATTCACATAATCAAATCAACCCCTTTCTCTTTATTTCCTTTTTCATTAAATCTGCATTCATGAAGAGAAATAAATAGGAAATAATCACAATGACTCAATCACATAATCTCATTAATAGGAAACTCCTCATTAAAATATTTCTTTTAATATATTAAGTTTCCTATTTTAATTAAATTTCAGATTTTCCAAAAGAATCACTCATATAATCTTCAAATTACTTTCTTTCCAATTCACAACAAAATCACTTATTTATTTAATTAATGACTTCCCAAATACAATAAAATATTTCCTAAAAACCACTAAATATAGGGAGTCATCAATGTGGATAGAGCTTAAAATTTGGTGGTGGCTGTGGTGGAGTTCTTAGGGATGAGAATGATTGTAATATGCCTACTGATGTAGGCTAGTACTGTTTAAGGGTTTCCCTTCTTTTATTATAAAAAAAAAAGAACTGAAGAAATATTTGCTTAAATTTCTCATTAAATTATTAAATAAGCAACAAATAATTTCGCCTTTTCCTTTCCAAATTCATTGTAACAATTTCTGATAAAAAAAATTAATTGTAACAATTATTTTTAATTCAATTTTACAATTGGCAAAATTATTTCCTATTAAATTATGATCTAGGACTTAATGACCTTTTATGGTGAAATTGAATGTTTTAATATTTCAAAATGAAACCCACAATTTCAGAAAATCAAATTCTTATGCAACTGTGATTTTAAAACTAAATAAATCAATTTGTTAGATGTGAATCCCCCTAAACCATAATAATAATAAATAGTTCTAAATTAAAATCACTGTTTTTTTATCGAAATTAAAATCATGGTTTAGGGGGATTTTTTTTTACAATCATGGTTTAGGGGGATGTTTTTTTTCAGGTAAAAAAAAATCCCCCTAAACCATGATTTTAATTTCGATAAAAAAAACCGTGATTTTAATTTAGAACTGTTTATTATTATTTATTTTAGTTACTAAATTTAATATTTTTAAAAAGTAATAAATCCCACTAATTAAGGCAACTACTGTATTATTAATTAATATTATTAATTATTAATAATATAAATAGCAACAACTCAATAATGAATTCAGTTTGATTTTAGTCAGTTATTTTCACTTCAAATTAGAGAAAAAAATTTTAATTTATAAATTCATAGTTTTTTTATAATTAGGGAAATGTTATTATAATAGAAATCAAATTCATTAGCTTGCTATTGATTTGATAATGTAAAGAACCATTTCAGATCAAAAAAGATAATGTAAAGAACCATACTAGGAAAAAGCCTAATAATCCCACAAACAATGACGTCAAAATATAATGTATTGAATATGAATATAATATTCTGATAAAAAATATGAATATAATATTTTTAATTTTTAATATACAAAAATGAAACCTACAATTTCAAGCAATTACTATTTCTGATGAAAAAAAGAATCGCACTGATGGTTAGTTTATATATATATATATATATATATATATATATATATATATATATATTCTAATAATTCATTATTGATGTTAGAGTGGATATATGGATCCACATTCGGTGCTCATAAAAAAAGGTAAATTTTACTCATCCTCAAATGCACAATTATAAAAACCACTAGGCACTAGTGCACAATTATAGAAGCACTAGTGGAAATATATTTAGAATTTATTTCGGATCATTGACTCATATATTTCGGAGAATGCATTAAGAGATATAGTGTATGATGTTGGAGAATTTGCACAGGAGAAAGAAGGAAAGACGCGCTCTATTCATCTGTTTCTCGTTTTTACACGCACAAGAATGCAGCCACGCAGTATTGAAGAACACATACGAATCTTTTTTTGATCAGCAAGAACACAAAGGAATCTGAGGAAGCAAAGAGCAGCACTGTTTTTTATCAATCAAAGCTCGGTTAAAATCAGATTTTGTTTGGTAATCATTGTTATATCTTCTTGTTTTCCTTTTTCACTATGATTTCATATTCTTGCGTTAGAGGGCAAAAATGCCCGAAGGTTTTCATGGAAGGGCACTAGGCACCTGGAAGTTTTTAAGGCTATTTTCATGGAAGATGCTAAGCACCAGAAGTTTTTTAAGGGGCAATTGTGCTCCGAAAGTATTAAAAATAGGGCAATCTTTGTCCCTCTTTGCCACTGAATATGTTAATTTTGTTTGTTATTTTTTACTTATATGTACACTGATAGTTAACATCTCTCATGTCATGTGAACAAAATTCATGCCAAGTCAAAAATAGCATATCTCTCATGTCATGTGAACAAAATTCATGTCAAGTCAAAAATAGCAGTTAAAATTAAAATATTTGACAAGGGTAAAATTGCCCCATTTTTAAAACTTATTGGGCATAATTGCCCCTAAAAACTTCTTGGTGCCTAATGGATATGAGAAGTTATCTAGCATACATGAGAAGTTATCCGAATGATGGAGTTAGTGGGCATGCATGATGAAATTAGTGAGTATGAGAAGATATTGAGCATCATATAGCAAATAAGCATAATGCACGTTGGTCTACTGTGTGTGTAGTATTAAATTGTTAATATTATACTCCCTCAGGTCCTAAAAATAAGACCCAATTGACTTTTTAAAAAAATCCAATAAAAAAGCAAATCAAGTTAATTATAAATTGATTTACCTAATTTTTTTTCCTTATACTAGTTTATTTTACCTATAAACTAATGTATAATCTAAAAATATATCAAATATGTCATGATTTAATAGCCTATTTCGCAACCTTAACCTCTGCGAAAAAAAGTCAATTAGGTCTTATATTTAGGACCGAAGGTAGTATATATATAAGAGTTTTAGCTGCACTTTTGGTCTTGAATTCAAATCCTAAAGGAAACTGTATTTGAATTGAGAGGGAAAGTCATGGGTAATCAATTGCTGCTGTATCTGGTAAAGAAATCGAGAAAAAGTTAGTTGTTATTTAATTTGAGGCCCAATTGGCCTTTATTTCTATAGAATGGAAAAGCTAAATAAGAGTCAAACTAATCTACTTTTGGGGTAAATTCAAACAAATCCTAGTGTTCTACATTTTTTGGAAAATGCAATCAAGGGAAAAGTTTTAATTATGAGTTTTGTTTTTATTGGTTGTATATTATGAATTTGTTTAATATTATTGGTTTTTTCCTTTGGTTTTGGGTCACTTCTTTGTTAGGATGGCATTGAAAAGGAAAAGAGATGTGTCACTATGTTCTAGAAGCCGTAGAAAAACAAATTGCAGAGTTGATGATGACCCAAAAGACTATCTACTTTCAGAGGCTACATTGGAGGATCTTCCTTATTCTATTGTTAACATCATTTTGCTCAAACTTCCAATCAAATCAGTTTTGATTTGTAGGTGTGTATGCAAGAGTTGGCATTCTATCATGTCAGACCCACATATGGCGCAATTGTATTCAGAGTGTGCACCTAAAACGGCTTTGGTGCGTACAAGTGATCCTAAACATGTTTCAAGAAACCTCCACCTATTTGATTTTGAAGAGTTTACTGAGAGAAATAATCATGAACTAGACCATTGTCATGCTTGTTTTTGTAAGGATTCACCTAAGCTCAATTGTGACAGTCATGTGAAGCTTGTGGTTAAGTTCAAACTTCCTCTTCGTGTTTCCAAAATGAAGCTTGACACAATGCTTGAGGCTAGAAGGAGGGGCAAAAGAAGGACCAATGATATTGCTTGCAGGCCAAGATATGAAAAGTTTGATATAGTAAATTCTTGCAATGGATTGCTTCTTTTGTGTGGCTGTTTTCAAAGAAATTCACTAGTTGTTAGTAACCCATTCACTGGGGAATTCATAAGGCTTCCAAAATCTGAAAATGATGGCTTGATGACATGGCACAATGTTTATCTTGGATTTGGTTTTCATAAGAAAACTAATGAGTATAAAGTTGTAAGAATATATAGAGTTGGAACAGCTGAAATACACACATTAGGGACTGGATTGTGGAGAAACCTCAAAATTCATTGCTCATGTCAGTCCAATATTGAATATCCCATTTATTTGAATGAATCAATTAATTGGTTGTATCATGACACGAAGGAGAGATCAATTTTATGTTTTGACTTAGAAAGTGAGGGATTCAGTTCACTCCCTTGTCCTTCTGAAATATCACCTGTGAAAAATGTACATGCTATAAGACAAATCTACCTTGGAGAAGTGGATGAATCTCTCTACATATGTTGTAAAGATGAAAATGAGAACTGTTTTAAGGTATGGTTTATGGAAAAATATGGTGATAGCAAATCTTGGACTAACCTTGTCAATATTAATTCTACAACTATTTATCATGGGCCACATTTGAATTCGTTTGGAGGAATTTTCATGATGAGGCCGAGAGTTTTCACTTATGGTAATTCTAGATTCTTTGTCTGTTTTGTTCATGAAAAAAATTTATTCAATTTGTTCGAATGTCGTGGGACCTCATTAGAATTGGAAGTAATATCTCATACTCCAAATATCATGAGACTCAAGGATATTGTGAAAGACCACAACACTGAAGTATTTAATATCCATTCAAGGTAATTTGCCCGTAATCTATTTTATCATTGATGTAAATTTAACAATATTTGTTAGATTATTCAAAATATTTGTCTAGGACTTCTTTATTTGGTATAGTATAGAGTTCTATTAATAATGATATGAATTCATATTTGTAGGTGTGGGACATTCAAATTGCACGAGGATAAAGAGGTTTTGTATCTAGCTAAGCTTATGCCTAATTTGAGGTTACCAACATGAATTCTCGGAATTTTTTATTTACTGGTTAAAGTATTATAGTTATAGACTTATGAACAGTTTTTTAAAACCGATAGACTTGTATATAGTTAGTGGCCTGCTTTGAACATTCTTCATACTATGGAGAAGATTAATGAAATGGTGTTTAATTGCAATAAATTTGTTTTGTATGATTTAGATAATGTTGGTGACACTTTTTTAATTGGAAAGAAATCTTCTATCTTTGCAATGTATATAAAGTTTATATGTACGATGCTTCCTGTGTTTCTTGACAACCTTTCATTCGTTGTGTTGGTCCTAGAGTATGTCTCATCGGTATTAACTGCTTCCGCTAGGCTGAATTATCATTTGGCTTGAATATGTTTCAGCCACTTCGGTTTCCTAGTGAACATTCAGGTTCAGATTTTCAATAGCATTAATATTAACTTCTTTCGCATTTTCTTTTAAAGAGCTCATTTTTGGAAACCCTAGACTCTTCCTATTTAATTTCTTTTTTTCCTCTCATGTTCACTCTTTAGCACTCCTTCAGACTCACATGGCAGGCTTATATTTGTCTCCTTGTTGTTCTCTGTCCTTCATTTTGAACTGGCTTTACTTCTGTTATGTAATTGTAATTAGGGTTATATTAGTTGGGTATTGGGCCTAATTAGGTTACGAAGGATTCTGTTTAGTAAGGCATGTGTTTAGGTTTTGTTTGAGAGTCACATTGTATAGATGATTAGATTAAATCAGTATCTACTATATAAGGAGCTGATTAGTTAATTGTAAAGTGTGATTTTGGTGATTAATAAGATTTCTCTTTTTCTCTGGTTTCTCCCCTCCCTTCTTCTTCTCCTCCTCCTCCGTTTCTTCTTCTTCTTCTTCATTTCTTCCTCTTCTTCCTTTTCCTCTTCTTCTTCCTTCTCAATTCTCTCTAATTCTTATTTTCCTCTATACCCATTCTAGATATTTTTACTTCTCTAAACCATCTATCTCTCTTGTTCTCCTTCTTCTAACCCTCTCAATTCTCTTTCTACTTATCTTTCTTCTATTTTCTTATTTTTTCTATACAGAATATTGATTCTGTAACATTGGTATCAGAGTCTAACTTTTCTTGGACCTAATTTCCCAATCTTGAAATTCAAGATTCACCTATATTCATCAAATTTAACCAAACCCAGACCTCAAACCCAGAAAACCACTCAAATTTGAGTATACCTAGACCTTTAATTATACCTAGAAAAAGCATCAAATTCAAACAACCCCAGACTAAGAAACACATCCATATACACTCAAACACACCAGAAAATATCAGCCTACCCAGAAAACTAGAAAACTCATTGTTATCATAAGACCAAAATCAATCTTGGACCAATCTTAAATGGTGAACACCCGATTTGCTGAAACAAAGATGGCTGAAGAACGATTCCTTGCTATTGAAAACCAATTAGCTGAGGTAACCCAACGACTTACTTCGCTAGACCGTTTGGAGCAATTGTTGGTCAATCTTACAGAAAGGGTTGACCGTGAAGCCCAGGATCAGCCGCAACAAAACCATCAACATGCTGGACAAGATGGGCAGGGAGGTCGTGACAATCATAATAACCAGCCAAGAAATACCCAGCTTACCAAATTGGAGTTCCCCAAGTTTGATGGAGGAGACATAAATTCTTGGCTGCTCAAGTGCGAAACGTACTTTGAGTTTGATCATACGGCGGAGGAAGAAAAGGTTCGAATGACTTCCATACACCTTGATGACAAGACTTATCAATGGCACCAAGCCATGGTTCGTCAAGCTCGTGGCCGATTACCTCCCTGGAATGACTATGAATCATTGCTTCAAGATACATTTGGGGAACCCTTTGAGTCTCCAATGGGGGATTTCACTCATCTCCGGCAAATAGGTACCCTTCGAGAATTTCACAGCTCATGGGATTTGTGCACAGCAAAGTTAGATCTTGTTGAGGATTATCTTCTTGATGCTTATCTTGCTACATTAAAGCCAGAAATTGGGGGTTTTGTTCGGATGCTTAATCCCAGGAATGTATACGATGCAAGAAGATTCGCAAGAATGCAAGAAATCTTCTTGGAAACCCAGAAAGGTAATTACAATACTGCCCTCTCACTATGGGTCAGTCAGAAAAAGGTCTACTTGCTCCAACAGGGTCTTCTTTGAAAAGCCCAATAGTAAAATCTGGATTTGTTTCCCAACAATTAAACAAATATTCGAGGGTTATTTCACCTGAACAAAAAGCTGAGTATAGGATGAAGAATTTGTGCTTTTACTGTCACAAAGAATTTTCTTGGGATCATAAGTGCCCTCAGAGACAACAAATGCAATACATTGAAGATGGCTTATTGGGCCCAGGTCCAGCTATACAAATTGAAGGAAAACAGCTACCGGGTGACGAAACTACTTGAGGAAGCATATTTTCTATTTTTGTAGATCCTTGAGGTCAAGGATTTTTTAAAGGGGAGGGTATTGTTATGTAATTGTAATTAGGGTTATATTAGTTGGGTATTGAGCCTGTTTAGTGGGCTTAATTAGGTTACGAAGGATTCTGTTTAGTAAGACATGTGTTTAGGTTTTGTTTGAGAGTCACATTGTATAGATGATTAGATTAAATCAGTATCCACTATATAAGGAACTGATTAGTTAATTGTAAAGTGTGATTTTGGTGATTAATAAGATTTCTCTTTTTCTCTGGTTTCTCTCCTCCCTTCTTCTTCTTCTCCTCCTCCTCCTCCTCCTCTGTTTCTTCTTCTTCTTCTCCATTTCTTCCTCTTCTTCCTCTTCCTCTTCTTCTTCTTCCTTCTCAATTCTCTCTAATTCTTATTTTCCTCTATACCCATTCTAGATATTTTTACTTCTCTAAACCATCTATCTCTCTTATTCTCCTTCTTGTAACCCTCTCAATTCTCTTTCTACTTATCTTTCTTCTATTTTCTTAGTTCTTTCTATACAGAATATTGATTCTGTAACAACTTCCTTCTTGTTGAACTGTTTTTATGTCCTTTTTGAATTTGGTAATGAGATTTTCCATTGTTGATTGAATGATAGTTGAAAAATATTGGAAGGCCATGGATACTTATATGAAATTGAGTAGAAATGGGGTCGAAAAGTAGAGAAATAGGAGGAAGAACTAAGAAAGAAGGAATTAGGGACAAAGGCATAGAGAGAAAGAGAGAAAGTAGAGTAGAAAATTAGAGAAACCAGAGAAACATGAGAACTCTTAGAGTCCATTTGGTTGATTGGAATTGCGAAATAAAATTGGAGGTGAGAATTGAAGATAAATGGGTAAAGATGGAAAGTAGATGTAAATTAGGTAATGACGAGATGTAAAAGTTTGTGGACCCAGAAAAAGCGTGAGATGGAGAGAAAAAGTTTGTGGACCCAGGATATATGGAAATTACCATTATCAATTCTCACCTTCAATTAATTTTCTCAATTCCAATCAAACAAACAGACTCTTATTCTGAAAGACAATCACAAATGAGTACAAATCTGTCTATACAATAATTCCCAGGGGTAGATATACTCCCCATTCCTAATACATGTGTCTTGTAACAATACAACTACCTTGTAATAAACCCAACTTACAACACAACAACTACCAATATTACAGCAAGTAATGGTAACTAAAAAGTGAGGGTAACTAGTAAAATGTCATAACATATACTAATTAATTTTAAATCACAAGTGCTAGGGGTGTGAGATACAAATTATGATCTAAATTCTATCACCAGAAAATATGAACTTTGTGACGCGCTAGTCTTCAAGTTCGTCAATAATGAATTCTTTTATTTGTGAATATAGAAATAGTTACTAAAGTGACCTATCTGTTTGATAATCTTTGATACTACACCTGGATATACTTAAGTAAATTTGTTGTGAGAAAATGAACATCGTTAGTTTAATTTTGTTATATCTATGTATTTGATAACATATACATAACTTTCTATCTACCGTGCATGGTAGATATTGACACATTGTTGATTGAAATGTCTCCAAAGTCACTTTTTTGAGGATTGACATATGATTATATGAGTAAATCATGTTAGAAAAAGATTAGCAATTATTCTTGTAGCTTTTACAGAACTTCCTGATTCACTCACATAAACATAAAGAACGTTTAGCACACATTAAAAAAAATCATTGATTCTTGATTTTATTGGTCTTCAGAACTTACTAATTAAGAATTTGTTCTTAAAATAGAGTATTAAGTTATATGTTTTTTAAATCCAATAGAAATTTCATTCTATATTAAACTCCATTCTTAAAAATGGGTAAAATTAATGGCAGGATTATTGATTTTGACAAGTCAAATTCATGCCCACGCAAAAAAACACCCAAGTATAAAATTTTGGTTACAATAGCATACATATTCAATAGAAGAACACAAATAAACTATTACCAAACCATTACTAAAAAGTACATCCCCTGCTTCCACTCACAAATCCTATAGAAAAAGTTTAGATAGACATCTTTATAACCATGAATTCAACATTTGATGGCACAATTTTCATCATATCACATCAAGCATAATGCTTTATATGTTTCACAAGGATTCTATTTTATACATATTTGTTTGGTTTTTAATGATAATATATCATATTCCACGAAGAGAAGCAAGCTTCTTTTTAAGTTCATTCACATCTTGGGTTGTATCAGATCTGCGAGCATTAAGAGTAAACCCACAAAAAATATAATGGAGGGTTCATTTTCATTCTATAAGGATAGAATTGAACATGAAAAAATCAGATTTCTGATTAAGTGAAAATTATTTTTTTGTTGGAATTAAGTGAAAACTATTCAAAAAAGCTTTTGGATATTATGAAAACACTCGCAACAAAAAAAAAGTGGTTTACATTTTATTTAACCAAATATAAAGTAATTTATACTTTTTAAATCATTTTTCAAATTCCTAAATATCACTTTTTTAAGCTTAAACAAATGGCCCTAACATGATAATTGTATGCCTCAAATCTCTAATCATTTAACCTCACGATATGTGTGTGTGTGTGTGTGTCTAGTGAGGTCACATACATTAATGACATGAACACAAAATCTACGTAGCTTTTTGCAATAAGCAACGTAAAAACTTATAATTCCTACATCACTCCATCTAGAAAAGTGACGTAGATTTTGGTAAAGAAAATTTACATAGCTTTTTCTTATTATTTTTAGGAAAAGTGACGTAGATTACTCTTGTATCTAATTTTTTATTTCACACCCACAATTCTCGTAATTCCCTCCAAACTACTTTTCTTCTTCGCCTCTTACTCTCACTCAAACCCTAGCAAAATATTTTTCTCTTCTTTCTCTCCCATGCCGTCATTTTCTCCCTACTCTCTAACAAAACAAACAAAACTAGATAAAGGTCTTTAGAATTTGAGTTTGTTGTCTGTCAAATTTTGTAAGTTTCACATCAGTAATTTTTGAATGCCAACTTTAAGGAACGACATAATTAATAGGAGTTATCAAACCCTATGAGATTGATTATTTAATGGGCTATTTTTTTTTTTGATCAAAAATTATTTAATGGGCTATAAATAACTAGTTCTATGAGGTTTGTATCAATTATTTAGAAGAAATATATCATAAGAGTATTTTCAAATCAATAGTTAATTCTCCTATTATGCAAACAAGCAAAAACTCCCGTGTGTTGCACGGGGAGATTAACCTGTTTTATAAATTAATTTTTTACGACAATCTTTTCCATTTGATTAAAAGGGGTATGAGGAGCAAAAAAAGTATATGCACTTTATTTTCTCAAAATAAACAACCGAAGTAGTTAGAAAGTGAGAAAATCTTTAGTATCATGCAAAACATTAGTGAAATGTTAAATCTAGATTTTCCGCGCTTCGCGCGGTTTATTTATAATTATTACTAATCCACAAACACGGCATTGATGAGATGGAGTTTTAAGAGATAAATCATTGGCCAAGCTACATGTAACTTACATGTTTAGTTGGGTCTAATGAAATTATTATATGATTTTTAAAAAACTTACAAAATGCTCATTTTGAAATAATAAAGCTGAATTTCTCATACAACTTTAATTACAAGTGATATTCCCTAAAAAAATCAACAAACCATGAGATAACTCAAAATAAACTCATATATTATTAATAGACCAAATAAATTGGAAGTTCAACATGTTATTATAAACACACAAAAGAATAATAAATTTAACGAAATATTGGGAGAAGTTTGTCTATAATAGAGTGTAGTAATTGAAAGGAAGTTGATTTCTTTTTCCCCTTTTACAATAAGACTATCATGAACAATAGACATGGGAATGATAAGATAGTTATTCTGCTTGTAATATTGAAGTTTGAAAGATAGTGAAATACCTTAGTTTTCATACTGACGTGCTTGTACAATTATGACAAATGAATTTTCATATCATATAAAGATGGAGAATCATCTATAAAGCTTATAAACCATTCTAACTATAATAACAAACAAAAAGCATGTAACATTGGAAATTATGTCAACACAATGTAACAAATATTCAGTCAATGTACAGTCTTGACATTCTCTAACAATGCTCCATGAAGCCAACACCTAACCGTATCTTTGAACCTTGCTTGAATTAGTGTTAGAGGATGCTCCATCAATCTCAAATTTAACATTCCATGCACACACTCAGCCACCCCAATTTTTCTATACACACCTCCCCTATTTTTCTTCTTCCTTTCATGTTGTCACCTGTCCCCTCTTCTTCACATTCTCTTTTGCAAATCATGAATTTAGTGATTCTCGTAATGAACATCACCATCATTATCAAAATCTGTCACCATTATGAAATTTGGATTTCTCCTTGTAAGAGATTAGTGAATTGCTTTTGTTCAATATATTCTGATTAGATTTAAGTGCATAAATCTTACACAGACATATATGTTTTATAATGAACATATATGTTTAAGTATTATGTATAGCTTGTTTGAAAAATGACAGACATATAGTAAGTTATTAGAAAGCAAATCCTGAAACTAATGCATAAGCTTATACTATAAAACTCCACCAGATCTAACAATAACTACAGCAAGTGATAAAGTAGTAATCTGCCAAACGACATGTTTCAGGATAAACAGATGCATAAGCTTTAAAAGTAATTTGATAAACTGATGCATAAGCTTTAAAAAGTAATATGATAAAGTGATGCTAAAGCTTATACTATAAAATATACATGGGCAAAGTTGCAAAAATAGCCATCGTAAATTTAAAAATGTACAACTTTAACTCTAGTAAATTGAATGGGGCAAAACTGTACACTGTAAATCAAAATGGGGCATAATTGGGCAAATGTGCAAAAATAGCCATCGTAAATTTAAACGTACGTTTTACAGACATGGCCCCACCATCAGTAAATGATGAGTCATACATTTAAGGGTGCAATATGTTGATGAGACTTTAATTTTTTTATGAGAGTTTATTTTTTCAGATGATTACGTAGAAGAAAGGTGAATTTCACATGATTTGGGTTCTATTTGGTTTCTTATCGAAATGTTTGGGGGTTTAGAGTTCGTTTTTAGTGATTTAGAGTTCAACTAGATGCATTTTAGCTTTCATGTTAGATTTTGGAATTGCATGTCATTTACTGATGGTGGAGCCCACGTCTGGAAAATGTCTGTTTAACTCGGCCTAACAGAGTGATTTTTTGCCTCATTTTGGTTTACAATGTATGGTTTTGCCCCATTTTAGTTTACAGTGTACAGTTTTGCCCCATTCAATTTACCAGAGTTATAGTTGCCCATTTTTAAATTTACGGTGGTTATTTTTGAACCTTTGCCCAATATACATTTGTTGTTATGTAAGGCAAACAACTAATTTTTCATACAGAAATGCAAAGACAACAAAGCAAACAGGATCATTGCTCTTATGTTTTTGCTAAGATGTAGCTTGACCTATCAATTAAACAAAATTGAGTTATAATCCAAAAATAATTGACATGTAAGCTCTTTATTATTGTAATTTGTTCAGAACATAGACATGAGTAATTTGTGTTGTTCACTTCTTGATGATTGGCCACCAAAAGAATTTTAAGTCCTTCCATGCTTCTCCAATATAATCGGTATAATTTTTCTATGTTAGGTCGTGTATAACCTTGCGTGGAAGGCCTTAAAGTTTAAGGATGAGTTTACTAAGGAAACTCAAGGTTTGATGGTAGTTGCCAGAGAAGAGATTGTAAATCAAGCATGATGCTAGAGAAAAATAAGAATGGTTGATTGAACTTTCTTGTGATTGTTGACTACTAATTTTTGCAACTTTGGGTGCACAGAAACTGTGTCATCCCTGCATGGAACTTAAAGTTCTTTCTTTTTCTACTATGCTCTTAAGTGAAAGACACACCAGTGCAAATACACAGCAATGAATCTTGAACACACAGCAAAATCTTGTTAGAGACAAAGCAATATTCCAGCAAAATAAATGAGCTTTTTGAAAAAGAGCTAGGGTTCTTTGGGGGAGAACAATCAATTTTCTATTTTAATTACAGCAATGAAAAGGACTTTGAGAACCCAAAATCAGCAACTTTTACTTGCATAGTCATCAAATTCAATCAAAACTATGAAATGAAGATACAGAGGGAAAACCTGAAGAAGAAGAAGAAGAAGAAGAAGAAGAAGAAGAAGAATATCTCTTAAGGCTTGAGTAATATAAGATATGATTAAACCACCATGGTTGGACCAAAAAACCCACTTTTAGCTACAAATGCAAAAGGACACACCTTGTTAGCATTTCTCTTATAATTCCATGTGAATGGGTATATATAGCAAGTTCTACAAAATTGAAAAGCCATGAAAATCTTCAATTTGCAGATCAATAATTCATGAATAAGATAACTAAAGAAAATCACTACACCTATCACTGATAGAGTTTAAAGTTTTCAAACTTTCTTTCCTCTTATCAATAAAAGAGTCCATCAATAAACAAACCATATACACGCAAAAAGTAATTCTTTCAAGTCAGGAACTTAGCTTACACAAATGAGCAGCCTAACCTTTATTGCTTTTTTTTCCTTTCCACTTGCTGTCTCCTTGGAGGTTGGGGAACAACCTTAATTGCAGTATCAAAAACTAAACCATGGAAAGACATCAATTATCAAAAGCTATCTGTGTCAATATACTGCACATACAAATTTAAAACCCAACATATAAGCTCCATGAAAAATCCTTATTCCCAAACCTGTTGACTCTTTGAACTACGCTTTATATAAGCTGTCACACCTATTTGTTTCCTGAATTCTTCCCCCTATTGGCAACAAATAATGACCAGTGAGTAAATAAGCTCTTCTCAATGCAAAAGTATTTCATAATCATTCATTATCCAAAGCTATTATAAAGAATATAAACCTGGTTGGATGTAATAATGTTAGATCCCATGTAATCAGGCCAAAATTCCGTCCTCGCTAAGATCTAAAATGCATACCAAGTACAGCCAAAGAAATCACCTTTAACTACAAATGCAAAAGAAAAGGATAAAAAATGTCTGAAGATGAGCATAAAACTTTATAATATTACCCAAACAGGCATCAGAAGCACATAACTCGAGAAAAGCAATGTGAAGAATTCATAGCTATTGTGAAAAGCTATTTTTTTCTTTCTCGATAAAAAAGAGAAGAAAACAATAAAAGAACAGGCAGCAGCAACAACAACTTCTGCGAAAGATGTGGTTCAGCTAAATTATAAGTCACCATAACCATCAATAAGCATTCCAAAAGTACTACTCTCTTCATTCCTATATATTAAAACGTGTGAAGTAGCCTCATCCAAGCACACATCGAAATTCCGTATCCGAAGAATCTTTTCTTCCGCAAACATGCATCGAAGCCTGGCGAGCACATGCTTGGTTTCACATAGAAGCAAGATCCTCATTTTCTACATGCATTAAGGGCACGACAGAAGTGAATCAGACTATATCAACCAAAAAGCATTAACGGAAAAAAAACACAAAAAGAAAGGACATACGCTATCGTCAAAAACAACAATGTGCACCCCCTCTTGTTCTGTCATTGAGCGATGTGGTCCTAGGGGATGAAGCACATGTTGAACACGAATTATACGGTCCACTCTCACGATGATGTCTCCAGCAAAAGCCCCAACCTCAAGCTCAGATATCTTCTTAACCACTATCCGGCACAACATTTTCTTGGTGGAAGCTGCGGTCGTTTTTGGTATGCAGGGCAAATGTTTTGGGAACTTTCGCTAGGGAGTGAGAGTCTCAGGGAAGGTTCTGGTGTTTGCCTATGAAAGTGAAACCCTTTGAGCTTCTCAAGTAAACAAAGCTTCTCCAAGAAGCCTCAAACGTAGACAAATTTCCCCTCCACGTGTCTGTTTCGTATAAAGAAGGGCGGGACCCGAACCCTTCAATTGAAATCTGAGGCTCTGTATACTAAATGGTTAGTTCAGATGGAAGGGCAAGAGGAAATCTCATTGATGGGACAAAAGGAAAGATCACCTTTTTGCAAATGAGACTAACACAACCCGTGAATTTTGCCTGGTGGGAGATTGGACTAAAAATCTCCTTTTGGGTTAGAGTACAACATGTGTCAGGGAATTGATATTTTAATTGGCTACCAAGTGGGACCCGCAACCTCTGCAGAGGAGAAGGTCTTCTCCCTTACAAGGAGTAAGAGTTTTGTCTCAGTGATGACTTGGTGGAAGAATTGCAACCGTGGGATGAAAAAAAGAAATGTGAGAAGGCTGTGGGGCCCAATAATTGGCCACAAAACTGACGCGTGGAGGGATGGACTTATGAACAGTGTTTTGGCCAATAGCGAATGACCATTTTTCCTTTATTGTTATATTGATTCAATTAAGACCAATGGAAATTTAGCTTTGAGCCTTTGACATTACTTAGTTACTTACTGAACAGAACATAATAAGAATGATCTCATTTTACATAACAATAAAGGAAATAATTCTAAATGAGGTCATCATCATATAATATGTGTGTGTGTGAGAGAGAGAGAGAGAGAGATTGATTTAATATCAAGCAACAAGTTTGATACTCAGAAGTGAAATTATATTGTTGGTATGCAACATTAACGCGACCAAGATTTTGGTTGTGGTTTCTCTATTAAAAAGGAATTCGATGAGGTATATCCTTCTATATTGAAAAATTACAAATAATTCCTTTCATATTTTCATGGTGTTTAATCTCTATGTTAAGCTGAAATATAATTGATATATTTTTTTATTAATCACCGTCTGGTTTAATCCGGACTCGAGGGGTAGGAGTTTTGCCCACATAGGCATGGTTGTCCACTCTCCCAATTAGAGGACTTCTCGGGATTCGAACATGTGGTTGTAGTCCACTTACCAACTCATCCAACTACCAATTGGTTATAATTGATATATTTTTGTTCGAACATGAGGAAATGTATACATGAATTAATCATATGGGTCATTTGGATAATAAAGAGGTTTTTAATTAGCAAAATTAAGAAGTCTTATACTGTTCCCGAGTAAATCTCACATTGGTGTAATTAAGTTATCATCATTATGCAATCACATACACGGTCAAGTTAAAAACATCATGACCTTGCCAATATGAATGTATTAATGGGAGCGATTTGAGTTATCTATATAGAATTACAGAAAACTCATTTATTGCTTATGTAAAATGACTTGAAGTTGTTATGAATGATATTTGTTCAATTTGAAGTGGCGATCGTTAATTCTTCCTTCAGTGTTTCATGAACTTGAAAGCAACATTCATATATGACATCTTCAATATCCAGAATAACCTGTTCATTCTAAGCCTCGTCCTAACGAATGCAAGGCACATAAACTTTCACTCTCTAAGCTAAGGGGAGATAATCACAATTACGTGGGTTCGTCTAAAATGAGTTCCATCACCAGAAGAATCAGATGAATTCTCATTATTTTTATTAGAATCATTATTTTCTTCATCATCATCTTCATTTCCATCTCCTTCCCTCACTCGGAGCTCAAGTTCTTCGGGCAAGAAGGCGTTTAATCCCTCAATCAAAGAGCCATGACGTCTCATTATCAACCACTGCCTTATTATCATTTGTATAGTAGAACATCTAAGGCCAAAAACACGGAGGCATACATATAAGTAAAATCTCTGTGAAATTATAGTTTAAAAAGAATTACCAATCTGCCTTGAAATAAAAAAAAAAAGTGACTCCTTCGAATAATGTCACATGTAATATATATATAATTTGCTGATTTGTTTACCTATGAGCATTGAAATCCCTAAAGATTTGAAGAGATCTTTGATATTTTTCATCTTCACTGGCAAACGCTTCTCTCACTTCTGCCACATAGTTTAACACATCACCAATCGCACATGGATGTCTATTCCTCACTGATCTTAGAGGGGAACATGCGTCATGAACTATTGAGTCAAGAAAATGAACATATATAAATAAAAAAGTCTTTTCCTCCATTTACAGGCTGTCGAATGTATATTCGAAGGTGTTCTTGTGGTTCATCAAAAGAACTCAAGCTTGAATCACTCGTGGCGGCATCATCGTTGTCATCATCAAAAGCATTTCCATTCTGAACTCCGGTGTCTTCACGTTCAATATTGCCATCTTCTTGATTGATATAAAAGTTTGGAGAAGAATGTATTAATAATTAATAAATCAATAAATATTTAGAATGGAAGGCATAAAAAATTTAAAGTGTTCACCTTCGTCTTGAGGTTCTTGCAACAAATCTTTACCATCCATCTTAGCGTTTTCCAAGGATTCATTCATCTCGGGATCAATATCTTCTTTGTGTGACTTTGAGTCTCCTCTCTGATCAGATTTTTCCTCCTCATTGGCAAATGCTTCTTTCAGGACTAACACATAGTTTAACAAATCATTAACACTTGATACTCTTCTCCTCAGCTTAGTTTAGAGTGAAACATGTGTTAGGAACGTAGTCAAGAAAATAAACAAATAAATTAAAGAATGATCTTTACCGTCATTTTGAGGATTTTGATTGTACAATAGAAGATGTTCCTTTGGTTCATCAACAAAGCTCAAACATGAAGCACTCTTGTTATCATCGTCGTCATCAGAAGAATATCCATCCTGATCTTCTTTACCTTCAACCTCAATATTGACCTCTTCTTGGATGGTTTCATAGTTTGTAAATAAATAAATTAATAAATACTCCTTCCGGTCCTAAATATAAGACCTAATTGATTTTTTGTGGAAAATCCTAAAAAAGCAAAATAAGTTAATTATAAATTGATTTACCTAATTTTTTTCCTTAAACTAGTTTATTTTACCTATAAACTAATGAATAATCTAAAAATATATCAAATATGTTATCATTTAATAACTTATTTCGCAACATTAATCTTCCAAAAAAAATCAATTAGGTCCTATATTTAAGAACGGAGGTAGTACTCAAATATAGAAAATAAACAAATCTTTAAAGTGTTTACCTTCTTCTTGTGGTTCTTGAAGTGAATCTTGAACATCCATCTGAGGATTCTTATCTTTGCCTTCCTTCTTCAACTTTGGATCCTTATAAACTGTATGATTTTCGGTATCTTCTTTCTGCAACTTCGAATTTCTGGTCTGATTCGAACTCCCACATGTATCTCTCGCGTTGACAGTCTTCACTACTCTTTTCCTTCTATGAAGATCATCATCATCATTATCACCATCACCATTTTCTTGTTGCTTTCTTTCAGGTTTCATGATTACCGATACCTAATGACTTCAACGATTCTATCTAATAATCTAGTTTCAATTTGTAATTGTAGTTCCGCCACCTACAATAGTTGATTCTTTCATCTATCTATCTATCTATCTATCTATCTATCTATCTATCTATCTATCTATCTATCTATCTATCTATCTATCTATATATATATATATATATAATAACAGTGTTAGTTTATATAGTGAGATTTTTTTTTTGATAAAAAGAACTACAATATAAAACAATTACTCAGCAACGATTACTGAATTTCTACAGTAAGATACTTTTGCTATTTTTTGACAAATAATTTCACGAGATTTTCAACATTTGTCCCATTATTTTCAATTTTATTTTTATCAATTCCTATTTTCTTATTTTATCTTTGTAATTTGATTGATTGTTTGTTTTCCAGTTTGCTCCATTGTTTCTTTCTTTTTTTTTTTGATTTCATGCTCAATTGTTTCTTAGAATATTAAAAAGACTGAGGTTCAATAAAATTCCTATCTTTTTCACCAAAAATAATATTTTAATGGCGAAATTATTTTGACCATTTAAGGGACATAATTAAGAACAAGTCCATTGAAATGTAGTACTCTCTCTAATCCTAATTATAAAATGGGCGAAGGCCGATTTTAATATATAACTATTGGTCAAGAAACAAAAGTAATACACAACTATTCCAAGATACACCAATTATAACCAACTTTTACCATGAGATCAACATTGATATTTGCAACTAATATGATAATAAGATTACACATGAAATGTCTAAAACACCCTTATAAATTAAATAAAAATGTCTATATTGCAGTGTACATATTTTAATTTATAAGGGCATTTTGGATTTTTCATGGGTAATCTTATTGTCATATTAGTAGAAATGTCATTGTTGATCACATGGTAAAAGTCGGGTATCATTGGTGTGAATACCTTGAAATAGTTATGTTATGTATTATTGTTGTTCTTTGGCCAATAATTATGTATCAAAATTGAGTCTTTGCCCTTATAAAATTCATTTGAATTTTTTAGAGAAATTAAATAGGCAAAATTAATGGTTTTAAAATACCTACATTTTTTCTTAAAAACTCATTTGTTCTACTTATTATGAGCTAATCTATAATTCAATTACAAGTAAATTGATGCCAACAAAATTTTGATAAAATATCTGCAAGTGTCTGGTCATAAAAATAGTAAAGTGGCAAATTAAGTTCGATCTACATATACTCAAACAATTAATGATTAGTCATTAATATAAATCAAAATTCAAACAAACAAAACTATACCAGAGTCAATAATTCCTTATTTTCTTCATAAATTTTATTTCCACATACAAAACTAATTATGAATTCATATAACTAGTTAATATAGAATACTAGTGCCTATCAATCTAATTTGACTATGCAGATTAATCTATATCATAGTCACAAATTATATTTAAAGTCAATTTACTATCATTGTCTATTTAAAATTCTCTCTTTTGGGGTTTAATTCTAAATTCCATAAACATGTAATGATAATGGTGATGAGCCACTAAAGAATGATCACTAATAGAAAGATTAAATAAACTAAATCAAATTAAATATAACTAAATAGTGGCAAAATTCTATAAGTTATTATTAAGTTCATAGTACTCATATATATAGTCATATTAGATTGTACAAAGAAATTAGTCACACATGATTTCAAAATCAATCCAAATAAAAACTGAATCTGAATTCGTTAGGAAAGAGAGAAGCAAAAAAGCCCAATCTCGTAGCCGACACTCCTCCCTCCGTTCATCGTAGTGGATATAAAGAAGGGCGAAGGGGCAAAAATAGCCACCGTAATTTGGCAAATGGACAACTTTGGCACCCGTAATTTCGATGGTGCAAAACCAGACATTATAAACCAAAATGGGACAAATTTAGCACCCTCAAACTGAGGTGTTAAGTTTGACCGTTAGTTGACTGAGAATGGTGATATGGCATGATGACGTGGCGCAATAAGGAAAAAAAGGTTAAAAAAAATAAAGATACTGTCCTGTTGTTAAAAAAAAAAAAACCTCCACCATCTCACACAGCCACCTCCGCCGTCTCCACCGTATCTGCTTACTCCGCCACCGTGGCTGCTACTCCATTTCCTTGCTAAGCTTCATTTTTCCTTCAGATCTGGTAAATCTCAAGGAGGGCATTGATTCGTCTTTTCTCAATCATCAACCAAGCAGTGTCTCCCACCTCAATAGCATAGAAGCTTCGTGAATCAACTGGAGAGCTTGTCTCTCTTACCTCCGCCGCCGTCTCCACCTCCGCCGAAGCCGTCGTAGGTCTGACCTCTGGAAAGGAGAGCTCGTCTCTCTCACCATCTCAACTACTTTCTCTAGCCCCGCCGCTGCATCCATCTTAAGGGAGCCCCTCCGTCATCGTCGTTGACCCACCCTGCCGCCGCTGCCTTTTCATCCTCCGTCGTCGCCGCCATAGCTCCGTTCTCCTTATGGGAGAGAAGAGTGATAGTAGGAGTAGAGGAAGAAGAAGGCAGTGAGAGAGATTAGAATCAGAGGACAGAAATGCCTTTTGGGCCCCACGCCAAAACACACGTCTGTTAGCTTTAACTTAACGGCGTGGCTAGATTTGTCCCATTTTGATTTATAATGTCCGGTTTTGCACCATCGAAATTACGGGTGCCAAAGTTGTCCATTTGCCAAATTACGGTGGCTATTTTTGCCCCTTCGCCCTATAAAGAAATATGTGCTCCCAATAGCTCCTTCCCCTTGCTTCGTCCTTATTATGTGTGTACTGATTGATGAATGATTGTCCAGATCCTTGATTTTCCTTTTCGTGTGTGTTTACTGTAAGTGTCTGTTTGGTATGAGGGATTTGGAGGGGAGGGAAGGGGAGGGGAAAGTTTTGTAAGATAAATTTTCAAATATTGAAGAAGTGGGTTATGATATTTTAATATAGACAAGATGTAAAATGTAAATTATATATATTAATCTAAAATTTTCAACCCACTTCTCAAATTTCTATAAATTCATGTCACAAAAATTTTCCCTCTGCCCATTTTCCCTCCCCTCGTACCAAACAGCCCTAACAGAAAGAGCTAAAACTGCCCCCTTCTTGCTCATTTTTCCGCCGTATGTGTGTATATACAATAGGGAATGAAGATGATGGTGAATTATTTAAAATAGTGCCCTTTGATCTGTTTAACTTGTATGTATGTATATCGTTTTTGTTTCCAAAGAAGTTCCCATCATCTCTGCAAATTAAATCTTATTCCAGAACCACGACTGATTATTGACATTCAAACAATTAAACATTCTCTTTCCTTTTCTTCTAGCACATTGCTCATAATTGATTCCCTCATTCCCTTGTTTCCAAATGATGCTCTTGATTGTTTGAGTGACGGCCAAATAAGAAATGAAATCATCTCATTTTTTCAAGTTAAATTTCCTGTTTCAATAAAATCCCCTAATATTGTCTCAAATCAATATATTTCGAAATTGCTACAAAGATTTTAATTTTTGAATAGATGACTCCACTAGTAAAATAAAATATGTCTGAAAAACCATCAATAAATATGGGGAGTCATAAAAAATGTTATAATTCAGTCATATAATTTAGTTCATTAACTTCTAAACAAATCACATTGTCTTATATTTAGGATTTGAGGGATCAGAGTAATTAATTTGAAGTCCCTTGGCCTTAGGTAGTATCATTTCTAAAGGAGTAACATAAGCCCCATTTTAATTATTAAACCAATTCATACAGTAGTCTTGTATTTCTGTCTTCTGCAATATTTCTATTTTAATAAACTAGCCATTCAACTCCCGCGCGATGCGCGGCTATAAAAAAAAGGAAAAAAACACTAAGCAAGCACGATATGCTTATTCAGTTACTTTCTTCAAGTAGAGTTTCTAAACACTTCATTATAAACTACACTTGTTGTCACGGATTTGCCTTGTACAGAAGTTGTTGGTGAGCCAATTCATAATAATGTACTTTTACTGTGGTTTTCCTAGATTTAGTAATTTAGAAATTAATATTATGAATCCTTTCTAGCTAGTAGTCTGAGTATTATTGTTTTAGTGCCCAATAGGTGCATGTAAGAACTATGTCCCCGTAACCCAAAAGAGAAGTACATTATTATGTGTGTGTAATCAATATCACTGTTATGAGTTTTAAATACAATCATAACATAAATGTGTTTTAACATTATTATTATTATGAATTTTGAATACATTTCAATATCATATTATCATTATTATATGTGTGTGTAATCATTATTTTTATTGTGTCCTGAATTTTTTTAGAAATATATACTATCATGCATATGCTTTGATAAATATCAACATTAACATTAAAAACATTAAATTAACGATTGAGATTGAGAACATTTTTTAAAAAATGGTCAAAATGCGGTAAATTAAAGCTATAAGATTTTTTACTTTAAATAACTCTATATAAGATTGTAATATGTATTACAATAGCGTAATACTATTCTTGCCTCAGGCCTTGCTCACACACATTGAAGAAAATGGTTGCAACAGTCTTTTTCCAATGTTGCCGCTTATCATTGCCCTTTCTTTTTCTTCTATTTTGATCTCTCATTCCTCTTCCCAAAACAATGCACTTAGGCCCATTCTTCTCCAATCCAAATTAGTTTCCTTTGGGCTTCTCACGTTATGGGCACAAACACACTAATTCTCTTCACAATACAAAAGGGAATGAGTTGTAATTATATAATAATAATTATAACAACAACACCTTCATATTTGTTTTTTTATTTTAAACTAATGTCAATTTTCTTTTAAATTTCAAACCAAGATATTTATCTTTAATCCCCAAAATAATGTAAACATTTGATATCCTATCAAATTCAAAAGAAATTCCTTCAAATTTTTATCAATGAATCCCCAAATATACTAATATATATATATATATATATATAATATAATAAGAAATTGGGTAGTCATCAACTATGTAATATATAATCTTTCATGTAGAACTAATACACAGACAAGTTTAAACATTTTTTGTGCAGAACTAAATGGAAAGGGTGGCATACTCTACCAAGTGCTCAGCCCAGCCAAGTGCGACAAATTTTTGTTAGGTATCTTTTTTTAGGTTAGGTTGGACATTGTTCTAGCAAGTGGAGCATAAACATCCCTAAATTCTCAATTATAAAGAAAATGTCTAGTCATTTTGTTGTAAAATCTTTTTATGTATTTATCTTCATGGTAAACTATGTCATCTCACTCTTTCTTTGTTGAATCTTATTCGCCTATTAAATGATATCTTTAGTTTTATAATTGTTTAATTATATATCTTTACAAATAAATTTTAAGAAAAATGTGATTACACGATCGTTTTATTATTATAAATGATTTTTGTAATAATAATAAAAAACTCAAGCCATGCAAATTATTAAATTACATGACAAACAACAAAGTCAATAGCCAACGCTAATATTCCAAAGGGTCTTCGATGTGGTTAGTTTTTTTTATAACAAACCGTCATATAAGATGTAGTGGACATTGAAAATGACGTGTCAAGGGAAAATATACTTGGTCACGCAAAAAAAGTCGAATTTAAAAATTAACTGGGATAGATAGAATATTAAATCAATTTTATATCGGATGTTGTATGAGCTTTATATATCTTAAGGTCATTAAAATTTCATTTGCTAATAATATGTGATCCAATGATTGATAAGAAAACAAAAGTAATTTATTATTGGCTGTGTCATTTTTGAATTAGATACACATAAAATCAAAGACATCAATTCTATTTTTGGTTAGAAGAAGACATCACTTATAACATACTCCCTCCGGTATTTAAGACTTAATTGACTTTTTTAGAAAATCCTATAAAAAAGCAAAGTAAGTTAATTATAAATTGATTTACCTAATTTTTTCCCTTAGACTAGTTTATTTTACCTATAAACTAATATATAATCTAAAAATATATCAAATATGTCATGATTTAATAGTCTATTTCACAACTTTAACCTCTCCAAAAACAGTCAATTAAGTCTTATATTTAGAACCAGAGGTAGTATAATGAAATTCAATTTAATAACATGCTCATTACAAATTAAGAAGTGTACATGCTCATTACTAAGCTAAGCCATTTCATGAAAAATACTATAAAGTATTGGTGGGAAATATTTTGAACTTAGAAAGAGAATACATGCAAATAACTATAACCATGAAATGCTTAAGTGTACAGGCAAAGGACGTTGATAAATCATATATGGGCCAAAAGGAATTTAACACATCTCTCTTTTTGTAAACACCTAGACTCTCTACCACTCTTATTAAAAGATTTAATTGAATTATAACCACTTGATCAACCCTTTTTAGAAAAACATGTGCTTAAAAATCTGAATGAATTAAAACTTTTCTTCAAAAATGGTATTTAACCAAGCATTTATCAAAAAAAGAACTTTAAATATGTCAAATGTATATAGAACAAGTGGTTATAAAACAATTAAAAGAAACATATACTAATTGCTAAGGTCACTTGAAACTATAATGTGTTGATGGTTTGTCTAACTGTAGGTTCAGTCATAACATAGGTTTAATAAGATAATAATGTAAAAACAACTATGTTTACTACTTAAGGTAAAGATCAAATGTTCCTTTACCTATATACAAAATACTATGAATGTATCTTTAAAATATACTACTATGTTACCCTAATTCTACCTACTCAAAAATTAGGGAAACTTTCAAAACATATAAGCTTCCAAAATAGAGCTTCATGCACAACAGTCAGACAAGAGTTCCCGTCTTTTCTCCACCACTACCTTTCCAAAATATGTTCGTCCAACTACCTGAAACCAAAGAGTACATTGCAGTTTACTTCTATACAGGCAGTAATAATTTTTAATATAAAAGTATAATCATGATAATATCATCCTCTTTCCAATCTCTTATTGGAACCTGCCTCTTTCCAATCTCTTATTGGAACCTGCCTCACTATACCAACCATTTTTAACGATATGTTCGTTAATTAATGGAGGTATTCTTTACCTGCAGGTGACTTAACGCGGATTTGGTGCGCTTCCGTAAGCATACGGGTCGTCAAGTGTAGTATAGAAAAAGTGTCGTTCCGCAGAGATTATAGTTTAAACAAAGTGATTAGCACTAATTGTATCATTAATTGTCTTAAGTAAAAACATGTTGAGAGTTTGATTTGTCAAGTAAGAAATGAGTTTTAAATATGAATGTAAAAAGAGTTGGAGTTTCAAACACGAGTTAACTATTATAATTAAGGCCTAGGGTTGCTAATCCCCTATTTACTTCATGAACCAAAGTTTCCCTCTCCTTTTTAAGTGACTAAATGAAAATATGTGCAAGTCTAGGGTTCAAAATCATTTGAAAAAGCTTTCCCAAGTCAAGATCAAATTTATGCTAGCATTTATTGCACAATCTCTTGTCACAATAAATGCTAGCTCTTTTCCTTAACCACCCTAATTATGACTATGTTAGGTCAATAACTATATCTCTATGTTATCAACAAACCATCCATTTAAAACCATAAACTTCAAGTCCAACATGCTTTTATCCAAGTTCTAAAACAAAATACACTTTCCCAAGTCATATTTCATTTAACTAATTAAGTGGTGATCAAGCACTTAAAACAAATAGAGAGCAAGATAAAAACTACACATATACTTCATTAATACTTAAAGAAAGAGAGAGTAGATGGTTCAATCCATAAATAGGTTCATAACAACCCTAGATTAGGGTTTTAGTTACACATAAATGTAAATAAAACAAACCTTAAAACTATGAAGGAGTTCATTGAAGAGATATGAAGAAGAGGGAAGAAAATATACAACCACAAATGAAGAAAACTCAAATCTCTCCAAGCTTCCCACTTGAATCCCAAGCTTCCCCAATGTTCTTCAAGCTCTTCAAGGCTCCAAAATGTGCCCTAGATGTGTGTTCTTTCGTGTTTTTCCGCCTCCCCTTCAAAATATCCAACTTTCCCTTTTTATATGCTGAGAAATAGGTCAAAACGCGCAGTTGCGAAGTGCTCTCGCCAGTTGCTCGCCAGTTGGCGAGCCACTGGCGAGATTCCAGAGACGGCATGTCACTCGCGTGCCAGTTGGCTTTGTGGCTCGCCAGTGGCTCGCCAGTTGGCGAGCCACAGACATGCAGCTTTTCTAAGGACTTAAAATTTGCTTTCCCTTGCTCCTTTTTCTCCTTTGTTGTAGCACTTGGGTTTCATCGAGCTTCTAATACCTGTCCACCTCTTCCTACACAAGCTAGAAAGAGGGTTGAAGAGTTTCCATGTCTCAAATATACAAGCATTAAACTCCAAATTTCACACAAATGAATGGTTTTCTATTTGAATCACTTTCTAGTAGTATTTGTGTGTTTTGTTATCTATGTATCATCAAAAAGAGTGTGAACTAGAAGGAAATAGAGATGAAATGTGTGAAATTATGGAGTTTATCAGCAGAGTTTCTGTAAAAATTTGGCATAGGGGTGCGACCCTCCTAATGCCTAGAGTACTCTACTTTCTTATTTATCTATCTGAGATAAATATCCTTCCTCCTCTTGGATAAACATTATCATGTTTTGAAAAATAAATACTACAATATACATGCGGATATAACAACTTTCATTTATAATATGAAGTAAACTGCTACCTGTACTTCGATCACTACTTATCCTTCCTTTCTTGCTCACGACCTTGCTGCCTAGCACGAGCGCCACTGGACTCTCCTATCAGTACATCATGTAGAAATAAGATTAAGTAATTTCTTTATGTGATAAACTATTGCTTCCCTCTTTGTCCTAATAATACTACCCCATGACTTATTCTTAATTATACTACTAAATAAGAATTCAATTTGAAGTTGAATCTCTTAGGTTCCAAAAACAAAATAACCACATTTTCAAACTGCAACAAAGAAAACATATTTCAAGTTCATATGCAATCACAAGTATTCACATAATTCAATCACAAATCAAAATTTACTTAGCATCATTTTCAATTAAGATGAAGTCCTATTCTTTGATTACATTCAGTTATAGTAGTGACATTTCTTGAAAATTTGTGAATACATAAACAAGCTCTTCCATTCCCATTAAAATATCAATTCAGTCAGTGTAGACTTAGGAACAAAATTCAGCTTTGAACTTTTATATAACACCTCTTATTCACAATTGAATACACCCCACTTCAACCACCATGTTCGGTTTATGTAAAACAAACAATGATTCTTTATAAATCAACCTACAATCAATTCTAACAGTTAGACAAATCTCCAAAACAAAACAATTACCCTTTTCCTTCAAAAGCAATCAGCCATGACAGATCAATAAGGCAGAAAATTTTCAATACACATGCAACAACTTAATTCCAGCCACAAGCATAATCTAAACATCCCTACAATACCATGAATTTCAGTTCTCCATTCCTGCATAATAGTTATTGAACTAGAAAAACTAACAATCCAAACATACATAACATAAACATTTTCAGCTGCACACAAAACATACATCCCATTTACACATTGCAAGCATGAAACAAAAACAATCATTTTCTTCTAATTTGGTTAAAACATGGAAAGAAGGAAGTAAAATTCAACATTTTCAAATCAACCAAACTGAAAAAGAAGACAGAAATTCCATAATCCACATGCAATTAAATTTCTTTACTCTACTAGGCATTTTATCAAACACTTGGAGTGCAATGCTATATAAACATTTTTTTATGAAATATCCCAACATCACACTCTCACCCATACACTATTTCAGCAATACCTAAGATAAAAACACACATGCATGACAAAAACTAACTCAATTAGTCATATTAACCCTTAAATTTTCGTTCATCTCAACCCCCCCCCCCAAACCAACAACACATTCGGCCAATAGAAAAAAAAATGAGGAAGAGAGGAAAATTTTTAATCTTTACAAATCAATGAAACTCACACTACAAATTGAAACTTAAAGAAATCATTAGCTTATTAACAAACCCAGAGATTTAAATCCCCATTCACTACAATTCGTTTTCCTTAAATCCCTCACTAAATGCAGAAAATTTATATGGGATTGTAAGAAATTTTCACCTGAATCTATAGCACTGATTGCATGTAAGGTTGGCTCAAGATCAATCAAGTTTTTGGCAGAAGAAGCACACTGGTCTGAGCAGGAAAATGGAGAACGAAGGAGAGAAATGGAGAGAAGTGAAAGTGATGAGTTGGAGTAAAGTGAGGTGTGAGTGTTATATGCATGAGTTTGTTTTTAAAATTAGAGAAGAAGGGTATTTTTGTCATTCTATAATTCTGACCTTGAATAATAATAATAATACCTTCAAAATTTTATTTTCTTGCATTACTCCTATATTTCATAATTAATTTATATACCCAATTTCTAAAATTTCTAATTTATAATTATAATCCCCATTTAAATTTTTGGGGTGTTACAATTCTCTCCCCCTTAAATAAATTTCGTCCTCGAAATTTGAAGAAAAGTACTTTTAAGTACTAGGAACAAAAATATTGAACCATAAATTCACACACACACTTGGAAGATTTAGCTAATCTAGGAATAATGATTTTATACTACATATATCATGTACTAAGCACACAATAAAGATACTAGGGATGAAGAATATACCTTTGTCCATTCTGTGGTATCTAGGTTCTTCTTCATGGGACATTGCAAATATTTGTCCTTGATGAGATTGCCTTGCTCCAAATGTCCTTTGTGGACAATTATTTGCAAAGTGCCCTGGTTGTTGACAAAAATAGCATACATTCTGGTTGGCTAAACATGGCCTATTACCATGATTCTTTCCACACAAATTACAGCTTCCTACATTAGAAGGTTGAGGATTCACTTGTCTTTGTTGACTTGCAAATGGTGGCCTAAATGGTTGGTTTTGTGATTGAGGTCGAAATGATGGTGGCTGAAATTGTTGGTATGGCAACCTCCTATGAGAATCATCTTGGGCAGCAGGGTAAGGGTTTTTCCTTTTCTGAGAGGATCCTGCAGAAAAGTGAGAAGGGTTTCCAGACTTGCTTTGCTCACTAGTGTTCACAGGTTTTGGTAGACTCATCTCAGTCACCCTGCATACCTCAATTGCCTTATCAAACTTTTTCAGTTGCAATGGAATTAACTTCTCTCTCATGGGTAGAATTAGACCCCTAATCAAACGACGAGTTAACCACTTCTCATCAGTTGAATGAGTGGAATAACGGGATAACTGGTAAAACCTAGACAAATAGTTCTCAAATGGCTCCTGTTTACCTTGCATAATATCGAGGAATTCCACTTCCTTCTCTTCCCTGATAGAAGAAGGAAAATACTTTTCATTGAATCTATCCTTAAATAATTCCCAAGAGAGTGGAATCCCTTGAGCCTGTAGAACTAGGCTAGTATTCTCCCACCAGTGCATGACCTCATTTTCTAATTTGTAAATAGCCATAAGGGCTTTTTGTTCAGATGAACAAGGTATGATGTCAAATATCCTTTCCAAAGACTTAATCCAACTCTCCGCTTTCACAACATCCACATGCCCATCAAATGATGGTGGGTGATGTTTGTTGAAGCGTATGATCACATCATGAAACAACTCCTGAGGGGGTTCTGGTTGACGTGGAATCTGTTGTCCTAAGGGGTTCGGTATTTCCCTATTCCTCTCAGCCCTAATCTCTTCATAAAGTTTGGCCTGTTCTTCCTGTCTTTGTATTATTTGGTTAATAAGGATCTGTTGTTCTCTAAGCCTATCCAATATCATCTGTAAATGGTCAGGTGGGGGTTCCTGGTTTTGAGCACCTTGTCCCTGTTGAATTTGCCTATGATTCACCATTTCTATAGGTGTCCTGTCATCACAATATGTAAACCAAAAGGGGTTACACATCATAATGTAAATTTAATACCACCAGATTATTATTACAATATGTTTCACCCCTAAATCTATATAACTTCATACACAAATGAATATTTAATATCATGCAACCACATAAAGAATATAAGAGTAGCATCATAAATTAAATTAACCATAGAACAAGCATTCATTAAAATAAACTTAATAATATAGTGTTCACATCACACATTTGTTCAAATATTGCATCATATCATATAATATTTCGCATTATCATCTAAAATTTTAAAAACATTACACCACAGGTACTACTTACTAGCTAACTTACACTCCTGCCCATAGTTCCCATTATACCCCTTATCTCTATCACCTATAGTTGTCGTTAACCCACTCCAACATATGGTTCACAAATGGGCGTATAGCAAAAGGTCCCTCCTGAATAATGGATGATACTTTCAAACTACTAATTCTATCGAAGGGAAAATCACATATAGCTGCATACACCCATATATGTTCAGGTACCCTAACTCCAAATCTATCTTCCCATCCTACGGTGAATGGCTCAAGCTCATTCAGAAAGGTCGTGTATAGTAGTAGTCGGTTGTTTCCATGACGTTCCTTTACATCTAAATACATATCATGCAGATCAACCATGACCCACTCTATATGTTCACCCGTATTAACCTCCACTTCACTTCCTACACTGGCAACTGATGAATGATCACTAACTGAGTCTATGTTCCTTCTATTAGGTAAGGTCTCCCAGCTCCTTTCATTTGTAGCACTACCTCTATCCATAATTCTCCTCCCACGCCCTCTATCAATACGGTTTGTAATCCTGGTTCTTGCCATAATCCTATAAATACATAAGCAAAAGGTGTTATCAAGTATATTTATAATCTATCTAAAAGTACTACAAATCTAATAATAATTGAGAAAGGTATCTTAGTTATCCTATGCCAGAACCATTGCTCTGATACCAAATGTAAACACCTAGACTCTCTACCACTCTTATTAAAAGATTTAATTGAATTATAACCACTTGATCAACCCTTTTTAGAAAAACATGTGCTTAAAAATCTGAATGAATTAAAACTTTTCTTCAAAAATGGTATTTAACCAAGCATTTATCAAAAAAAGAACTTTAAATATGTCAAATGTATATAGAACAAGTGGTTATAAAACAATTAAAAGAAACATATACTAATTGCTAAGGTCACTTGAAACTATAATGTGTTGATGGTTTGTCTAAGTGTAAGTTCAGTCATAACATAGGTTTAATAAGATAATAATGTAAAAACAACTATGTTTACTACTTAAGGTAAAGATCAGATGTTCCTTTACCTATATACAAAATACTATGAATGTATCTTTAAAATATACTACTATGTTACCCTAATTCTACCTACTCAAAAATTAGGGAAACTTTCAAAACATATAAGCTTCCAAAATAGAGCTTCATGCACAACAGTCAGACAAGAGTTCCCGTCTTTTCTCCACCACTACCTTTCCAAAATATGTTCGTCCAACTACCTGAAACCAAAGAGTACATTGCAGTTTACTTCTATACAGGCAGTAATAATTTTTAATATAAAAGTATAATCATGATAATATCCTCCTCTTTCCAATCTCTTATTGGAACCTGCCTCACTATACCAACCATTTTTAACGATATGTTCGTTAATTAATGGAGGTATTCTTTACCTGCAGGGTTTCTGTAAAAATTTGGCATAGGGGTGCGACCCTCCTAATGCCTAGAGTACTCTACTTTCTTATTTATCTATCTGAGATAAATATCCTTCCTCCTCTTGGATAAACATTATCATGTTTTGAAAAATAAATACTACAATATACATGCGGATATAACAACTTTCATTTATAATATGAAGTAAACTGCTACCTGTACTTCGATCACTACTTATCCTTCCTTTCTTGCTCACGACCTTGCTGCCTAGCACGAGCGCCACTGGACTCTCCTATCAGTACATCATGTAGAAATAAGATTAAGTAATTTCTTTATGTGATAAACTATTGCTTCCCTCTTTGTCCTAATAATACTACCCCATGACTTATTCTTAATTATACTACTAAATAAGAATTCAATTTGAAGTTGAATCTCTTAGGTTCCAAAAACAAAATAACCACATTTTCAAACTGCAACAAAGAAAACATATTTCAAGTTCATATGCAATCACAAGTATTCACATAATTCAATCACAAATCAAAATTTACTTAGCATCATTTTCAATTAAGATGAAGTCCTATTCTTTGATTACATTCAGTTATAGTAGTGACATTTCTTGAAAATTTGTGAATACATAAACAAGCTCTTCCATTCCCATTAAAATATCAATTCAGTCAGTGTAGACTTAGGAACAAAATTCAGCTTTGAACTTTTATATAACACCTCTTATTCACAATTGAATACACCCCACTTCAACCACCATGTTCGGTTTATGTAAAACAAACAATGATTCTTTATAAATCAACCTACAATCAATTCTAACAGTTAGACAAATCTCCAAAACAAAACAATTACCCTTTTCCTTCAAAAGCAATCAGCCATGACAGATCAATAAGGCAGAAAATTTTCAATACACATGCAACAACTTAATTCCAGCCACAAGCATAATCTAAACATCCCTACAATACCATGAATTTCAGTTCTCCATTCCTGCATAATAGTTATTGAACTAGAAAAACTAACAATCCAAACATACATAACATAAACATTTTCAGCTGCACACAAAACATACATCCCATTTACACATTGCAAGCATGAAACAAAAACAATCATTTTCTTCTAATTTGGTTAAAACATGGAAAGAAGGAAGTAAAATTCAACATTTTCAAATCAACCAAACTGAAAAAGAAGACAGAAATTCCATAATCCACATGCAATTAAATTTCTTTACTCTACTAGGCATTTTATCAAACACTTGGAGTGCAATGCTATATAAACATTTTTTTATGAAATATCCCAACATCACACTCTCACCCATACACTATTTCAGCAATACCTAAGATAAAAACACACATGCATGACAAAAACTAACTCAATTAGTCATATTAACCCTTAAATTTTCGTTCATCTCAACACCCCCCCAAACCTGAATCTATAGCACTGATTGCATGTAAGGTTGGCTCAAGATCAATCAAGTTTTTGGCAGAAGAAGCACACTGGTCTGAGCAGGAAAATGGAGAACGAAGGAGAGAAATGGAGAGAAGTGGAAGTGATGAGTTGGAGTAAAGTGAGGTGTGAGTGTTGTTAGAATCTTAAGTTTTGATGAAGACTAAAATATAAAAGATTAGACCAAGTGTTTAGAAAGCAATAGGATAACATAGGATCCCAAGTAAGAGTGCAACCGGATGTGGATTTACTTCCGGATAGACTAGGACTCGCGCACGCGGATGAATGATTTATCCCCCAGCGGCAGCGAGTAATTCACTAGGGAATTAACTTAGTCCATGAGCATTAGGTACACAAAACCTTAAGACTAAGCTATGATTCAACCGGAAGTGAAATTGCTTCCTGTTAGATTTAGACTGGCGCAGGTTGATAGAAGAGGTATAACCCCAAGCGTCAGTGAAAATGCAACGTCAAGTGAAATTGCTTCCTGTTAGATTTTGACTGGCGCAGACTGATAGAATAGATATAACCCTAAGCGTCAGTGAGTTTACCACGTCAAGTGAAAGTGCTCCCGATAGCTTAGTGACTAACGCTGACTGTTGGATTGAAGGACACTGAGCGAGAGTGAGTAATAGTGAACAAAATCCTTCATCCAGTGGTTTTACTTCCGGATGTAGAAGTGCTTCCGAATACATCATAGACTAAGAGGACTAACGTTCAAAGTATACAGTACACTAAGTCAGAACATAGTCTAAGTAGGACTATTCCCCATAGCAAGCAAACTTCCCACTGCATGTATAGTCCTTACTATATTTGATTATATATATTGCTATGTTGGACTAACCAGTATGTGCAGAACTTAGTCACACTTCCGGATGCAAATGAGCTTCCGGATGCAAAGACTCTTGGCATTGGGATTCAGAGACTAACACTTGCAGAGCAAGATTGCCGCTTCCGGATGAACGATGATCATCCGTCAGCAAGAGTACAAGAGTCAACGTCACATACTCAGAAGTCAGGATGCTTTTGTCAGAGCAGAGTTGTCAGAGTTGCTTTTCAGAGATAAAGCAAGTCAACCCTGCTAAGCATTAATGAAGATGTACTTCACAACGGTAACTTGGGATTAACGGCTATATTCAAACGGACATATTCAACCTGCCACCCAAGCCTTGATGTCAAGTATAAAAGGAACATCTACATTCAGAAGAGAAGGGAGAAGAATCGAGTCTATTGTCTAAGAAATTGAAATCTACATTCTTCTTATCTTCTTCTCTCTAATCTTAGAGCTGTAACATTTATAGAGAGTAATTCAGTTGTACTTAAGTGAGTAACATCATCTACTCTTAGAGAGAGTCATTTGTACTTAAGTGTTTATCAAAATCAGTTCATAGAGTGAACATATAACCAAATCCTCTAATTAATAGAGCTTGTTCTAAAGCTTGTGCTTGAAGAACATAATTGTTATCTTACAATAGTAAGGGGGAGCATTTAGAGGTTTTCTAAATCTCCATAGGTTGCAAGTTAGCCCGCAAAACTTGTGGTTGTAAGGTTGCAGGTGATCCCGTTGTAAAACCTGTGGTTGTAAAGGTTTACAGGTTAGCCCGTGGTAAAACCTGTGGGTTGTTAGGTGAACCCGTGCTCGTAAAACCTAAAGTGTAAAGGCTTTCTTGTGCCTGGTTCAAACAAGAAGTTTAGTGGATTGAAAATCTCAGGTGGAGCCTGGGGACTGGATGTAGGTCTGGAAGTGACCGAACCAGGATAAATTTGTGTGTGCTTATTTTGTTTGTATAATCTGCACATCAAGCACCACACCACTAAACACTCACTTGTGCTTGGGTAATACATCATCATTCTCATCAAGCACAAGGAGTAATACTTTAAAAGGAAGAATTTTTATAAGTTTTATTCTGCCACCCAATTCACCCCCCCTCTTGGGTGACAGCCACGCATTTCATTTGGTATCAGAGCAAGGTCACTTGTTTAATGGATCCAACGATCTCAAGTGCAAAGACCTAGGCTGACTTGGGTTATAAAATGTGTTTTGAAGGTTTTGATCATACTATCCCACCCGTGTTAGAAAATACTGATTTTTACTTATGGAAGGGAAGGATGAAAAGTTTTATACTATCCACGGACTTCAAAATGTGGGATGTCTTTGAAAAGGACTCTGATTTCAAACCAAAAGTAAACTGGACTGAAGAGGAGAAAAATTTGTTTTACTTGAACATTAGAGCAATGCAATTTTTGTACAAAAGCTTAACTGACTGTGATTTCCAGAAAATTAAACATTGCTCTAATGCTAGAGATATTTGGAACACTCTTGATGCTATATATGCTTCTGATCATTTCCTTAGCAGTAAAGCTATCCAAAGCTCCTTTTGTGCCCCTTATGGATCAACTGGTGGTGAGCTACAGGAAGCTGATATTGAACAATCCAGCTGCAGTAAAGAGAGTATTGATCTCTGCCTAGATTCAGAAGCTGAGGAGTATGAGGTATCTCAACTTGAACCTTCTGAATTGCAAGATATGTATAATGAGTTACATAGTGAATTCTGTAAACTTGCAAAAGAAGTTCTAGGATTAAGGAAAAAGAATAGGAAACTTGAGGAACTCATTAATTCATCTACATCCAAGGTTTCCATAGTTTCATCCATAGAAAACCAACTAGTGCAGCCCATAGAAAAACAGCTATCGCTACCATTAGCTAGTTCCCCACCAGGAGCGGAAGCTCCAATATGTTCCGAACATTGTTCCAATTGTGAATCCCTATCGAAGGAACAAGAAAAGTTCTCAAAAGGCCCTGAGACTTCAAAAGTTGGTTTAAAAGAAAGGAGAGTCTTTGAAAACAAAATTGACCAACAAGATAATGATAGGAAATCCCATTCTGAATATCATTCCATTATCTGTCATTATTGTGGTAGATCAGGTCATATTTCTCACATATGTAGTCTTAAGAAAAATTTACATGTGAGAAATAAATTTGTATGGATCTCTAAAGGACAAGTGAGGTCCAGCGCTAACCATATAGGACCCAAGTACAAATGGGTACCAAAACTCCCTTCCAGTGCCTTACTTGTGCAGGAAAGATCAAGAGTTCCTCTTACCCCAAAGAAGAGAACTCGTGGTGATATCACTGCTGCAACCACCTGGTCCTATCATAGGAAGCAGTGCGCCACCATAAGGAACAAAGGTTCTATCTCAAGGATGAGCTATCACAGAGTTCCACTCAACTATCCTGAGAAGAACAAGAGAGTGAGAATTTCTCAATCAACATGGAGAAAGGCTAGGAATTCTATCACTCATAAGACAATGCTTCACGCCAAGGATAAGTATAGAAGATCTCCTTGGGTAAGCAAGAGATTACTTAGGATTGAGTCATGTGATAGTAAAATCTCCTATGCAAATGTTAGATGGGATTATTGAGATTTTACATCAAGCCTCCTAGATATGAACATTATGCTCTATATAGAAAGCGTTGAAAAAGAAATTCACAATGTTCATAGTCTACATGCTGTCATGATTAAAATATATATATCCTTGTGAATACAGTCATGTTTGATTCACAACGCCATATTCATAGTGAATGATTCTTAGATGCATACGGACTTTACACTCCCTACAAACTGACCTGTCAGATCCAAGTTTGGAGACTGAAAAATGGGAAAAAGAAATCACTTGGTATTTTTTAGGAAAGAAGATCCAAAGGAACAACAATATTCAAGATCATACCTGATCTGAGCAATGTGTCAAATCTGAATGAGCTGTTGTTCATACTGGGCTCTGAGTGCTACTGCTCCTGAAATTGAAAAGATCAAACACCACCTACCAAGATCAAACAAGCTACTACTTGACGCAAATGTAGCTTTGATTATGAAAGCTTGAGCGATGTGGATGCACAAGAGAGAACATCAACAAGTATGCTCGTTATCAAGATGAGAAGAAATGGCTGCCTTGAACATGATCTTGAGGAAATCTCGCCAATCTCATGAGTATTTTCTTTTCCACTACTCACTCTGTTGGGCATCTTAATGAATAGACTCTCTTGTCAGATATGCATTAGGAATCTTAGGAAATGCCTCGAATTGACTTCAGCAAAATCGGATAAACTCAAGAGCAAATGTCAATAGGATAGAAGACTAAGTGAATGTAGATAACTAGGCTGGAAAGAACTATTAAGAATCTCTACCCACTGAAAGTCTTATATCCTGGCATACTATCACAAGCCTAGTACATTCTGAACTAAGTTCAAAGCTTGCTGAAACCCTAAGAATAACGAGATCATATTAAGCATATTTGATAGAACTTGAGCTAAGATTTGAAAATTAATCTTGTGATCATTTGCTGAGAGTTTGGCTGTTTTTGTAGACTTAATTTATTCTTGAAACTAAACTATTGTGTGGACTTTAAGGTTTTTAGAATTTCACTGTGTTGACATTTCAAACGTCCTCACAATCTAACATAAGGAATAATTGTGAGCTATACCTGTTTATGGAATTCTGAAAATATGCTATCTGTTAAATACTCCTTATGCTATCACATTAGAATTTATCAAAGAGAGTATGAATAGATTTCATGGCTTGATAATGTAACAGTGAGATTATGAACTAAGTTGCAAATTCTGTTTTCTCCTTAGTGATACACTTGTGTTACCAAACAAATCAACAAACACCATTTCTAAGATGTATAGTATTATGGAGATTAACTGTTTGACTGGAGAGTCCTGGGCATGTCTTTCAATGTTAAATCTTAAATTTACCCACTGACCCTCCGAAAGCACATTTGCCTCCACTAGTACATGCAGGTTCCCTTGTAAAAAGATCACATGAGCACACAATGGTAAACCTCTAGCCCTCACATCCGGAAGCAGGTGTACTTCCGGAAGCATGTGCAAGAATAGCTTCTCAACTAAAGACATAGTACCAAACAACTATTGAGGAGTGATCAATTTATTCCTTTTAAAGGAAAATTGGGAATATTAAAAATGAAGTTTAAACGTCAGAAAAGCATCTGTGCTTAATTGCTAAGACCTGCCAACTGTACTAACTTAGGCATCGAAGTGCCAATCCTTAGTTTTTGCAGGTCCCCCACAATGTTAAATCTTAAGTGAGTCCAACCGGAAGCAAAACCACTTCCGGATGATCACTCACTGACACTGGATGATCAAGTCAAGAGAGCGCCAGTGCCAGCCCAAGGGACACGTCACTTCAGAAACGCTTCATCTCCCTCTATGAGAAGGTGTGCCCTATCTGACCAGATGAGACGACACATGTCATAAGGTGCGCCGTTTCAATTAAAAGTTTTACGTTACCCAATGTGTAAACTTATGGTTTCATTTGAAATTATATGCCCATTTTACCCTTAGTAACTTTACCTATAAATAGGGTGTCATTTTTCACTTTCACTTTTTACTTTCACCCACATATTCTCTGCACAAAACTCTTCATCTTCATCTGTGTTCTTCGCACTCTTCAAATACTCTTTCGCATTTCATCCCTTTTCACCAATCATCCCACACAAAAATGGCCGGATCTCATGAAACTAACCCAGTTACAAAGAAACCTTCATCATCTAAGAAACACAAGTCAAAATCTGGGAAATCTCGTCATGAACATTCTCGGAAATCTGGGCAAAATGATGAACATCATGAACACCATGAGGCTTCTGGGCAGAATACACAAGGACAGGGTGAACATATCCAGGATCAGCCTGAAATTTCTGGGAGAATGGCAGAACAAGTTGAGACCTCTGGGCAAGAGCAAGCAAGGGAAGCCAAGAAAAAAGGGAAAAAGAAGAAGGTTCAGTTCGCTGAAGAGCCTTCCTCCAAGAGGCAAAGGGTTGAAGAAGACGACCCTACAGTGTACAGAGATGGCGCATTGGAGCCAATTGCTGCCAAATTTGAGACGTCCATCCCTTACTTCAACCATGGGCTGTTCATCGATCTGGACAAGATTGATGAACGAGGGTTTCCCCATTTGCGCCCTTACTTGGAGAAGTATATGCCTTGGCTGGGCATCAACCAGGACTACAACGTCAACGTCCTGCGAGTCTTCAGTCAAACTCTCTCTGGCAAGGCTAAGTACAAGAAGGTGGATGGGAAAGAGCAAGTCCACAAACTATCCTTCACTGCCACAGTAAGGGGGAGGACCTTCAGGTTCACTTGGAGGACCTTGAATGAGATGATGGGAATCACAGAAGAGGGTATGAATGAATGGCTCTACCCTGAATCTCTCAAGTACAACAAGGAGGAACTCGAGGAGTTGTATGGCACCAACAACAAGAAGGTTTCCAAGATGTCTAACTCTTACAGGCTCTTGTACTATGTCTACTCCCGAATGATGACACATAAGGGAGGCAACTTCAACGAGTTCACACTGCTGGACAACCCTTGGTTCCCCAGACTCCTCTCCCGCAAGCCAATCAACCCCGGACAGTTAATCTGCCTTGAGCTTCAGCGCTGGATAAATAATGACAAGTCTGGCTATCTTCCCTATCCCACTATAATTGCCCTCCTCCTTGAGAAGCCTCTGATCAAGGCCACATCTGCTGTGGAGGAAGAAAATATCAAGTGTAGACATGTGGGAGCTACCAACATTGGGAAGATGGGCATCAAGTATACAAAGCCTGCTAAGCCCACTCGCTCAGGATCGCAGGCCGAGAGTGCCTCTCAGACTTCAGCCCCATCTACATCTGGTGCAGGGGATCAGGAAGTGGACTCCCATGCTGGGCCAAGCCGTGCTGCAAGAGTGCCAGCCTCTGTTAGGGCCTTTGCCGAGGAAGTAAAGGAAGAACTTCTATTTAGGCTGCCTGAATCCTTGGTGGGTCCTCTCCGTGCTGAGTGTGACGCTGGTTTCCAGCACCAAGGGGAGCGGATCCAGCGGCTCGAGGACAGAGTGGGTCAGATCGAGAATCACCTTGCCAGGGTGGATGCAAAGTTAGATCTCATCCTCCAACACCTACAAATTCCCCAACCACATCAAGGTAACCTACCACCTCCTCCTCCTCCTCCTCAAAACCCACCTCCTCCTCCTCCTAATCACCCTCAACTTCCCCCTCCTCCTCCACCTAACACTCAACAACCTCAGCCACCACCACAAAATGACCAGCAACCCCCACCATCACCAAACAATGACCACCAATCCCAACCTTCACCTACCCATGACCAGCAAACCCAAGACTCACCTCACCACTCTCCACGCCAATCCCCACTAAATTCTCCATCTCCACCTCCTTCACCCATTCTCTCACGACCTGGCGCTCCTACACGCTCTCCACTCCGTCTCTCCAACCCTACCCATCCACGCCCTAGACCCATAGGATCTGACACAGCCATTCACCCCCTCAGCCAAATATACAGAGAGTATCCCCGCCTTCAACCACTCTCTGATGACCATTTACCATTTACCCCAGCCTCCACCAACTACAAAGAGTACTCCTCCACTCATCCTTTTGAGGGTCTCTTTGTCACCCCCGATTGATTCCCCAACCCTACCTCATCCGACCCTACCTCATCCCCAGAAAGTACCCAATCTACCTCCTCCCCAGAAACCTCACCCCAAAAATCTCCACCCTCCTCGTCCTCAAGTCCATCCCTGGCCCTCACCCTCTTTGATGATGCCAAAAGGGGGAGAGATGTGATGTTCACTCTGCGCCTGTCCATGAACACAAGGGATGTCCTCAGCCAGCCATCCCTCTGGATTGATGAAGATATAACAGCAGCCCTTCGCCGTGCTATGGAATCCCTAAGGCTGGGTGGTGCTGAGAGCCTAATAAGGGGAGAAGCAATCCGGTTCATGCAGCAGAAGAGGTCGGCTAAGCAAGGACCACATTTGGAGATGGTTGTCTTTGGGCAGAATGAACAATCCTCACAACCTGAGTCATCATCAGAGCCTCCTCCAACTAAAACAAGTAGAAAGATTGTTGAGGAGATCATGATGAAGTGGGGACTGAAGAGACCCAACCATCCTCCAATTGTGATAGCCAAGCCCATTCCTACATCCTCTGGGCAAGAGTCTGAGATCCCTTTATCTGAGCAATCATCTGATTCTCCTCCCTCGTCTGAGCCAGCAGCCAGATTCAGTGAGCCCAGAAAGAAGGCCGTTACTAGGAAACGTGCCAGGAAGATAATTGCCACCGCTGAATCTGATGAGAGTGAGGAAGAGACTCCATCTGACCTACCTGAGCAAGGAACTTCATCTGCCCAGGTTGAGCAAGAAATTCCAGTGGTTCAAGCAGTTCCAATTCTGAAGGAAGTCAAATTGGAAATTGAAGACATGACTCCTGAGGAATTTGAGAAGTTTGGATTCACAGATAAGCTATCCTTTGGTCAGATGGCCTGCCTCGATGCTGACAGAGCAAGTGCCATGCCCACTCTTCCAATTAGCAAGAGCAAAGGGAAGAGTAAGGGGAAAGGGAAAAGGAAAGCCCAGGAGGTTGAGGAGGATCCTAACTTCCCTGTATGGAACGTAAAAATCCGGGCTGTTCACTATCCCAATGGAGAGGTCTCCTACTTCGACGATGCTACTGGGTTCCCTGGGTATGAAGAAGTGGAGAACCTGAAAAGGGCATTCGAGGAGTCTATTGAATCAGAGAGGCTCAGAAGGGAAAGAGATGAAGAAGAGCTTCAGGAGATCATTGCCCAGATAGACCAGAGTGTGCGTGAGGCCGAGCTAGCCAAACTACAAAAGGAAAATGAAGAGAGACAAAAGGAGAGGGAGAGGAAAAAGAAACACAAACCCTGAACCCCCAATCCAAACATTTTTTTTTAACTTAGAAATTTTTCCTTTTTGTTTTGTTTTCATGCATACTTTCATACTTGCTTAGTGTTATTTACTTGTATATGTTATTTGAATGTATAACTCTGACTTGTAACTTCTGTTTATCAATAATATTTGTCTAAGTTACTTGCTCTTATCTATTGCTTTTATTCTTTTGCTAATCCTTCCTTATGAACTTAATGGATAGAACTAGGTTTGTCATCCTCAAAAAGGGGGAGAATGTTAGAATCTTAAGTTTTGATGAAGACTAAAATATAAAAGATTAGACCAAGTGCTTAGAAAGCAATAGGATAACATAGGATCCCAAGTAAGAGTGCAACCGGATGTGGATTTACTTCCGGATAGACTAGGACTCGCGCACGCGGATGAATGATTTATCCCCCAGCGGCAGCGAGTAATTCACTAGGGAATTAACTTAGTCCATGAGCATTAGGTACACAAAACCTTAAGACTAAGCTATGATTCAACCGGAAGTGAAATTGCTTCCTGTTAGATTTAGACTGGCGCAGGTTGATAGAAGAGGTATAACCCCAAGCGTCAGTGAAAATGCAACGTCAAGTGAAATTGTTTCCTGTTAGATTTTGACTGGCGCAGACTGATAGAATAGATATAACCCTAAGCGTCAGTGAGTTTACCACGTCAAGTGAAAGTGCTCCCGATAGCTTAGTGACTAGCGCTGACTGTTGGATTGAAGGACACTGAGCGAGAGTGAGTAATAGTGAACAAAATCCTTCATCAAGTGGTTTTACTTCCGGATGTAGAAGTTGTTCCGAATACATCATAGACTAAGAGGACTAACGTTCAAAGTATACAGTACACTAAGTCAGAACATAGTCTAAGTAGGACTATTCCCCATAGCAAGCAAACTTCCCACTGCATGTATAGTCCTTACTATATTTGATTATATATATTGCTATGTTGGACTAACCAGTATGTGCAGAACTTAGTCACACTTCCGGATGCAAATGAGCTTCCGGATGCAAAGACTCTTGGCATTGGGATTCAGAGACTAACACTTGCAGAGCAAGATTGCCGCTTCCGGATGAACGATGATCATCCGTCAGCAAGAGTATAAGAGTCAACGTCACATACTCAGAAGTCAGGATGCTTTTGTCAGAGCAGAGTTGTCAGAGTTGTTTTTCAGAGATAAAGCAAGTCAACCCTGCTAAGCATTAATGAAGATGTACTTCACAACGGTAACTTGGGATTAACGGCTATATTCAAACGGACATATTCAACCTGCCACCCAAGCCTTGATGTCAAGTATAAAAGGAACATCTACATTCAGAAGAGAAGGGAGAAGAATCGAGTCTATTGTCTAAGAAATTGAAATCTACATTCTTCTTATCTTCTTCTCTCTAATCTTAGAGCTGTAACATTTATAGAGAGTAATTCAGTTGTACTTAAGTGAGTAACATCATCTACTCTTAGAGAGAGTCATTTGTACTTAAGTGTTTATCAAAATCAGTTCATAGAGTGAACATATAACCAAATCCTCTAATTAATAGAGGTTGTTCTAAAGCTTGTGCTTGAAGAACAGAATTGTTATCTTACAATAGTAAGGGGGAACATTTAGAGGTTTTCTAAATCTCCATAGGTTGCAAGTTAGCCCGCAAAACTTGTGGTTGTAAGGTTGCAGGTGATCCCGTTGTAAAACTTGTGGTTGTAAAGGTTTGCAGGTTAGCCCGTGGTAAAACCTGTGGGTTGTTAGGTGAACCCGTGCTCGTAAAACCTAAAGTGTAAAGGCTTTCTTGTGCCTGGTTCAAACAAGAAGGTTAGTGGATTGAAAATCTCAGGTGGAGCCTGGGGACTGGATGTAGGTCTGGAAGTGACCGAACCAGAATAAATTTGTGTGTGCTTATTTTGTTTGTATAATCTGCACATCAAGCACCACACCACTAAACACTCACTTGTGCTTGGGTAATACATCATCATTCTCATCAAGCACAAGGAGTAATACTTTAAAAGGAAGAATTTTTATAAGTTTTATTCTGCCACCCAATTCACCCCCCCTCTTGGGTGACAGCCACACATTTCAAGTGTTATATGCATGAGTTTGTTTTTAAAATTAGAGAAGAAGGGTATTTTTGTCATTCTATAATTCTGACCTTGAATAATAATAATAATACCTTCAAAATTTTATTTTCTTGCATTACTCCTATATTTCATAATTAATTTATATACCCAATTTCTAAAATTTCTAATTTATAATTATAATCCCCATTTAAATTTTTGGGGTGTTACACTTTTAATTTCTCTTCGTAAATGTTTCGCAAATACCACAATAAAAATTTCCTACATTATATCACGCAAACTGAAAAAGTGCAAAATTTGAAAATGTATGGCCCACACTAATTGGCGCTATATGATAAAATAGTTTCTTGTAGTTAGCGTGTTGCCCACGCCATGGCCTATGAATCATTGTTCATCCAGGCAGCCTGCATAAATAATAATTGTGTTGGGTTGTCCCACTTGGTCTAATGGGCCATGTATTACCAGAGATTCAACAAAAAGGATTTGTTAACATGGGCCATTCATCTAACTAATGTGTCCAAACAGTGGATGTCAACATCCACTCCGAATAGCTGGATACAGGAAGGTGTGAGCAGTCAGTATCTCTCTTCATTGTATACGTGCAGATTTTTGCAAGCTTTGGTTGAGTGGCACTTTTTTTTATCAGAATGTTGAGTGGTACTTGGCTTTTACAGAAAAAAAAACTACAATTTTTACAAAGCGCACATTAGTAGACTTGACTTTAAAAATGGATAGTAAGATTCCAATATTAAAGGTTCACATCACTCGATAACAGAGCAGCTGCACAACCCTTACAAAAATGTGGTAGTATATTTGACCGATCATGTGAATTTAATCTCTTTCCATGGTATGACATGATGCACCAAAGAGTAATATTGCGAAAGTGTGCTCCCTCAAAATGCGTAGACAGAAAAAATACTTCCCTACAAGCAAGTGGAAATGTGGTTCAATACAAAAGTATGTCTGGTTTCTGTGTCACCAACCCTAAGCACTTCTTGCCCTCGTCAAATATAGTTGATAAGGCATACACAAAAAACGATAAAGTTAGTTGGATGCATTGTGGGACCCAAGATTACATGAACATCAAGACGTCCAATTTATATGCATTAGCTTACTTGAACCGAGTAACCATTTCAAAACCTGGGTTGTAACTAAATTTACACACAAGGCAAAAGAAGCCAAAAAAAATTTAAGAAGTATGTGCAGGATGGGTCCACAAACGGCATCTACAAAACTGGACCAATGTTCATTGTGCATTTAAGCATTAGAAGTGGTCCCCTTGATCTTGAATAATACTTCCAAAAATTGATGTATCCACAGCCTTCACAGTGATATTGTTAAACATGGACCCCATCGCACAAATGAACCAAAGTCTAACAATGGGGATGACCCCACTAAGTCTAACAATGGGGATGACCCCACTATTGTCAGATAGCTCCAGCACAATTTTCGAACAGCCCAACGATAGGAACATGGCGCATGAAGCTGTGAATGCTACAATTTATAATTTTATTAATAATATCAATTATGTAAAATATTTTATATACTTAAATACCTATATAATAATATAACCAACTCTATTATAAAAATAATCTTACATCTGAAACGGAGATTATCTATCGTGCGAAAATCATTTTTAATGAGCATTTTCAATGTGTTGGGTGGAAGAAGCTATTGGAGATGCTTACTATGAGCATCCCCCATAATTTAACTAAGCAGCCAATTTTTAGTTTTTTGCATCAGTTGTAATTTGATTACCGTCCTGGGAACACAATAAGCATTTAGCCCATAACATGAAGCCACTATTGAACAATATGGTTACAGGGGCATGTTGTCATTGACAAAATAATGAATGACATGCACATTACACAAAGGGAAGTAGCTACAAAATCAAGTGGTATCTGAACACACTATAAGTCTAACTATACATATATCCTCCAATTAGCCTCCCCATAAGTTCCTGCAGTATATACACCATATATGGAAAACCAATGGGCAGCAGACAAGTCAACTTACACCATGTGCCCATTTATTCAACTACTTACTTAAAACATTAGACCTTCAGCAAAAAAAAAATATGGAGTGGAAGTCAGCTACATATCCAAGCTCGTGTCTGCATAAACAATTGACATCTGCCCAGTCAAACCACTACATATTCAAGCTTGTGTTTGCATAAACAATTGACATCTGCCCAGTCAAACCACGTCTACATAGGAGAACTTTAGAACGCCACTCGAGGCCTAGAATAGCTTCCCCACCCAACTGAAATATAAAATATTATCTCACCGATATATTATATATATGTACCCTTAATTACATAAGCTTTAACATTATACTACACGCAGAATCCAGTGTTGAGATGTCATGGTTACGTAGATCATAGTACTTCAAAGTTCCATTTTTCCCTGAACTTCAAGAGAAACGTTGTTTGAATCATTGATGAGAATCAGAGTACTTCAAAGTTCCATTTTTCCCTGAAATAAGACATGCATGACGATTAGCTAAAAAATAAAAACTGAAATAAAATCATGTGTAATGGAAAAAAATAGATCTGATGGGCTTCCTACTAATTAATTCATTATAATCTCCAGACAGGTAGATGTCAGACCTGAAAAAATAAAGCAATTAATGTTAGCAAGCCGATTTCTCGTTAATCGCAGTACACGTATGGGCTTACTAATGTATAGTATGAATAAAGATGATCAAGACAAACCTTACATGAGGCGTTATACTGGGGTAGGGATGGGATAAGAAAATAACTAGACTTTTGAAGCGAAGCACATCCATGATCATTAAAGAACAGATGGAATGAGGCAAGCCAACTCGAATGAAGCACCCAACGTTTTGGGCAAGACATAAAACAAAGGGCTACAAGGCAATGGATGGGACAATAAATGGGTTTTTATAGAGGGCTACTAGTACTCTTATATTGAGCCCCACCTTCTTTTTGGTGGGGACACTCTCGTGTGGGGTGAGAAGGCCCACATGCGTAGCAATGCATTGTGAAATATGGCGATGCAGAGAATAAAAACCTAGTGTGAACAGTGAAATGTGAGACAAAAAGAAGAAGATGGTGGAAGAGATTTAAATTGTTAAGTTGATACATAATCTAGCTAGACTGTCCAAGTGGGATAATAACGGTCTACATAGTTATGTGTTTTTAACATAATATAAAAACTTATGGGGTGAAAGTCCAAAAATGATACATATCTATTGGTCAAGGAACAAAAATAGTACATAATTATTTCAAGGTATACAAATGATACCCAACTATTGTGCATGGTTCAAAAATGATATTTTCACTAATATGACAATAAGATTATACATGAAAAGTCCAAAATGCCCTTATAAAATTTTATTCTTTTTAAATATTTTCACTAATTTATATGAGCATTTTGGGCTTTTCATGTCTAATCTTATTGTTATATTAGTGAAAATATCATTTTTGAACCATGCCCAATAGTTGGGTATCATTTGTATACCTTGGAATAGTTATGTACTATTTTTGTTCCTTGACCAATAGTTATGTATTATTTTTCGGTTTTCGCCCAAACTTATATGTATTTTTAACCCTTGAAAATAATTTGATACTGGGTGACCTTTTGGATAGAACGTGTCTATTCCAAATATATCATAATCGTATATTAATGAAAAATCATACCTTAGAAAATATTTCAATCATTTCATAATCTTATATATTAATGAAAGTAGCAAGTATCTAAAAAAGTTAAATACCAACAAGAAGGATGAAATTATCACTCTCCGTCCAAACCCAAAAGACAAATAGGGTGTCTAAAAAAAACACATTGCATGGGTTGGACAAATACACCTTTACCATCCAAAGGTATCCCTGATTTCATCCTTTCAATACAGAATAAAGGAAAAAGGAGAAAATAATCGAAAAACCTACCACAACCACATATCCCAAGGATTATAGATATAGAAATTAAACAAGTTGTCTTTCGAAAATCATTTGTTTTCTGAATGAAACTAAACGCATAGGATATATTTGGACTTTGAGGTTTTCTTTTAGGACCTTACTTAAGTCAAGTTACTTTCTCCAGGTTCTCAAGTTCTTTTAATATAGGAGTGACACGTGTCCTTTTATAACAACCAAGTTGTTATAAAAGGACACGTGTCACTCCTATATTAAAAGAACTTGAGAACCTGGAGAAAGTAACTTGATGTAAGTTTTTCCCTTTCTTTTATTATAAAATCAAAGTCAACGTTGTATTTTGGCGTATTGCCTCCAAAACAAAAAGATGATAACATTGTCGGACAAAATCTGCTTGAAACACCAAAAAAAAAACTTGAAAGCACGTACATATTGAACTTAAGGTATAACCTTTGTCTCTCTATATAAAAATATGCACGAGTTCATCAACGTCGTTGTTTCCAGCTCCTTCCCCAATTCGAAGCTCATATTCTTCGGGCAAGAAGCGGTTAAAACCCAAAATCAAAGCTCCATGATCTTTCATTATTTCCCACAGCCTTGCTATCACATGTAGGAAAATAAATACGGGAAAAAGATCCAACTGATGCCTAACTTCACTGTTGCCAATGTGAAATATCAATCAGCCTTGAAAGGAAAAAAAGTGATTCTTTCCGAAGTCACGTGCATATAAAACATATAATTTAACTTGCATATATATTGGTTTACCATATGGCCCTGTAATCTTTAACAATGTCATAAAACATTTCATATTTTTCCTCGTTGTCAAACGCTACTTTTACAGCATAAGCATAGATGAGCGAATCAATCAAATTTGGTACTCTCCTCGCTGAGTTTAAAGGGAAACGTGCGTTAGGAACGTAGTCAAGAAATAAACATATAAATTAAAGAAATTTCTTCACCTCCGTTTTGATGATTTCGTTTGTACAATAATAGAAGGTCTTCTTGTGGTTCATTAATAGATCTCAAGGACGATGAAGCACTCTTGTAGTCATCATCATCAGATGAATTTCCATCCTTATCTTCTCTACCTTCACCTTCAATATTGCCCCCTTCTTGAATGGTTTCATAGTTTAGAAATGAGTAAATTAATACTACCTTCGGTCCTAAATATAGGACCTAATTGACTTTTTTTGGAGAGATTAAGGTTGCTAAATAGGTTATTAAATGATGACATATTTGATATATTTTTAGATTATCCATTAGTTTATAGGTAAAATAAACTAGTTTAAGGGAAAAAATTAGGAAAATCACTTTATAATTAACTTATTTTGCTTTTTTAAGGATTTTATAGAAAAAGTTAATTAGGTCTTATATTTAGGACCGAAGGGAGTAATAAATATATAGAACGGAAAATAAACAAACCTTTAACTTTTTACCTTCCTCTTGTGGTTCTTGAAGTGAATCTTGATCATCCATATGAGGATTCTCGTCTCTTTCTTCTTTCTTCAACTTTAAATCCTCAGAAATTGGATGATTTTCAGCATCTTCTTTCTGCAACTTTGAATCTTTTAACTGATCGGAACTTCCACTGGAATCTCTCGCACTGCCAGTCTTCACTACTATTTTCCTTCCATGAAGATCATCATCGTTATCACCATCACCATTTTCTTGTTGCTTTCTTTCACGTTTCATGATTAACGATGTGTAATGACTTCACACACTAGTATCAAATCCAGTTTCTGTTTGTAATTGTATTTCGCGCCCTTCAATATTTCATTATTTTATACTCTCTCAGTTCCTAAATATAAGATCATTTTTCAAATTTAGATAGAAGTTAGTTAAGTTAGTTATATAGACATGTTATTACCAATTTATCCCTAGTTATAACTTAATCATCACTTTACTTCCTTATGTATAAAAAAAATAACTTTATCATCACTCTCCCTCTTTTGCTTGTTATTATAGATAAACATTATAGGGTTAATTTGGGGAAAAGTTGGGAAAAGTTAGAAAGTGATCTTATAAGGGTGAAAGTGAAAACATAATACTAAATTTTACCCAAAATTGCGTTTATAATATTAAAGGTTTGTGAGGTGCAAAAAGAGTAACAAACTTAGGATTCAGGTGCAAATATAGTATTTTCACTCGAGGAAAATAAAATTTAGATATGAAAATGTTAGAATCTTAAGTTTTGATGGTGACTAAGGTATGATATGGTCTAGTACTTAAAAGAACATAATCAACACTTAGGAAGGATTAGATGACATGGTTAGAATCCTGAGTTAGATCACTTGCGCGAATGCAAGATCACTTCCGGAAGTATTAGCACTAGAGCTCGCGGATGGAGTACACATCCCATAGGGGACGCAAACGGAAGCAAGTGAGACACTTGGTTAGAACCCAGTCTAGATTGCTAACACTGAATCCTAAGTTAAGTCACAACCGGATGCGGATTCACTTCCGGATGAATTAAGACTAGCGCTCACGGATGAAAGACTCATCCCACAGCGGAATCACAACCGGATGCGGAATCACTTCCGGATAGACTAGGACTTGCACACGCGGATGAATGTTTCATCCCCCAGCGGCAGCGAGTAACTCACTAGGGAATTAACTTAGTCCATGAGCATTAGGTACACAAAACCTTAAGACTAAGCTATGATTCAACCGGAAGTGAAATTGCTTCCTGTTAGATTTTGACTGGCGCAGACTGATAGAATAGAATAACTCCAAGCGTCAGTGAATCAGCCCCGTCAAGTGAAATTGCTTCCTGTTAGATTTAGACTTGCACAGGCTGATAGAATGGATATGACCCTAAGCGACAGTAAGTTTACCACGTCAAGTGAAAGTGCTTCCGATAGCTTAGTGACTAGCGCTGACTGTTGGAATGAAATACACTGAGCAAGAGTAGGTGATAGTGAACTAAATCCTTCATCCAGTGAATTTACTTCCGGATGTAGAAGTGCTTCCGGATACCTCTTAGACTAAATGAACTCCCACTGCATGTAAGTATGTACTAGGACTAACGTTCAAAGTATACAATACACTAAGTCAGAACATAGTTTAAGTAAGACTACTCCCCATAACAAACTTCCCACAACATGTATAGTTCTTACTATATTTGATTATATATATTGCTATGTTGGACTAACCAGTATGTGCAGAACTTAGTCACACTTCCGGATGCAAATGAGCTTCCGGATGCAAAGACTCTTGGCATTGGATTTCAGAGATTAACACTTGCAGAGCAAGATTGCCACTTCCGGATGAACGATGATCATCCGTCAGCAAGAGTACAAGAGTAAACGTCACATACTCAGAAGTCAGAATGCTTTTGTCAGAGCAGAGGTGTCAGGACTACTTTTCAGAGATAAAGCAAGTCAACCCTGCTAAGCATTAAAGAAGATGTACTTTCCAACGGTAACAAGAGGTTAACAGATATTCAAACAACATTGTTACCTACCAAGCATGAGGAGTATGAGAGATAAGGAGAACATAATCTGAAGATTCATTCAAGGTGTCAAAGCTCATTCTACCCACAAGAGTCAGAGTCCATAAGAGAGCTTCTGATAGCAAGAGAGCATCCAATAGCAAAGCGCTCTTATCATTCATGGACAAGTGCTTGGAAGACAAAGTTCCTCTATGTGATAGCAAGCAGAATGTTAGAGTCCACGAGCTTCACTTCAGATAGCAAGAGAGCTTCCGATAGTAAGTCTCTTAGCATCCTGGACTTATGCTTGAGGAACGAAGCCCTCATCTGACAACAAGCAAGAGTCAGACCGTACAGTGTATAGATGTCAGAACGACTTTTGCCAGAACAGTGTTGTCAGAACAGTGTTGACAGAACAGCTGGTCAAAGCACCTTTTCAGATAAAGCAAAGTCAACCCTGCTGTGCATTAATGAGGACAACGTAAACAAGGCCCCAACGGCTATATTCAAACGGCCTTATTGCCTCTCCAACGGTTGGATAATCAGAGGCTGGTATAAAAGGAGATATTCTTCATTTCTGAAAAACAGAGCTTCATGAGTTTTGATAAGCAAGAGAAATAGAATGAAGAAGCTCATGCCTACTATCTGAAATATCCTTATCATCTTCTACTCTCTGATTATGAAGTTGTAATACTCTTAGAGTAAATTAGTGGAGAGCAATCATTTGTACTTAAGTGTTTATCACAATCAGTTCATAGAGTGAACATATAACCAAATCCTCTAATTAATAGAGGCTGTTCTAAAGCTTGTGCTTGAAGAACAGAATTGTTATCTTACAATTGTAAGGGGGAGCATTTAGAGGTTTTCTAAATCTCCATAGGTTGCAAGTTAGCCCGTAAAACTTGTGGTTGTAAGGTTGCAGGTGATCCCGTTGTAAAACCTGTGGTTGTAAAGGTTTGCAGGTGAGCCCGTTGTAAAACCTGTGGGTTGTTAGGTGAACCCGTGTTCGTAAAACCTAAAGTGTAAAGGCTTCTCTTGTGCCCGGTTTAAACAAGAATAGTGGATTGGAAATCTCAAGTGTAGCTTGGGGACTGGATGTAGGTCTGGGTGACCGAACCAGGATAAATTTATGTGTGCATAAATTTACATTTAAACATTCTATTTTGCATCACATAACATACTGACTTGTGCATACTGACTTGTGCATACCATTACTTATTAAGATCATCACCAAGCACAAGCAGTCTTTCGAAAAGAGATAAAGTTTTTATTCCCTCACCCAATTCACCCCCCCTCTTGGGTGACAGCCACACATTTCAGAAAAGACTCTTATGCCCACATTTCTCCCTCATTAAATAAATTTAGATATGAGGGGAATAATAGTCTTTTCATATATAAATTTATATGTACTTAATATGAAAACTTATATGTACTTTTAACCCTTGAAAAATACTTGATACTCGGTGACCTTTTGGATAAAACATGTCTATTCCAAAATATACTATAATCGTAGACTAATGAAAAATCGTACCTTAGAAAATATTCCAATCATTTCATAATCTTATATATTAATAAAAGTAGCAAGTATCTAAAGAATTTAAATACCAACAAGAAGGATGAAATTATCACTCTCCGTCCAATCACAAAAGGACAAATAGGGTGCTTAAATTCTCAAAGGTATCCTGGGCAAAAAACACCTTGCATGTGTTGGATACGGGTAGGGGATACCTCCTATTCCCTGGTGACTTATCGGCCGTTTCCGGTCTTACCGTAAGCGTACGGGTCGTCAAAATAAGTAGTATAAAAGTTATCGTTCCCACGGAGACTAAGGCAAAACGGATTAATTATTACAATTATGTTATCAATTAGGTTGAGTCGAAATATTTGGGGTTTTGAGTTTCTAAACTAACTAAATTGAAAATAATTGAATTAAAACTAAACTAACACTTAAAATCAAGAAAAATAAAGGTCTAGGATTATTTATCACCATTCAATTGCATGAGACATAATTAAAACCCCCTCAATTAGCTTGTTAATGAAACAATGTGTTTGCCTAAAGTTCATAAACATTTGAAAAAGCTTTCTCAAGTCAAGTTCAAATTTATGCTTATATTAATTGTGCAATCTCTTACTACAATTAATACAAGCTCTACTCCAAAGCCAACCTTTTAGTGACAATGTTAGGGCATAACTATATCTCTATGTTACCAACAAACCATCCATTTAAAACCATAAACTTCAAGTCTAACATGTTTTTATCCAAGTTCTAAAACAAAATATACTTTCTCAAGTCATATTTTATTTAACTAAGTAAGTGGTGATCAAGCACTTAAAACCAATGAAGAGCAAGATAAAAACCACACATAAGCTTGTCATTAAAAACTAAAAGAAGTCTTAAACAAATGGGAAATTTGCATTCTAGTCCCTGGGAAGGGAAATTATTACTTGAAGGTCCCTACACATTCCAAAATAATTATCAAGTCCCTTGGGCCTTTCCTGCAATTATTTGCTTATGTGCAATGACCATTTTGCCCTTATGAAAGCATAAAAACCCAAAACATGCACAAGATAAAAGTCAGGGACTTGCTACCGCGGGTGTGCCTACTTGCTACCGCAGGCTTGGGGACTTGCTACTGAGACGTTAAGTCACCAACATTCCCTCCCAAGTGTCATTCATATCTGAGGGCCCTTTAATAAAGTCAGTGACCACTTTTTGTTATTCCCCCGATGTGTGCCACACCATGTTTTTCAAAAACCATTTTATTCACATGAGATGGGAGGGACTAGTCAGGGATGTAAGTGAAATTCTACATGAATGATTAATTTATGTCAAGTGTGAGTATTTGCATTTCATCATTTTTAAAGGGAGATTGGTACTACACATCTGCTGACATGTTACTGCAGACAGGTCTGGACCCAGTTACTGTAGGTTTGCTGATCTGTAAACACAGTAACAAGTCCACATGCCTGCGGTAGCAATTAGGCACACCCGCGGTAGCAAGTCCCTGACTAGTCCCTCCCATCCCATGTGAATAAAATGGTTTTTGAAAAACATGGTGTGACACATATAGGGGGAATAACAAAAAGTGGTCACTGACTTTATTAAAGGGCCCTCAGATATGAATGACACTTGGGAGGGAATGTTGGTCACTTAACGTCTCAGTAGCAAGTCCCCAAGCCTGCGGTAGCAAGTAGGCACACCCGCGGTAGCAAGTCCCTGAATTTTATCTTGTGCATGTTTTGGGTTTTCATGCTTTCATAAGGGCAAAATGGTCATTGCACATAAGCAAATAATTGCAGGAAAGGCCCAAGGGACTTGATAATTATTTTGGAATGTGTAGGGACCTTTAAGTAATAATTTCCCTTCCCAGGGACTAGAATGCAAATTTCCCTAAACAAATCTCGATCCATGGAATGGGTCAAAATAATCCTAAACCAAATACTACTAGATACTCATAACTAACACTTAAAATGGTCTAACAACACCAAAATCATTCCACAAGCAGCCACAAATTCAGAGTTTACACATGATAAATTGGAAGGAAATGAGTGGTAAAGAGAAGAAACCACCAAACAATTTGAAGTCCCAAAGCATATCTTCTCCAAGCCTCAAATCTCCGCCAACATTTTTCTTTTCCTCTGCCTCTGATGTTTCTCGCCTATGAAGGAAGATCTGGCGTTGATATGATGAAGCTGAAGTTTGTGAGGTAGGTGTATGTTGGCTTGTGTAGCCTTATTCAAAAATGGAGGAAGTGTGAAGGTTAAGGGTGAAGTGATGAAGATGATGAACAGTGGCCAGCCTCCTCCCCTTTGCTTCCCGCCTCTGTGCCCTATATTAGGTTTTCAATTTCAATTCCTCCTCATTTCCTTGTGCGCTGCGTTTTACTTCAAGGAATTAAAGAGAATAAATATTAATTAAATATTAAAATAATACTAATAATAATAATAACTCCCTACCACTTACTTGCCTCTGCCGAAAATGATTCTTGTTTTGTATTTTTTTTGTCTATTTATTTCCATTTAACTTTAAACTATTCTAATTATTATAAAATCCCCAATGATAATGCATCAAATGATATTCTTTCAAAAGTTCAACGATTTCCCTTCAATTTTGCCATAATGACTCCCCAATCATACAAAAAATATATATAAAATCTATTTAAATTGGGGAGTCATCACACCCCCACACTTGAATCAAATCTTGTCCTCAAGATTTTGAATTCTAAAACGCCAATGAAAAACATGAAACCACTATTTTAATGCAATTTTTTTTTCAAGAATGAAGTCATCACAATTATCTTTTCCATCTCCCAACAATGCAAGTAACAAGGCAAGTACTTTGACAAAGATAAATGAGAATAACATGTCCCTCACAAGTCAAGTGTTTGCACTCTTCTCTCATAATAATTATGGGCTTGTGTTTCACTCTATTCCAACTATTGAAATTCATCTACCATAAGCTTGTCAATCATCTTAATCTCCACCTTTTAATTTCAATGCACACACAAATCAAAAGGACTTTGCAAGGGTTATGATAAAGGAAGGATAATGGAGTGAAAATGAAAATGGAAAGGGATACTTCAATTAGTGCAAGAATTCAAATGAGAAATCTTAAGAGTGAAGAAATACAAAAGGGAAAGGAAACAAACATCACATGTAAAATTGTAAAATTTATTCCTCCTTGTTATAACTCTTTTTCTCTCTCACATTTCATTTGAATTTCCTGATTTATCGCATGTTTTTGGTAAATAAATAGATAGAAATATAACAATACTCATATGGTAAAGAAAAAATGATAAGAAATACATGTGCCTAAGATTATGAGTTGAAATTGCTTAATTTTTGATATATGTGTTGAGGAGCTCACCATCCCTTTCTAGTTAATGTGAGTAGGAACAAATGGACAAGCATAGGTACATCAAAAGAATGGAAGCAATAAACAAAAGACGAGAAAAAGGGAAGAAAAGGTTCGCTGGAAGTTAGCCCTCAGCGAACGAACCACGAATCTGCCCCAAAATGCACCCATTCTGCCAATTTCTTCGTTGGAGGTTCGCATTTCGTGAACGAACAGCCAACCTGCCAAAAAGTGGTTTGTAACATCCTGAAAATTTAATACAGGATTAAAGAGTGTTTTGGGAAATGATAAATGGAGAAATTAAGAATTTTGGAATTTTTAGGAATTTTTGGGATATTTTGGAAATTTTGAGTAATTAATGTGCATATAATTAATTAAGAAATGAAGAGTTTGAAATATGAGGGAATGATAAAGCTAAAAATATTTTGAAGTTTAAGAAGATTGGAGGCTGGTTTAAGTGGTTTTAAAATTAAAAGAGTACACTATAGCAAGTTTGGGCTACAAATCATCAGAGAACCCCCTTCTTTCAGCAAACCAAACACGCCCCTCCCCCTTTACTATAAAAACATCGGACTCCCACCTCCAAAATCATTCATCTTCATCGTTCTCCTTCCTCTTCTTCACTGACTCCGTCTTCTTCCTCCTCCTCCTTCCCTGCGAGTTCGCCGGCCAACCAGGGGCGACGGCGACGGCAAAGCCGCCCCCCTCACTTCTCTCCTTGACCTCACTAAAACCTATCTCTTTTTCTCATCTTCGTGTCCTCACCTCCCTTCCTCTCTCAACTCCGATTTTTCCTTCCGGCGGCCACCTCTGACGGGCGTCGCGGCGGAGACCTCCGCCATTTCATTTCTTCATCCCTTCACTTTCTCAACCGAGGCTTCCACTCTTCCTCGCCCTCAATTCGTGCTTCTCTTCCCTTCCAGCGAAGAAGGTCGATTTCCGGCGAGTTCCTTGGCCCCGGCGACGCAGACGACGGCGGACTCGAGATAAGGTGAGACTCCTTCTTTCTATATCTATTTTTGCGAATTTGGGTGAGATTGAGAAGGGGACCAATGTTAGGGTTTGGGATTCTAACTTGAGAAATTGTTTGAGATGTAGATTAAGCTTTAATCTCTAGTATTTTGGAAAAGATTCTGGCGTTCCATTGATGATTAGAAAGTTTGAGAATTTATTTGATTTTTGGCATTTTGTTTGGCCGGCTTTGTGTGTGTGCGTGTGCGGAGCTGTATATGCATGTATATGTGTGTTTTGTTGGGTTGATGAAATTATGGATGTCTCCCTTTTTGTGTTCAATGGCTGAACAGATTTGAACAAAGAAAATTTGTTAATACTGGACTTAAATTTTAGTTAAGGAAAGGTGAAAAATCTGTTCTAAGTATGTATGCTAGTATATATGTGCAAGGTATTAGTTTTTCAGTCTTGTTTGGCCAAACCTTTCTGCTATATTTCTTTGCTCTTGTGTTAGCAGTTTTGATGGGTTTTGAGACAAGCATGACTTATTATGTTGTGGATTTTCTGCCTTTTTTAGTAAATGTATATGAATTTCAAGTGTCATGTTTCCTTTTCCCTTTGGCCTAATTGGTTCATGGGGTTGTTGAATGCTTGAAATTATGATTAAGGGCTTGCGATGAAAGAAAAAGAATTATGCTGCAAAAGAGTTTAAACTTCAATCTTTATATTGGTTCTTGTGCAATGAATTGTCACTGTAAATGTTCAAGGTACATGTAGATATATGAAATATGATATGGATATTGGATGCTTTTCTCTGGCTTGCTGATTTTGCTTAGTGTTAAATCAAGTGTATGGTAATTTGAACCGTATTTGGATAATTAAGGGGTTTAAACAAGGTATGATAATATGTTAATGAATTGAATTGTTATTGTCTCATGTTTAAATATAGAATTTTAATATAGGATTGAAACTTAAGAGGCAAAAATCTGACTTTGATTAGTACTTGTTGAACTTGCTTTAGTTTGATGTCCTTGTTCTTGGATTGATTGGAGTTAGCATTTCTTATGTTGTTGTTGGATTTTAGTTCTAAGTGATGTGGTGGTTTTTAGTTTCAAAATAGAAAGGAAATGTAGGGATTTTTGTTAAACTAAATGGAGTAAGTGAGAGATGCTTAATTGTGGATTATATGTGCTAAATGAGGGGTTAAAATTGTGAATTTGATGATGATTTGTGGGTTGTTGTTGAAGTTGATTCTTGTAAGAGTGCTTGGGAAGCATTTCTTTCTTGCTATGTTTTGGAATGTGCTTGCCGCGGATTTGGTGCGCTACCGTAAGCATACGGGTCGTCAAGTGTAGTATAGAAAAAAGTGTCGTTCCGCAGAGATTATAGTTTAAACAAAGTGATTAGCACTAATTGCATGCCCAATTACCTTAAGTAAAAACATATTGAGAGTTGTTGTTCAATTAAGAAAAGAGTTTGGAAAATAAGTGTAAAAAGAGTTAGAGTTCAAACACGATTTAACAATGATAATTAAGGCCTAGGGTTGCTAATCCCCTATTTACTTCATGAACCAAGGTTTCTCTCTTTTCTTTAAGTGATTAAATGAAAATATGAGCAAGTCTAGGGTTCAAAATCATTTGAAAAAGCTTTCCCAAGTCAAGATCAAATTTATGCTAGCATTTATTGCACAATCTCTTATCACAATAAATGCTAGCTCTTTTCCTTAATCACCCTAATTATGACTATGCTAGGTCAATAACTATATCCCTATGTTATCAACAAACCTTCCATTTAAAACCATAAACTTCAAGTCTAACATGTTCTTACCCAAGTTCTAAAACAAAATACACTTTCCCAAGTCATATTTCATTTAACTAATTAAGTGATGATCAAGCACTTAAAACAAATAGAGAGCAAGATAAAAACTACACATATACTTCATTAATTACTTAAAGAAAGAGAGAGTAGATGGTTCAATCCATAAATAGGTTCATAACAACCCTAGATTAGGGTTTTAGTTACACATAAATGCAAATAAAACAAACCCTAAAACTATGAAAGAGTGCATTGAAGAGTGGTGAAGAATAGGGAGAAGAAATTACAACCACAAATGAGGAACACCCAAATCTCTCCAAGCTTCCCCACTTGATTCCCAAGAGATCCCAAGGTTCTTCAAGCTCTTCAAGCCTCCAAGAAGTGCCCTAAAGGTGTGCCAAATCGAGTTTTCAAGTCTGCCACCAAATGCCCTAAGTTTTCCCTTTTATATGCTGAGAATTTTGGCTAAAACGCGCAGCAGTGACGTGCTCTCGCCAGTTGCTCGCCAGCTGGCGTGCCACTGGCGAGATTCCAGAGACTACATGCCGCTGGCTTGCCAGTTGGCTTTGTGGCTCGCCAGCGGATCGCCAGTTGGCGCGCCACTGGCGTGTAGCTTCCATAAGATTGAAAATTGGCTTTTCCTTGCTCCTTTTTCCTCTTTTGTTGTAGCACTTGGGTTTCATAGAGCTTCTAACACCTGTCCACCTCTTCCTACACAAGCTAGAAAGAGGGTTGAAGAGTTTCTATGTCTCACATATACAATCATTAAACTCCAAATTTCACACAAATGAATGATTTCCTATTTGCATCACTTTCTATTGGTATTTGTGTGTTTTGTTGTCTATGTATCATCAAAAAGAGTGTGAACTAGAAGGAAATAGAGATGAAAATCTGTGAAATTATGGAGTTTATCAGTGCTGTTTTGACTATTGATGCTTGTTTGCAAAAATTACTCTTGAAGTTGATGATTGAATCTATGTTATGGTTATGATGTTGTTGATTAATTCTAACCTTATTATATATTACTATTACAATGCTCTTAGGAAAATGTGTATGTGTGTAATGGTTGATGATTATCGTTACTAGTTGTTTGATTTCTAAAGTGAAATGACTTGTGGTTGCAAAAAGGTTAATATATGAGTATAGAATATAGTATTGTAAGTAAGTGCTTATTTGTTTATGTGATTTCTTTTAATGAAAGTGGATTGCATTGATTGAATTCAAATAACTTTGAGAAAAGTAAAGGTAAAGGGAATGCATGGGTAGAAATATTAGAATTCGAGAGAGACGTTATTCATTACTCACATATATATATATAGAGATATATGAAGGATTGCTTATAACTATTATTACCATATGTAATAATAGGAGGAACTAAGAGGAAAGTATTTGGAAGAGAATCCACAAGGAAATGGTAAGGAAGAGCAATAAAGTACTAAGGGCGACAGGTAATCACACTTAACCTTACTATAACATTGAGGGTGATGTTAGCTAGGATTTTGTAAAATCTTTTCTCACCCTCTATATATATATATATATATATATATATATATATATATATATATATATATATATATATTATCTTTGAAAGGTTATTTTTATACAAAACAGGCTATCGGGTGCCTTTCAAACACGATTATTTTCGTACAAAGAATTTGACTTACTATATGTAGTACCCTGGCTGGTGGTATTGTGGAATTGAGTATGTGAGTGTATAGATATTGAAATGTTTATACTTTGACAGAGATATTGAGAGGTATCATGGATTGGATGTATCATAGGTTATGAGATGTTGAATTGGAGATTGTGGGGAGAATTATTAGGGAAAACATGTAATATTGTGGATGATGGATTGAAAGGTGATGTGAGAGTGCATGATGTTGATTATTGTGGATGTGATATTGATAGGGATACGGTGAGGTTTGCATGACACTGATATTTATGTACCATCGCGCGATGATAACTGTCGATTGGTCAATCGACAGTTATTTGTACTGAGGATCCTTTTCAGATTGATTGGATCGGGGTTTATAGGTTGACTTATTGAGAGAAGTGACCTACGGTTGTTTTGGCATTGAAGAGCCCAACCGCCCCTACGGTTGTTTGGCATTGGAGAGCCCAACCGTTCCCGTTCTGCAATGGAAACAGAATTGGGGTTCCTTCTCTAGAGATTGCCAGAGAGGGAAATTGTCCCCTCATTATGGAGAGGGACACAGTGTCAAATCATATAGTGAAGATTAGATGCTTGAATGCCCCGGGATGGCACAATGCATCTATAGGTGAGTGTGAGAGTTGTGGTGGTAGTAACATTAGATTGGAGACTGGGGAGGTGATATTTAGTTATGTGGAATTGACTGAGGGATTTGAGTGATACGTTGAAAGTAGAGATTATGAATTTGAATTGATTTGGATGGAGGGAACTTGAACGATGAATGAAAGATTTGACATGTATATATATATTGTTGGTTTTAAATTGTGGTACCCTTTAGACGCCCTCGCTACCGCACATCTCACTGTTATAGTGAGTTAAGCGGTGATTACTGGGACAAATTGTCTCATCCCACGATTACTGACATTTTTGCAGGTATTCATGCACAGGCGCAAGCATCAGGAAAGGGAATTAGGTTTCAAAGGTTATTTAGATTAGTTAGTCGTGTATATTGCCAATTTGTATAGGCCTGCATCTGCTTCCGCATGTATATATATTTATTTATTGTTTAATACCAATTAGTTTTGCTTAATAACCATGTTAGGCAAATCCTATCTAACATGGTTAGCAATAAATTATCCATGATAGCAGTTGTGCTGTATTAGTTTATTCTTTTCTATCATGGATAATATTTTAATCATTAGGATATTCTTTTTCTAACTATGATAGAGATATTAATATTATTGAAATTCCTTTTTCTATCATAGTTAGTAAAGAGATTATTGAATTAAAAGAGATGTCACAGGTTAATTAGGGAATTAGTAACATAATGTTACATGGTTCGTTGGATGTTAGCCTTCTGCGAACGAACAGCGAACCTGCGAACAGAAATGAAACTCTGTGTTTTACATTGTTTCCACTCGAAATTTAGGGTTTAAAGAGGGCAAATTAGAGGGAGCTGGCATTCTTCACTTCTTGGGCATATTGGGGAGCTTTGTGGTGTGCTAGGGCATGGATCTTGGTGGAGATTGAGTTGGGGTTTGAAGTTTTGAAGAGATTTGGGCTTCACATCTTGGTTCTTCTTCTCCATTCTCCTTCCCTTACTTTTGTTCAATGTTTATGACTATTATTGTATATTTTCCTTTGGGTTTGTTGAACATGAGTAGCTAAACACTTTGTTTTAGGATTATTTTGAACCCTTGTATGGATTAACTCTTGATTCTTCCTCTCCTTTTATGATTAATGTTATATATATATATGTTTATTTCACTCTAGCCCTAATGTCTCTAAATGTTTGATTTCCATTTAGTTGATTTGTTCATTTGACTTATGACTTGAGAGAGCTAGGTTAAGTGTAGAACTTGAGTGGAGTAGTGTGAGAACTTGAAGTTTGCATGACAAATGAATGATTTTGTTAATAAGATAGACATATACTTATTAGCCTCACGTAGCCATATTAGGGTTGAAACTTAGAAATTGAGTTTTATTAATTATGACAAGCGTTTACAAGTATTCTAGAACCCTATGTTAGCAATTATATAGCTATTAAAAGCAATTGTGAGAGGAGACCATTTTAAGGTTAGGAAATACAAGGGGGATAAATAATCTTAAGTCCCCATTTATCCTTGAAGTTGGAGAATCACTTGTTTATAGTTTTTCTTATTTTTTACATAGTTACACTTCACTTTCCACATTTGGATCACTCAAATTGAGCGAGAGTGCGATAATCATTACTTGACCGGGTTTTGGAACCAAATTCTCGTGGGAACGATACTTTACTTTCACTTTATTACTTGGCGCGACCCGTGGATTTGCGGTGCGAACAGGGAGAGAGGAGAGGAGGAGGAAATAGTTGGGGGAAGAAGGACGGAGGAAATCACGACGCCGCCGCCTTGTGTGGTCGCCGGTGAAGGTGAGAGGAGAGGAAAGATGGAGGTGATGAGGTGTGGTGAGATAGGATATGATAGGGTGTATGTGGTGTAGGAGTGTGTATGGGGTGTGAGCCCTTGAATTACATGGACAGTGGAGATGTGGGGAATAGGAAGGGAATAGGAGGCCAGGGAATAGGAGGTATCCCTGGCCGGTTGGATAAATGCTCTGATACACCTTTACCATCCAAAGGTATCCCTGATTTCAACCTTTCAATATAGAATAAAGGAAAAAAGAGAAAATAATCAAAAAACCTACCTCAACCGCACATCCCAAGGAATATAAATGTAGAAATTAAACAAGTGTTCTTTCGAAAGCATTTGTTTTCTGAGTGAAACTAAACGCATAGGATATATTTGGACTTTGAGGTTTTCTTTTAGGACCTTACTTAGGTCAAGTTCCTTTATCCAGGTTCTCAAGTTCTTTTAATATAGGAGTGACACATGTCCTTTTATGACAACCATTCATTCAATAAAAGGACATGTGTCACTCCTATATTAAAAGAACTTGAGAACCTGGAGAAAATAACTTGATGTAAGTTTTTCCCTTTCTTTTATTATAAAGTCAAAGTCAACGTTGTATTTTGGCGTATTGCCTCCAAAACAAAAAGAAGATAACATTGTCGGACAAAATCTGCTTAAAACACCATGAATGTATAACCTTTGAGTGCTTTGAAATTTAAAGTGGGTTCTCGAGAACATTAGTTCTCCCTTCAGTAATGGCATCATGAACTTGAAAGCACGTACATATGATCGCAAAAGAAATTCTGACATCGTCAGTCTACAGAATAATTTGTTCATTCTGATTCACTTGCTCCCTATTGAACAAAAGGTATAGCCTTTCTCTCACTATATGAAAATATGCACGAGTTCATCAACGTCGTTGTTTCCAGCTCCTTCCCCAATTCGAAGCTCATATTCTTCGGGCAAGATGCGGTTAAATCCCAAAATCAAAGTTCCATGACCTTTCATTATTTCCCACAGCCTTGCTATCACATGTATGAAAATAAATACGGGAAAAAGATTCAACCGATGCCTAACTTCACTGTTGCCAATGTGAAATATCAATCAGCCTTGAAAGGAAAAAAAAGTGATTCTTTCCGAAGTCACATGCATATAAAACATATAATTTAATTTGCATATTGGTTTACCATATGGCCCTGTAATCTTTAACAATGTCATGAAACATTTCATATTTTTCCTCGTTGTCAAACGCTTCTCTTACAGCTAAAGCATAGTTAAGCGAGTCATTATAACTTATTGGTACTCTCCTCGCTGAGTTTAAAGAGAAACGTGCGTTAGGAACGTAGTCAAGAAAATAAACATATAAAATAAAGAAAGTTCTTCACCTCCGTTTTGATGATTTCGTTTGTACAATAATAGAAGGTGTTCTTGTGGTTCATTAATAGAGCTCAAGGATGAAGCACTCTTGTCATCATCATCATCATCATCATCATCATCATCATCATCATCATCATCATCATCATCATCATCATCATCATCTGATGAATGTCCATCCTTATCTTCTCTACCTTCACCTTCAATATTGCCCCCTTCTTGAATGGTTTCAAAGTTTAGAAATGAGCAAATTAATAATAAATATATATATAGAATGGAAAATAAACAAACCTTTAACTGTTTACCTTCTTCTTGTGGTTCTTGAAGTGAATCTTGATCATCTATATGAGGATTCTTGTCTCTTTCTTCTTTCTTCAACTTCAAATCCTCAGAAATTGTATGATTCTCAGCATCTTCTTTCTGCAACTTTGAATCTTTTAACTGATCGGAACTTCCACTTGAATCTCTCGTACTGCCAGTCTTCATTACTATTTTCCTTCTATGAAGATCATCATCATTATCACCACCACCATTTTCTTGTTGCTTTCTTTCACGTTTCATGATTAAGGATGTGTAATGACTTCACACACTTGTATCAAATCCAGTTTCTGTTTGTAATTGTATTTCACCTCCTTCAATATTTAATTATTTTATACTCCATCCCTACTTTCTCAAATATGATCATTTTCCTAATTTAAGTAGAAGTTAGTTAAGTTAGTTATTTACGCATGTTATCACCAATTTATGGACCTTACTTAGGTCAAGTTCCTCCATCCAGGTTCTCCATTTCTCCAATTACTGGCTGTTAGATTGAATGGATGGTTGCTATAAAAGAACATGTGTCGCTCCTATATTAAAAGAACTTGAAAACCTGGTGAAAGGAAATTGATGTAAATTTTCCCCCCAATTTATCCCAAGTATATATATAACTTTATCATCACTCTCTCTCTTTTACTTGTTATTATAGATATACATTTTAGGGTTAATTTGGGAAAAAGTTGGGAAAAGTTAGAAAGTGATCTTATAAGGGTGAAGGTGAACAAATGATACTAAACTTTACCCAAAATTGCATTTATAATATAAAAGTTTTGTGAGGTGCAATAGAGTAACAAACTTGGGATTCAGGTGCAAATATAGTATTTTCACTTGAGGAAAATAAAATTTAATTATGAAAAGACTCGTATGCCCTCATTCCTCCCTCATTAAATAAATTTAGATATGAGGGGCATAAGAGTCTTTTCAGATATAAATTTTATTTCTCCCGAGTGAAAATACTATATTTGCACATGGACCCCAAGTTGTATACTTTTTTGCACTTTGAGAAACTTAAGTATTAGAAACGCATTTTTTTGTAAAGTTTACTATCATTTTTTCACCATCCCCATCTTATAATAAGGAACAAGTTGAATTTCAAAAGTAAAATATTGATAAAGAGGGAGTATATGAGAGTCGTTAGTTTAATTTCCCAAATGTAGAAAGCAAACTTTCTCACAATAAAACGTATTGAAGTGATTTCTTTTTGAATACGTAGAGTCCATTTTATTCTATATGTAGTGAGTAAGTGAGGTCACATAAATAAAGGGGAAAATGACACATAAAGTCTGCCCAATTGGTAAAATGACAAGTTGTGTCATTTGAACTTAAAACAAATAAACACATTTGGTGAAAAGACTAAATTACCCTTAAAATCTCACTTACTTATCCTCCCTCTCAAAACAACAATCAAACACAAGCAAGCCTTGTCTTCCTCTTCATCGGCTCATCTCTCTTCATCGTTCTCCCTATCCCCATCTCTCTTCATCCTCAAAACAACCATCAAACATCAAACCCTAGCTAGCCCACCCCCACCCATCATCAGCCTCCCTGTCTCCCTCATCTCTCTGTCGTCATCTTCACCCAACAGAGACGTCGTCGCTGCCGTCGCATCTCAGATAACCATTGTTATGTAGCTGAGTTTTTGGTGGGTTTGTTTTTACAGTTTGGTCCAAGTGGACGTGAAATGGTTTAACCAATTACTATTCGCACCGCAAGTGCACGGGTCGCTAGGGTTAAGATGTGAAGGGTATTTATAAACATAAATAAGAAAAACTATAAACAAGTGATTCTTAACTTCAAGGATAAAATGGGTCCTAAGATTATTTTCCCCCCTTGTACTTCATAAACTTAAAGAACCTCCTCTCACAATTGCTTTCAATGACTATATATTTGCTAACCTAGGGTTCTAGAATACTTGTAAACGCTCCGTCGAGTCAAGAACAAGTGTTTAATTCTATTAATCATGCAATCTCTTGTCACAATTAATAAAACTCAATTTCTAAGTTTCAACCCTAATGTGGTTATGTGAGGTCAATAAGTATATGTCTATCTTATCAACAAAACCATCTATTTGTCAAGCAAACTTCAAGTTCTCACACTATTTTACCCAAGTTCTACACTCAACCTAGCCCTCTCAAGCATCAATCAAGTAAACACAACATCTAAATGGTGATCAAACACTTAGAAGCATTAGGTAAAGAGTAAAATAAGAGGAGGAATTAAGAGTTAATCCTTACAAGGGTTCCAAATAATCCTAGAATCAAAGTTTTAGCACCACATGTTCATGAAATCCAAAAGAATATATACATATATGATAGCACAATCATAGAACAAGAGAGAGGGAAAGGAGAATGAAGAAGAAAAACCAAGATTTGAAGCCAAAATCTCTTCTAGACTTCAATCCAATGACACCCACTCCTCCAAAAGCAAACCCTAGCTCCCTATATGCCCAAGAAGTGAAGAATGAGGTTTTTCTGTCGAGCTTTCCCTTTTATAACTCAGATTTTCCCTGTTTGTTTTACTTTCCATTCGTTGTGCGTTCGTTGCGCGATGAACACGCAACGAACAGATCGGAGGTAGGGAGGAAGCATCATTCGTCGTGTATTGGTCGTGCAACGAAAGCTCAACGAATATCAGGAAGAATTTTTCTTTTTCCTCTTTTGTCCCTTACTTCACTCTTTAGCTTGTCCTGTTTTTCTTGGAAACTCCATGTTTTCCTTAGTCTTTTGCACTTGTCCACCTCTTCCTATAAAAGAGAAAGAGGGTTGATGAGCTTCAAAAATAACTTACAAACACATACTACTCCAAATTTCACACAAATGCATATTTTTCAATTTGTAAGTTTTCCTATATGTATTTGTATAATTCTCAATCATTTGTCACCAAAAATCATGTACATTCAAGGGAAATTGAGATGGAATATGTGAAATTATGGAGTTTATCACTCCCCCAAACTTAAGTCCTTGCTTGACCTCAAGCAATTTAGAACTTTTTATACTTTGACCACATGTTATCCCTAATTCAATTGAATTACTTGTCCTCATATGTTGTTCTTCCTAATTGATATATAGAATACATAAATTATATGCAGAGATGAATGACTCATGATGTTAAAAACAAGCTCTCCATAATCTTTGAACTAGTGTGTGTGTGATAGAGTTAAAAGAAAATTTTCAAGATTTTTCTCCGGTCCTTTGTAAAACTCCAATTATGTATAGACTCTCACTCTTCAAATTTCTCCATTCTTTTCTCTCCCCACTTTCAACATGTAGCACATAAGTTTAAAATCAATAGGGCTTTTAAAGGTTGTAATGGGGCCAGGGATTTAAGTGTTTGGTTAATTGAAAGAATGGGATAAAGGAGTTCAAATATCTTGAGATAAATGAAAACATTTCATCATAGTCACTCTTTCACAACATTCTCTTTCAAGAAACATAAAATTCCCCCAAACTCATCTCAGTTTTGATTATTTGTACTCCTAGTCTTATTGCCACTTTTTTTCTTTCTATACTTCTTTCTTTTCTTCTTTTTCATTCTTTTTCAATTCACTTTCTTTCCTTTTTTCTTTAACTTAGGAGTACAAACTTTTCCTTTTCATAGCCACAATTTCCCTTCTCACACATGTTTTTTACATTTGCACACACTTTTATCAACCATATCTGTAACATCCCTAAATTTTGATTAAAGTTAATTGGAAATTTTTGAGGTATTATTTAGGAATTTGAGTTTTAGGGAGAAATTTATGGAGATTTATTGTTATTAAATCTTAATTTTTGGAATTTAAGGAGAAATATAGTTAAAATATTTATTTGGAGTTAGAAACTTTCATGAACGAGTATTTGGGACAGTAGATAATATTATGATGGAAAGAAGGAGATATAGTAATATATACAAACTTCTGGGTTAGAAATATAATTACGAATAAACCTTAGGGTAGTTAAGTGTAATTTTCCCTAAAATATATATATAAATTCATTCTTTTCCCCCCTTCCATTTCATTTTTCCGTTTTCTCTCTCCCTCCGCCTCAGACTCTCCCTCCGCCTCAGACCCTCCCTCCGCCTCAGACCCTCCCTCCGTCTCTCATCTCCCTCTGGTTGACCTCCGATCGACGGCGCCGTCGTGACGGCCACCGCCGTCGGTCTCCCTCCCTCACTGAGTTCGCACCCTTACCTTCCCCCACCCCCAGTTTCGATCTCTCTCTCTTCTCTCCTCAGACTCCGTCGCCAGAGATGGCGGAGGGCGGCGGAGCTAGCCGTCGTCGGTACGGCTGGCCCTCCCTCGCAAACAACCCCAAACCCGCGCCCCTCCTCTCACCCTCTTTGATTTCTCCTCGTTTCTCCGACGGTTTCCGGCGAGCTCGACGTCGAACGGCGGCGAGGTAAGGGTAGGCTTTAGCCTTGGCTTGTCTTTCGTGAGTCATGCTTCTTTTCCATGTCAATTTCTCATATTTCTTTCTCCTTTTGCTGGTCTGTACGGTATGCCACTTCAGTGGCCATTTTCCGGCGATTCACGGCGTAGCAGAGCGGCGGCCGGCCAAGCAATTTTCAAATTCAAGCTTAGGTAAGTCATATTCTAAAATTTCTACCTATTTCACCACTCCAAGTATAAACCCTAACCCTTCCCCATTTGTTTTCTTCGATCTCTTCTTCGTGTTCTCGGATTCAGTGGTGTTTTCCGGCGAGAAAACGGTGGAGCTCGGTGCAAATCCCTCACACAAGGCCGTCTTTGGGTTAGGTGAATTTTCTATAACTGATTGTGTCATTTTTCCTTTGTTTTGTGCAATATATGAGAGAGAGAATGAGTTGAGGCTTGTGTATTGTCTTGAGATGCTGCTGAGTTTATATGAAAATCTAATAGACATGTGTAGGAGTCAATTCATATTAAGTTGCAAGTCTGATTTTGCTTGGAATGAGACGGTTCATGTTGCTTTTTCTGTTCTATGTTCCGTGGCTGTTTGTTTATTTTGATTAGGCATTGAGAATGTATAATTTGTTGAGTAATGGTGGGTTGTTTGGCTGGTTTGTCTTCTTTGTGTGAGTTTGATTTTTGTTTATGAATATTCGTGTATGACATTAGCATGTGGTGATATAATATAGTAAACTTTAATAGTGATTTGTTTTGTGAAAATCTTGCCTTTCATTGTGTTGGCCAAATGATTTTGGTATTTCACATATGGTTTATTGGATATTTCTGGACTAGGCACTTGGAGTGGGAATAAATATCCTTAGGTGGAAGATTGAATTTACTTTCAAGCTTACGTATTGATTGTGGAGAGGTTCAGAATTTTCATAAAAATTTTGGATATAATTGATCGTTGTATGTTCTTGCATGCTCAATGTATACCTTGAAATTGGAGTCGTTTTCCTTCCTTCTTTTGCTACTATGTGCATTTGGGTAAAGAATAAAGTGAAGGATTTGTTGGATATATATATATATAGTATTTTGTTAAGACTTTGGGTGAACTTAAAGGGTTTTAAGGTTTAATTAACTTAGAGAAGTTTGAGAAAGTTTTAGAGATCATTGGTCTTAGTTAGGTGAAGATGAATTAAAGCCCTCTGTATTGCGTTGGGGTACTTTCTATTGAACTAAATGATTAAAATGGTATCTACGGTTGTATATTTTGTTATGCAGAAGAATTTAAGGCATTTGTTATGATGCAATTCTGTTACTCTACTTTTGAGTTTATTAGATCATGGAGCGGTCATTCCTTCTAGAATCTTTCTTGTTTTATCTGTATCAACTGAGGATAGGTACTGTTTCTTCGAATTCTGGTCCAAGTGGGCAATTAATTGATTACTAATGAAGGTATATTAGAATAAGATTATAATTCAGCATGTTTGAAAACTTTAAGAAACTTTTCGTCGTATGTTTCCCGTTTCTGATTATGATTGCTTGTTCTGGTTGGTCTTATAGCCTTTTCTACCTTAGTTCTGTCTCAATTTTCGGGATTGTTGGTATATGAAGAATTTGTGAATGGTTGATGTGCATGGTGGCGGATTGCAATAGATGGCTGAATAATGGTTTGGATTTGAAAGTAGTGAATTTTTTTAGATCTTCAGGTTTTCTGTGCATGGTGAATTATATTCTGTGTTGATTGAACACTGGCTTGTGACGGGAAGGTGTTTAATTGGCATCTTTAAGGTGGTAGTACAGTTGTGTGCTTAATTGTTGAAGTGGTTTTGGGTTAGAGTGAGATATGCATAGATGTGAGATGATGGTGATTAAAGAATTAGAATGTGGTGCATAAGTCAATAAATTCATGCTTTTAAAAGATGTGTGGTTTAATTGGAGATGGATCGTGAAACTATAGATGGAACGTGGTGGCTTTCTTTTATATTATAATTGATAATTATTGCTATTGTTTGTTGACTACTAAAAGTTAATGACCTTGTGATTGCCAAAATTAAAAGGTTAACATATGTGTATGAAATGTCTAATTGTAAGTAAGTGTGCTTATTTGTTGATTGTAATGATGTGATTATATTTGATTGATGTGAGTCCTTGAATTAAAATCGATGATTGTGAAATTCATGCACTTTAGGATTTGGAAACGGTTAGAGCATTTGAACTAAGAAAAAGGGGAAGATTGGGTAGTAATATTATTAGAACTTGAGAGAGAAGCTGGTTAATCTATAACTTAGAATGATTCTTAACTCCCTATTATTGCATGCTGTAATAATAGGAAAGGATGCGATATAAATATGGTTCTCAAGGCATAGTAAAGTAAAGCGAAAAGGCAACAGAGTGCTCAGGGCGACAGGTAATCACTCTTACCTTGCTATAACATTGAGGGTGACGTTAGTTAGAGATTTTGTAAAATCCCTTCTCACCCTCTATATATATATATATATATATATATATATATTATCTTTAAAAGGGTATTTTTATACAAAACAGGCTATCGGGTGCCTTTTAAACACGATTAATTTCATATAAAGAAATTTGAAACTCTGTATATCTATTATCCTGTTTTGGTGGTGGTTATTGAACTGGAATGGTGTGAAAGGTTTATGATTATAGTGTTAAGATAGTTATTTGAGTGATTTATATAGATGCTATCAAGGATAGTGATAGTAGGTTGTGGGAAAGAATTGAGTTGTTGTGAAGGAGATAGTGAATGAAATTGAGATATTCAAGGATATTTGTGATTGAGGTATGAAATGCTGTGGATGAGATATTAAAAGGAATATGTGAGCATTGCATGACACTGAATTTTGTGTACCATCGCGCGATGATAACTGTCGATAGGCCAATCGACAGTTATTTGTACCGAGGATCCTTTTTAGAATTGATTGGATCGGGGTTCATAGGTCGACTTATTGAGAGAAGTGACCTACGGTTGTTTGGCATTGAAGAGCCCAACCGCCCCTACGGTTGTTTGGCAGTAGAGAGCCCAACCGTTCTCGTTCTGTAATGGAAAACAGAATTGGGGTTCCCTCTCTGTAGATTGCCAGAGAGGGAAATTGTCCCCTCATTATGGAGAGGGACACAGTGTCAAATCATATAGTGAAGAATAGATGCTTGAATGCACCGTGGTGGCACAATGCATCTTTAGGTGAGTGTGAGGGATGTTGAGTGATACATGGGAAGTAGAGATGACGAATTTGAATTGATTGAGACGTGACAGAAGGTTTTAAGTAATGGATGAAAGGAAATGAGAAATATATATATATATATATATATATATATATATATATATATATATATATATATATATATATATATATATATATATATGTATTATTGATTTTAGAACTGTGGTACCCTTTAGACGCCCTTACTACCGCACATCTCACTGTTATAGTGAGTTAAGCGGTGATTACTGGGACAAATTGTCTCATCCCACGATTACTGACATTTTTGCAGGTGTTCATGCACAGATGCAGACAACAGGAAAGGGAATTAGGTATTAGAAGCTATATAGACTATTTTGAATTGTATATTGCCAATTTGTATAGGCCTGCATTCGTTTCCGCATGTATATTTACTTATGTATTGTTAAATAATATTTGGTTTTGTTTATTAACCATGTTAGGCAAATCCCTTCTAACATGGTTAGCAATAAATTATCCATGATAGCAGTTATGCTGTATTAGTTTACTTTTTCTATCATGGATAATATAATAAATGATTAGGAAACTCTTTTTCTAACTATGATAGCGATGTTGATATGAATATTCCTTTTTCTATCATAGTTAGTAAAGAGATTAATAAATTGAAATAGATTATATTAGCTAATTAGGGAATTAGTAACACAATGTAACAATATCAATCCTCACTACTAATGAAATGTCAATTATCTCAAGATTCAGGTAGTTCATGGTTTTTCGGGCTGTAAGGGTTAGGTCCAATGTGGGTTGCAAAAGAAAATTATAGTGGTTTTTCATTAAAAGGCTCAAAGAGGGTGCAAATGGGATAAAAAAATTGTCAATGATGGCTTGAAAGGCTCAATCGCATTTAATGATGGCCTCAATCATTTTTCAAACTTATGTGCAACTTGTCAAAAATGTGAATTTTCCAAAAAGAATTTTGAAATTATCAAGTGAGAGTAAATACATACATCAGATTATTACAATTTTCCTTCACAAAATCCGTCATCCAATTACTCTAACTGTATTAGTGCTTAAGTTGTTCAAGAGAATTAAGGAGAGATTTGCCCTTAACACCACAATCCACTCAAGCAAAGCATATAATTTCACCTTCTATATACCCTTTAGTCAAACAACTTATTCCTATCATTGGACTTTCTTACACCTTTTCAAGACAGCTCATGGTCAAATTTTCAAAAAATTGCAACAACTTTAGTTTGGGACAAAATATCACACATTTATCATCACAACAAAGTCAAAAAATTCCCTTGTGCACTTATTAGTCACAAAGCAAACAACAAATTTATTCACAATTCTCAAAAAGTTTCACATGATCATCATCTCATCACCTCTTTACTCCCCCAAACTTAAAACAAACAGTGTCCACATTGTGGAGCAAAGGAGGGTAGGAACAAGCATGGAGTCAAACATGGACAAAGCTTTGATATCACACCAACAAAACTAGAAACTATCCTAAGGATGCCTAAATGAAATTCTAACACAAAAATTCTACAAAAAAGCTCCTAAAAGAAAAGTTCCCCCAAACTTGAACTACATTACACCTTAAACTTCTCTTATGAGATCAAGCCAAAGCTTCATTCCTCACTTCTTTTTTCAAATTTCTTGCCATACTCACCAAATAATCAATGGTATGACTTATCAAAATAATCATCATTAGCATTGAACTAGAGCATATGCCTTATTTCAAAGAGATCAAATTTTATTTTCCAATGGCAAATGGATGAGTCTAAAGCAAAGTTTCAAAACTAGTTGTTCAAGTTCTATGAAAATGAGGATTATAATGATATAGCCACAACAAGTTCCTATGGAGAAATGCTCCTCTCAAATCAATGTGATGAAGGTGAAAAGTAAAAGTGTTTGGAGAAAGAAGGTGTTCTTTGGTCACGTGTTCGCTGTGCAATGAATGTGCTACAAAGATGAAAAGAGATAGGGAGAGTGTCTTCATCGTGGCTTCGCTGTGCAATGAAGTCACGACCAACAAATTTGGTTTTGCAGAATTTCTGCAGAATTCTGCAGACATAAACCACAAATATACCTAGTCACATACATTGACATCACAAACACCCAATACCTCCACTCAATTCATTATCATTCAACACCAAAACTCTCCCTATCTTCCACTTACAAGACTCATTGAGCAAATTAATGTTTCAATCACACAATGCCTCAAAATCCATATATCAATCATAATGTGCCCAACAATCAAAATGTATCCATAGACAAACAAGCCAAATTTCACATTCCTCAGTTCTATGTCCAAATAAATGATACCAAAACCAATGACCATAGACCATTTTCATATCACAAAAAAGAATCATTCATATGAACATCATGAACTCAATATGCACATCAAGCTAACACCCAAAAAATCAATTGAGCACATCCTCAGTAGGCAAATAAGATTCACCACACAATCAAGATCCTTTCAATAAAATCAAACAAGTCTTGTCAATTCAGCTCATGAAACTCAATTTGGTCAATCAGCATAAACTAGCACCACAATTTCAGCCGAACACCAATTTCTAGTCATCAACATCATCATTCATACTAGAAGAAGAAGAAAGGAGGGAAAAATGAATTTAGATGAAGATTGTAATAGTACTCCCCTTCGTAGACCTCTTCTTGCCTTCCAAAACGTAAGCTCCGTCCATCCTCATTAACTAGTCATCTAAGTGTGGGAGAAAACCTTTCTTCCTACAAAAAGTGAGACCAAGAAAAGGGAAAAAAGAAAAACAAAATCCACCAAACTAAACTAAAATAGTTAGGGAAATTAAAAACTAGAGCAAATGGCAAGAACTTGGGTTGCCTCCCAAGAAGCGCTAAATTTATAGTCTTCAGACAGACTTTCCAACAAACTCACTAATCATAAGTATCAAAAACTAAGATCACCTTGTCTTCATTTCTCCTCAAAAGGCATGGTTCCAATGACAATGAGAATTCATTCAAACAAGACTTGCATAATCTCTCAATTAAAAGTGATTTTAATAAACATGTTTCAATATGGCACATGATGGACTCTAATTCAAATGTTCCAAAATCATCCTCAATAGACCCAAAGTATTTTGAATACCCAATAAAATCCACTGGACCCTCATCAGTAAGAGTCAAAAATTCACTAGAAGGATTTTGAACAACAATTGTTGAGATTTCTACTTGTTCACAACAACAAGGATTAGGCTCCAAGCTTGAAACCTCAATTGAACACTCGATATTGTTCTCTCCCTCTTCAATTCCCAATTCACTTTCACCCTCACAATTGTCACAAACCATTGATATCGCATCATCACTTCCCATGATCAATTCTCCATTTGAGGTATTTTCTACACAAGAGTCATTTGATGTATCAATGAAAACACCTCTTTGCCTTAAAGACTCAAATTGAGAAGTTAGCTCACCTAATTTGATTGATAAATTTTCAAGAGCTAATGCTTGTTCACTCCATTTTTCATCATCCCTAGCTCTATACTCATTTTCATTATCAATATAACACTGAAGCATATCCTCCATTCTTGACATCTTTTCATAACTAGAACTAGACTCATCTAAACTATTAGGTGATATTTGACATTGTGGTGCATATGAAGGGAAAGAATAATTTGGATCTCAAGACAATGAATATTCATGATTCCAACTGAGGTTAAAAGAATTATCATCCAAACTAGTTTGAACCTTACCAAAATCATCCTCTCCAAAATTCATAGTTGGAAAATGGGGGCATTGCTCATTATAATGATTATCTCCACAGTAATTACAACAAATGTACTCATATTGAGTTTGAAAAACATTAAGGTCATAATAAGAATTCGGATAACCATTATCATGTTCAAATCCATCACTTGCCCCATTAGTCCACAAGGATAGTCCATTTACAAGGTTCAACGAAAAAGTAACTAACAAACACAAAGGCATACAAAGAGAAAAATATAAACATGTGCACAAGAAAGCAAATATAAAAAGAAACTCAAACAAATATATACAAACTCAAGCTTAAACTACTAGTGTTATAATCAAGATTGACCAAGGACGGTTTTGGGACACAAATCCCCGGCAACGGCACCAAAAACTTGTTCGCACCGCAAGTGCACGGGTCGCGCCAAGTAATAAAGTGATAAGAAAAGTATCGTTCCCACGAGGATTTGGTTCCAAAACTCGGTCAAGTAATGTTTATCGCTCTCTCGCTCAATTTGAGTGATTTAAATGTTAAGATGTGAAGGGTATTTATAAACATAAATAAGAAAAACTATAAACAAGTGATTCTTAACTTCAAGGATAAAATGGGTCCTAAGATTATTTTCCCCCCTTGTACTTCATAAACTTAAAGAGCCTCCTCTCACAATTGCTTTCAATGACTATATATTTGCTAACCTAGGGTTCTAGAATACTTGTAAACGCTCCGTCGAGTCAAGAACAAGTGTTTAATTATATTAATCATGCAATCTCTTGTCACAATTAATAAAACTCAATTTCTAAGTTTCAACCCTAATGTGGTTATGTGAGGTCAATAAGTATATGTCTATCTTATCAACAAAACCATCCATTTGTCATGCAAACTTCAAGTTCTCACACTATTTTACCCAAGTTCTACACTCAACCTAGCCCTCTCAAGCATCAATCAAGTGAACACAACATCTAAATGGTGACCAAACACTTAGAAAGCATTAGGTAAAGAGTAAAATAAACACATATATAACATTAATCACAAAATAAGAGGAGGAATTAAGAGTTAATTCATACAAGGGTTCCAAATAATCCTAGCATCAAAGCTTTAGCCCCACATGTTCATGAAATCCAAAAGAATATATACATATGATAGCACAATCATAGAACAAGAGAGAGGGAAAGGAGAATGAAGAAGAAAAACCAAGATTTGAAGCCAAAATCTCTTCTAGACTTCAATCCAATGACACTAACTCCTCCAAAAGCAAACTCTAGCTCCCTATATGCCCAAGAAGTGAAGAATGAGGTTTTTCTGTCGAGCTTTCCCTTTTATAACTCATATTCTGAAACGCAGAGCTTTACTTTCCATTCGTTGTGCCTTCGTTGCGCGACAAAGACGCAACGAACAGATCGGAGGCAGGGAGGAAGCATTATTCGCCGTGTATTGGTTATGCAACGAAAGCTCAACGAATATCAAGATGAATGTTTTTTCCTCTTTTGTCCCTTACTTCACTCTTTAGCTTGTCCTATGTTTACCTTTGAAACTCCATGTTTTCCTTAGTCTTTTGTACTTGTCCACCTCTTCCTATAAAAGAGAAAGAGGGTTGATGAGCTTCAAAAATAACTTACAAACACATATTACTCCAAATTTCACACAAATGCATATTTTTCAATTTGTAATTTTTCCTATATGTATTTGTATCATTCTCAAGCATTTGTCACCAAAAATCATGTACATTCAAGGGAAATTGAGATGGAATATGTGAAATTATGGAGTTTATCAATTACGCTTCCATTTTAACCACTGCATCGTCCAAAATACCCACACCAGCTTCCCATTTAACCACGTTAACTTTCCTGAGTCTTTGGTGGGGTTGCCAGGTGCCTGTGGACGTGGAATGGTTTAACCAATTACACTTCCATTTTAACCATTGCATCGTCCAAAATACCCACATCAGCTTCCCCTTTAACCACGTTAACTTCCCTGAGTCTTTGGTGGGGTTGTCAGGTGCATGTGGACGTGGAATGGTTTAACCAATTACGCTTCCATTTTAACCACTGCATCGTCCAAAATACCCACACCAGCTTCCCCTTTAACCACGTTAACTTCCCTGAGTCTTTGGTGGGGTTGCCAGGAGCCTGTGGACGTGAAATGATTTAACCAATTAAGCTTCCATTTTAACCACGACATCGTGCATAATAACCACACCAGCTTCCCTTTAACCACGTTTACTTCCCCGGTTCTTTGGGGTTGCCAGGACCCTGGATATGTTCATTGTTAATCATCATCGGTATTTACCACGTAAATATACATATTAACTATACTACCATCCCATTTAACCACAACGTCGTCACTGAAGTTGTCACATCAAAATTTTCAAAAATATGTAACCCAAAAATACATAAAAGATATGCAGTTCAGACATGTATGGTGTAATCAGCTACAACCAATGTTGTAACTCCAAAAAAAGACATAGTTGCTTTCCCAAAAATACATAGATGGGGTAATTAGCTACAAATAGTGTTGCTTCTCTAAAAAATCACTACAAAATGCATGAAACTTCAGCTTGGGTTTGGATTCCGGCAAGACCTTCGGGTGTGACCAACTTCATTGCATCTTCCACAATGATAAATCTTCTTGTCTTGAAATTGCGACTCACGCCTCTTACTTTTAGGCCGCCTAGAAGATCGGCTGGTTTTACGTGGATACAACAATGGAAGAGATGTGACGTCCTCCAACAACATGTAGCTGCTTAAGTCCGGCATGTCAATAGTCACAACATAGTTCTTTAACTTGATGTGTCATTTTTGCTTCCCTGTAACATGCCGAATAACCATAGTAACATGCGTATTAACCACTGTCGCATGCATTTTAACCATAGAAACATGAATTTTTATTTCCAAAACCTAATCAATGCAAAAGTGAATAAACATCTTCTTCATCATCTTCATTACATCTAAGTCCACCTGAACTTTTTCTTCCACCATTAAATTCCAGACAAGGTTTTAGGGTTATACAATACATATACATAATTTTTCTATTTCATACCCTAAAAGGCACAATGACCAAACAAACTTGAAGAGAGTAGTTTTTCAATCTTCATCTTGTATTAGCTTTTCTTTTGATCATGAATTATTATAGTCCTCAACAATTTTCAACCCAAAAAGGAAGAAAACAAAGCTGTTGATGTGTAAATACCTCCTAACCTCCACCCAAGAAGGATAAATACCTTAGCTCCATCACCCAACGTCCACCGTCATTAGCTCCATCACCATCACCGTCACCGTTAGGGTTTTGTGTTCATTCTCTGTTTCATTTTTGCTTTCTAGTGGGTGTAGGCATTGTGTTTTTTCTTTTTGTTTAGTGTGGAATTCATGTTTGGTTGTGTTGTAATATATTAGATTAGTATGGGCATGTCACGCCCTAAAATTCTATAGCGTGACCGGCACGAAGCTTAAGACATCTAAACTTCGTAAGCCCTTCAAATCAATTATTTTTCCTATCAAATCTTCATTCTTTCGGATTATTCGACTATTTATTTAAACCAACACACACAAGTAGACACTTAAAAGAAAATAAACATCAAGTATACAAATTTGTAATGAACTTTAATTATACATCGCAAAAAGAAATAATGTTACTATTTAAATAGAAAATCTAACAACCAGGTGATCCTCACCTTATCATCTGCTTAAAGAAAAGAAGAAAGATATGTTATCATTACAGCTATACAATATATTGATAGAAATAATTCTAAAATCAAACAAATAGTGCTAGATCACCATCACATTTATCAAGAGTTCATAATCATTTTCGAATGAATAAAATGCTTGCAATATCAAAAATAAAAAGTAGTTTTCTTGAAATAATTTCATTATAAAGAAAATATACTTCCCATCTTTACCATTAACATGTCATAATAAAACAACTTAGTCCAAATAATATAAAGTAATTGCGAAAACATAACATTTAATCATTCTTATAAAAAACTTGTTTTCTATAGAGGAACTGACACGCAGCGAATAACAAGCGCAGCACAGAGGCCACGAAACAAGCGCAGCTCGAAATCTACAAGTCAAGCGCAGCCCGAAGGCCATGAAAACAAGCGTGGACACACAGTCCACGGGGTGTAAATAACCAAGCGTGACACAGTCACGAAAACAAGCGTGGCAAGCCACGAAACAAGCGTGACACGAAGTCACGAAACAAGCGTAGCTCGAGATTACGAAAACAAGTCGAGCGTAGCTCCAGACTACAAAAACAGTTCAAGCGTAGTTGGAGACTACGAAAACGGTTCAAGCGTAGCTTGAGAATACGTAAATACGTCAAGCGTAGCTCAAGACTACGAAAACAGTTCAAACGTAACTCGAGTCTACGAAAACAGTTCAAGCGTGGTAAAACCACGAAATAAGCGTGACACGAAGTCACGAAACAAGCGTGGCAAAGCCACGAAACAAGCGCTTTGGGTCTAGTTCCTCAAAAATAAGTATATGTTTATATAGTAATAAATAAATCGATTTGAATGATAGTAACTCCTTTAGAGAGAAACAGAACAAAATCTTTTCTCGTTTCAACTCTAAGTCCAGTCAATGTATTTGTTCAAGAACATTTTCATATTTTTAAATCATCAACTCAACCTCTAATAGTATACACTTATTAATATTCAAAATACCAATGATAGATTCAAAATCTCTTTATAAAGGCAAAGACCAAAACTTTCAAATCTGCAATCCGTCCCAAATAAAACCTCAATCGTTCATATCCAAAATGAATTCAATAATCACATTATTCCAATTAGTAAAACAAGTTAAGATCTAGATAAATATCATAAAACATATTAGATGGCTAAAGTAAATCGAAAATAACTTCACACTCATATCTTCAGCTTAATCAAACAGCCCAACAGGCCACAATTCGAATATCCTTTTCACCAAAAGTCTAAGCTTCAAAGAAATATATAAAATGGTCATACAAGATACATACCCACATATAAGTTTAAGCACTATCAAAAAAACAATCTAACCCATGCATTTCCAATGACAATACCTTAATTGACATTTACATTCATTCCATATTATCACTCATATTAGCATCTGGGCAAATATAGGAAATAAGAGAATCAGTTTTATCAATCCAATCATCATTTCAAGCAATCACTACAATTATATTCACATAGTTGCTTCAATCAAACATATTCAAAATATTGGAGGAATGACAGAATCAGTTTCAGTCAATAAATTCATATTTCATCTAGCAAGTTAATCATCATTTGCAAGTCATAAAATACTGATCGTTTTCAGTAAGGTTTGTTTATCATAAAAGAATACCAATCAGAATCATTTGTACACATTTATAGCTTTGACAAATTTTCAGTCAAACACGCTAAAATGACCAAATCTGATAAACCATCAATCTCAACTTAATCTCTTTCTTTGTTTCTTTTATCCATCTCACTTAATCCATCCTTAACACATCCATTCTACACATAACAAAATCAGCATACAAAGTGGAACACATAGCTTCACAATCACTTCCAACTTCACAATCAAAGCAGAAAATATCAAGACAAAAATATATACCTTATAGTTCCCTTTTTCACAAGATTCACACATGACTTTACACTTATTCATCATGATTTCAATAGTGAAATTGAATTGATAACTAAGTTTACAATGACACTGTCACAAAGGACACAATTCTCCAAAATACAAGTACCCATTTGGCCATATTAAGCCTTCACCAAATAATTAACAAGTCACAATTCTCAATAGAAGTCTTAATTGTCAAACATGATTTAAGATGCATGATCAGAACAAATTTTTGTATCTCTCCACTGAATTTTTAAATCAGACTTAGAGCGTTACTTTTTTTTTAGATCTATTAGACCTGTAATGGAGAAAACAACCTCTCATCATAGTAACAATAAAGAATAGATTTGAACTAATACCACCACACCCACCCACATGTATATAAAAAAAATCATAATTTCTTGAAAAATCATTCAAGCAACTATTTGTATAGACTTACAAGCAAAATACAAAACAATCATCCTTTTCCACTAAACTGACAACCATAAAACTTCAAGCTTCCCTCTAAAATTCATACATGTACACAATTGCAATACACTTTATACTAAGAAAATTCTGATAAAAACAGAGAACACCTATTCAAGGGTTCGTTATTCTTCAATATCTAATCTAAATAGACCTCATACTCAAGTCAATCCAATGCAAATACTTAGTCCTCCAATAAGCATTCAAAAGTTCCCAATTCAATCCAAGTTCCCAATTCAATCCAATACTAAATTTAACTCAATAAATCCAATTAACACCGTTGTTGAGCTCGAATAAACCTATAGAAACCATATTTCATGTTTTAAAGTTCATATTTGAAATATTGAATTTCCCAAGTTGATCGTAAGCCTACTTTAAGCAAGCAAAGTCATATATAATATTATTTATAACTAACTGAAACCAATTATCATCATCATACCACTTAATTAAATAAGTTAGGACCACCAATTTCTAGTAATGCTACTGGATTTTCGAAAATGCTCTCAAACCCTAACTTTTTAACACTTCAATTTGGCCAAACTTCATTCTAACCCCAAATCAAACGATCCAAACCCATAGGCTAGTTAAAAACGACCCCAATTTGATTTTGGGGCAACAAATTTCAACTCAAATGACATAAAAATTGATTTACATCAAAATCCCCAAATTCGTTCTAATGAAAACCCTAAAAAATCAAGCATATGGTAGAGGGAAAATTATAGGAGTTTACTTACTCTATAGTTGCCGGAGAATCGCCGAAAAACACCCCAAATCGCCGAATAAAAGTTCTCACTTGAGCTCTCTCTTTCATCCATATCATACTCAAACGCACATAAGAAAAAAAAGAGATTAGGAACAAGAAGGAGGAGCCAAGGTGGCTCCCCTCGCTGCTGGCGAGGTCGCCGGCGACGTGACATAGCGCGGCTGCACCGGAAATGGAGGGCAAGGAGGAAAACCAAAAGAAGTCAGAGAAGAGACAGTGAGAAAACGATGATGATGATCCTTCTGTCTACTTCTAGAAAGGAAGGAGAAAAAGAATTTTCCTTTTATTTCATAAAAGGGCCTAGGATAATAACAAATGTGGAGAAATTCGTAGGTGAACCTGGTGCACCACATCATTTGTGGTCTGACCAATTAAAACTTGACATATCAATTAAAATAATCATAATCATCCTGCTGATGTGGCTTAATATTAAATAAAAATACTTCCCAATTAATTTATATTTTCTCCCTTCTCTCTGAACTATCAATTCCTTCCACAAACAGAACGCAAACAATAAAAAACTGAATCTTGAAGAAGAAATCAAAAACAGAAGGCAAACTCCCCAAATCCTAGATCGGTGGTTCCATGAAAAATTGTAACATCCTAAAAATTTAATACAGGATCAAGGAGTGTTTTGGGAAATAATAAATGGAGAAATTGGGAATTTTGGAATTTTTAGGAATTTTTGGGATATTTTTGGAAATTTTGAGTAATTAATGTGCATATAATTAATTAAGAAATGAAGAGTTTAAAATATGAGGGAGTGGTAAAGCTAAAAATATTTTGAAGTTTAAAAAGATTGGAGGCTGGTTTAAATGGTTTTAGAATTAAAAGAATACACTATGGCAAGTTTGGGCTACAAATCATCAGAGAACCCCCTAATTCCAGCAAACCAAACGCGCCCCTCCCCCTTTTATATAAAAGCGCCGAACTCCCTCCTCCTTTCTCACCCGAGCGCCTCCATCCTCTCTCCGCTTTCTTCTTCGTTCCTCTCCCTTTCCCGGCGACGGCCACCGGCGACGGCGGCAACAAAGCTGTCCGTCTTACTGCTTCTCTCATCCTCATCGAAACCCATCTCTTCTTTCTCTTTCCTGTGTTCTTCATCCTCGTCACTTTCTGCCTCCACCGTCTCTGCTTTTCTGGCGAAGAAGCGGCTAGTTCACCGTCGCACAACAGCGGGAAAAGGTAAAGGTTCAGTCTTTCTTATGTCTACTCGAATTACTCCTCTTTCCAACTTGATTTCTCATTGTTTCCCTTTGGTCTCGTCGTTCTTCACTCCTCTCTACCAGTTTCCTCGTCTCCGGCGGGTCTGGCGACACTTCCGGCGTCCTACTGCTTGTGCAAGTGAATATTCAAGCTTAGGTAAATTTTAGTTCTCCATTTCATACCTTTTTCCTCTCTGACTTCGTGTGAGACTGTAAGAGTTCGAATGAGATTTAGGATTTGGGTATAAAAATTAACCAAAACAGGCTATCGGGTGTCTTTCAAACACGATTATGTTCATATAAAAGATTTTTACACTATATATGTAGTATCCTGTCTGATGGTGCTGAATATTTTGGAATGGTATGAAATGATTGCAGGTGTAGTGTGATAGTAGTTATTTGAGAGGTTGTGAGTATAGAAAAGGAATTAGATGTGAGTTGAGTTTCTGGAGAATTATGTTGAGGGGAGATATTGTGGATAATTGATTGGAAGGTGATGTGAGAGGGTATGATATTGATTATTATGGATGAGATATTAAAAGGAATATGTGAGCATTGCATGACACTGAATTTTGTGTATCATCGCGCGATGATAACTGTCGATAGGCCAATCGACCGTTATTTGTACTGAGGATCCTTTTTAGATTGATTGGATCGGGGTTCATAGGTCTACTTATTGAGAGAAGTGACCTACGGTTGTTTGGCATTGAAGAGCCCAACCGCCCCTACGGTTGTTTGGCAGTGGAGAGCCCAACCGTTCCCATTCTGTAATGGAAAACAGAATCGGGGTTCTCTCTCTGGAGATTGTCAGAGAGGGAAATTTGCCCCCTCATCATAGAGAGGGGCACAGTGTCAAATCATATAGAGAAGATTAGATGCTTGAATGTCCCGGGATGACACAATGTATCTATAGGTGAGTGTGAGAGTTATGGTAGCATCATTAGATTGGAGACTGGGAGATGATATTTAGTTAATATGGATTTGACTAAAGGATTGGAGTGATATGTGGAAAGTAGAGATGGTGAATTTGAGTGGACTTGGATGTGACTGAAGGTTTTAAGTGATGGATGAAAGGAAATGAGAATTATATATATATATATATATATATATATATATATATATATATATATATATATATATATATATATATATATATATATATATATATATATATATATATTATTGATTTTAAAACTGTGGTACCCTTTAGACGCCCTCACTACCGCACATCTCACTGTTATAGTGAGTTAAGCGGTGATTACTGGGACAAATTGTCTCATCCCACGATTACTGACACTTTTGCAGGTATTCATGCACAGGCGCAAGCATCAGGAAATGGAATTAGGTTTCAAAGGTTATTTTGATTAGTTAGTTGTGTATATTGCCAATTTGTATAGGCCTGCATCTGCTTCCGCATGTATATGTATTTATTTATTATTTAATATCATTTAGTTCTGTTTAATAACCATGTTAGGCAAATCCTTTCTAACATGGTTAGCAATAAATTATCCATGATAGCAGCTGTGCTGTATTAGTTTATTCTTTTCTATCATGGATAATATTTATTCATTAGGAAATTCCTTTTCTAACTATGATAGGACATTGAAGTTATGGAAATCCTTTTTCTATCATAGTTAGTAAAGAGGTTAATAGTTTAAAATGGATATTATTGTTTAAATTAAGAAATTAGTAACATAATGTTACAACTTGGTTATCAGTATTTGGTATACGATAACCTAGGACTGTGCTGCATTGCATATAGATTGACAATATACATTCTTAGTATTCCCTTCCTTCTGTGCATGAATATCTGGCCTTTTGAGAGGAATATCACTCATCCCGTGGTGGGGAGAGAGTGATAAGAGAAATTGAATAGGTATTGTGGAGAGATTGAGATGAACATAGAAAGAATAACGAAATAATGTTGATATGTATAATAATTTAGGAAGAATTACGAATAAGGATGCTTCTCTGGGGTCTCGAATATAGTTATGTGCCGGCCATAATCATAGTCGAGGCATCATGAGATCCCTTATTGGGTTAAAGGATTAAGGAATTTGAAAATAACAATTGATAATGAATACAATATGAAATAAGAATTGTTGATCTTGTCTTCTGATCGTTGTTTATTTAGTTAAATTGTTTGATTAGTGGGAAAATTGACTTGTTTATTAATTGGTTTAATTGAAATTCCATGGATATCGGTTGTTTCGAAATCTATACTTTGATGTTTGATTATAAGTGATTATTTGAAGGTAATTGTTGTTTCAAATTTTGTTTGTATAGTTAGACAAAATCTATATAGAATGATAAGTGAGTGTTGTTTAAGTGTAATTGATGATGGTGATTAATAAGCTAGGTTACATATTATGTTAAATGTGTTATAGTAATGTTAGATTTTATTGAAGAATGATGAATAGTCTTTTGTTGAACTTCATTGGTAAATTTAATAAGTTTGACGTTTTTGTAAGACTTTCTTGAAAAGTTTTCTTTAGAAAAACGTCGCCATGATGCATGTTGTTGTGATTTTTGATTGTGATGTGATTTGATTATAAATGTGCATTGAACTGCAATATCTTGAGCTGATTTAGCAACTTAAAATAGAAAGTTATGGAGTTGTACTTTGATAAGGATAAGCAGTAAGAATTGAAATGATGAATCATAAGGAATATTACAAACTGAACTAGAATTGGGAAATAAGATTTGTAAAGGCCAAAGAAAATGATTGTATAAATAAATAAAGGAACTTTTAAATAACTATAGATATACATTGAATTATGATTGAGTTAGTTGTGATCGCTGATTTTTGTTGGTCTGAGACCTAAATTGAGTGAATTTTTGTTGGTGAAATTGTACATGGTAGTGATAAATATAAATTGATTTCATTTTTTTTAGTGAATTTTTGTTGGATGATTGTCAGGATATGGATGTATTTGGATTGATTATTGCTTTGTGCGTATGTGATAATGCTATTAAAGTTAGCTTGGTATTAGCACGTGAGGATTATTTGAAGGAAGCATTATGGATTCTAAATGGTAACATTGCATGAATCATTCTCTTGAACTGTGAATCTAATTGGGTTTGGATCGGTCCTGATTCTTTGAAAACTTTGTTCTGGATGTTAGTAAATGTAAGGGGATTAATTGATGTTTAAATTGGTGATTCAAATTAATTATTTTGTGTCTTAAGATTCTAGATAAACATTAGAATTTGTATAGATAGTTTTAACTTGTAGAAGTGTTAGGTTGCAAATAAAGGTTTGATGAGGAAATTTTGTTATTCATGGTATTGAAACAACAAGTTTTAGTGATTACTAGGAGAGCTCAAACTTTATGTTTTAATAAGGGAGAATTTATAGTTTAGAGTTTAAGTTTGTATTCTCTTTTATGTCTAGAGACTGATAAATACTTGGGTGATGGTTAAAGAGTGAGAGTGATGGTTCACGTGTATTGGTAGTTAATAGAGTTGTTTGATTGTGGTTTGATCATCAATGGAGGTTTATTATTGAAATTGTGTTGATGGCTTAAGGTTTGATTTAAGTATTAAGGAATGCAAGGGGCTAATTGATTACGCACTTGAAGGCCAAATTTCGAATTGGTATCATTGTAGCCTTGAAGATTTTGTTTTGGGCCGACTGGAATTAGGAAGAATGAATAGTTTTCTTTGCATTAGGATTTTAATTGGTTGAAGGACTTATTGAATGAGTGTTTGCATATTTTCTATAGTCTCCTTTATCAAGGCTGAATTTAAATTTTAGGAGAAAGAGATGCTGGTAAAGTGTTGAGAGTAGATTTATGCAATTGTATGTGAGCTTGGGAGAAATGTTTGAAATTGTGAAGCTTGTTTGTTAGGAATTATGTTAGGTGGATTCAAAATCTGTTAAGGGTCCAAGAATTGGTTTCAATGATCTAGGTTGCTGAAGGAAAAGGCTTAAATATACATTAATTTGGTTGGAAGGGAACACAAATAGAGTAGTGTTTTCTGTTTTATGCAGTGAGATTTATATTGTTATGACTTGTTTATTGTGAATTTTGACAAATTTGTTTATTAATCTGCTAGTATAGCAGAGTCAATTGTGGTTTTGAATAGAATTTTAGTTATACTCCTAGTTTTCTAGCATAGTGTTTCTAACCTTGTTCAGAAGGTTATATACATTCAAGTCAATCTGACTTGATTTCACCTCTTTTGAATCCCTGAAAAGAACATGATAATAGGTGCTAGTACACTTAACTTCACCTTTATCATAAGATAACATCTTTCATACCCCACAATTGATTATACTTTCTAGAAAATTGTGGTTAGCAGCCTCATATAGAATGTTCATAGTTCCTCTAAATTCATGATATCATCTCCATTGTGTCATATGGATGACACTCATGGCAAGAAATCCTCAATGCCAACCAGGTGAATCTCCCTAAATTATATCCGAATTTCTTTCCTTCCTCTTGAAATAGGATTATCAATCCAAGGAACTATTCTTTTCCCTTGTATTTAGTGATAATTTCTACTAATTTCGAGGACGAAATTAATTAAGAGGGGTAGAATTGTAACATCCTAAAAATTTAATACAGGATCAAGGAGTGTTTTGGGAAATAATAAATGGAGAAATTGGGAATTTTGGAATTTTTAGGAATTTTTGGGATATTTTTGGAAATTTTGAGTAATTAATGTGCATATAATTAATTAAGAAATGAAGAGTTTAAAATATGAGGGAGTGGTAAAGCTAAAAATATTTTGAAGTTTAAAAAGATTGGAGGCTGGTTTAAATGGTTTTAGAATTAAAAGAGTACACTATGGCAAGTTTGGGCTACAAATCATCAGAGAACCCCCTAATTCCAGCAAACCAAACGCGCCCCTCCCCCTTTTATATAAAAGCGCCGGACTCCCTCCTCCTTTCTCACCCGAGCGCCTCCCTCCTCTCTCCGCTTTCTTCTTCGTTCCTCTCCCTTTCCCGGCGACGGCCACCGGCGACGGCGGCAACAAAGCTGTCCGTCTTACTGCTTCTCTCATCCTCATCGAAACCCATCTCTTCTTTCTCTTTCCTGTGTTCTTCATCCTCGTCACTTTCTGCCTCCACCGTCTCTGCTTTTCTGGCGAAGAAGCGGCTAGTTCGCCGTCGCACAACAGCGGGAAAAGGTAAAGGTTCAGTCTTTCTTATGTCTACTCGAATTACTCCTCTTTCCAACTTGATTTCTCATTGTTTCCCTTTGGTCCCGTCGTTCTTCACTCCTCTCTACCAGTTTCCTCGTCTCCGGCGGGTCTGGCGACACTTCCGGCGTCCTACTGCTTGTGCAAGTGAATATTCAAGCTTAGGTAAATTTTAGTTCTCCATTTCATACCTTTTTCCTCTCTGACTTCGTGTGAGACTGTAAGAGTTCGAATGGGATTTAGGATTTGGGTATAAAAATTAACCAAAACAGGCTATCGGGTGCCTTTCAAACACGATTATGTTCATATAAAAGATTTTTACACTATATATGTAGTATCCTGTCTGATGGTGCTGAATATTTTGGAATGGTATGAAATGATTGCAGGTGTAGTGTGATAGTAGTTATTTGAGAGGTTGTGAGTATAGAAAAGGAATTAGATGTGAGTTGAGTTTCTGGAGAATTATGTTGAGGGGAGATATTGTGGATAATTGATTGGAAGGTGATGTGAGAGGGTATGATATTGATTATTATGCATGAGATATTAAAAGGAATATGTGAGCATTGCATGACACTGAATTTTGTGTACCATCGCGCGATGATAACTGTCGATAGGCCAATCGACAGTTATTTGTACTGAGGATCCTTTTTAGATTGATTGGATCGGGGTTCATAGGTCTACTTATTGAGAGAAGTGACCTACAGTTGTTTGGCATTGAAGAGCCCAACCGCCCCTACGGTTGTTTGGCAGTGGAGAGCTGTTCCCATTCTGTAATGGAAAACAGAATCGGGGTTCTCTCTCTAGAGATTGTCAGAGAGGGGAATTTGCCCCCTCATCATAGAGAGGGGCACAGTGTCTGTAACATCCTGAAAAATTTAATTTAGGATTAGAGAGTGTTTTGGGAAATTTTGGAATTTTTAGGAATTTTTGGGATATTTATGGAAATTTTGAGTGATTAATATGCATAAAATTAATTAAGAAATGAAGAGTTTGAAATATGAGGGAGTGGTAAAGCTAAAAATATTTTGAAGATTAAGGAAATTGGAGACTGGTTTAAGTGGATTTAAATTAAAAAGAGTACACTATGACAAGTTTAGGCTTTAATTATCAAAAATCACCCTTATTTCTCCCTAACCAAACGCGCCCTCCCTTCTTCCTTATCAATATAACCGACTCCCTCCTCCTGCCTCTCACCGAAAACTCTCCCTCCTCCTTCCTCTTCATCTTCGATCTCCGCCTCCTCCACCTTCATCATCATCAAACCGCGCCTTCTCCTCCTCCCTCCCAACCAGCCGAGCTTCCTCCACCGCATCTCCTCCGTTCTCATTTTCCCCTTATCTTCATCATCATCAAATTCGTTGCTCCCTTCTCCATTCGTCTTCTCCTTCTTGTTTCCTTTTTCCTCCGGCGAGTTTTCAACGACTTTCAGTGGCGACGTGGACGCATTTCCGGCGATAGGGAGCTTTGGCCGAACCACCAACCTTCGGTGTCACCTTAGGTGAGGTTTCTTTTCGTTTTTGCCCTTCTTTTCTTCGAAGGTTTGAGTGAAGAATCCAAATCTGGGTTTGGGTTTCTGAGATAGATAATGAACTAAAGTGAAATTTCAATTTTAAATTCTTGATGTTTGTGAATGGAATATGGTGTTACTTTGAGATGATATAGATTTTTACAAACCCTCAATCTTGAGCTTTTTGAATCTGTTGTGTTCTTGGGGTTTTGAAGCTTTAATCTTCAAATGAACTATTGTATAAGTTTATTTAAAATGGTAAATTGGATTTTTATGTTGAATCTCATAAGGATGTGAACTTGTATTGGTTTCTTTGCTTCCTATTCTGTCATGGTCGAATGATTAAAGATGAAAAATAATGATTCTTGTTGAAATTGATCTTTGTATGTGGGATTGATAGATTGATATAGTTGAAATAGTATTAAATAATGTATGTTCAGTTCTTAGATATACTCTTAAGTTAGGGTTCCTCCGTGTATTTCAGTTTCATGTTTTGCAGTTTTCTCTAATGGTGCTAATGAGATGAGTATGGAAGTAGTGTAGGGTGACACATGTTTAATGTAGGATTAAATGCTGTTTCATTTTATTCCATCTTGCTCTTATTTTATTAAATGATGGTACTAATTTGGTTGTTATGAATTACATGTGGGTTTCCAAAGTGATGTGTTCGAAACTGTTTTGTCCTTAAAGGCTTAATAGCCAAATTGTCAAGAAGTGGAGTGAGTAATTAATGTTTATGAAAATTTATTTGGTTACCAACACAAGTCTGAATATTATCCTCTTCAATTCTGATTTTGTGGATGTTGATATGGGGTTATCATTTTTAATCAAATACATAGTGAATTGTGGTTGCAAATTGTTTAAGATACATGTATATATATTTGAAATCTTATATGGGTATTGGGTACTTGCCTATGGTTTGCTGTTTTGGCTTTTGTGCAGCGACATTGATGATGTTTTGGCTTGTATGTAAACCTGATTACTCTTGCTTGGTGGCTTTGAAGTTCATATTTATTTATTGTGCTTGTTGTTTGATTTGGACTAACTGTGACTGGATTATTGTGCCTCTTGGTGTTTTGTTTGGTCAAATTATGAGGAAGCATATATATATGAATTTGTTATATGCTGATGATGATTTTGAGGACTCTTATTGTTAAATCTTTTCTGTTATGGCTGAACTGATTCTTGGTTTCTCTATTTCAAATCTTTGCTAAAAGAGTGATTTGAGTTGGAGTGTTATTTTGAGTTACTGTTCGTTTATGGTTTAAAGTTTTGATAACTAAAAGTACTAAATGTAATCAGAAATTCGTTCTTTTGAATAGGAGATAATTGTGAAGGTAAATTGTGATTTTTATGAAGAACATGATGAATGAAGCGAATGTTTAAGATCTATTGTTTTAGGTTTTATTTAGATTTGGGGAAGGACTAAAATCTGTTCTCTTTGTTTGATTGGGGATTGGAAAGAAATTTTGATACTTCAAGGTGTGCCTCACTTAAAGGTTTGAAATCAAGCTTTAAATCTGAATTTAATATGTTATTCCATGATTTCCAAGTGCAAGCAAGTTTTATTGCTTTCTTTCAATCCATGGGACATGTTGGTTTGAGTTATTAGAAGATCCTTCAAGTTGCTTGTACGTTAAATTTTGTTTTGCTATTCAAATTGGTCCTAGCTTGGAGGTTCTAATTTTCAAAACAAATGCTTACGTAATAAGTCATTTAAAATTATAGTTTAGTTGTGTATGTGTGAATTGTATAAGGATGATAACAAGTTTAAAGAATGAGAATTGCTATGATATGAATAATGCATGTGTATGAGAAGTGCAAGTGGTGGGAAATGTTTGAGTTCTTTGATATTGATCATGTTGTTTTGTGAATGAGCATGTAGCTATGAGTTGGCTTTATTGATATAAATATTGGATTATTGTGTGTGGATTTTGGAGTGGTATAAAGTTGTCAATAACTTGTGAATGTGTATGTAGCAAACTCAAAATCTAAAGTGATTAGAGAATTTGAAATGGAAAAGGGAAAAATGGGTAGTAATACAAACGAGAGAGAAGTTAATCTATAACTTAGAATAATTATTAACCTACTATTATTACATGGTGTAATAATAGGAAAGGATGCGATTTGCATAGTTTTCTTCGAGGCATGGTAAAGTAAAAGGGAATGGCAACAGAGAGCAAAGGGCGACAGGTAATCACTCTTACCTTACTATAACATTGAGGGTGACGTTAGCTGGGATTTTCAAAATCCCTTTTCACCCTCCATATTCATATTGTCTTTAAAAACTTATTTTTATACAAAACAGGCTATCGGGTGCCTTTCAAACACGGTTATTTTCATATAAAGAAATTTGTAACACTATATCTATTATTCTGGCTGGTGGTTGTTATTGATCTGGAACGATTGTGAAAGGCATATAAGTATAGCGTTCTGTTAGTGACATTGAGAGTTTATATAAATAGGAGGAGGTGATGAGGGGTTTGAGATTTTGGAAAGTTAGATGGAGGAATAGTGATGTGTTGCAGGAATGATTGAAATATTGAATGATATTGAGATGTTGAAATGAATTATGAGCATTGCATGACACTGGATTATATATGTACCATCGCGCGATGATAATTGTCGATAGGCCAATCGACAATTATTTTTGTACTGATTGCCTTCTGAGTAGAGACAGGGGCATAAGGGAAATTGCCTGCTGAGTAGAGACATGGGCACAATGGAAATTGCCTTCTGAGTAGAGACAGGGGCATAAGGGAAATTGCCTGCTGAGTAGAGACAGGGGCACAATGGAAATTGCCTTCTGAGTAGAGACAGGGGCACAGTGTCAAATCGTACAGTGAAGTTAAATGCTGGAATAAATGCCTCCGTGATGGTACGATGTATCTATAAGTGAATGTGAGAGTTGGGTTGGTAGTATTGTTGTATTGGAGATAGAGATGGTGAAGTGCAATGATTGGGAAGTGACAGAGTGATCGGGAATATATGGGAAGAAGAATTGGATTATATGTATACATATTATTGATTTTAAACACTGTGGTACCCTTTAGACGCCCTTACTACCGCACATCTCACTGTTATAGTGAGTTAAGCGGTGATTACTGGGACAAATTGTCTCATCCCACGATTACTGACATTTTTGCAGGTATTCATGCACAGACGCAAGCAGCAGGAAAGGGAAATAGGTAGTAGTAGTTATATGGAATAATTTGAATTGTATATTGCCAATTTGTATAGGCCTGCATACGTTTCCGCATATATTTATATGTATTTGATATTATTGAACATTAGGTTGTTTATTTTTCTAACCATGTTAGGTGATTCTTTTCTAACATGGTTAGCTATTAATTATCCTTGATAGTATTCAGGTTGTATTAGTTTATTCTTTCCTATCATGGATAAATTATAAAAAGTTTAGAATAATCTTTTCTAACTATGATAGAGATATTGATATTATGGAAATTCCTTTTTCTATCATAGTTAGATTAGAGTTTAATGAATTGTAATAAATATTATTGATTAATTAGGTAATTAGTAACACTATGTTACAACTTGGTTATCAGTATTTGGTATACGATAACCTAGGACTGTGCTGCATTGCATATAGATTGGCAATATACATTCTTAGTATTCCCTTCCTTCTGTGCATGAATATCTGGCCTTTTTGAGAGGAATATCACTCATCCCGTGGTGGGGAGAGAGTGATAAGAGAAATTGAATAGGTACTGTGGAGAGATTGAGATGAACATAGAAAGAATAATGAAATAATGTTGATATGTATAAGAATTTAGGAAAAATAGCGAAATAAGGATGCTTCTCTGGGGTCTCGAGTATAGTTATGTGCCGGCCATAATCATAGTCGAGGCATCATGAGATCCCTTATTGGGTTAAAGGATGAAGAAAATTTTAAAATAATGATTAATAATGAATAAGATGTGGATTAAGAATTGTTGACTTTATTTCTTATTTGTTTAGTTGTGTTGATTTGTTTGCTTGATTGATAAATGAAATTGTGCATAAGAAACTTTTCAACTCATTCTTCTTAATAATCAAATAGTTGTAGATATGATAAAGGTTTATATATCTGTTGTATTTATACCCTATGTACAAATGTGTTTTGATTTGTTTCTTCCTTACTCTACTTTGATGGACTTGTGAATGAGAATGGTATGAGGTATTTTTGAACTTGTGATTCATCTTAGACAATTAATAAGTTTTTGGAACATCAGAAGGAGTACTATATTTGATTTCTTATAAAGCTGATTTTGTAAGGAAGGAAGAGTAGTGTGGAACTGATTAAACTGAAATGCATATGTGATTAATACTTGGTTATTGAACTTACATGTTTAGTGATTGATTGAAGTTGAAATGAGATTGTTATATATATATATATATATATATATATATATATTTACTAATCCCCTGCATCTTCTGTGGTCAATAATCAAAATAATTCTTCAAAAGCATCTGAAATTTTCTGTTTTAGGTTGCTGATATGGGTTGGTATGATTGTGCCTCCATTTGGTTTGAAATGTATGCAAGAAGTGCATTCATGATGTTTGGAAGCCTTGTTGCTATATTTACTTGAGAGTTTAGTGAAGAGAATTTGTGAGGTATGGTATGTAAGGTTATAAGCTTTAAATTTGTGGAGACTTTGGAAGGAATGATTTGTAAATGGTTTGATATAAGTATGTCTTCCAATAGAAGCTTGAAAGATGGTTCATAATATGTGGTTTTAAGTGTAGAGATTATATTATTTGAGTTGGTAGAAGATACATTTATTTAGTTCAAATGTTGGTTGATTGAAGAAGACGGCATAAAGAATTAGACATAAGGCTTGGTATTGGTTGATGTTTGATGGCATATGAGTTTGGAAATGATATTGGAAAGGGTAGCAAAATTATGATAGGATTTGACTATTCTCTTTATTGTGAATTGTAGGATTTGGTCTAATTCTTAGAAATAAATCCTAGAGTTGGATTTGACGATGTTTAACGGGATGTTAATTGGAATGATGTGAGGGTTTGTTTGTTTGTGGATTGTGGATATATTGATTGATGATTGACAGTGAACCGATACTTAGTTTGGTGATGCTTCAAGTTGTTATTGAAGCATGTTAAAGGAAGGTGTCATGTTTAGAAATTAAGTTGAAAAGGTTAGAAAAATTCTGCAGACAGACTGTTTCTGCTGATAAATTCTCGCCAGTCTGCTCGCCAGTGGCGCGCAGCTGGCGAGCAGCTGCGAGCAAAGGCGCCATGCCTCTGGAAACTCGCCACTCGCTCGCCAACTGGCGCGCGGCTGGCGAGCCCTAAAAAAAAAAAAAAAAAATTATTATTCATTGAAGTGGTAATTACCAATTTTTATTCTGTTTTAAAGTTTGAAAATTGTTTTAGAAGCATCTCTGGATATTAATCACATGACTAAAACTAAATTGTTGAAACTGTTGAGGTAGTGCAGAATTTTGTTATAAAATGAATGCTTGGATAGTATAAATGAACTATATAATTATGTGAACATATTACATGAAACTTGGCGGCCCGATTTGTGTGAATAATGAAGTACGAATCGGAGTCATAAGGATGAAGTTGATTACATGATGCTTGTTACATGAAAATTCACTTGTATGTATTTTACATTTCCTATGAGAGTTATTTTTAGGACATAGTTAAATCTATAACGATTTTTGGTGCTATTCTGTGTATGCATGATGTTTGAAAATTTTTCTGGTATACTCACTTGAAATTTTAGTAATGAAAATTCTGTTTTGAGTGAGGATGTTGTACTTGCCATATTTATATGGTTTATTGTGTGGTCATTGATATGTGATCATAGATAAATGTGATTAAACTTCATCAATTCACTGATATGTATAGGGTAATTTATTCTAAGAGTGCATTAGAAGCTTTCTTAAGGTTTTAAAACATGGATACATGCTTGTAGTTCAAGTTTGATAAAGCTTAATAGGATTAGTTTAATGAAGTCAAACAACCTAGAACAAATTTTTGCGTGTTATTGCTCTAAATCTATGTGGACAGCGGGTTGTAGGAAGTAAAGCTCTGTGATTTTTCATTGTTTCCTTGTTGAATCAGTTTTGGCTACGTGCTTTTGGTCACCAATTTTATGCACTATAAATTCTTAATTCATAGTCTTGTTTTATAATCAGTAGTTGTGAAACGAGTTGGTATCATTATGTTGCTGAAATGAAATGATCGCTGAAAGTAATGGTGATTGACCTTCGGTTTTTGTAAGTTAGTTGCAGAAGGATGATTGGTATTGTGAAAACCAGGATATTACCTTGTGAATTGCTGGTGGTTTAGCTATGGTAAAGATTGAAAATGTGATCTTGGATGAAAATAAGGGAAGAGGAAGTAAAAAGGTGTAGAATATTAGTGATTAATTGAATATGGATTGAGGAATTTTGAGAAATCAAAGGAAGTTTCGATTTGAAGTGGTAAGGTGGTTAAAGGTTTGTTATCTATCCTAGGTTATAATTCGATTAAATAAGGGAAAGATAGCTGGATGTGTGTTGCTATTTAAGGAGTTGGACTGTCATATAGGTGATTTGAGGCTTTGGTGGTTAGTAAATGAAGGTTAGTTAGGTGAGGTAGCATGAGAATTTGTGAAGTACTGATGGATTGACTAAGGACAAATGGTGAAATGATTAGAATTGATATGGAGAGTATAAAGTTGAATTGCATATTTTCTTTGTGTTAAGTGATATGTTTAGTAAATTTTGGGGACAAAATTTCTAAAAGGTGGGGAGAATTGTAACATCCTGAAAAATTTAATTCAGGATTAGAGAGTGTTTTGGGAAATTTTAGAATTTTTAGGAATTTTTGGGATATTTATGGAAATTTTGAGTGATTAATATGCATAAAATTAATTAAGAAATGAAGAGTTTGAAATATGAGGGAGTGGTAAAGCTAAAAATATTTTGAAGATTAAGGAAATTGGAGACTGGTTTAAGTGGATTTAAATTAAAAAGAGTACACTATGACAAGTTTAGGCTTTAATTATCAAAAATCACCCTTATTTCTCCCTAACCAAACGCGCCCTCCCTTCTTCCTTATCAATATAACCGACTCCCTCCTCCTGCCTCTCACCGAAAACTTTCCCTCCTCCTTCCTCTTCATCTTCGATCTCCGCCTCCTCCACCTTCATCATCATCAAACCGCGCCTTCTCCTCCTCCCTCCCAACCAGCCGAGCTTCCTCCACCGCATCTCCTCCGCTCTCATTTTCCCCTTATCTTCATCATCATCAAATTCGTTGCTCCCTTCTCCATTCGTCTTCTCCTTCTTGTTTCCTTTTTCCTCCGGCGAGTTTTCAACGACTTTCAGTGGCGACGTGGACGCATTTCCGGCGATAGGGAGCTTTGGCCGAACCACCAACCTTCGGTGTCACCTTAGGTGAGGTTTCTTTTCGTTTTTGCCCTTCTTTTCTTCGAAGGTTTGAGTGAAGAATCCAAATCTGGGTTTGGGTTTCTGAGATAGATAATGAACTAAAGTGAAATTTCAATTTTAAATTCTTGATGTTTGTGAATGGAATATGGTGTTACTTTGAGATGATATAGATTTTTACAAACCCTCAATCTTGAGCTTTTTGAATCTGTTGTGTTCTTGGGGTTTTGAAGCTTTAATCTTCAAATGAACTATTGTATAAGTTTATTTAAAATGGTAAATTGGATTTTTATGTTGAATCTCATAAGGATGTGAACTTGTATTGGTTTCTTTGCTTCCTATTCTGTCATGGTCGAATGATTAAAGATGAAAAATAATGATTCTTGTTGAAATTGATCTTTGTATGTGGGATTGATAGATTGATATAGTTGAAATAGTATTAAATAATGTATGTTCAGTTCTTAGATATACTCTTAAGTTAGGGTTCCTCCGTGTATTTCAGTTTCATGTTTTGCAGTTTTCTCTAATGGTGCTAATGAGATGAGTATGGAAGTAGTGTAGGGTGACACATGTTTAATGTAGGATTAAATGCTGTTTCATTTTATTCCATCTTGCTCTTATTTTATTAAATGATGGTACTAATTTGGTTGTTATGAATTACATGTGGGTTTCCAAAGTGATGTGTTCGAAACTGTTTTGTCCTTAAAGGCTTAATAGCCAAATTGTCAAGAAGTGGAGTGAGTAATTAATGTTTATGAAAATTTATTTGGTTACCAATACAAGTCTGAATATTATCCTCTTCAATTCTGATTTTGTGGATGTTGATATGGGGTTATCATTTTTAATCAAATACATAGTGAATTGTGGTTGCAAATTGTTTAAGATACATGTATATATATTTGAAATCTTATATGGGTATTGGGTACTTGCCTATGGTTTGCTGTTTTGGCTTTTGTGCAGCGACATTGATGATGTTTTGGCTTGTATGTAAACCTGATTACTCTTGCTTGGTGGCTTTGAAGTTCATATTTATTTATTGTGCTTGTTGTTTGATTTGGACTAACTGTGACTGGATTATTGTGCCTCTTGGTGTTTTGTTTGGTCAAATTATGAGGAAGCATATATATATGAATTTGTTATATGCTGATGATGATTTTGAGGACTCTTATTGTTAAATCTTTTCTGTTATGGCTGAACTGATTCTTGGTTTCTCTATTTCAAATCTTTGCTAAAAGAGTGATTTGAGTTGGAGTGTTATTTTGAGTTACTGTTCGTTTATGGTTTAAAGTTTTGATAACTAAAAGTACTAAATGTAATCAGAAATTCGTTCTTTTGAATAGGAGATAATTGTGAAGGTAAATTGTGATTTTTATGAAGAACATGATGAATGAAGCGAATGTTTAAGATCTATTGTTTTAGGTTTTATTTAGATTTGGGGAAGGACTAAAATCTGTTCTCTTTGTTTGATTGGGGATTGGAAAGAAATTTTGATACTTCAAGGTGTGCCTCACTTAAAGGTTTGAAATCAAGCTTTAAATCTGAATTTAATATGTTATTCCATGATTTCCAAGTGCAAGCAAGTTTTATTGCTTTCTTTCAATCCATGGGACATGTTGGTTTGAGTTATTAGAAGATCCTTCAAGTTGCTTGTACGTTAAATTTTGTTTTGCTATTCAAATTGGTCCTAGCTTGGAGGTTCTAATTTTCAAAACAAATGCTTACGTAATAAGTCATTTAAAATTATAGTTTAGTTGTGTATGTGTGAATTGTATAAGGATGATAACAAGTTTAAAGAATGAGAATTGCTATGATATGAATAATGCATGTGTATGAGAAGTACAAGTGGTGGGAAATGTTTGAGTTCTTTGATATTGATCATGTTGTTTTGTGAATGAGCATGTAGCTATGAGTTGGCTTTATTGATATAAATATTGGATTATTGTGTGTGGATTTTGGAGTGGTATAAAGTTGTCAATAACTTGTGAATGTGTATGTAGCAAACTCAAAATCTAAAGTGATTAGAGAATTTGAAATGGAAAAGGGAAAAATGGGTAGTAATACAAACGAGAGAGAAGTTAATCTATAACTTAGAATAATTATTAACCTACTATTATTACATGGTGTAATAATAGGAAAGGATGCCATTTGCATAGTTTTCTTCGAGGCATGGTAAAGTAAAAGGGAAAGGCAACAGAGAGCAAAGGGCGACAGGTAATCACTCTTACCTTACTATAACATTGAGGGTGACGTTAGCTGGGATTTTCAAAATCCCTTTTCACCCTCCATATTCATATTGTCTTTAAAAACTTATTTTTATACAAAACAGGCTATCGGGTGCCTTTCAAACACGGTTATTTTCATATAAAGAAATTTGTAACACTATATCTATTATTCTGGCTGGTGGTTGTTATTGATCTGGAACGATTGTGAAAGGCATATAAGTATAGCGTTCTGTTAGTGACATTGAGAGTTTATATAAATAGGAGGAGGTGATGAGGGGTTTGAGATTTTGGAAAGTTAGATGGAGGAATAGTGATGTGTTGCAGGAATGATTGAAATATTGAATGATATTGAGATGTTGAAATGAATTATGAGCATTGCATGACACTGGATTATATATGTACCATCGCGAGATGATAATTGTCGATAGGCCAATCGACAATTATTTTTGTACTGATTGCCTTCTGAGTAGAGACAGGGGCATAAGGGAAATTGCCTGCTGAGTATAGACAGGGGCACAATGGAAATTGCCTTCTGAGTAGAGACAGGGGCATAAGGGAAATTGCCTGCTGAGTAGAGACAGGGGCACAATGGAAATTGCCTTCTGAGTAGAGACAGGGGCATAAGGGAAATTGCCTGCTGAGTAGAGACAGGGGCACAATGGAAATTGCCTTCTGAGTAGAGACAGGGGCACAGTGTCAAATCGTACAGTGAAGTTAAATGCTGGAATAAATGCCTCCGTGATGGTACGATGTATCTATAAGTGAATGTGAGAGTTGGGTTGGTAGTATTGTTGTATTGGAGATAGAGATGGTGAAGTGCAATGATTGGGAAGTGACAGAGTGATCGGGAATATATGGGAAGAAGAATTGGATTATATGTATACATATTATTGATTTTAAACACTGTGGTACCCTTTAGACGCCCTTACTACCGCACATCTCACTGTTATAGTGAGTTAAGCGGTGATTACTGGGACAAATTGTCTCATCCCACGATTACTGACATTTTTGCAGGTATTCATGCACAGACGCAAGCAGCAGGAAAGGGAAATAGGTAGTAGTAGTTATATGGAATAATTTGAATTGTATATTGCCAATTTGTATAGGCCTGCATACGTTTCCGCATATATTTATATGTATTTGATATTATTGAACATTAGGTTGTTTATTTTTCTAACCATGTTAGGTGATTCTTTTCTAACATGGTTAGCTATTAATTATCCTTGATAGTATTCAGGTTGTATTAGTTTATTCTTTCCTATCATGGATAAATTATAAAAGGTTTAGAATAATCTTTTCTAACTATGATAGAGATATTGATATTATGGAAATTCCTTTTTCTATCATAGTTAGATTAGAGCTTAATGAATTGTAATAAATATTATTGATTAATTAGGTAATTAGTAACACTATGTTACAACTCAAATCATATAGAGAAGATTAGATGCTTGAATGCCCCGGGATGGCACAATGTATCTATAGGTTAGTGTGAGAGTTATGGTAGCATCATTAGATTGGAGACTGCGAGATGATATTTAGTTAATATGGATTTGACTAAAGGATTGGAGTGATATGTAGAAAGTAGAGATGGTGAATTTGAGTGGACTTGGATGTGACTGAAGGTTTTAAGTGATGGATGAAAGAAAATGAGAATTATATATATATATATATATATATATATATATATATATATATATATTATTGATTTTAAAACTGTGGTACCCTTTAGACGCCCTCACTACCGCACATCTCACTGTTATAGTGAGTTAAGCGGTGATTACTGGGACAAATTGTCTCATCCCACGATTACTGACACTTTTGCAGGTATTCATGCACAGGCGCAAGCATCAGGAAATGGAATTAGGTTTCAAAGGTTATTTTGATTAGTTAGTTGTGTATATTGCCAATTTGTATAGGCCTGCATCTGCTTCCGCATGTATATGTATTTATTTATTATTTAATATCATTTAGTTCTGTTTAATAACCATGTTAGGCAAATCCTTTCTAACATGGTTAGCAATAAATTATCCATGATAGCAGCTGTGCTGTATTAGTTTATTCTTTTCTATCATGGATAATATTTATTCATTAGGAAATTTCTTTTCTAACTATGATAGGACATTGAAGTTATGGAAATCATTTTTCTATCATAGTTAGTAAAGAGGTTATTAGTCTAAAATGGATATTATTGTTTAAATTAAGAAATTAGTAACATAATGTTACAAAAATCTTCTTCTCGGCCGAGAAATTCCTTTGTGGCCCAAATCTGATGCATATCTTCTTGTTGTTGTTATTGAGTCTACAGGGTGGCTGATGCTTATTGTCGGCCGGAAAATTGTTGCCGACGACCGACGAAGAAGAGTTTTGATTCAGCCAATCTGGGATTTGGGGAAGAGTTCATGCTTTTTGACGATGGGAAGGAAGAAATTAGCGCAGAGAAGAAGATTTTTTAGAAGGACGATTTGGGAGGAGACTGCGTGAGGAAGGGGAAGAGAAATGAAACTTCTTTGCTACTGGAGGAGAAGCCTCGTTGAAGATTTTTCCGACGGCCGATTTGGGGGTGAGTGGGTTCTCTTTGATGAACATGTAGGGATTCAGTTTTTATCCGATGAAAAGGATGCAGTTGGAGAAGATGGGGAAATTATAAATTTATTTAAGAGATGTTTTTTATTTAATATTAAGCCACGTCAGCAGGATGATTAGGATTCATTTTAATTGATATGTCAAGTTTTAATTGGTCAGACCACAAATGATGTGGTGCACCAGGTTCACCTAAGAATTTCTCACAAATGTGGCCCTCTTAACATTTTATTATTTAATTGAATCCCCCTTTTTTTTATTATTCTAAACTTAATCTCATCTTTCTCATACTTCCAAAAATAAATTTTACTTCTCTATTAAATATTTTCATCAATCATATTTTACATAATCTTCAAAATATTTTCCATAAAACTTCTAGTCTAAAACTCACTTCCAAACTATTATCTTTAATATACCTTTATTTTCACAAAATTTGATTATAACACTTTCTAAGTTGTCAATTGTTCCCTATGGCTATATTTAATTCTTTGTTATTATTATTTTATTTTAATCAAATTTTCGGGTGTTACAGGGCACTTTAGTCTTTTCCCCAAATGTGGTCATTTGTTTTAAGTTCAAATGACCCAACTTATCATTTCCACAATTTACCCACCTCAATTGTCCTTTTTCCAATTGGGCAGGCTTTATATGTCATTTTCCCTAAATAAAGAGTTATTCTTTTTTAGCACAAAAATAAAGAATTTATTCTACCTGACGATATACAACAACAGCAACAAAACTTTATCCTAACTAGGTGGGGTCGGTCTACCTGACGATATAATGCACATTAATCCTGAAAACTTTCACTATATTTTTTACAACAAATTTCAAGAGGTTTTCAACAATTATCCGATTACTTTCAAATTTTTATTTTGCTTTGGTATTAAAACAATTCTTATTTTGTCTCTCGTCAATTTTATTATTTGTTTGTTTTTTAGTTTGCATAATTGTTTCTATTAATATTTGTAAAATCCTAGCTGTTTATAACTCTATTTATAGCCTTCTAATCAATTTATAACCACTTTCTAATGTTAGAAGCCCAAAAATATGAATAAATTAAAACTTTTCTATTTCAAAAACTGGATTAAAAGAATTTCCTGCATAAACTTGGGCTTCTAAACAATTTATGAAATTGTAACCGTTTCTTGAAAGCTGCAGCGGATTATAAATTCATTAAATAGCTACATTAGTAGCCACTACTTAGTTTTATTTTATACACCTGTACTATCTAATGTAACAAAATATTAAACATATTTAAGTCTAACTATTACAATGTTATATAAATATAATTCGGCTATCGCAGGTGATAGCTTATACCTATATACACCACAAGCTATGAACTTGTATAGAAATACAATAACTAACATATATAACAAATATATTTCACTATGAGCTTCGGGCCTAACAAGCATGCTTCCTACCTTCCTAGAGCTTCTCTCAGAATTAACTTCTCCCGGCTTATCTGTAAAAACATTTTAAAAAAAAACAGTGAGATTCAAAGAATCCCAATAACAGTTTATTTCAATAGTTTACCTTTAAATCATGATAATATTCTCCTCTTTCCAACCTCTTGTTGGAACCTGCCTCTTTCCAATCTCTTATTGGAACTTGCCTCGCTATACCATCCACTATTAACGATATATTCGTCAAATGATGGAGGTATTCTGTACCTGCAGGGTTTCTGTAAATGTTTGGCATAGGGGGAGCGACCCACCTGATGCCTAGAGTACTCTACTTTCTTATTTATCTATCTGAGATAAATATCTTTCCTTCCTCTTGGATAAATATTATCATGCTTTTGAAAAAAATATTGACGCGCGCTTATTGCTATTGAATTAAACTGTTACATGTCCTTCACTTTACTAATACTTCTCCTTTCCTTCTTGCTGCTTCTCAAACACTTGCCTTCTACCTTTTCCTATCATCATTACATAATAATAATGACTATAAATAACTATTCTATATAATAAGCAACGTCTCTCAAATCTATATTACTACCCAACCCTTTCTCATTTACACTATTTTAAGGAATATTTTTATTCTTGTTTAGTCTAACTATCGTTAACAATCCTAATCAAAATCAAGTTGTTGTTACAAAACAAACCAACTTTCACTACACCAAGATTTAGAGTCCAAAAACTACTCCCTTTGTAAATCTAACATTGCAAAATAGTAAGCATGACTACATGAAACTTTCATACCTTCTTCTACTAATTACTATTCTTGTTTCATATTACTTGTAAACTATCCTTTTAGACTTTAATAACCATTAAACTATTTGGAAAACTATAATTTTCAATTCAGTCAATGAAGAAAAGAAAACAAAAGCATTATACCTTCAACATACAACTTATAATAATAATATATATGTATTAATCATTTCCACTAAAACTAACATAGCACACTACACCATGTATAATAATAAAAAAAAATATCAATTCACATTGACACAAACAAATCAGTTTTGACTAACAATTGATTTCCCTGAAATTTTAAGATATCCAACTATGCTTTCCAATTCAATTTCTTTCAAGAATTAAAACTTGCATAATCAAATACGTTATCAAGCCATGCAAGTTAATTTATTAACCAACAACACCAAACACAAGTATATTTGACAAGTTAAAACATGCTTTAGAATTCTCCAAGTAAAACAATAATCAAAGCATCTCACATGGTAACAAGTAGTTCGGCCAATACATACAACAACAAGAGTCCCAATTAGCTTAGAAACAACAAACATTCATCATCATTCTTCTTTTTTTTATCCTAGTTTAAAATAGAGACACACCTACCAAAACACTAAGATTTCTCATTTATTTTATCCATGTGCTTTCCAAATAATCACTATTATACATTAATATATTTGGAGTCATGTATGCCTAGTTATATATCACACTTGATTACCCATTCTAATCATCCTTATTCACCAACCATTCATCCATGACAATACAATTGTATAAAGTTTCTTAATACCACATCCAACAATACATTTAACTCTAGCTATACATGCAACAAACAAATCACCATAACAAATTTATGTACTACACACAATACCAACAAAATAATCAATATAAAGTTCATTTCACTTTCCTAAATCATATACCATGTAGAATCATACCCAAATGAAAGAAAAACTTTCACTAGTCACTAAAAGTTTCTTCTAGACATTTTAACAAACACCTTAAGTGCAATGATATTCAAACATTGGTTTTTAACTTCCCAATTATCAACACCCTTACCAAACAGTTCCAAAACACCATTTAATTAGCTAAAAACAACAACTTCCAACATTTAGATCAAACTAAGTTCAACCATAGAAAAGGAAGAATGTCCAAACTTGCATATCAACAAAACTTTAATTAAACAAACATGCAATATCATATTAACATTCAAATGAACCCATACAACAATAAAATGAAAGTTTCAAACCCCAAACACCACTAAAGCCATCGGATTTGAGCACTCAAATTTGGGGTTTTTCAACAAACTCAACTAAAACTCCAAGTAACCTTCAAATCCATCTACAAACATGAAGAATCAAAGCAAAATTGTGTTTTAATGATTGTAGAAACCTAAAACTAAGAATCTCAATTCGGACCCCCTCTCAATCTCACCAAAAACGAAGGAAAATAGGTATAGAAATGAAGAGGAAGATCACCTGAAGCTGAATCCATCATTGCATGTTGGATTTGGTCCGAAAATCACCAAGAATCATGACTGGCAGAGGAAGAAATGAATGAAAAAGGAAGAGAGAAAGGGCTGCCATTTTTTTTAGAGGGAGGGAGTGAAAATGACGATGAAGAGAATCAAGAGTTGGGGTATCAAGTATTTTCACGGAAATGACCATTTTACCCTTCTTTCTTTATATTATTTACATTCTTATTTTAAATCCCTACCTTTAAACAATTTGTAAAATTATTCTACCCACCAACTTACATACTTTCTCCCACCATATTTTATCTAAGCTCTAAACTATCTTTCATAATGGTTTGGGAGTGGAAGAGTTGATTAACTTTCATTTTCACCTCTGTTTTAGTTGCTTTTATGGGTTACACAGAATCTTTTTTTTTTCATGTTTAGTTTTAAAAGAATGAAAGGAAACATATGCTTATTGTCAAGAGTTCTTCAATTTGTCATGAAGTTCGATAATACTAAAGGTATATATGAATTAATAATGTGGGTCATTTAGATAATAAAGGGGTTTTTAATTATCAAAATTAAGTTGCCTTATTCATGAGCAAATCACACATTAGTGATAATTAACTTATCATCATGATGCAAATTCATACATGATACATGGTCAAGTTAAAAACATCATGAACTTGTCGATATGAATGTATTCATTAATGGGAGGAGTTGAGTTATCTAAATAGAATTACAGAAAAATTATTCATTGCTTATGCTACGATATCTAGAGATTGGAAGGTTGCTTGGAGTTTAAAGGTGCCTCAAAGATATAGAACTTTCTTATGGCTATGTCTTCATGATAGAGTTTTGACTAATGAGTTGAGGTTGGAGAGGAAAATTTCTGCTACGAGTGCTTGTGATATCTGTAAGGATTCAGAGGAAACTCTTATTCATGCTTTAAGAGATTGTTGTGGCTCTGATCAGGTTTGGAGGAAAGTGCTCCCTCAGTTTATTGCAGTTCAATTTTTTAACTTCACTAATGTATATGAATGGTTAAATTGGAGTATGAGGCAAAGAATCTTAATTCAAGGTTTTGAATTTAGGTTATGGTTTGCTATTATTTGTAGAAATCTTTGGCTAAGGAGAAATGAGTTTGTTTTTAACAATAATTTGTGGGGTGAATATAATGTAATTGCTCGAAGTTATGCTTGTTTGGGATGGGGCAGACCTGTTTTGAATCAAGAGTTGAAGGAAAATAATTTGGATAGATGGGAATGTCCTGCTTATGGGTATTTGAAATTCAATATTGATGGAGCAAGAAATTTGAGTTCAGGATATTGTACGTGTGGGGGAGTGCTGAGAGATCATAATGGGGATTTCATACAGGCTTTTCAATATCGTATTGGTATTGGGTCTTCTTTGTCTGCTGAAGCTTGAGGCTTTTTATGGGCTCTCAAGTTATCATGGGAGAAGAAAGTTCAAAGTTTGATTGTTGAGAGTGATTGCCATGAATTAGTTAATATTTTGCAAAAGACGATTCCAGTTTGTCATCCAGATTTCGAGGTTTTGCAGGAAATTAAAAGTTTTTTGAGAAAGAAATGGACAGTGATCCTTAAGATATGCCTAAGAGATGCCAACTGTGTTGCTGATATGCTTGCCGGAGTAGCTCAAGATATGAAAGTTGATTTTTTGGTCTATGTTGACCCTCCAGATCTGATTCATAGCCTATTGGTTTTTGATTTGAGTTTGTTGTCTTACTGTAGAAACTCAGTAATCGTTGCTGAGTAATTGTTTTATATTGTAGTTCTTTTTATCAAAAAAAAAAAAAAAGGTCTTATGAATGATAATTGTTCAATTTGAAGTGGCGGTCATTAATTCTTCCTTCAATATATCATGAAATTGAAAGCAATATTCATATGATCATAATAGAAACTCATTGACATCTTCAATATACAGAATAACCTGTTCATTCTAAGTCTCATGCTCCCCGATGAAAGGCATAAACTTTCACTCTCTTAAGGGAAGTAATCATGTGGGTTCATCTTGAATGAGTTCTATCATCAGAAGAATCAGATGAACTCTCATTATTGTCATTAGAATAATTATTGTCTTCATCATCATCATCATTTCCATCTTCTTCCCTAATTTGGAGCTCAAACCCTTCGGGCAAGAAGGTGTTTAATCCCTCAATCAATGAGCCATGACCTCTCATTATCTCCCACTGCCTTCTTATCACGTCTATAGTACAACATCTAAAGCCAAAAACACAGATCAGATGCATACATACAAGTAATATCTCTGTGAAATTATAGTTTAACAAGAATTACAAATATGCCTTGATATAAAAAAAAAGACTGCTTCCAATAATGTCACATGTAATATATATAATTTTCTGATTTGTTTACCTGTGATCACGGAAATCCCTTATGATTTCAAGAAATCTTCGATATTTTCCCTTTTCATTGGCAAACGCTTCTTTCACTTCTGCCATATAGTTTAACACATCAATCGAACATGGATGTCTTTTCCTCACTGATTTTAGAGGGGAACATGCATCAGGAACTATTGAGTCAGGAATATGAACATAAATAAATAAAAAAAGTCTTTACCTCCATTTATAGGCTGTCGCATGTACATTCGAAGGTGTTCTTGTGGTTCATTAACAAAACTCAATCTTGAATCACTCATGTCATCATCTTCGTCATCATCAGAAGCATTTCCATTTTGAACTCTGTTGTCTTCACTTTCAATATTGCCATCTTGATTGATTTCAAAGTTTAGAAAAGATAAAGTATATTTTAGCCTATATCAATAAATATTTAGAACGGAAGGGATAAAAAATCTTTATAAAGTGTTCACATTGAATCTACAGTATGATCAGATTTTTCCCCCACATTGGCAAATGTTTCTTTCAAGGCTAACACATTCTTTAACGAATCATTAACACTTGATACTCTTCTCCTCGCTTAATTAGTTTAGAGGGAAACATGTGTTAGGAACGTAGTCAAGAAAATAAACAAATAAATTAAAGAAAGGTTTGTACCTCCATTTTGAGGAATTAGATTGTACAATAAAAGATGTTCCTGTGGTTCATCAACAGAGCTCAAACATGAAGTACTCTTGTTATCATCGTCATCATCAGAAGAATTTTTATCCTGATCTTCTATACCTTCAACTTCAATATTGCCCTCTTCTTGAATGGTTTCAGAGTTTACAAATGAATAAATTAACAAATTAATAAATATATACTCCTATATAGAACGGAAAATAAACAAATATTTAAAGTGTTTACCTTCTTCTTGTGGTTCTTGAAGTGAATCTTGATCAACCATTTGAGGATTCTTAGCATCTTCTTTCGGTAACTTTGAATCTTTGCTCTGATCCGAACTCCCACTTGAATGTCTCGCATTGACAGTCTTCACTCTTTTCCTTCTATGAAGATCATCATCATTATCACCATCACCATTTTCTTGTTGCTCTTTTTCAGGTTTCATAATTACCGATGCCTAATGACTTTGCAAGCTTTTATCTAATCCAATTTCTGTTTGTAATTGTAGTTCTGCCACCTTCAATATTTGATTCTTTTATATACGAGAGTCGTTAGTTTATTCTATATGTAGTGAGGTTACATAAATCAATATGGTAAAAAAAGTTACATAAATCAAGAGTTATACTAGACATTGATATATTGCACATTAGTTCTAAACTTTCACTATTTTTGACAAATAATTTCACGAGATTTTCAACATTTGTCCCATTATTTTCAATTTTCATTGTTTTATCAATTTCAATTTTCTTATTTTAATTTATCTTAGTAATTTGATTGTTTATTTGTTTATTTTCAATTTGCTCAATAGTTTCTTTTTATAGGGTTTACTCAGTTCTAGTCCCCACTTGGTGAGGGTGTTGGGGAAGAGAATATACTAGGTAGTCTAACTTCTACTTTTTGCAAAGTGGCTGATTCGAACCCACGAGGCCCCATGCCTTTTCAATAGTTTCTTTTAATATTAAAAAAATTTCAGTTTAATGAAATCCCTATCTTTTTTGCCAAAATTAATATTTTAAAGGCAAAATTATTTTTAGGTTCCATCTAATGGTCATAATTAAGAACATATCCATTGAAATGTAGTCTCTGACCTTTTTAGAGAAATTAACGAGGCAAAGTTAATCGCTTTGAAATGTCTACAGTTTTTTCTTCAAAAATCATTTGTTCTACTTATGAGCTAATATTAAATTCAATTACATGTTACAAATGTTATAATTTATGCATATAATTTACTTCATTAACTTCTAGACAAGTCACAATGTCTTATATTTAGGACGTGAGGGAGTAGTTAATTTGAAATCCTTTGAACTTAGGTAGTATCATTTCTACAGGAAAAAGTCAAGCCCCACGTTAATTATTAAGCCAATTCATGGCGTCTTGCATTTCCGCCTTATTAATATTTGATTCATTTTTATTCACGACATCTTAGTTTAATAATTTCCCATGTTTAAAATATATAGTTTCGTGCGATTAAAAATTTCATTTTGTTATAAAATAGGGTAAAGGGTCAAATCTAGCACTGAACTATTGGCAAAAGTACACCCACATAAAAATGAATCTCGTAGCTCAAATCTAGCACTGATCAAGTACAAATTGAGTCAGATGTAGCAAAACCGTCAATTTTGACGGGTTTGACCGTTAAGTTTGACCCGAGTATGCCACGTCACCCAAGTTATGTCACGTCACCTGTCACATCATCCAGTTATGTCACGTCACCTGCCACGTCATCACCACATATATGAAAAAACTTTAAAGTTCAAATTTAGCACTCAAGTATTAGTAAAGTCCACCCAACATAAAATAACAATTTTGAGTTTCAAATATAGCACTCATCAGTTACAAAATGGTTCAAATGTAGCAACTACGTCAATTTTTAGGAGTTTGACTTTTAATTTTGATCTGATTAGGTCATGTCACTTGTCACATCGCCTTATTAGGCCATGTTACTTGCCACATCATCACCATCTTCACTACATCATCACCACATAAATGAAAATAAATCCCTGAAACCCACATGACCCTATGACAAATATAGCAATTCTGTGAACTTTTCAGGGTTTGACCATTAATTTTGAACTGATGTAGCAAGTGACATGACACTTTTAAAAATACTTTATTACGTTGCTCCTATTTATATGTCAGAACGTTAATATTTTATATTTCTATCTAGGTAACGCTGCCGCGTATGCTCTATAACTGCCGAAATATGATATTTTAGCCGAAATATAAAAGTGTCATGTCACTTGCTACATCAGTTCAAAATTAATGCTCAAACTCTGAAAAGTTCACGAAGTTGCAACATTTGTAATAGGGTGATGTGAGTTTCAGAAATTTATTTTCAAATATGTGGTGATGATGTAGTGAAGATGATGATGATGTGGCAAGTAACATGACGCCTAATAGGGCGACGCGACAAGTGACATGACCTAATCAGGTCAAAATTAAAAGTCAAACTCATAAAAATTGACATAGTTGCTAAATTCGAACCATTTTATAACTGATGGGTGCTATATTTGAAACTCAAAATTGTTATTTTATGTTGGGTGAACTTTACTAATACTTGAGTGCTAAATTTGAACCTTAAAATTTTTCATATATGTGGTGATGACGTGGTAGGTGACGTGGCATAACTGGGTGACGTGGCCTAACTTGGGTGACGTGGCAGGTGACGTGGCATACTTGAGTCAGACTTAACGGTCAAACCCGTCAAAATTGACAGTTTTGCTACATCTGACCCAATTTGTACTTGATCAGTGCTAGATTTGAGCTACGAGATTCACTTTTATGTGGGGTGTACTTTTGGCAATAGTTTAGTGCTAGATTTGACCATTTACCCTATAAAATATAAGCTAGTTAAGATATGGTTCCTCTCTCCTAGACCTTAATCGGTTATTTAATTTACTTGTAATTGGTTAGGGAGAGGTAGTCATGTATATAGACTGTTTTTATTACCATAGTGTATATAGACTGTTGACTCTTACCCATACCATCTAAATACTAGACGGTTCAAATGGGATACAAACGATCTACATACATAGGTTATATGTATATTTTTGAACTTAATAATTAATATAAAAACTTATATGTATTTTATACTCCCAAAAGATACTTGTTACTTGGTAACCTTTCCGATAAAACATGTGTATTCCATAAATTTCATAATCTTATATTAATGAAAGTAGCAAGTGAATTTCAACATCAAAAAAGTAGGGTGAAATTGACACTATTATGTCCAAACCCAAAAAATTAAGATAACTTTTGATTTATTTGAAAATGAAGATAAATCATTATTTTTATGACGATTTAAATAACAACAAAAAGGTGTGAAATAGTCATATCTTTCTCTAAGCTCAAGATGAATAATGACTTAGCCTAAACGGATTAGGATAAGTTTTACATGTTTGCACTAAAATGAAGTTACTTCCTCCATTCCTTGTTATAAATCATCAACTACTCATTTCTCATATACGTATGGTAGTTTGATCTTAAAATTCATGTTAAATTTGCCACTTTTTCCAACTTCACCTTCACTAAATAATGTGTTTCACATTTTCAATTTTGAATCTCCATTAATAACATGGGTAAAGTGAGAAAAATATTTTGTTATCAAAAAAAAAGTGAGAAAAATATTTAATGCTGCGGTTGGTGACTTATATTGATGAAGACAAAAAAATTGTAGGTAGTTAGTGACTTATAATAAGGACCGAAGGGAGTATTTATTATATTGCCAATATCATAAAAAAATATGTTTAATCAATCATCAACATTTAATTATATCTATTAATCCAAAAGCTATAGTTTCCCCTTCTCCTTGAAGACTTCATTTCACCTATTCAGATTACACTACGCACACAGTATTCTAATATACACATAAAAGATAATGCAAGTATCGAATAGTGTATGAAATTACTGAAAAGAAAACACCTTGCATATGTGTTGGACACATACACCATTACCATCCAAAGGTATCCTGATTTCAACCTTTCAATACAGAATGAAAGAAAGAAGAGAAAATAAAGTGGGTTTCATTTTACTTTTAATTTTGTATCTTTACTTCCTTATGTATAAAAAAAAAAGAAAATAAAGTGGGTTTCTCAAGAATATTAATTCTCCCTTCAGAAATGCCACCATGAACTTATAAGCAATTTATCAAAAAAAAAAAATTATGGAAAAAAAAACTTGAAAGCAACGTACATATGATCCATATGATCGTAACAAAAATTCTGACATCGTAAATCTCCAGAATAATATTTTCATTTTGATTCTCTTGCTCCCGATTGAACTCAAGTTATAAACTTTCACTCTCTATATGAAGATACACACGAGTTCATCAACATCTTCGTCTCCAGCTCCTTCCCCAATTCAAAGCTCATATTCTTCGGGCAAGAAACGGTTTAGTCCCAAAATCAAAGTGCCATGCCCTTTCATTATTTTCCACAGCTTTGCTATTATATGTATCATAAAATCACATTCGCGACTAGGAACACTGTTGATACTGTGAAATACCAATCAGCCTTGAAAGAAAATAAAAGTGATTCTTTCCAAAGTTGCATGTCCGTATGGTAGTCTTTGGGAAAAATTAGGTAAATCATCAATTTATAAACTAGTCTAAGGGAAAAATTAGGTAAATCATCAATTTATAATTAACTTAAGGATTTTCCAAAAAAGTCAACTATGTCCTATAGGAGGACCGGAGGGAATATAACTTAGGGTCAGTTTGGATCATGGGAAAGTTGAAAGGGAAAGTTGGAAGGGAAATAAAAAAAGTCATTTCCATATATGCTGGGACCCACAAACTTTCTCTCTCCATCTCACATTTTTTCTGGTCCCACAAACTTTTACATCTCATCATTACCTAATTTACCTCTACTTTCCATCTTTACCCCCTTATACTCAATTCCATTTCCATTTCTATTTCCATTACACACTTTCCTGTCAACCAAACACTTTCCTGTCAACCAAACGGGCCCTTAATGTGCATATTTGCTTACCATTTGGACTTGGAATCTCGAATACTGTCAAGAAACATTTGATGCTTTTCCTCGTTGTCGAACGCTTCTTTCACAGCTAATGTATACTTTATCCCATCATTAAGATCTACTGATCTCCTACTCGCTGATTTCAAAGGGAAACATGCGTTAGGAACGTAGTTGAGAAAACGAACAAATAAATTAAAGAAAGGTCTTTACCTCCAATTTGAGGATTTTGAGTGTACAATCGAAGGTGTTCTTGTGGTTTATTAACAGAGCCCACGCTTGAAGCCCTCTTGTTGTCATCGTCATCAACATAAGAAGTATTTCTATTCTGATCTTTTCTACCTTCATCTTCAATATTGCCATCAATAGAACTGAATCTTCAAAAATGAACAAATTAATAAATTAATAAATTAATAAATTAATAGAACTGAAAATGAACAAATCTTTAAAGTGTTTACCTTCGTCTTGTGGTTCTTGAAGTGAATCTTGATCATCCATATGAGGATTCTCGTCCCTTTGTTCCTTCTTCAACTTTGAATCTTCAGAAACTTTATGATTCTCAGCATCTTCTTTGTGCAACTTCAATTTTTTTCCCTGATCTGAACTCTCACTTAAATCTCTCGTTTTGAGAGTCTTTACTACTCTTTTCGTTCTATGAAGGTCATCATCATCATTATCACTATCACCATTTTCTTGTTGCTTTCTTTCACGTTTCATGATTACCAATGTATAATGACTTCGCACACTTCTATCTAATCCAGTTTCTGTTTGACGGTTGGAAGTAGAGGAATAACATAATGTTGATAGTGATGAGATAGAGAGGGAGGCATACAAGGATGCAATGGTGGATGATGTAAATCACGATGATAACTGATCAAAACAGAAAATCACGATGATAATGAGGATGGGAGGAAGTGATGGCTAAAGGAATGGAGGAAAAGAAAGAATAGGCTTGAGAAACTAGGGTTTTGGGTGTAATTACAAAAACACCCTTTTAGCCGGTTCGACCTCCGATCCGGGTTTTAATACCTTGGCTATTATCATTCTATATTTTTTTGGGAAAAAGACAAATAAAGTCTTCTCAATTGGTAAAACAATAATTGAGGTTGCTAAATTGTAAAAAGGACAAGTTGGGTCATTAACACCTAATACACATTAACAAATTTAGGCAAATGACTCAAATGCCCTTAAAAACACACACTTATGACTTACCTCACCCTCACAAAATACATGATTTGATTCCCACCCCACCCTCTTCAACCTTAAATTGTTAAGGGTATTTGAGTCTTTTCTCACAAATTTGTTAATGTGTATTAGATGTTTATGACCAAACTTGTCCTTTTTACAATTTAACAACCTCAATTATCCTTTTACCAATTGAAAAGATTTTATTTGTCTGTTTCCCTATTTTTTTGTTTGAATTATCATTCTATATTTTAAATCATTGTAGTTTCCAATTTGATCATTGTAGTTTCCAATTTGATTACTGAAAAGGTAAAAATATAACAATAAATCATGTTATAAAAAAATAACAATAAATCATTTTAAGTTTTAACTTACCTTCTCTCCCAAATTACATCCCAATGAATAAATTAATAAATCATTAATTTAATAATTTATATTTTTTTAATCAATCAATTATGTTCTTTTATATATATATATATATATATATATATATATATATATATATATATATATATATATATATAAACATTAATTTCTATGGAATTGCATACTATTTACAGCCCCTTTATTATTATTTTTTTTGTAACCCCTTCATTAATTTTTTAATACCTATAATCTAAATGAATTCCTATATGATGACTGTAACACCTTAACTCCTACTATACTATATCATTTTAATAAATTTTGAAATACTTTTCATATTGTAGAAGACCCAAAATATCAAAAACTTTAAACTTTTCTTTTCAAAATATATTTCTAGCTAGTCTATTTATTAAAATAGAACAAATTACTTTTATACTTTTTAAAAATATCCCTTAGTCTCCTCTTATCTACCCTTTTATTAACTATTATATTATTATTTACTATTACTATACTTTAAACAAAATATAGGCTACCCCAGATGACCACCCTAATATCTGTGTTGAGGTTTTATCCCTAGGTCTTATATTTACATCATAAACTACCACTAGGCAAGCTCATGCTCGCTTATGTACACCAAAAGTATTTCTAGGTTTCATACAGTTATCCAAAAATATTTACAGAGTGTTCCTGTCCTGCTATTCCATATATGCACTCCAAAAACATCCCACCTTATTTCCTCATTCTCACCAGCTCCTCGAGCCTCTGAAAAAAACAGCAGTTAAACCAGTTTACTTCGTATATATGCATATAATAATAATAAACATAAATACACCCTTTTTCATGAAAATGATAATAATAACCCCTCCAGCCTACGCTGGGGCCTCATTCGCCTCAATGACCAGCCACTAATAACGAAATATTCGCTAAATAGTGGTGGTACCTTCACCTGCAGGATTTAATATAAGCTCCGGTATAGGGGGAGCTACCCACCTATACCTTGGAGTACTCCACTCAAACATTCTTCAAACATTCCACAATAATGTTCAATATTTCTCGATGTTCCTCAATATTCCTCAACTCTTCAAAGGATCAAATATTATCATGATCATAAAACAAATAATTTTCATGCAGATTTACGAACTTTTATCAAAATATATATGAAGTAAACTGCTACCTTTAACTGCTACTAGACTTGCTCTTTGCCTTCCCGTTACTGCCAACTAACAGATCCACTTTCTACTCCTAATTTCACATAATTAACGCTACTCATTAAGCTTTTATACCCATGTACAGATTTAACATCTCTCTCTCAATCCTAAGCTTGATATTACCCAACCCCTTATTTATATTCACTATTCTAGGAATCTATTCAAATTCTAATAATTTAGCTATTTACATATTCATAGTTTTCTTAACAAAATTCAGATATTATTTAAGAAACACAATACTCATTGTTAAACTATTGTCAAACAAGCATCACAAATAAACACACAAACACAAACATCATTTCCTTTATCTAATATAAAATTCCAATAAGAATATTCATCATGTTAACTCCCAACATTAATCTAAGCAACTATTAATCACATTTTACTACTATCAAAAGCTTCCCAACTTGAGAGGTGGAGCAAAACAGTTCCTAAAACCCAACTAATATATCCAAACAGCACCTTAATTATTTCTAAAGTCTTCAAACAAACAATACATCTCACACTTTGTTTAGCACAATTAGTTCTTAAGCATCATAATACTTCTAATCATCATACCGCTTATCTTGTATCCTCATTTCAGCCCTATAAACATAATCTCCTCAAAATTATCACATCACGACTATCAAAATTCATATTTGACAGCTTCACCTTATTAAATTCATCTTTCAAAATTCACAATCATCTTAATCCTTCACAACTCATTTTTTTCTTAAGAATTTTCACTCATAAATCATCCATAACAGGATAGACAATAACTAACGCTTAATATCTCCATATAGCTCTCAAATATGAAAAATCTAATTTCAAACAGTGTTGGTGACTAAATTAAAATCAGTTTAAACCTGAACAATGAACTACATAATCACTCTTTACACATCAACATCAAATCTTCTAATACTTTACTTTCATTTCCAATTAGTCATGAAACCCACAGATTCTCTTTACAATCACAATAACAATCTCAGCTGCATAAGTAATTTACCAATTCATACACTTGTTCTATCCTCTTTTGATAAACATTTAATTTTCTCAAAGCCCCTGTTATTTCCTTGAACTCAGACCAAACAGAGATAGCATAGACAAATTCTAAAACTTTCAAAGAGCACAAAATTCATGACAGAACATCAAAAAGGCAAAGGAAAATTTGAGGAAATAAATGTCAAAGAACCATTCAAACAACAAGTCAAACAAACAGCTCCCATCAACTTTAATTCATGTTGAAAACCAATAACACTTCATTTTCCTTGCCTAACCAAACAGAACATAACTAGGCATCCTAAGGAAGTGAAGAAAATTCTATAAAATCAATTAATAAGAGCACCCAAACATACATCATAAAGAGTTAACTCTGACATTTTTCTTATGCTTAGAATCAAAATAATAAGAATAATAAGCCAAAATTTCGAATCACACTGTTAGAAGATTATTAGGAAATAATTATAGTATTAGGAAATACTTAGAGAATAAGAATATTATGTTTTTATTAGGTAATCATATTAGGTAAACTTGTAGGAGAAGTTTAGTGTCTTTTAGGAAATTTTTATATTATAAGTATGTAAGCACATCAATGAAATAATAAGAAGACTTTTATTTTTGTGAAACCCTTTTAGTTTTCAACATGGTATCAGAGCATAGGCTCTCTTTCTAGCCGCCCTAGTTCGTTTCTGGTCTTCCGGGTTTGGAGTACTGTTCACGTGAACAGTACCAGAGGTGTTTCAGTCTGTTTCGCTTTCTTCCAGCCCTCTTCTTGAGACACGCGCCATCCCAACAGAGTCGGAAGGCACCGGCGAACATTCCCCAAGTGGTCCGACCTCCTTCCGTCGCTTCACGCGCCTCCACGCGCCACCGTCTTATCCCCACGCGCCGCCGCCGTTTTCCGCCGGGATCTTCAGTTTTTCGCTGGCGATCATCCTGTGTCCTTTCCTGACCTTGATCTGGTTCTTGGTAGCTTCTGGTGAAGCTATTTTGTTGTCTTGTTGGAATTTTATTTGGTTTTCTGAATTGTCTTCTTGTGTTCAATGAGGAAAAGGAAAAAAAAAGGTGCTCTTGCGTTCCAGATTCTAGTTGTTTCAGACTTTTGGGTGTTGGTTTGTGCCTCTTGTGATATGGAGTTTGTGATCTTGATGTTATTTCCTTTGGTGGTTTGAATTCGGTATTTTGGAGTTGTCATCCCGTTCCGGTGGATCTCAGTGGTGATTGCATTCTGGTTTGTGTTGGGACGAGCTCTAGTTTGGAGTTGTCATCCCGTTCCGGTGGATCATAGTGGAGATTGCATTCGGGTTTGTGTTGGGACGAGCTCCAGTTTGGTGCCTGATTGACATGTTTTGGTTGCTCTGTGTTGAGCATTTTTGGAATTTCAGATTTCAGCTTTGGTTTTGCATCAAGTTCACTGATTAGTTGCTCATGGGGAGTGTTGAGTTTGTTTGTTTTTGGGATTATCTTTGTAACAAGTTGGATGCTCCAACTTGAGGGGGAGTGTTAGAAGATTATTAGGAAATAATTATAGTATTAGGAAATACTTAGAGAATAAGAATATTATGCTTTTATTAGGTAATCATATTAGGTAAACTTGTAGGAGAAGTTTAGTGTCTTTTAGGAAACTTTTATATTATAAGTATGTAAGCACATCAATGAAATAATAAGAAGACTTTTATTTTTGTGAAACCCTTTTAGTTTTCAATACACACAAACCCTTCCCAAAATCTCGCTTGAATCGGTCAACGTGAGAAGAAAATAAGAAAAGAAACTCACCTAAGGTTAACCCAATCTCCTTGTGCATTCCTGTAGTCCCTAGCCACTGCAAGTTGCTTCCAATTTCTGGAAGAAGAAGAGAAAAATGATTAAGTGAGAGAGTGAAGTTGAAGGACGAGTTTCAACCCAATAATCCCAAAACACAGCTTCAATCTTCTCAAGAAATCATTTTAATCAAGGAATAAGAGATGAAAACCGAGTTAAGAAGCTTACCGCGGCTTAACTATGGCTGGCCACACAAATTTCGCAGAGAAGAAAGAAGACGCAGAGAGGAAAACGTGAGCAGGCAAAGAAAGGAGTGAAGATGAGAGTGAGAATGAGAGTGAAGATGATGGGTAGTGAAGAAATGAAGAGAAAAAGTGATATGGGTGAGAGGGAGATTTTGAGGATGGTGATGGAGATGAAGTCAGTGAGAATGAAGAATGAAAGTGAGAAGATGAGAAAGCAGAGATGATGATGATGATAGGTCATATAAATGAATAAAGGTGTGGTTGGGAAAATTTTGAAGAAATAAAATAGAAAAGAAAATAGGAGATATTTGTAATTGAGTGGATGGGATTTAAAGGGAAATATTGGATTGGATAAACATAAATTTGGGAAAGATATTTTGAGTCCTAATATGATTTCTCTACATATATTTTAGTTCCCAAATTTATTTCTAAAATTTCCTAAATACTAAATAATACCCCAACATTCCAAATATTGCCTTATTTATTCTCTTAGAAATTTGGGGTGTTACAATGACCAACAAAATAAATTCCTATAACTTCCTTTCCTTCATACAAAAAAAATTAACTTTCTTTCTAAAAAATTTAGGAATTAAACTAATTTATTTTATATCTAAAATTTAGGATATTATAATTTTAAATGAAAACAACATTCTAAATTACTTTTTGTCCACTCCCGTTCTATAACACATTCTAAATAAAGATTTTTTTTGCTAAATAAATAAATATTTCTAAAATACTACCTATAGAACATTGGGTTAAGGGTCAAATCTAACACTCTACTATTGTCAAAAGTTCATCCAACATAAACAAGAATTCGATGGCTCAAATGTAGCACACATCTTTTTAAAAATGGCTCAAATCTAGCATTTCTGTCAACTTTAACGGGTTTGACCGTTAAGTTTGACTTGACCATGCCACGTCACCCGCCACGTCAACCAGTTTTGTCATGTGGCCAGCCACGTCACCCGCCACGTCACCCAATAATGGATAGTGAGTGGGCCCATTGGGTGACGTGGCATGCCACGTGGCAAAACTGAGTGACGTGACGGGTGACGTGGCATAATCAAGTCATAAAATATTTCTAAGTATTTTCTTTCACCTATAATGGATTTGACCCTTAACCCTTAACCCTAGAGTGCTAGATTTGACCCTTAACCCTAGAACATTCATAAAATATTCCTAAGTACTCCCTCCGGTCCTAAATATAGGACCTAGATGACTTTTTTGAAAAATCCTAAAAAAAGCAAAAAATAGGTTAATTATAAATTGATTTACCTAATTTTTTCTCTTAAACTAGTTTATTTTACCTATAAGCTAATGTATAATCTAAAAAAATATCAAATATGTCATGATTTAATAACCTATTTCGCAACCTTAATCTTTCCAAAAAAAAGTTATCTAGGTCTTATATTTAGGACCGGAGGTAGTATTTTCTTTCACCTATAATGGATTTAAAACCTTAACAAATTCCTTGAAAATATGTTAATCTTTCTAAATTCATTTGCAACACTTTTAAATGTTAAGTAACTCATTAACTCATTATTTCTTTTTCTGAAATTTCTAGCAATTAATTTTTATTACATTTTTAATTTGATTTACAATTAAAAATTCAGAATGTTACAATAACAAGTTGGGGGAGCGAGGGAGAGATAGAGAAAACTGTGGTGGTGTTTAATTATGCTTCTGGATTCACTTTTTTTTTGGTCGAGAGCTTCTGGATTCACTTGATAACCACAAAAATTTGTCACTAATTATTAATTCTTGCAACAAAATATTTCTTATGCAAAAAAATCAAAATATTATTTCATTGCGCTCTATCTAGTTTGTTTGTGCAACATTTCATTCAATGTTTGCTCCACAAACAGTCCTCCATCTATTACGTACAAAATCGTTCTTTACTCAATTGTTTTCTAATAGGCAAAATAATTCATCATTTTAAATTACTGTGTCAAAATATCTCTTCCGTACAAGTGGTACAACACACGTGAGATTTAACAAGTTAACTAAACCATGCGTAGGAAGTTGAGGATTCAAATCTCCCAGTAGCCATTATTTAGACAATTTGCAATGGCACAAAAGGCTAGAAGAGGAAACAAGTCACTTATAATTTTTTTTTAAAAAAAAATCAATAACAACAACAGAATTTTTTCTCCACTAAAATCTGTCGGGAAATTTACCAACATAATTTATCGACGAAATTAACACACTGAAATGGGTGATATAGAAGCGAAATTTCATCCCTAGAGTAATTAGAAATGGTGAAATTAGTGACAAAATTCAATCCACTGGTAATTCTGTCAAGAAATTCAATTCCATCGCTAATCCATTGGGAAAAAAATTATGGGTAGTAATTACTTGTTTTTAGTGATTATTGATCAAAACATCTCGTTAAATAACTTTACCAATCATTAATTCTCTTTGATCTATCTCTCCCTTTGTGGAATGACAACACACCATTTGATTGACTTCCCTTATAGGCGCACTTAATAATTTTCTTATTTGAATGTGCCCAAATTAAATCACAATAGGAAATTTTCTACCTTTTTCTCCACAATCAATGTTATCTCGATTTTTCCTCGGACATGTAGCACCGCAAGTGCACGGGTCGCGCCAAGTAATAAAGTAGTTAGTAAAGATCGTTCCCCACAAGGATTGAGATACAAATACGGTCAAACAAGAGGCTTTGTCATTTAATTAAGTTGAGCTAATCAAATATTGGTTGAGAAATTAACAACTAAAACTATTGATTGAAAGTAGAAAATAGATGCTAAAAGTGATTCTTTACTTTAAAGTTGAAATGCAACCTAGGATTATTTATCCCCCTTGTATCTTGTAACCTTTAATTCAACTCCTCCCCTATTTGCTTTAATGTTTATATATGTGTTAACTTAAGGTTCTAAAGTACTTGCAAACACTCCGTCGAGTCAAGAACAAGTGTTTAATTCCATTAATCATGCAATCTCTTGTCACAATTAATAAAACCGAATTTCTTAGTTTCAACCCTAATGTGGCTATGTGAGGCTAATAAGTATATGTTTATCTTATTAACAAAATCATTCATTTGTCATACAAATTTCAAGTTCTCACACTATTTTACTCAAGTTGTACATTTAACCTAGCTCCCTCAAGTCATAAGTCAAATGAACATATCAACTAAATGGTGATTAATCGCTTAGAGGCATTAGGGCTAGAGTAAAATAAACACATATATATATATATATACACATTAATCACAAAAGGATAGGAGTTTTAAAGAGTTACTCCATACAAGGGTTCAAAATAATCCTAGATAAATGAGTTTAGCTACTCATAGTCAATATAAAAGCACAAATACAAAGTGAGAGTATAGCCATAAATGACATGAGAAAGGAAAGGAAGATGATGAAGAGGAAGAAAACCAAATGGTTGGAGCTCCAAATCTCTTCCAAAGCTCCAAACTTTGCTTCAATCTCTTCAAAGTCACAAACCCTAGCACACCCACAAGCTTCCAAGTCTCCAAAAGTCAGAACCCCCTGCCCTTTTCATTTTCTTGCTTTTAAACACTCATTTTCGAGTGAAAAATGGTGATGTGGCAGTTTTAATGCGACCATGCCGCGGCTCAGTAAAATGGACTACAATCATGCCGCAGCAACGTTTTTCCCTGTAACTGAAGTTCAATTGGGCTGCGGCACAGAAGTTCAACATCTAATCATGCCGCGGCTCAGTTCTGTCTTGATGAAGATTGATTTCTTCCCATGCAAATATGTTGCTCCAATGTGCTTTGACATCATTTCATTCATCTTGGCTTCACACCTGACCTGACTTTAATTTCCTAAACACATTTGCTTTGCAAAACACTTAACTTAAATGATTAGCTTACCAAAATATTCACAATCACTTAACAAATGTGATACCAAAAATCATGAATCAATTAGCATTTAAATCAAAAGTGTATGCAAAAGAACATGAATCATGCTAAAGCTGACTGTGAAATTCCTCCAAGAAGAATCTTCAAGACTTTCAAGAATTTTCAAGGCCAATAGGCTTTGATTATCACAAGATTTTTCAAGAACTAGTTTGGGATGGAGGTTAGAAAGAGCGAAGGAGGGAGTGATGGTGAGCTATCAGAGCAATTGGGAGAGAGAAAACAGGAGGGGATGCCTAAAAGAGGTTTAAATGTCTCTTTTAAGGATAAGTTGCTGCAAGTGGAGGGCTCAAGTTTCTCAGTTGATTCTCGTGGTTGTGGTGTGTTTGAGGATGCATGGCGTGAATATCTAGATAACTTGAAAGGTTTCTTTGACGGGAAATCCTTAGATGGGGAAAATTCTGGTGGAAGAAGTGAAGAAGAAGAGGATTCTTTGCCTACTTTGACATTTTCTAGGGAGCAATATGAAAGATGGTGTGCTCCTTGGCGAAAATCTTTAATTGTTAGATTGTTGGGGAAATCTATGTCTTTGTGGAATATGCAATCCAGACTTCTTAGGCTTTGGAAGACGAAGGAGAAATTCACGGTGCGAGATATTGGGAACGATTGCTTTGTGGTTTCTTTCTTGTGTGAAGAAGACATGGAATATGTGTATATGGAGGGGCCTTGGATGTTGGCCGATCACTATTTGGTGGTACAGAGATGGCAACCAAATTTTGATCCTTTAGATGAGAATTATCATCGCAAGATAGCAACATGGATTCGTATTCCTGTCCTTCCTTTAGAATTTTTTAATGCAGAGAGCCTCCATATGATTGGAAATCTACTGGGTAAAACTTTGAAGGTGGATTCTAGAACTTATCTTACTGAAAGAGGTAAGTTTGCTAGAATTTGCGTTGAATTGGATTTGGATAAGAAGCTTTGGCCAGCGATTCGTATTTTCGGGAAAGAACTTATAGTGAAATATGAAGGGTTGCATAAAATTTGCTTTTGTTGTGGTAAATATGGTCATTGTCGGGAGGTTTGTCCGGAGAAAGATTTGAGCATGACCTCTCGTGTCTTTGATAATAATGATGAGGTTAAACTTTCATCGCTTATGGAGGTAGTGAAGAATGAAAGTATAAAGGGGTTAGGAGGTCATTTGAATGAGGTGGAGAATCATTCGGAGCGCGTGTATGTGGAGGCAGGCGAAGGAGAGACTCACCAGTTGCAGAGGTTAGGGGAATGGAACTTAGTTAGAAAGTCAACGAAAAAGAGGAGGAATGTTCAGCCGAAAGATACGAAGAAGAAGAGATCCGTGTCGATTGTTATGGATAGAGCGAAGATCATGGGTTCAGTTAGAAATTGGAGAGCTAATGATGGGGAGAATATTCTTATTTCTCAGCGAAGGAATAATTTGAAATCTGATGGTAATAATGGGCGTTTAAGGGAGTCAGTTATTGATTTACAAATGTTTGACTTTTCAACCACCAATCCCGTTAAAAATGCTCAAGGATTAAATGATAAAAAAGAGTGGGTCCCAAGATCATATAGTGAAAGAAAGGAGGGATGGAGGCATGTGTATAAGAGAAAATTATGTTCTTTATCTTGTAAGAAGTTAAATTCAACATCTAATTCAGTGGTCACTAATGATATGAATGAGACCAAGAATGCTTTTGGAGTTTTAATGGATTTGGAGGAGGAATCGAATAATGAGGGAGAAAGATTTATATTATTATCTTGTAATGAGAGTTTGTTGCCTTCATCTTCTAATGTTGATAATATTCTACATGCTCAGGTGAGTGGTTCTTTAGAAAATGTTAATGGTGGTTGTGAGAACCACAATCTCAATTCAATGATTCTCCAATGAATGTTATTTTCTGGAATTGTAGAGGGGTTGGAGCAAGATCTTTCCCAGGATTAATAAGAGAATTACAGTATAAGTATAAAGTAGACATTGTTTTATTGTTTGAGACTCGTTGTGGAGGGGTGAAAGCAAAGAAGATAATCTCTAAGATGGGATTTAATGGCTCATATGTTGTTGACGCTCAAGGGTTTAGTGGAGGTCTGTGGGTGTTATGGCGTGATGAGAGTTGGGCTGTTAGTATAATTAGTTCATCTGAGCAATGTGTTCATTTGAGATTTGATCATAATGGGGAGAAATGCTTAGTTTCTGCGGTGTACGCAAGCCCTTATTATGTGAAAAGAAGGAGTTTATGGAGAGAGTTGGAGGAGTTTGGTAATGAGGTGGAAGGTCCGTGGTGTGTAGGAGGAGATTTTAATGCTATTTTATTTGAGAATGAACGACGGTCTACTAGGAAGGAGTATTCTTTGGTGGATAAGGATTTTTCTAATTGGTATGGGGAGTCCGGTCTATCTCATATTCATACTATGGGGTCTTTTTTTACTTGGAGTAGAGAGGGTTGTGAGAGCAGACTGGATCGTATTCTAGCAAATGATATGTTTATGGATAGATTCACTGAAGCTAAAACAACAGTTTTGTATAGTTTCAAATCGGATCATAAGGCTTTGTTATTGACGATGGAGGTGTCTCATTGTTCGGTTGCTTTTGAACGACCTTTTAGGTTTGTGGCTTCATGGTTGTTACATAATGATTTTAATGAATTTATGAAGCGGGTATGGGATAAAAATTTGTCATGGTCCCAAAATGTGAATGTTTTTACCCAGCAAGTGGAGGTGTGGAAGACGGAGGTATATGGTCATGTGGGAAGAAGAAAGAAACAAATTCTTGCTAGGCTTGATGGTATTAGTAGAAGTTTAAAGAATCAAGGTTCTTGGTCTTCTCTCTCTCAGCTTCAGAAAGAACTATGGCAAGAACTAGAGACACTAATTCTGCAGGAAGATATTATGTGGGCTCAAAAGGCAAGGTGTGAGTGGTTTTATTTAGGGGATAAAAATTCGAAATATTTTCATCGAAGGGCGAATGCAAGGAGGAGGATAAATCGTATTGAAGCTCTCAAGGGTGAGGATGAAGAGTGGATATTTGATGTGGATCAGATAAAGAATGTAGCTGTGAATTTTTATCATATGCTTTTTTCTGAAGATCGTGCGCATAGGGATGTGTTGAATGTTGATGTATCTTATCCTATGCTTACGGAGAGTGTTATTAGTAATATGAATATTGATGTGAAAGAGGTGGAAGTTGAGACTGCTTTGAAGAGTATGGGCCCTCTTAAAGCTCCAGGTCCTGATGGTTTTAATCCTTTATTCTTTCAAGCTCAATGGAAACAGGTTAGTGGAAATGTTATTGATTTTGTGCGAAAGGTGTTTGAGAATCCTTGTTTGATTAGGGAGGTTAATCAGACTTTTCTTGTACTTATTCCTAAAGTCCCAAACCCAGAATTTATAAGAGATTTTCGTCCGATTAGCCTTTGTAATGTGATTTAAAAATTGATAACGAAAATCATAGTTAATCGGATTAAGCCTGTTATGTCGACTATTATTTCCCCTAATCAGTGTAGTTTTGTTCCGGGACGTTTGAGCTCCGACAATATTATTGTTGCTCAAGAGGTGATCCATACCATGAAAACTATGAAGGGAAAGAAAGGTTTTATGGCTGTAAAAATTGATTTGGAGAAGGCGTATGATAGAATTAATTGGGAATTCGCTATTAATTGTTTAAGGGAGGTGGGTATTCCGGAGAGCTTGATCTTCTTGATTCAGGAGTGTATATCTTCTCCCTCTATGCAACTATTGTGGAATGGTAGTAAGTCAAATGTTTTTAATCCTTCCCGAGGTATTAGACAAGGTGATCCTTTGTCTCCGTTTTTATTTGTGATTTGTATGGAGAAGTTGGCTCATTTGATTCAGTCAAATATTTCATCTGGAAACTGGAGACCAATTCGTCTTAATAAAGGGGGACCACCATTATCTCATTTGTTTTTTGCTGATGATTTGATTATTTTTGCTGAAGCTCGTTTAGACCAGGTACAAGTGATTAAAGATTGTCTTAATGTGTTTTGTGATGCTTCGGGTCAAAAGATAAATGAAGGAAAGACAAGAGTTTTCTTTTCTCGCAATATTAATCATAATATTAAATCTCAACTAAGTCATAGTTTGGGATTTAATATGTCTTCTGATTTGGGTAGATATCTTGGGGTTCCTCTTCATCATGAGAGGGTTTCTAAGTCAATGTATCAATTTACGGTGGATAAGGTAAAACAAAGATTGGCTAGCTGGAAGTGTCATTCTTTGTCTCTGGCAGGGAGGAATACTCTTATTAATTCAGTGGCTTTGTCTATTCCTAATCATGTGATGCAAACGTCTATTATTCCTGTTGCTTGTTGCGATGAGATTGAGAGGAATGCCCGGAATTTTTTATGGGGTTCAACAAGTGATAAGAAGAAAGCTCATTTGGTGGCGTGGGACAAAGTTTGTTATCCTAAAGTGTGTGGTGGATTGGGTCTTCGTCATGCTTCTCTTCAGAATAAGGCTTTTATGATGAAAGTGGGATGGGGGTTGGTGAATAATAAGGATGCATTGTGGGCCCGAGTAATTAGAAGTAAATATAATTGTGGTCAAGATTTGATCCCTATTATACGAGCAAAGAAGCCGGGGTCAAGAGTGTGGAGTGGAATTAAAGCTGTTTGGGAGAATGTTAAGAATGAGATTGAGGTTGTTCACAGGAATGAGGAGTATAAAGTTAGATGGAAGCTTGAGAGGAGTGGGATGTTCTCTATCAGATCAGCATATACGAAAGTTGCTGATTTTAATGCTCAGGAGGATCAATGTTGGAGGAACATTTGGAGGCTCAAGGTCCCTCAGAGATGTAAAATGCAGATGTGGTTTTTTATGCATGATAGACTTCCTACTAATGAGAGGTTGCTTGAATGGAGAATTCATCCAGATGGTTCTTGCGCGTCGTGTCATTCGCAGTTGGAATCAACGGTACATGTGATAAGAGAATGTGGTAATGCTAAAGAGGTTTGGCTTAACTTGGGAATCTCTTTTGCAAATAAAGAATTTTGGGAAAGTAATTTACATGATTGGTTAAGGAAGAATGTGAAGATGCGTAGAGGGTATGGGATGGATAACTGGAATGAAGTTTTTTGTGTGTCTTGCTGGTTGATTTGGAGAAGAAGGAATGAAGTGACCCATAATAATGAATGTTCAAGTGTGTATGAAGCCGTAGCAGAGATCAAAGGCATTATTAGATGTATGCATAGGGCGAAATCTGTCTTGCCCAATTTAAGGATGTAGGTTAATTTTTGTTTGTATTTTCCTTCTTTTTATCAAAAAAAGAACATGAATCATGCTAAAAAGCATGAATTCTAAGATATTAACAATGATTATTGTAGATTTCTATCTTTTATTCACATATTTATCTCAATATTCTCGTCTTTTTACCAAATTTAAATAAATATAAATGATCAAGGATAGTAACCATATTTTAAATACATACTCCTATACAATAAAAATAAATCCTCTTTCACCGAGTGACATTTTTTTTTTGACAATATAATTTTCCTTTAAATTAGACATTAGAATCAGAAATTTCACACAAACAAAAACCAAAAAAGGCGGTATCTAGCTACTAACGGCCAAAAGCTGTCTCGTGTACTAAAGATACAAATAGACGAGTGTATTTATTGAAGAAGGCCGAATCACAACAATTACAAACAGGAACCGGATTAGAGAGAGGTGTGTGAAATAATCATTAAGCAACGATCATGAAACGTGAAAGAAAGATGATAGATGATGATGATGAAGAAGATGATTATGATGGCTATGGCCATAGAGGGAAAAGAATGAAGACTGAAAATGGAACATTTCTTCATCACGACCAGAGTGAGAGACATCATCATCCAGTTTCTTTTTCATTCTTTGGGAGTTCCGATCAGAACGAAGATACCGAGATGCATGAAGCTGAAGAGAGTGAAACAACACACATAAGTGATCAAGAATCCATTCAAGAGCCTCCAAACAAAGGTTATAATAATAAAAGACCTGAACTAGTTAGTTATTTAACGCGTCTACTTCATTCTGATAGTATCAAATAATCATTGACTTGGCTAGACTTCCGTCATTTTCTGCAGTTCCTGTAAAATTTAACATTCTCCCCAAACAAGAGCACGAGGATGAGAACTTTGAAAAGATATTCAAGAATTTTCAAGAGGTTGACAAATTCATAGCGACTGCTATACTAACATATAGACGTTGCTTGGAAGTGCATGATGCTATTATTAAAGGAAGAATTAATGTTCTTGAGGGTCCACTTCAAATTGAAAAATACTTTGGGCCTTTATATATTTGGTGCATTAAGCTTATATTTGAAGATCATAGTCATCTAGTTCTGGACATAATGAGCAAGAATCCAACTAAGATCTTGCCTGTAGTTATGAGAATCCTTAGAAAGAAACATCAGGAATGCCTAAATTATCGTTTAGATAACAGAAATGGTTGTGTTAAAATTTATGCTGCAATCCTTCGCAAATTACTTGGAGACATTATTCAAGAAAGTGAGCAAGAATCCATTGTTCAAGAACCAGGAGACGAAGATGGTGAAGGCTTCCAAGACCATAATGAAAACGATTTTTCTGATTCTGGTGATAATATACGTTGTATGAATGGGAAAGAATTGCTCATTTTTCCTAACACAAAGCGAAGGAATCATCAGAATCATGAACAAATAATGAAGATTATGTTGGAGTTGGATGATGTCATAGAGATACTTTTAAAAGCATATGAGCGTTGCTTTCAAGTGTATGATAGCATTACCGAAGGAAAGATTAATGTTCAGGATGGGTCATTTCAAATTGAAAAACACTTTAAGAGTATACATTTATGGTGCTTCGAGCAGATTGACAAACAATATGATGTTCAAGTTTCGGAATCGGTACAAAACAATCCAATTAGGGCTTTGCCTGACATTATGAGCACCCTAAAAATGCTGTATGAGGAATTATGTGATTTACGTTCAGAGGGCAGAAGAAACTATCAAGGACTACATGTTTGTCTTGATCTGCTTCCACTGGATTTATGAGATTAATTATGGTATGTATGTGTATTCATTATATTTTCTTCTTTCCTTGGTGCCTGAGTTGGGAGATTGAAATTTGGGATACTATACTTGGGATAGGAAAGATGTATGTGATCGGAACAAGGTGCTTTTTTTCTTAATATTTACACATATTAGGCAAGACTGCAAGCAGAATGCATTTGTTATATGTTATCTTTAGAAGTATTATATGCATTACTTTTTTAATTGTGTCTATATGAAAACTGTGATCATTATAAGGTGAAGGCATGATTTGATGGAGAGAGGTTAGAGTGTGATACTTCAATTTCTTTTTCTTTTTCTTTTTCTTTTTGATAGGTATCTCCACCCACGTGTCAAGTAATTAAAACTAATCCTATTTTGCTAAAGTGTTGGATTTTCTTGTGGTGATGATTAGAAGTTTGAAACTGAGTTCAATGTGGTTAGCTTAGCTAAGGGAGGGACTTAGAGGTTTATCAATTAAGAAATGGGGGTTATGAGGTCTAAAGGAAATGGAGTGTATTGAGTAAATTATTTATATTTACTTTAAGTTTCATATTTTTTAATAAAAGGCCACTTAATTTTTTCCCTAAGGGAAAATGCAATATTTGAATTAATAATATCATTTTGTTTTTATATTAAAAAACACAATTCTTAAAAAAACCAAGATAAACAAAATTGAATGTTTTTCAAAATCTTTGAAGATAAAAAAAAGGTAAAAAGAACTATTGCGTGCTGGTGTCCTGAGAGATCTAATATGAAATGCTATCTTATTTTTTTAAAAAAAAAACAGGAAAGCTGCATGAGAGATGGATCATATGAAAGAAAGGTAGATGAGGCCAGGACAATTAGATGAAAGGAATGTAGATTAAACTTTAAAAGTTTTGACTCATGAACTTTGAAATTGATAGTTTTGGTGCATAAGCTTTAAAATGGATCGTTTTAGTTTATCAACTTTCGGTTCAATTTGGTATTGGTCCATAAACATTAAGTTAATTTAGGTTTTGGTTCTTGACAATTTTTAGTTTTAAAAAGCGAGAGGACTAAGAATGAAACTAACTGAAAATTCAGGGGCTAAAATAATTAATTTGAAGTTCAGACACCAAGACGGAAATTATTAAAAGCATACAAATCAAAATCATAAATTTTAAAGTTCAAGGACTAAAACAAAAAATTATTTAAAAGTTCTAGAACCAAAAGTTGTATTACCCATGAACAAATGTAAAGTTCTTTTCAATGGAAGTTTTTTTTTTTTATAAAAAAAGGAGATTTTATAGATAGAGTCTGGAAGAGAGTCATCTTTCGAGGGTAATGGTTTAAATTGAAATTTTGAAATGTGAGTTCGATTATTTACAACTGACAGAAGTTCAATAGGTTTTGTATAATATAACCAAACATTGTTTAATCCTCTCCCTCCCTCCCTTCCATATGATTACATTATAGTAAATGTCAACCTATTCAAAATCGGTGTGTTCTTTGTTTTGACAGTATCTGAATTATAATGTTTGATTGTAAGAATAAAAGAAACGAGGGGTGGGTTAGAAAGTTATATATTTGGTAGTGCATATATTTTGAATAAGTACGTACTATTCCTTGGAAATAGATTGGTTTTCTTGTCTTTTAATAAAACTAGGACGGCTCCCCGCGCGATGCGCGTGTTAAACATTTTATTCTCTATGGGTAAAAAATGGTAAATAATAATATACTATTATTCAATATAATCTGTAAGTAGTCCCTGTCAACAACACAAATAATTATCAATGTCAATGCCATAGCAACAGACTAAAAAAATTGTACAAAGCAGCAAAATGTGTCATAGGGAAGAGTGGAAGGTCCCAAAAAAAGAGTAATAGGGAAGAGTATGGAAGGCCACATATATAGTATTGAGTAATCACTGTTAATGCACATTGGAATATATAAAGTTCTGGTCAAGCCAAACTCATGAGTTAAACATCACTCCATAATACATTACTAACTAAAATATGAACTAAATTTACAACTCAATTGCAATTAAATGAGAAAGAAGTGGCAGAAATAACAATAAACCGATACTAAAATAGTCCAATAGACCTCAAAAACACAAATACCGTTGATTAAGAAAACAAATGGGTCACAGCATCGCCCAGCCAACATCCTTCTACATCGCTGCATATGCCAAATTTGAACATAATAATTAGCTATAATTTAAACAAACCCAATGCAGGTAAAAGGTAAGTCTATACTAAAAATAAATCTATCCTTATGTAGTAAATAAACAACGTGGGAATTATCATAATAAAATTTATTAGGCTTACCGTTCACATTACGAAAAACTTCCTTATAGACAACATTTTTAGTATGACCCTGAATTCCTGTGTCGGTGTTTGAAACATATATATGCAAACCATCAATGCTTTTAACACGGGATAGAGCAACATACAATTGACCATGCGAGAATACCGGTTTTGACAGGTAAACACCCACTTTTCTCAATGATTGCCCTTGACTTTTGTTTATTGTCATTGCAAAACTTAGATCAACAGGGAACTGGCGCCTGCGCAGGCGAAAAGGCCACCTACTTTCGGAGGGATTCATATCCATTCTATGTATTAAGATCCTTTGATTTGGATGAGACCCATTTAATGTTATTGCCTCAATGACATTTTTACCCAATCGAGATACAAGCAACCTAGTGCCATTGCAAAGCCCAGAAGTCTGGTCAATATTCCGCAGTAACATGATGTGAACACCAACCTTTAAAGAAAGTATATGGGGTGGCAAACCGGAACTACTAATGGAGTTTAGAAATTCAGAGGTATATAAATTCTCAGAGACAGCAATGTCATCTGAAGAGCCACAAATAGAATCACAACTATGATAATCATAAGCGTCACCAACAAAAGAAGAGCACATATAGTCATTTATATTTTTCACCATTTCTATTGTGGGAGAAAGAATTGCTCGATCATTGAAATACTCACAATTGTTAAAATTTCTTTGTAGATTAGCATAAACTAAGTCAACAATTGTCTTGATTGGATTTGTTGATTCAGGTATTAGTAATTGAGGTGGAATAGCTATATCACTAATACCATCAGTTGACAGATCTAATCGCCCCTCTCCCACATCAAGAAGCCAATTGCTAAACCATTCAATTCTTTCCCTGTCTTGTGATGAGGCACCTAAATGTAAGCGCATATTTTGCTTTAGTTCTAAAATTTGACAGTGTGCCCATAAGGGCGACGAATTTATGCAAGAATCAACCACCGAAGCACGAGAGCCTTTAGGTAAAACTGGTAGAATTTGGCGAAAATCACCACCCATGACGATGCATTTACCACCAAAAATTCTATCCACCTTCATTATATCTCTGAAAGTTCGATCCAATGCTTCAACACAAAATCGCTGAATCATTGGAGCTTCATCCCATATTATAAGCTTAGTCGCTTGAATCAATTCAGCAAGTTCTGATCTTTGATTAATTGCACACATCGAACTATCATGTATTACCAAAGGGATAGCAAATCGAGAATGAGCAGTACGTCCTGATGGCAATAGCGTTGCAGCAATACCACTAGAAGCAACAGTTAACACAATCTCACCCCTTGCTCGTATCGTTGCCGCTAATGCATTCCACAAGAATGTCTTCCCAGTTCCCCCATACCCATTTACAAAGAAGAAGGAATGCTTCGCTGAATCAATAGAAGCCATGATTTCATCAAAAGCAAATCTTTGCTCAACATTAAATTCACGACAAAGCTTCAATGATGTCCTTCGCATAACCTCCCTATCATATGATAATTCCTGTTGTATCATTGAGTTCCCTAAATTTAACAAATGATCAAGGGAAGGAGCATGTAGCCCTGGAAAGTTGGACAATGTATTCCCACTCAAATTTAATAAAATTTCAATCTCATGTAATGCCCGGCTTTCCTTAACACTGGGATTAACTACAAATTCTGGAAACAAACTAACGTAAAATTAGTATCTATATACAATAGTTAATAAACAAAGCGAAATTAAACCATTAAAGTTACATACCGGCTCGATTGGGATTTGAATGTGATTCATAAAAGAGATCTTCAGACAAGATTGTGCTACAAGCAGACCAAATAAATCCAGGTCGTTGTACAGAACCTGACAACAACATGTTCACAAATAATTTGCGCAAAGCATTTCCAGTGGACCAATTAGCAGCCTCCTCAATTGCACTAATGAATTCGCGATCATCTTCTAATAGCCCTAGTGCATCACATGCAGCTCTATAACTTTCATATATTTTTCCATTGATTGTTCTAATATCCTCAAATGACTTTAGACCCTTAACCTTTGTCAGGAGAATACGAAGATAATATAACTCACCAGATCTTGGAGACGCATTAGAAATACGGCCTATTGCAAATTTTTTAGTTTTCCTTTTTTGCCATTTGCGAGATTCTTTTACATATACATAATGTTGTGGGAATTCACCGTAAGTAAGAGAGGCGGCAAAAGAGTCACAAGAATTTACTTGCATCCAAGATAGGAACTGTGACTCACAAACACGAGGCTTATCTAACAAATCAGAGACATTGTCATGTTCAGAATAAACAACGAACTGCTTATTAGGTAAGTGAAAGCTCAAACGGACAACAGGAGGAAACCGATGGTGAATCTCGAACCCAAATAAACGCCATGCACTTTCACATGCAGAGATATATCTACAGTTATAGTATTGTTGAATCTCATCGAACAAAACCCCGCCTGGGTGATCATTTGCCTTGTAGATACCTGCAATAACCCTGTCGTTTCCCTTGCTAATATACTTGAATAAGTATTTAATTGCACGCGATTGATTGCACTTTTCAACATTAATGTGTGCTTGAAACATCAATAGCAAAGTTGGGTTATAAGGAACAACAAAGCGATTGTCCAATTCAACACCCCTAACCTCAATAATTCTTCCATCATCTCTTCTCCTATATGTAGGATACCCATCGGCATCAATTGTTGTTTCTGATACAAATTTCTTAGGAAAATGCTTAGTACATTTCCTATCTTTCATGCAAGGAGAATCCTTAAAAGCATACCCACAAGGTCCATGAACCATAAACTTTTTAACCAAGGCATAAAGGACAGGAGAAACACTCTCATCAGGAATTTCAGCAGTGATGAACTTATCAATTGTATGAGAAGATGTAATTTTGTCTTGTGATTTTAAAAACAAAAGGATGTGAGCATGAGGCAGACCTCTCTTTTGAAACTCCACAGTATAAACATCTGCATAAAAAAATTATTCCATTGGAAAAATGTTCACATGTTAAATAAACAAAGAGGGGAAACAAAAATACCTCCACGTACAGCTCCAAAGAATTTTTCCTCTTTCAAGAACTTAATCAATGCTTGCAACTTTAGCCTAAAAATCCTAGTCAAAATTTCAGGCCTATTTGACGGAGCAACAGAGTGTTTCCTGCAAAATCTGCTAATTTCTGGCCAATTTGGATTACATGTGAATGTGAGAAAGATATCTGGATATCCAGCCCAACGACATATTGTCATAGCATCTTGATAATTTTGTAACATGTATCTACTACCACCAGTAAAGGAAGATGGCAAAATAATTCTTTTCCCGGTAGCTGATGCACTTTCTTCGCCACTTACAAGTGCATCAGCTGAACCCTGATATAACTCTGCTCGAAGATCTTTTTGATGAGTTTTATACCAATGTAATCGTTGAGACTCAACCATGGTATATGCATCAACAATAACTTGCTGAAGTAACCTATTAGCATGCAATAACATTGATACCTCATGTTCCCTAACCATAAGCCGAAAAGCAAAGAATTCACGTATGCTAACTCGTTTACGTTTTTTGGTTGCATTGAGTGTGTCATCCCTATGCTTAATATCGTCACGATACCCATCTTCACCATAGGGAAATAACAGAGGATATTGAAGAGGCAGATAAGAGGCATGAAGTTCATTAATTCTTTTTGGAGGCCCATCCTTTGACTCCACTATAATATCGCGCACATTAAAACTCATATCTATATCTCCAACAATTAGCGCCGCTACCTCTGATGCTGTAGGGATATTATACAATCTACCATCATGTCTTCGCGAGCTTAACAGACAAAGTTTAAAATCAGCAGAGGGATTATTAGCAATATGGGTAGCAGCACATCTATACTGTTTAACAAAGGGATTAACTGCATCCAGTGTCCTTTTTATTTCATCGATGACTTCAACGTCAATCCCATTGTCTCGTCCATGCTTGCTGCAAGCAATTACTAAATTTTCAAGGGAAAAACTTATATTCATAAAATTTCAATATTGAAAAACTCCTTAAAAAATACCTTACTGCTTGGACGCGATTATGAACCTCGTTCTCAGTGTCATATACATACAGCTGTGAATAAATTGGCTTTCCCCCTTCAGGCGGCAAAAGACTACCAATAGAATGATAATTCATTCCAGATAAAACAAAACTATATGGGGCTGCACCACTATTCAAGGAATGTTGAATTTTTCCACCCATTGAAGTGAAGGAGAACATATTATTATATTGGCGTATATTTGAATGAAATTTTTTGGACTTGATATCTGTCTTTTCAAAAAAAAGCTTATATAAAGATGGGGGAGGTGGATTGAGGTAAGGTAGTTGAACTTTTCCTTGCAAACAACACATAGAAAAAATAGTTTTCGTGCGTCTCTTAGTATCTTTCTTGATTCTTTCATTATACCAAAATAGCCCACCGCAATAATCACAACTATGATTTTGGTCACCCTCATCCAAATATGCTGAAAAACAAAATTTTATCATGTTATTGAAATAAAAAAGATAATGACGACACAACTTGTTAAATATAATGAAAAGTATAGGTGTAATAACAAAAATTCATGTCAATTAAAATATCTCTAGCATGTCTAATAACACTTCACGGATAAAAAAAGAAGAAAAAATATGGCTCAACATAGGAACACTATTCTTCTTTTGAATAAAATTACAGAGAAACACAAGAACCATCGGCATGATTTGTCAAAAATCTACAAACAAATTTTTCCAAATATTGACGTCATTTAGAATCACTAAAAAATAGAATTGGCAATACCTACGGTAGTCCGCTCTGCCCAGTTACAAAGGTGATGGTTATTATTGGAGGAATCAGCTCCTGTCAATTTTAAAACATTCTAATGAATCAAAACAATAAGGAACCTTGATCTACCGCATTTTCGGTATATAATTACAGTGGTATAAACAATACTCGGTGGAAAAGGAACCTGCATCTTCATCAGAAGACGATGAGCGATCAGAATCAACCATAACTTCTTCATAATCCAAGTTAAATGTCACATCATTGTAATCAACATTTTGTGCTGCAAAAAAAACTTTGCTCTTGGGTCAAAGCACAGTTTGATTAAACAAATAATTAAAAAAATATTCCATATGTCACAGATTTTGGAGATGCCGAATTATTCAGACAATTTACCAATGTCACTCAAATTGCCTACAGTTTGACTTCGACACCCAGCCTGTGAAATGTCATTTTCATAACCTATATATGTAAATGAAACAACTAAATTAGTTTTAAAATAACAGCATGACAACTACAAGGACTAAATAGAACAATAGGCTCTAATGAGTACCACACGTCTTAACATTAATCACCAGGATTTTATATAATTATAATAGATTAAACAGAACTACAATATGATAATAATTACAAAGGGAATTAATAGCATATAAACATTAGGCAACTAAAAAAAATGATGCAGTTAATACCGATTTCCCAGTGCATGTCACTTCTCCACGAGGAAGTGCAATCTAGCTGCTGCCGTGGTGAAATAATGTTCCCTTCATCTGTCCTCATATTTAACACACCTTTTAATCTCCTGCTCCTCCTCTTGTATATATTTTCAGGGTCAATGACCTTATCTATGTTGTCTACGTATATGATGAATCAATGAGTGAAGGCACAACTGTAATAATTTGCTCTGAAGGACAATAAAGAGGATGCATCTCATATAACTCTTTCACTCCTAAATTCTTTGTTTCGGAGAGAGCTTACTTGGTTCACGTTTAGTAGTAACATTGGTAACATCTTCAAGAGCAGTTCTCTGACGTTTCCCTTTTCCTGAATAACCTGAATGTTGATACAGAAACAAAGAATGATTCATATCAGTACTTATAATATATAAGCAAGAAAATTCAGAACTACCACAACTAATACATACCGGCCTCTGATCGTGATGTCCCAGCAAATTTAGATGAAGACTTGTCATATACTTCATTTGAAACGTTATTGGTGCCCATGTTCAAAATCGCCTTTAACCTCTTGCTTTGCCTCTTGAAAGTATTTTCCATGACTGATAACCACTAATCCAATATCACTTAAACAGAGGATCCTGCCATGATTAAAAAAAATTCAGTTCATCTCCATATTTTTATAAAAAAGGACAAGCATCCGTTAAGCGTGTAACTCAACAAACAAAATAAAACACCAGGCCTAAAGAAGCAACCTATCCTAGTATATGAACGATATTATCTTGCAAGTGGACAAGTGGTCATCTTATACATGATACACTGATTCAATTTAGCATGCACCGACCAGCCGCCTTTATAAAGCATTTAATGTGCTTTGAATGCAGAATAATACCAATATTGTAAAATCCTATCCTACTATATATATAATACAATTAATGTAAGTGGGTCCACATTCTATCAATACTCACAAAACGACAATGTACACAACTTGTTACAAAATAAATATGTCCATATTGTTAAGCAAGTGAACAAATTTTAAATCAACATATACCTTTTAATTAGTTTCTTTAGTTGGAATTGATGCAAACTATATCCTTCGAGCCAAACATAGCACTTCTTCCGGTCCTAAATATAAGACCTAATTAACTTTTTTTAAAGGAGGTTAAGGTTGTAAAATAGGCTATTAAATGATAACATATTTGATACTCCCTCGGTTCCTAAATATAAGATCACTTTGTCTAATTTGGAGAGGTTAAGAAACACTTTCCAAGCAATTAAGACTACATGATCTTCCCAAAATATCCCTCACCTAAATTTAAAAGATAAATAGGAATATGACAGAGAAGTGAGGGAGCTAAGAAATGTAGGGATAATTTGGACCAAAATCGAAACAAAATAGAAAGTGCTCTTATATTTAGGAATTTATCTGCTTTCCCAGAGTGATCTTATATTTAGGAACAGAGAGAGTATATTTTAAATTATACATTCATTTATATCTAAAAAAACTAATATAAGGGAAAAATTTAGGTAAATCAATTTATAATAAAGGTATTTCGCTTTTTTATAGAATTGTCTACAAAAATTTTTAAATAAAAAAACATGAGGTATCTTAATTCATATTTTGAGGCTATCAATGAATGATTCCTCCAGCTTCCTGTTGAAAAATCTATGGAAATACTCTGCATTTGTCATGTTCCTATATACAAGACGGTTTCCCTCACCAAGAAGCTTCTCAAATGGGCCAATATCTACACAAGGACTTAGATAACAGAATGTGACAATTGATAACCTCTCCTTCAACTTATTTACAACGGCTCTGTGAACTGGTGCTTTGTATATACCATTGCTCATTACCTGCAAAGTTTATTCATCAATTCACTACCCTAATCTTTGATATCACCAAATGGTGTTTTGCAGTTGTACAAGCTTTAAGACTCAAAGTTTTAGAAAGAAAAAGGCTAAACATTTGAAATCCAGCACTTTATTAATGGATGCAGTTTAAGGACCAAAAATAGTAAATAAAAGAGATGCAAACGTTGATGGGAAAAGTTAAATTTAGACCTGGAAATGGCACTCATTATTCTAAATTGATCTGTGTTCTTATCCATTATCATGTGTGCATTCAGAAACTTAAAGTACTTTTGCAGGAGCTCTCATTTTCTTAAACAAACATGATCAGCAAAATTTCACCAAAAACACTTTAAGATACAGCATGACCTTTGTTGAACTTGACCACACACACTGATTTGATTATATATCTTCAAATGTGACAACTGAAACTTTACTAAATTGAGATACAGCATATATCAAAATAGAAATGACATTGATGTCACAATAAAATTCCTTTCATTTTTTTGGAGTTCTAATACTTATAGAGGTGTGTAAATATATAGCATTTGCCAAACTCATTACTGTTTACTCAACTAAATGAAAATCAGCCTAATTAATAGTCACACTGCAAACATTAAAAGAATGGTTCAACAATAACAGAATATTCGAGAATTTGCACAATAACATCAGTGAAGCCTGATCAACAAAATAATAGCAGCAAATCAATGGTTTTTTAATTAAAAATCAGATCACAAGACACAAGTTTTAGAAGTTCTTTCTAGCAGTGGAGAAAGGAAGGGTCATTATTGAAGTGTAGCATCATGGTATATGTTTCAGCTGTTAGTCCGCAGCCATCCCTCCTCATCATATGGAAAATCACTTCAGGTTTTTAGGGATTTTTGCCTTTCATCAGGCCACCACTATATGGATTGAATATATATGCACCTGAGATTTTCAGTCCACCAAAAAAGTTAAGTAACTTCAAAGATTTAATGCATTTTTATAAAAGACCAATGGTACATATACATTGGTGTGTACAGCAAAAGATCTGTTGCTATAATTAGTCAAACAACTGTAGTGAAGTAAACTCAAGAAGATAGAAAGTGTGCCTGTTACAGCTATATGTACACGAATTGTTATAGGAAAGGCTGGAGTTTTTCTGTTCCACATGGGGTTTCCTAAAAAATTGTTAATTTCTGCACTTTAGTCTGAAAGAATGGGCATGAGTCCTCATCAAACTTATAAACAGATAAAGAGCACGCAAAAAATTTGAGATGGAATGAATAGCAAAATCATAACTGCAGCCATTATAACTTCATAATTTCATAATCAACCAATTTAGCTCACACATAAACTCGAGGGAATAGACTCTAGTACCATGTTTATTTTGGTGAAAGAGACTAAAACAATGTTAACTATTGGTTCAGCAAAAAAGATTAAATCTCAAGGCAATTACTTATACTGCAACTCATTCACTCGACATGCAAAAAAAGATTTAATCTCAAGGCAATTACTTACACAAAAAATTCCACTATACCTCCTGCAGTTTATATTACTTCCATCAGAACATCATTGGCGATTGAACATAGATTAAAGGGATCTTAAGCTTGTGATCATACAGTTGCACATGATTAAGTAAGGCATTTCAAGGAAGCCATAATAAAATTGACACAAATAATTAAACTCATTTTCCTAAAAGCAAATCTCAGCAAAAATAGCAAGACCGGATTCTCACTGTAATCATTGAATCCCATTATTTTTCCATTCTAACCTGCACAAATAAATTAAATGCATTATCCCAAGTGGAAAGAGAAGGAGAAAGTCTATCAAATGAAGTACAAATCTCCTCACTATTTACTTGACTTTGCACATACACATGAATCTGATGTGCAGCTAAACTTAAGTCTGGGAAAACACCATTATCAAGTCAAGACACCCCTTACTTCCAACCTCTTCATCTCAAAGATATAATCACTCAGAAGAAATCTTGGAATATAATTTACAGATATATCAGTTTAGTAGCTGACAGGGGGAAACCCTCGGTGAAAGCATATGTGGAAGGAAAGTTTTTCTTGTACATAATTAGATACTTGCCTCGCAATACTACTTCATATAAAGATCAAATTGGAAAAAATAAAGTGCGCCTAACAAACAATTAACTACAATAATATAAACTTCATAATATTAATAGCACCAGATACATTAGGTATCTCCCTGAAACAACACAGACACTGCTGGCTTGATGACACCTAATAATAAGCACCAAGCAGCAATCGGCCATAGTTGGCCCAAAATATCAGTACACACACGAAATTAACAAACATTAGATATATTAGTGAGGAATGCTTATATATAACGCAACCTCATTGATACAACATCACAACATCAACACAAAATAACTTAAGACACATAGATTACAACAATCACATATCCAATACATATGATAGACTTAATACAAATATAATAGGGGAAGTATCTGGTGCCACATCAAACATCAGGCTACATTTCTTTCTTCACAGACTTTAGAACCCTTCCATAACTACTCTTGGCTAAGGAACCGTTGGTTTCATCTTCACCATCACTATCAAGTATAACCCTCCGTGAAGAAGATCTCTTCCTTGGTTTCATTGGTGGTGGAGAATCATCTAACATAGTTGCCTTCTGAGAGCATTCACCACCCAGCTCAGTAATACTTTGACTCTCAGGAGTGGTATAAATAGGAACATCACAGCTAAATTCAGCAGTCTCCACAACCTTCACCAAAAAGGACCCAAAACACAAACAATTAATAATCAATAGTAACAAACAAAATAAATACTGACATTCATAAATTATTTGAGACAATAAATATAGCAAATAGACCTCATTTGTGTCAGCAAGTTCAGTGCCTTCATTTTCCTATTACAGAAACAAACACAGATTAAACACCAATTGGTTGAGCTATAGGCTAGAAAAACAGGATAAACAGACTTAGAGCACCCAACTATACAGGACATACAATGTTTGGTGAGTCAGCAGCAAACTGATCCATTAAATCACGGCATACAGTATAATGAATAACACTTAGGCTTGAGGCGAGGTGTTTCTCATTATATTCATTCCTTTTCAGCCTCAAAATCATGCGCTTGCCGACAACTAAGTCACATTCATTTGGAAAGTCATACTCCCGACCCTCCTATAAAAACATGTTTTATCATTAAACAACTCAACAAAGTTATAAACAGCAGAAATACAATTAAAAGTGCTAACATTCATAAGTGCATTCTTCAGTTCTGCTGTTGTACGCTGCAGCAAGTCATTGGCCAGGCGATCCCAGAACACAACAGACACACTCCCAGTATCATCAACCACAGTATAATGAATCTTAAGCCTAGATACAAATTACATAAATATAGTCAAATAAAGTCTTCAACAAATGCAAGCATAAAATAAAAAATAATTAAATCTCAAGGTCTCAAACTACTTTGGTTCAGTGCCACGTAGCATCATCTTGCAGGTCCCGCAAAAGGCAGCTTGTCCATCAGCTTTCACCTTAGTGCCACACCTGGCACAACCTTCATAGCACCATCCATGCCTGGTCTCTAGCTTGGAGACCAAGCAACTGACTTGAAAGCTCTCGCCCTATGCATGAATATTACTTATATAGGCATATGGAGGCAAATAATAAGATTAATTGAAAAACACTATCTAAGTAAGATTGAGATATACAATTTTTTTCAGTGGAACATCACACAAAGGAGTTATCACAGCATCTCGAACCATGGCAGGAGAGGCACTGTGCCAAGAAGAGTGAGGCGAACACTGAGACATGTCCATGATCAATGGAAAGCACATAGACTTGGCACTGAAATAAAAAACAAATATGATATCAGCAACGATAGGATGTAACAATATTTTGTAAGTACACAAAATGGTCAAAGGCACTAACATCATCTGCAATTCCTCCGCTGCAGCAATAGGTGGGTTGAAAAAAACACGGGTAGCATTAAAGGAACTACAAACCTGAGGGACACCTGCTAACACAGCCAACAAAATTATTTGCACAAAAAATGTTACATAGTAATCATCATCATTAGTCAGTGTAATAACAAAAAAATAAATTATTATAATTGAACTTAGAGATTTACCATCCTCCGAAAACCCAACCCTTGCAAGATTAAAAAGCACAACCACTGGCTCATCTTTCTTGGTTGGTTTGTCCCTAACAGCATTGAGAGAGCACTCATCATAAAGAACACACTTGACATCATTTCCTCTGCCATCAAACAGGACAAAATATCAACATTATTGCAAAGCAAGATTCACCTTTCATGAAAACGAATTAGTTAATGAATAAAGCAGTACTCAAGGTCCGTTATAATCATCTTAAGCTTATTCTTTATTTCATTGTCGCGACGATATTCATCAAGAGGACCAAAGCCTTTCACAACAGCAAGAACATCTGGAATAAATAACGCAAGAATAACATCAGAACAGATTGAATGTCCTGAATTCATAAGCACAAAGTAGCAATCTTACCTATCAGATGATCAGGAAAGTTAGTGGGTTCACAGCTAACAACACCACTCAGAGGCATGAAGTTATAAGCATCAACAGGAATGTTGGCAGACTCAGGCCGAATGAAGGTACGGGCAGTAAAAGCTAACTTTAATGGGTGAGTGGTCGCCTTGTAAGCATGAGCATTCTTTGCAACTTCAAAGTTAGCAATGAAATAAACATTCCCTTCATGGAATATGCCTCCTAACCTCTCATACAAGCTATTTCCAGCGATAGTGGCCTGAATCTTACTACCCTACATAAGAAGAGAATCAAACATAAGCAACAAAGAAAAAAAATCAAGTAAAACGATCAAGTCTAGATGAATAAAGAAACAAAGCAAACCTCCTCATCCACCAGAATCAAACTACAATAAATAAACCCATTAGGAGTAGCCCTCTGATTCACATCCCATTTCCGCCAAACACGAACAACAATAGACCACCTCTCAGTGGTATCATCAATATTTTTCAAGAGGGTGGTGCGAAGCATATTGAGATAAAGCATAAAGAGTAGACAAGCAAAAGACTTTCTTGGCAAGGATAGCTTACTACGAACGAACGAAGTGCCCTTATTTATAGAGCACAAATACAAGGCTAGAAAAACATTGACACATGAATCAAATTCAAATACAAAACAAAAAATTAAAAATCAGCATGACAGGATCATAATTTACAAAGGACAAATGAGCCGACAAACACTCCATTAATGCCTGCAAACGTGGAAACACATAAAGGTAACGAAATAAGAAAAAGTTAGTTAAATATGCAGACCTGAAATCAAGCAAACTGACAATATCCTCAGTAAAAAAAAGGCATATACCCCAAAACTGGTCGGTGCATTTAATGCACTTAAATGCACAAAAAGCATTTCACCATTGACACCAGATGTCCCTCCATGAATTTTGTGATCCGGCTACCAACTAAGCGGATAATATGCTGGCACAGATAGGAGTAATAATTTCAGCAAACAATACCAACACGGCACCTTAAATTTAATGAGCATGGCCCTTAATGCAGCGCCGTCAATCATTGATCGATCAAAGAAATGATAAACCAAAACGCATATACGGCAACAAAAAGCAGATCATCCCTATGTTATCTATAATCCATAAAATCAGCAACCCATTTCTCGTCGGCGCAAAACTCGGCCAGCCCATAAAAAGACACATAACTGAAATAATATCTCCTTGGATAGTAACAACCATATCTTAGAAGACACTGGCAAGGTAACCGTCCATATCATACCAAGCACTTTCCGAGAAGAAACATAAAAATCTCATCATCAGCAATATCCACTGCCCAGTCAAATCCCATATATGAAGCAGACCCAATCGAAACCTATCTTTTAAAAATGCATTTAATGCAAAGACGGCAACCACTGTTCTGCTTTCAAACCGAGCTGAAATTATGGAAAGAAATATCCAAGATAAAAATCTATATCTCACAAAACAACAGTAAGTATAACGCATATGTTATAGTTACTATAAATTTCTTGGTATAATAACCAATTATTTTATTTGGGGAGATCAATAAAACTAAACAAATTCTTTATATATATATATATATTTATACACACACTAACACACACACACACACATATATATGGTCAACATCCTATATAAGTGTTCAACAAAATCACAAGGAAACACTAAACACAGCCAACATCACGCTAAAAGATGGACACACAAACTTGACATATGACACCACACTAAGCCTGAGCAAGATATTTTTAAGAAGCAAAAATCAAATCTTATATTCTACCACGTTCACTCCATCATCAACTACTAACTGAAAAGAACATAACCAACGAACGTTGTGTCTGCCGAAGACAAAAGCGCAGACACCAGTCACTATTCTACAATCATCCAATGCCCAAAAGGTGGAAAAACTATGACCACAGTGATCAACATAGAACAGAACTAACTTAACTATAAGAAAGTGTAACAAAACCATAATTCCTTTCGAAGAGCAAAAAAGAAGGACCAACTTAACACGAAACCAAAATATATACTGACTCCAAAAACATAACAACTACGTGAAATGATTCAAGCATCAGGCATCATTATTTGCTGCTTTAGTTCTAAATGAACTATATAAATAACGACACAATTTATCCATTTTATTACAAATTAAAAAGAAACATACGAGAGCAATGCATGCATGCATAATTTTACGATTGCACCACCCAACTTTATATGTCCATGTACACACATTCATTTAGTCATGAATAAGCTAGTATATAAAAATAAACATGCATATACATGAAAAATTATATTAAAATTAAAGAGATTTTCGATTTAGCAACTACACTGATTATTATAGGTGCCATAGCACCCAAAGGTGGGTTTTCTCATTTTTCCAAAATAAAAATAAGGCAAATCAAATAAGAATAATGAATTTACTAAAAATTAAGATGAATATAAGAAACTAAAAAGTGGTGGCATTATTCAACCATCTATATTTATTTCAAAATCTAAGTCAATGCATGAAATAGATATAAAACTTTAATGGCCAAAGGACATAACACTTGCCCATTTATCTTCGAGTGTGCTACCCTAAAAATTTTCGATTTAGGAACTACAATGAATATTATAGGTGCCATGGCACCCAGAGGTGGGTTTTCTCATTTTTCCAAAATAAAAATAAACCAAATCAAATAATAATAATAAATTTACTAAAAAATATGATCAATAAAAGAAACTAAAAAGCGGTGGCATTATTCAACCATCTATATATATTTTAAATTCTTAGTCAATGCAGGAAATAGATATAAAATTTTAATGGCCAAAAGAAATAACACTTGCCCATTTATCTTGGAGTGCAATGCCCTAAAAATTTTCAATTTATCAACTACATAGAATATTATAGGTGCCATAGCACCCAAAGGTGAGTTTTCTCATTTTTTCAAAAAAAAAAGGCAAATCAAATAGGAATAATGAATTTACTAAAAAATAAGATCAATACAAGAAAATAAAAAACGGTGGCATTATTCAACCATCTATGTTTATTTTAAATTCTTAGTCAATCGAGGAAATAGATATAAAATTTTAATGGCCAAAGGAAATAACACTTGCCCATTTATCTTGGAGTGTGATACCCTAAAAATTATCAATTTATCAACTACAAAGAATATTATAGGTTCCATAGCACCCAAAGGTGGGTTTTCTCAATTTTTCAAAAAAAAAAATAAGGCAACTCAAATAAGAATAATGAATTTACTAAAAAATAAGATCAATATAAAAAAATAAAAAGCGGTGGCATTATTCAACCACCTATGTTTATTGTAAATTCTTAGTCAATGCAGGAAATAGATATAAAATTTTAATGGCCAAGGGACATAACACTTGCCCATTTATCTTATAGGTGCCCTAAAAATTTTATATTTAGCAACTACACTGAATATCATAGGTGCCATAACACCCAAAGGTGGGTTTTCTTATTTTTTCAAAATAAAAATAAGGCAAATCAAATAAGAAAAATCAATTTACTAAAAAATAAAAAATAAGGGTCATGCAAATCTTATTTTAAATCATTTACACACAACCTCCTTGCACTACACCAACAGCATATCCCTAAAATAAGCGTAAAAAGAACATAAATATATCAAGATTACATAGGTTGCCAAAAAAGAACGTAAAAAGAACAGCCTGAATGCAACAATAAGCATAAATATGATTCCATTTAACATCAATATTACATAGGTTGCCAAAAAAGGTCCATATATCAAGGACAAACACCAAAATACAGACACATCTTTAACGGAGGGACCAACTAAGACAATACACTCTAAAGAAACCCACCATTACATACAGAGGTCCACACCACCCAAAACAGATCGGTAATGTTTCTGCATAACACCTTACATGGGATAAACTACTAACTCCTTTCAATAGAGAAAGGCACCAAAAAACAATAACCAACCTACACCTAGGATCAACAAACTTTAGCATAAACTAATACTAATCAAAACAACTACAGCTTCGGAGCGGTCACTTCTGCAACATCACTGGAAGGAAATCAACATCAGAAGGACGCACAAGCTGACCAATGGTCGTGAGGCGCTGCTGGAATATTTCGTAAGATGTTGGGTTGAACTGAATCCTTGTCGCATCCATATAAGAAGCAAGGGACGGAATTCCTGCATACACATATCGATAAAAAAACAAAGGCACAAAAAGAAAAACTATACACACAGTGAACATGCTACTAAGCCACACCTTTCTCCTGGGACACACTCCTCACGTACTGAATGACCACAAAAGGAGGAGTACCGTTACTCACAGCCTGATAACCTTGGAGGGCAACGTCAACACAAGGTCCTTGAAGAGTGCAAGTCATGCGAATGTGCTGCCTGTACCAGTAAACTCAGATTAGATAAAATAAACACCGATAAGATTTAAACCACAGCAAAACACAAAGAAACAGTGCACTACCCAGTGCTTGCCCTGTCCTCTAAAACGACAATAACCTCCCTGCAGAATAAATTTGGGCTATAAAACATCCCAGGTTCATAAAGGGCCAAAACAAACCCACAAACATCTGCGAGGAGAAAGTGAGAGTCAACGCAAGTTCAACACAAAATAAAAGGTTCCAGCTAAAAATAGCGAAAAAACAGTACCAAACACGCCGCGATCGTCAGCGTAGCCAGCAAAAATCTGTGGCAATGAAACAACAAAGTAACAATTCCTTGGCAGATAAATAACATCTCTTTCAATGATACTGTTTATCTGAAGCTTCAGATAAAACCTCTCACGCTTCCCTTCAACAACCTTGCACACAAGAAAATGACTTATACGAAAACAACGGTCCTCTGCAAATGCTGGAGAAAAACGCGCTATCGCACGGTCATCATCAACAATGAGCAACCTACGTTTGTACTACAACAAACATAAACAAAAGTTCAGAAAACAAAAATATACAACCACAGAAGAATAAATAAAAACAAACGTACAGCCTTATCAAACACAACAATCTGAAGTTGTTCACGTTCCCTCGTAGGGCCTCCGCCAACAGGAGAGTAGCGAATGATCTCCCTCGCAAAAATCCTTTCCACTTTCACCTGGATATAGTCAACACACACCCCCTCAGTTACATCAGGTAGGAGGACCGAACGAAAAGCCACCTGAGAATCCATGCAAGCTCGCAAATGGGAAGGAAAGCAGCTTAAAATAAAAAGAAAGAGATACAAAGAAAACCAGATCGTTAGAAGCATACCAAACCACAAACAAGAGGTCATATTTATAGCCGTGGAAGCAAGAGATAACAGACCCAAGGTGTTTAATATTATTTTTTTAAATCATATACACGTGCTACCAAACGAAGTGAACAAATCACAATAGGTTTAAAAGCGTAGTGATGGTCTATTATAATATTACATTTAAAAATTATAATAACTTTGACAAAACTAAATCATAAATAACTCTAATACTCCCATGACATGCAATAAATGCACGGCAAGTTGGGTTGCATGAAAAAAGGAACACATGCAAAAAGCATTATCCAGTCAAGCGGCAAAACACACGAGACCAAATGCAAAAGGGTATTTACGGAAATTAACTGTAGAGAATAAAAAAAGGGAACAGTGACCTGTGGATGAGCTTTTAAAAGATAGGGATTTATAAAATTTCAAATTGATTCTCTCGGCATGTATAAGTTTAAATTGAATTTTGGAGTTACGACTAGATTTAATTAGAATTTCTACAAAAATGTTAACTTCATAATAATTTACTTTGATTGGCTATTTCTCTGAAAAGCTTGTGAATATGTTACGCGAATTGAAAAATAAATTCCAAGTTCATTAAACAAATATAATTAATACAGTTTACGAAATTAAGTAGAAAAAAATACAGTTTACTAAATTATTATTTTATATATCTGACTAAACAGAAAAGGAAACAAATTCCTCCAGCGCATACCGCGTGGTATTGAAAATAATCAAATTATTGAACAAGTTGAGGCGGTAGATTAAGGATTGATGTAAAAATTAGATCAAATATCAACTCTAAAGTCTCTAATGAATTAGATCGGCAATAATTAAAAAACATAATATAATAAATGTAAAAAGTATTCATAATTTATTATAAAATATATTAACTCTTAAGTAAAGCGTGTTCAAATATTTTGTTTCATGTAGTGAGGTAGCAACATTGTGGGCATACACTTTTTTCAATAGAATCATAGACACAAAAATAACACTTTTCAATGCGTTTATCGTCTTTAATCTTAATATAGAATCTATATAACTAATTTACTTAGATTAAATATGTTAATTAAATTAGTTGATATGGTCTAACTTCTCCCCTCTTCAATTTCTTAGTAATTTTTAGACCAATGAGGGTAGTTTTAGAAAGATAATGTATAAAAATTATAATTATGTATATTTAAGACCATGACCATATTCCCAAATAGGTCCAATAATACTGATGACAGGAGGGAGTGATAAATATCCATAAAATTAAAGTAAAACAACTCTTATGTTTTAATGTTTGTTTGACATTCTCTTAAACCTAAGTTTTGAAATCAAGATAGTTTTTTTAGTATAGTTTTTTTCTGTCAAATTCTATGTTTCAATTAAGTCAAACAAAGACTCACAATTTTTTAAAATAATTGAAAACTTAGGTTTAAGGCAGAAAACCTAGGTTTTATCAGAAAATATTTTTTCAACTTTTTAAAAAGTTATTCTTAGAATCTATTCTCCAAAAGAGTTTTTAGCTTTTTCCTTTAAGTCATTCTCCAAAAGTTATATCTAAACAAATACCTTAATTGCTTTTGATACAAGTAGTCATATACTATAAACAATATGTTGCAATTTTCAACCGAATGTCCCGATAAAGTGTGGTCTAACTCGAAAATGACTAGATCAGGATTATAAAGCTATGAAATCAAATCTCACTATATAGTATATATTAAAGTGGATCCATTAAGGTAAGATAAAAGAAGTGGATCAAACCAACCAAAAATAAAAACTCATTTACCAATAACATGTATAATACGTTAAAGAAGTCGCAGCTAAAGCAATATTCACAACTTCCTTACCAATAAAACCGGCAAAATTCAATGCCCAAGAAAGTCAATTCAACAGATGTAACATGTAACAACCATTTCTTAATTATTTTTCCTTTACCTTTCATTAGAATCTTAACATCTTCATTTCAATGTATCTTGATATCACTATGGAGTCTCAAGCTACTTTAGCATTCATTACAATCACGCTTCTTCATCTTCTATCAATGGCATCTTGTTATCATCCCACCCACCAATCTATTCTTCAGTGTCTCATTGACCATTCTGACCCCACCATAGCTTCCACTACATTCTTCCCAAACACCCCATATTTTTCCTCCATCTTGCAATCCTCCATTAGAAATCTCAGATTCAACTCTTCTTCTACACAAAAACCATCCTTCATTGTCATACCCACACATGTCACTCACATCCAAGCTTCCATCATTTGTTGCACCAAACATGGCATCCAAATGAGAATCAGAAGTGGAGGCCATGACTATGAAGGCCTCTCATATGCACCATCATACTCAACCTCACATGTGAATTTCATGATATTGGACATGTTTAATTTCAGATCAATACATGTCAACTTGGCTGATGAAACTGTGTGGGTTGACTCTGGGTCAACGGTTGGTGAATTAAATTACAAGATAGCTCAGAAAAGTAGAATCCTTGGATTCCCTGCTGGGGTTTGTCCTACTGTGGGTATTGGAGGACATTTTAGTGGAGGTGGGTATGGTAATATGATGAGAAAATTTGGGTTGACTATAGATAATGTGTTGGATGCTAAGGTAGTGGATGCTAATGGGAGAATTTTGGATAGAGAGTCAATGGGGGAAGATCTTTTTTGGGCTATTAGAGGAGGAGGATGTGGTAGTTTTGGTGTAATATTTTCATGGAAAATTAAGCTGGTTAGTGTCCCTGAGATTGTAACTGTGTTTAGAGTTGAAAAAACATTAGAGGAGAATGCTTCTGAAATTGTACATAAATGGCAGTATGTGGCTGATAAGATGGATGAAGATTTATTCATCAGAGTGGTTATAATGCCTGTGACCAAAAGTTACAAAACTATAAGAGCAAAATTCAATGCTTTGTTTCTTGGGAATGCAGATAGGTTGCTTGATGTGATTTCTGGCACACTTCCTGAATTGGGTTTGAAGAAAGAGGATTGTATTGAAATGAGTTGGATAGAGTCAGTGCTATTTTGGGCTAATTATCCAGATGGAACTTCACTTGATGTTTTGCTTGATAGGCACCCCACATCAGAGAAATTCTTGAAGAGGAAATCTGATTATGTGCAGAAACCGATCTCTAAATCGGATCTGGAAGGTATATGGAAGAAGATGATGGAACTGGGAAAGCCTGTGCTGAATTTGAATGCATATGGTGGCAGAATGGGAGAGATTTCAGAGGAAGAAACACCATTTCCTCACAGAGCTGGGAACATTTATAAGATTCAGTACTCTGTGAATTGGAAAGAAGAAGGTAATGCTGCTGCAAATAAGTATCTTGATCTTATTCAAAGGCTCTATGATTATATGACACCTTATGTGTCAAATTCACCAAGAAGTTCTTATTTGAACTATAGAGATGTTGATATAGGTACCAATGGACCTGATCATAATGCTAGTTATGATGTAGCTAGTGTTTGGGGTACCAAGTACTTCAAAGGGAATTTCGATAGATTAGTGAAGATCAAGAGTATGGTTGATCATAACAATTTCTTCAGATATGAACAAAGCATCCCATCTCTTCCATCTTGGCAGAGCATCATGGCAGAGTAGAAAGATGTCATAAATATCAGAGGTGGTATGTATAGGTATGATGATTGTGTTTCATATTAGTTAATTTCAATGTGATTCTTTTAATAACAGATAATACTGATCTTGTTTATCCTTCATTGCAATGTTGAATATAGATATATTAAGGATTTTGAAGGGAACATTTGTGATGAGGATTTTGTAACATATGTCAGTGGAAAGGAAGAATCTCTTTAAGGAATCAGATAGCTTCAATGGTGATATTTAAATGGGTTAATGTGCAAAAATATACTTGATAAATTGCAAAAAAAAAACACCCAACACCATGGTAATTTTGAGAGTGCAAAAATATACATGGTAAATCAAAACGGGCTCCAAGTTATCTCCTATTCCTTATCCCCGGTCTCATTCCTTTATGAGTCTCATGACAATTTTTTTTTGGCAAAATGTCTTTTGAAATCTCTTTTGGCTATCACTCTTCAATCGATTTTACCATTCAATGCAGATTACTCTACCTCAAATGGAGTTGGTCAGCGTTAGTTGTTTCTGGTTCCAATTTTATTATGCTTGCCTATTTTCTAACTTTATTTCTTTTTGTGTTTCAACATGTACTTTAATCACTGACTCTCTCATACTTAAGCTAAAACCTTGTTGAACGATTAATGATACTAAGATTTTGCAAAAGATAATAAACCAAATATAATTATGACAAATTAAACTTTTCTAAGTAATTATTCTTATACGTAATAATACATATAATTGGTCAACTTAGTTGTCCTCAAACCTAATATCAACTTGGTTTTAATTAAATAATGAAAATATGTCTTCCAATACCTTTCAACAAACTGACAAAGAAGTTAGATAGCTAATTTTTTCAATAATGAAAAAATAGTTAAATTAGTTAATTGTACAAAAGTAAACATGTTGTTCTTTATAAACTTTTCTTTTTAATAGTTTGCTTTGGAAGTATTATTTGATAAAAACATCCTTAATTAATATGTGTAATGGATGGCGATAATTTGGTAAAATAAACTTAAATTTTGTGAGAATAATGTAGATTAATATCTTATATCCATGATTAACTTCTATATCTAAGATCTAATAGGGTATGTAACTAATTAAATTTAAAATAATATTTTTCTTTTCCGATGACTCCAGAATAAAACCGTGTTAAACTCAATGCAATTTTGAAAGTATCTATCCAAACATTGCATGATTGTGTGTGTTTGAGAGCGGTCTGAGAATGAGAGGGTTATAGGAGGCTAAATCAAGCAAAGTTTTTCCATATGGAAAAAGAAGAAAATTGAAGAAACAATGTAGGAAGTAATTATTAAACAGCAATATTAATATGCAATACTGTTTATCATGGTTGCTTACATGATGAGCATGTTCATACTCTTATAAAATATCAGACTGAAAATAAATTCATACGACATACATATCTATTGCCAAAGGATTATAGTTGCCCTCATTTTTCAGGGACGACCTAATTTGTGGGACAAGCATGACTACCATCATCTTCATTTCTTCCTCTGCTGCCATAGCCGGAGCAACTGCCCATGTTGATGGAGGTGGTACGCATGAAGCTGCTCAGTTTGAATCCCATTTTTGAGGTGCCAATGAATAGAGAGACACGAGAGAAAATAAGTGAAACAGCTTTATAAAGTAGTGCTCATTAGGGGGCAGACAAAAAGATGATGTTAATGGGTTTTTTTATAAGTGATGGGGAAAGTGGAGGAGAGAATGTTCTTGGCATATACTCCATGACGCACACAAATTAGCTTTGTGTTTTGCATTTAGATTTATGATGTATCAGAGTCATAAAGACATTTTTGCATTGATGAAATCTACGTTGGCATTTTCGCTTGTGACGCACACAACTTTGTTTTTTTTTTTATCAACACATCTTTGATGGGCCGAACTGTCCAAAAGAAGATACGACGGATGAGAATCATGTAACAGTTGAGTAATAAGCAATTAATAGGTGGTTCATTGCTTATTAAATTTAAATCATTTCCATTTGAGAAAATGAGAGAATATGTCTGATTTGCAACATTTTTGAGAGGCAATAATGACGGTAACATTCTTACTTTTCAGCTTTTATTTTATACACTATATAAAGGGAGTGTCACTCAGTATGTCACTCACCACAACCATTGTATTTCTCTAGAGTCTATCTCTCAATTTTCTCTAAAACCTAAAAGCAACTTAATGCCCTGCTTAGAAGGAGAGAAACCATACAAAAAAGAGAGAGATGACAACATTTTCTTCCCAATTTTCTGTACCCTCCATTTTCTACAAGAATAGGTCTTGAAATGCTAAATCGGAGTAACACGATTTATGATCATCGTTATAAATTACAGAACTTCAGCATATAACCTATTTGGGATATAACAGTTCATATATGTTTGGCGGTGTCAAAAAATTGTAACATTGGAACAGAGTAGCACGTGACTATAGATGAAAAACAAAATAAGGCTACAAAAGACATGTGTGATTACACAGACAAGGCATTGAGGTGAGTTCTTACTTACCCTCTGAAGAAGTCATTCTGTCAACTAGATTTCTTACCTTCGTAAGTAACGGCTCTGACTATATTTGTGTAAACTCTTGTTGGCCATTACACTTGGTAGCGCAAAAGAGGGAAAAAATCTGCCGAGAAGCAATAGCAGACTCACTTCAATGCCAGACTCTTTCCCAGGCAGTAAACCATTAGAATGAATATATAAACAAACGAACAAAGATTAAAAAAAAACTTTGGACCTCATCCTTCAAATGAAACAAAAACAGCAAGAGCCATATTCATTTGCATAAACACTGAGTCTCGTGTGCTTTCTGAAAAAACATACACTGCACCACTCTAGAAAGATGCACTCTCGATCATTTCTGCAATAAAATGCATGTGAGAAATGTACAAGTCTCCTTTCTTGAAACACGGGAAGAGAGCAATAATCATATGCAATCTGCAGGTTTCTTCAGACATATTTACATAGAAATATAAGTTTCTTCAGAGAAAAGAAAACTCATGCATGCAGGAAAATGCCCTGAAATATGAGGTCACAGCAGACTAAGAGAAAACATTCATTTAAGTATTTTTTTTACTCCCGATGTTCTTGGATGTGATTGAAGATAAAATTGTAATTAATTCTATTTTTTTTACTGGTTGTAAGTAATTCTACTCCAGGCTATAAGGCAAAGACTTTGAATCATAAAATTAGAAAATCCACAGTGGAAATCAAGATGTTATAACTTACACAAAGATCCAAAACAAAATTCTATTGTACAGTCTTAAAAAAATCTGAAAAACAAAAAATAGTTGAGGCCTATAGTTATATAGTGTACAAACAAGCAATATAAACATGTTCAAGTTTCATCACACAGCTTCCCACATTTCGCTTCAGAGGCATAATCATAGAACATGGGTACAGTATAAATAGTTCAGGTTTTGTTTGCCCTCAAAGTCAAAAGAATGCTCTAAGGGTTCAAAGAAGGGCCACAAAGGATGGCTAGACCCACCGTACATAATGCTTATACTTAATTAGACGAATGAAAGTAACATAACCCATACTTCTAAACCGCTTCGTTTTCAATTACAAACATTAGCAGCTTAGAAAGGCTCAAGAAACAACTGTCAAATGAAGGCAGATGAACAAATTTATCATCTCTTATCCATATGATGAGGAGAAATTGTGCTTCAACAATTATCCTTATAAGGAATGAAAAAAGGCATACCAAAAGATCTTGTAGAAGTCCTTGGATGAATTCATGAGCAGCAAAACTAAATGTCTCCTCTCACTGATTCTGACAACCTGAAAGAATTCATTTCATATCTCCTTGATTTTCAGCCATGACTTGTGGATGCATTGGAAGGTATGGTTGAGGAACATAACCCTCTTTTCTCAGTTCATGAAGAAGACAATTCAGAACCAAATAAATTTCAACAGATTGGGGATGGCTTCCATCTGCAGCAGAGAACATATGGGTGGTGCTGTTGATGTCGATCCAACTGTATCCTGGGATCTTTTCAACTCCTTTTTCCTTCATTAGACTCCTTATCTTCAGAACATCTTTCCATTCTCCAGCACCAGCGTGTATATTAGACAGCAAGACATAATATCCAGAATTTTCTGGGTCTAATTCAAGAATATGTCTTGAAGCTAGTTTGGCGAGCTCAAGATTGCCATGCATCCGACATGCTCCAAGAAGTGTTCCCCAAACACCTGCATCTGGAGTAAATGGCATGCTCTTTATGGTATCAAAGGCCTTCTTCAAATGACCTGCACGACCATATAAATCTACCATGCATGAGTAATGCTCCATTTTAGCAAAAATACCGAATCCCTCAATCATGCGATGGAAGTAGGATGATCCTTCATCAACTAGGCCGGCATGGCCACAAGCAGATATTATTATAAGAAAAGTAACATGGTCAGGATTAATTCCAATTTTTAACATCTCATTGAATAGATCAAGGCATTCTCGAGGATAACCATGGTTTGCATACGCAGTGATGATGCTATTCCATGAAACTTCATTCTTTTGATCCATCGAGTCAAACACACATTGTGCCATAGCTAATTTTCCACATTTAGAATACATGTCAATCAGTGCACTTTCAGCAAAAATGTCAGCATTGAATGCAGTTCTAATCATGAAGCCATGTATTTCTTTCCCATAATAGAGTGAAGGTAAATTTGCACTAGAAGAAAGAGCAGTTGATATGCTCACAGAATCATACTTAGTTCCACTCATTCCCATTTGACGGAAAAGTTTTATGGCCATTTCAGGTTTCCCATTCTGTGTGAAGCTTGTGATCATTGAGTTCCAACACACACTATCTCTCTCAGACATTCTTCCAAAAAATTGATAAGCAAGATCCAGTCTTCCACATTTTGCATACATATCTGTGATTGCAGATCCCACATGGCACTTATTATCAAGCCCATTCTTAAAAATGTAACCATGTAATTCCATCCCTAATTTCAAAGAAGCCAAAACAGCACAAGCTGGCAAAACACTAGCCATCGTAAGGCAATTAGGCATCATCTTCTCTTGGATTAAAAACCTGAACATGTTTATAGCATCCATATTCAGCCCATTAATAGCATATCCTGATATCATAGCAGTGCAAATGACAACATCAATATCTGTGCTCTGTTGGAAAATCTTTTCTGCTGCGTCAACATCTCCACCCTTGAAGTATATATCAATAAGAGCACACTTTAGGTAAACATCAAAAACCAAACTGTGTCGCAAAATATAAGTGTGAATTTCCTTACCATGTTTGAGACTTCCAGACTCAATGACAGAAGGAAGGAAACTTGACAAAGTGATTGCATCTGGCTTAATACCAGCTAAGACCATTTTATTAAACAATGGTAAAGCCTCATCTGTAAATCCATTCTGTACATATCCAGCAATTAACCCATTCCAACTAACAGTATCTGTCTGTGGCATAACATTGAATAACTTGTGCGCATCAAAAAGATTTCCACATTTAGAGTACATAGCAAGCAGTGTATTGGCTACCTGGTAATCAAACTCAAACCCACTAACAATAATTAGACTATGAAGTTGACTGCCAAAGTAATGTATCCCTTTAGAGGCACATACAGACAAAATACAACTATATGTGATTGCATTGGGTTTATTGTCACATTTCTTCATTTCTTTAAAAGTTCCAATAGCATTGTTAGAATCTCCATTTTTAACATATCCATGGAGCATGACATTCCACAAAATGTCATCTTTATGAGGCATCTTATCAAATAAACGTTTTGCATCGTCAATATAACCATTTTCTGCATACAACTTGATCAATGAACTACCAACAAACAAATCCATATGATAGCCCATCGATTGAATAGTATTATAAATCACCTTGCCTAAGTGAACATTATTTAAGCCACCACAAGCTTTAATGACATAAGGAAATGTATATTTATCAGGGGATATTTTACTACCCAACATCTTGAAGTAAAACAACAATGCGAAATTGAACCAACCCATCATTGTAAGCCCTCTTATCATCCAATTCCAGGGAAGAGTATGACACAGCTCAAGTTTGTAAAACATGTTTCTAGCATCCTTGATGCTACCACTAAGAGAGTACACAGCAAGCATCTTCTCATTAAGACTATTACTCTTTACCCCACTAATAATCAACTGCGTATGAATCTGTCTACCTTGGCGAACTACAAAAGTATCATAAGAAGTGCGCAATATTAATGTCAAACGGCTTCCCAGAATCTCTTCTATATTTGACAATAAGCCATCTTGTTTTAATATGACATGGCCCCCAGAGCTAGAGCTCTGTATGTCTGAAATTGGATTTTGAAACTGCAATGTCTGAGAAACCTTGTCATAAGATGAATATATTTTCCTAGAGCAATTCCTTTCCACTTTGAGAATCATATTGTTATACAATACTTCAAGAATAGATCAACAAATTTCCTTATCTAGCCACCAAATCACGAGTACAAAAGAAGATGGTTTATCAAAATCACATGTGCATCGGACATTGATACACATGCAATACTCAAGGATAAGTATAAGTGTTCTTTATGTTCTATGTATAGAGCATAAATACAGTTTGCATACAGCTTGAGTGATCCGGTTGACATGTTAAAAAATTTCTTTGTCTAATCAAACTGGAGCTTGTTCTTCTTCAAAGGATATTAATGCCTTGTCTCTTAATTCGATTAAGTGGGTCTATGAGGGTGAAATTTGTTACCAGATCAAAAATCTTGCTCACCAGAATCTTCATTAAAAAGGAAAAGCAAACCAGGCACATAATCCAATAACCCTTCACACACAGCAGAGAAAATCAGAATTGCTATAAATTCTCAGAATGCAAATCATTTAATGAGGAGAGCAAACTCACAACTATTTCTGTGAAGGAATTGGACTTCTCTTTGAGTTGATATAGACATCTTCAGAATAACAACTTCACCAAGTCTTGAATTTAATGGCTTAAAACCATCATCATCATATAAATACACATTTGTAGGAGTAAGTGCAGCCTCATTAACAATGTCTCTTCCCCTGACACTGGACCACACTGCAATGGAGTGGGCAACATAGCAATAGTGAAAGTAAGAAACAAGAGATGCTACAAATTTCTGCAAAATTGTGTGTCACTATCATCCATGGTCTGCAAGGGCAATAAAGAGCGTGCGAATGCAGCTCCCTTCTGAGTTTGCATTACCTGCTCATCGTATTTATGAGAACCAAACTCTCGTCTCCTAAAAGGAGGAGGAGAATCAGTGCATCCTCTCATTCCAAACAAATGTATGCACAAACTCATGATGCTTTTTTTAAGGAGGAGGTGAAATTTATGAACATATATGGACAAAATAAATAGTTGTTGAACATCTTGAAGACATGAAAACAAGTTTAGTATAAACTATAAAGTCAAAGATCTAAATGATTTCTTAATCTTATAACTTGAAATTTTCTTCTTTTTATCATCTATGCAATGAGAATCAAGATAAAATTTAAAAATAAAACAGCAAAATTGTTATGTTGAATAATAATAATAATACCAAATAGGTCCGTAATACTCTGATGTATAATTTTGCACCTACAATATATATATATAAAATAACAACAAAACCTTATCCCACTATGTGGGGTCGGCTACATAGATCACACGATGCCATTTTGTACGATCAATAATCATACGTGTATCCATGTTCATAAGATTCGACAAGATTTTTACGTTGGCTGCTGAAGCCTAACACAACCCTACTCATTTATCCGGGCTTGGGACCGGCTATAAATATAGGCGGAGTATCCTTACATATATATATATATATATATATATATATATATATATATATATATATATATATATATATATATATATATATATATATATATAGAATAGTTGATTAAAATAGTAACTACCACACTTCTTAACACATTGGTGCAGTACAGAGATAAAAGCAGAAAATCTCAAAACCAACATGTAAGCACCCAAGGTAACTCGTCTTACTTCTCAAGTCATAACAAAACAGAAAATTACACAAGTAAAGCAAGTATATATCCTCCTGATTCCACTTCACATCCATTAAATTTCTCTTTCTTAGGAATTTTACTGCATCATTTCTTCTTTAAAATTCAGTTGTTGTATTTGATCAAAGTAATTACAACACTGTCAAAAACAGAATATATCTTGCCAAGCGAAAATAAAACAAAATTCAGGAAATTCAGAAAATAAAACATCAAATAAAGCAAAACATTGGAAGTAGAAGAGACTCACCGGAGTTTTAATCGGCGCCGGAAAGTGGTGAAGGTAGGGAGGAACGAAGAAAGAGTGAGGGAAAATTGAAGTGATGGTGAGGAAGGAGTGAAGTGTGTTTAAGAATTCACTCGCCAAATGACCTATTTGCCCTTCCTTTTATTTTTTGTTTACTATGCTTAAATTATAGAAATGAATTCTTCCATATTTTCTGGCACAATAATCATGTTTATGTTTTGACTTCAAAGTATTTTCCTTGAAATTTCTAACCAATAACTTCATCTATAACTATTTTCCTTAAATTTTCTAAAGAAAATTGATATTAAATTCCTTAAGAATATTCATAATTCATTCGTAAGATTTTTTAATTTATTAATGGCATCTCGGGTCTTAAATAATTATTTATTATTACTGTTTAAAATTTAGGATGTTACAATAGGGTTATTTGAACGGAAAAAACTTAGATCAAGTACTTGATGTATAATACATCCAGTATCCAATCAAAATTTGACACATGTGCAAACTTTCCTACACCCACCACACCACATCTTTCTCCCCCTAACTTCATTCACGTCTCTCTCTCCTCTCTCACATTCTCTCATGTCTCTCTCTCCTCTCTCATCTCCCTCCCCCTCTTCTCTTTCTCTCTATTCTCTTTCCTCCAAGCTCCTTCACATCTGAACCTACCAGGCTACCACCATTCCCCGACCTCCCCAACCGGACCCAATATCCGCCGCCGGCCTTTTGACCACAGATCTAAACGCGTCTTCGGATTCGACATGAAACACACCCATTGGCTCCATCTCCTCTGTTCTTGTGCTCGCCGCCCAGACCTGTGAGTTCGCCGCCGCCGTTCGTTGCAATCGACACCGGCGAAGGAACGTTGGCCGTGAACGGAAAAGAGAGGGAGGAGAGAGAGCGAGAAAGGACGAAGGTGATGGGATAAAGTGGGAATGGAGCTAGGCAAGGAAGATGACTCCGGTCACGGTGGGGCTTAAGGCGGGGTCGGTGGTCGGCAATTGGTTGACGGTTGAGGGAGATCGAAGGAGAGGAGAGAGGTCGTGAATGGTGAAGGAGAAGCTTCGGTTTGTGAGGCTGAGATCAAAGAAGTTGTGGGTTGGGCCGCAGTGGAGGAACGGTGGTGGACCGGTGAAGGTACGGTGGTCGGCCATGGAGGGAAGGAGGGTCGGCTGTAACATCCCATTTTTTTAAAGAACTTAGAAATTATTTTTAGCATAGGAATTTCAATAATATAAGGAGAACAACTATATTATAATTAAAAAGGGGATTAATGTGTATTTTTATATATGTATTTTTTTAACTTAGATGGCCCAATTGCAACAGGCCCAATATTGAAGAACCCTAGCCTTTTTCATATAAAATCCCCTTTCTCTTTTCCAATGTCATTTTGCACGTGGTCGTTTTATTCACCCTAGTCTCAACAGGTGTCATCCTATTCTCCCTGTTATAGTCATTTTTGTCTTATTAGTCAGTTTTGTCATTTTTTTTTTATTTCTTTTATTGTTACTATACCTCCTTAGAATAATCTTAAAAGTGTCTTTTCAATGACTATAATATTCCTTTTCTTTTTTTTCTCTCCAATTATCCACCTTATTTTTATAGGCAAAAATCCAACCTTTAACCCACCCTTTGTTTTACATGCGTGACTGTAATAAAACCTTTTTTCCCCTATTTCTTCCCAATCTTGCGTTAGTGTGCGTGTATGTAAATGAATCATGTGCTTGTCCTAAACTAATGTTGGCATATCGGTGGGCAATTTTCTTTTATATATTTTTAATACTACTCCATTCTTCAATATAATTTCATTACTCTTTTTCCAACTCTTCCAAAACTAAAAGTATTAGTTTTTCTATATATATGTGTGTGCGTGTGTGTTATATATTATCAACACTATTTATTTAAGGGTTAAGTATATTTGAAACTTTTCAACCCACTCCCTCAATTCCATTGTATACAAAAAATATTATAGGAATAGGTCTACACTAAATTAGGGGTTTCTTTAGGTACAATAATAGTGTTAAGGTACTATTAATTAGTGTTGAATTATATATTAATAAATATTTATATTGGTGGTGATGTAGAGTATTAGTAAGAGCTTTGGAGTAACTTTTGTGTGGTTACCTGTGAGCTAAGGAGTAGAGGTAACTCTGGGAAATTCTTACGTATACTTGCAAATTGTGTATAATTAGATTATAAATAATTATTACTTGACTGTGATGTGTAAGAATAAATTTAATGTTATATATTGAAGCATTTATTAGACCAATTGTATGAACATTGAATATTAGTTTAATCTTTTTAAGCATGCTTGTCTTCTTTATATATCATGTGAAATGTATTATAGTTTATTCCTTTTTAAGCATGCTTATGTTGGTTACATATTTTGTGAGATGTATTCTAGTCTGTTCCTTTCAAGCATGCTGATGTTGGAAGAATGATATATAATTTGGGAATATTTTAGTATCATGAAATGGATACTGATTTCTGAGAATGGCATAATCATGCATTTGCATTCATGGTGATGGGATAGGTTGTAGAGGAGGAATGTGTATGGTGAATTATATTACCACGTGGTATGTCATCACTCGGTGCACAGTGGATGACACTTGTCAGGGCCCCTTCTTCAATGTTTTCCTTGCCCGGGATTGCATTGGAGTAGTGGGACATGTGACACCTCCTTCGTTCTTTTAAGGAGGGGAGCCATAGTCCATGCTTGAGCTCTATACCTTTGGGCGGGTATATCTCAAGTATTGGTGAGCTTGGAACAATCTAATTGCTTGGATATGTTTCTGTTTGAACTATTTGGTATGTTAGCCTATGGCTCCTGTCAGCGGAACAAGGGTGTGATATAAGGGAGGTTGCATAAAACATCCATTCATGAGGAAATTACTTCTATATAAATGTTTGATTGTATGCGATATTTGTTCTATATAAATGTTTGATTATATGTAATATTTGTGTATGCGAGGTAGCAAAGAATAAATAGCATGTGAAGTATAATTGTTTACAATGTAATTGTATATGGTTTGTTTAGCGTATGTTAGATGCTTTCAGTAGTTACTGAGATGTCGATCTCACCCCAGTATTAACATTTTTAGGTGAAGGATCAGTAGTAAAACAAGGGAAGGTACGAAGAACGAGCTTAAAAGGCTCTTTTGTGCTTATTGAGCACACTTATATTGTTTTATATTTAATTGTCATGACATTAGGGAATTTGTTTCTAAATTTATGACATGATCCTGTTGGTGAATAATGTAATTTCCAAATATATTATTTTTGTAGACCTTACTATATTATTTTTAGTATTTTTTTTATATCAGAAAAATTTCCAAATAATTTATTATTTTAGAAATATTTTAAGGTGGTAAATCATTTTATACCATGGTATTATTTTAGAAATATTTTAATCGTTATTTTAAAATAAGCGATTTTTAAATAATCATGGTAGACATTTTAAATGATGTTTTGTTCTTTTCTACCATGATTAGTTAGTGAGAAAAAAAAATAAGATTTACTCTTTATTACTATGGTAGAATTTTAAATTGGATCAATTCTTTTTCTACCATAGTAGGGTATAATGATATGATCAACCTCTCTATATGGATTTTAGATTTTTCTATCATTGTGAATTTTATTATTTAAGCTTAATTTTCTTTACTATATAATTTTAATCATTATTTTGGAAGGATGTTACAACTGCCATGAAGGGAGGGTCTGAACTCTGAACACATTGTTTGGGGGAGGGGGGCTGGAGTAGGATGGGTGTGGTAGAGGAGAGAGAAGGCAGAGGAGAGAGATATGGTGTGGTGGGTGTAGGAAAGTTTGCACATGTGTCAAATTTTGATTGGATACTGGATGTACTATACATCAAGTACTGGACCTAAGTTTTGTCCTATTTGAACATGTGACTTTAGACCCCACGGTAAACGAGCTTACTGTTGAGTCTAGAGTTGGGAATTTCCAACCCGCCCCGCCGGGTTCAATCTAACCCGCCTTAAAAAAGCGGGTCGGGCCAAAGAAATCGGAACCCACTTATATCGGGTTGGGTCGGTCTAACCCGACGGGTTGACGGGCTAGCCCGCTTATTTTTTTTAAAAAAAAATATATATTATCTACCTTTTTTGTAATAGAATTTATCTGTTTTTTCTTTTAAAACTCATCATCCTTCTTCCATTTTATCACGTCTTCTTTCTTTTCATCTTCAATTTGATTTTTTTTAAGCTTTATTTTTATGTATGTGAGGTTTTGAGATTTTTGTTTTGGAATGTGTAATATGAATACATGAGTTTAAGTATATATTAAACATATGAGGAAGAAAGTATTGCCGAGATCATGAATATATGTTCTTATGTATGAGGTTTCCCATGTGGGATTGAAAAGGGAATGTAAAAAAGTCTTTTGACATTGTAATGTACTATACATATTTTAGCTTTGTTTTCGGGCAACAACAAAAAAGAAAAAGTTGGAGATTAAAAAATATATAGTTTTCTGATTAGAAATTAATGACATATGTTAAGGATCTTTAAAAATCATAAACTATTTTGAATTTGTTCACATTATAGTTTTGAAATTTAGACAGATAAATTTCAAAACTATAATGTGAACAAATTCAAAACAATTTATAACTTTCAAAACATATAACACCTAACTTTGAATGGGTGGATTTTGATTGAGCGACTTGAAATTTGTACCTATTATATCTTGTAATATATAGTGATATGCAGTTTTATTCAAAAAAATAGACAAATAAAATTATTTATTTACTTTGTTGGTAAATGATGTTGTCACAAAATTTTTGTGCTTACTTCACTATTTTTATGTTCAAGTTTAATTTTTTTTTAAAAAATAATATAGCTTGCAATTCGGGTCGGGCTGGCCCGCCTAAAAGTATATACGGGTCGGGTTATGAAATTTCAACCCACATTCGAATTGGGTCGGGTCGGGTTGGCCCGTTTTCCCGTCTCTAGTTGAGTCAAGCTGGCTTTTCATCTTATACAATATAATAAACTAAAAATTTATTAGGATAATATTTTTCATAAAAAAATGTCACATATACTCATACATGATACAAATAACACATATTTTTTTAAAAAAAATAAAAAAATAACAAACATATATCCCATATCCCGTTCCGAAGATGGATTGGGAAATTTCTCATTCCAAAAAGCCATGGGGATGGATGGGATAGATTTCAATTTATTCTTATATATTATTTGCAACTTTTTAATTTTTCTAAACTTTTTTCCAAATAATGTTTATCTATAGTTGTAGGAAAATACCTAGTTCACACTTAGTGGATTTGGCCTAAATCCAAACCCAATAAGAATTGAGGCAATTATGTGAATATGAGAAAATTATGGGTTCAAGTGATTGATTTTCCCAATTGAATATAACTTCACAATGGGTAAGTTATAAATAAGGAGGATTCTGTAAAAAAAAAAGAATGTTCACACAGAAAGCAAAACTGCTCTTGAGAGAGTCATTATCCTCCCTTTTCTCTTGAATTCTCTATCAAATGTTATCTATCGTATATTGTAATTGGATCCAATTGGTGGTCCGATTTCGCGTGGCTACTTGAAGAATTATCCGGATTTCAGGTATGCCCGAAATCCTACAATAGTCAACAAGCAAGTGGAGGAGAGTGAGAATAAGTATATGGTTAGGGTATATTATTAATATTATGTATTAATAAATAACTTAACTAATATTTTTAATATATGCAAATTAGGATGGGAGGGAGTATTCATCTCTGAAACTAAAAAAAGATGCTTTGCGCTTGATACAGAATTGCAGAGAATAGGGCAAAATAACCTGAAAGAAAGAAAGAAAGCGCCGAAAATAAGCTTCACGAAGAACAGAAGAAAACGTCCACCAGAATGTGGCAAACAAAATAGTAGTAGTAATAATTACATCGATAATATACCTGAGAGATGGATCAAATGACATATATCAATGTTGAAGGGTACGTGTTAGTGCTGAAACAAAAAATGAAACACAAGAGGTGTAAGGAATTGAGAACTCTATTGTGAGGATGAGGACTACATGTGTGAAAGTGGTAGCTCTAACACTAAAGAGAGTGTTGAATCATATTCAAATTGGAAGCAAGTGATTTGCCACCTTTACTAAAAGCCTTGGGGGTGTAAATACATAGTTAAATAAAACCAAAGATTATTACACAATTGGTACAGTCCATTAACTAACTACTTAATTGACTAACTAAATGCGCATAAAAGCCGTAAAATTGGGCTTTGTGATTTTGATTAATGAAGAAATTGAACAAACTAATTTTGAAGGTTTATGGTTTTGATTGAAAAAAATTGAACTAACTATATTTTTAATATTTTTATCTATAAATGAAAAGCATCTATCATAAACAAAAACTAGGTTCAAGCACATAAAATTTTTGTGTTGAAAGGTTTTATGTTTATTATATTCCAATTCTTATGAAATTAAATAAAACTATTGTCTATTATTAAAAGCTCATACAATAAGGGTTAAAATAAGTCTAAACTATTTCCATCCCTATCTACTATAGCTGGTCAAAGTTCATTGGGGTTTTCATAAAATTGAAACCTTAAATAGGATGTTATGTGCATCTTATTAAATAATCCAACGTTGCAATTTCGGTTGAAAAGATAATAGTAAGTTATTGGTAGAAGTTTGTGAAAGAAAATTAAAAGATTGAGGGGTTTTCAAATTTAGACTTTAAAATTAAAAGTTAGGAAGGTTGTGTAACTTACCTAAAGATTTGATGCGTTTTCTATAATATAGCAAAATAAGCCATATATAGATTCTCTAATCTCTAATCTCTATATTTTCATGATGCATACTTTAATAATTTTTATATATACACACGACAAAATGCAACAGATGAGCAACATTTTCAGAACCTGCAGGAGCCAAATTGATTATAGGATCAGAATTATTATATTCTATTGAGCCAACTTTGCACATCATATTGTTCACAACCAAAAACTCACGTTATTTAGTCAGCTTCTGCCACTAAACTTCAATGTTACTGGTTTAATCGCTTTCAATTATGAGTTTGGAGAGTTCACATGACTCTCCAACTCATGATTCAAAATGTAAAGCTAATAATTAATCAGATGTAACTTTTTTAAAGCTATATTGTAGACAACAAGCTTTGAAAAATAATAGTTATCTTCCCATTATTTGATTGCATTCAACAAGAATAATTAGTTAAATGTGATATTTATGATCATAGTAGTTAATTGTGTACTTTGAAGACAATCATAACGTTAGACTTCAATTATTGGTCACCTCAATTTATAGTTTATTTATCTGAAATCTCCTTAGTGGTTGCACATCATATCAAGGGAGTAATTTTAATGGTATTATAGGTAAATCCACGCTGTACTCTTTTTTTATAAATATCTAACTTAATTGGCTTTTTAATATAAACAAATTGATCAGTTATTAGTTATAATTAGACTTGTAAATGTTTGAAAGGAAAGGCACAACTTTACTTACATATCATTACGCAAAATTATGTATCAAGTTAAATCCCACAGCCCTCAACTATATATATACACCATGTCATTCATCATCATTTACGCATCTAAACACACAGCCATTCACAAAAATTATCAAGCAAAATCAATCAAGAGCTTGTTGCATCTTTAGTGAAAAATGGTTTTCACCAAATCTCTTGCATTTCTCCTCTCTCTCAATCTTCTTTTCTTCACAATGGTGAGCTCCACTTATGTGCCATCCTCAGGAGCCAACTGTCCCGTAAATACCCTTAAGCTAGGTGTATGTGCTGATGTGTTGAAATTAGTGAAAGTTGAGATTGGATCACCACCAACAATCCCATGTTGCAGCCTCATTAAGGGTTTGGCTGATCTTGAAGTTGCCGCTTGCCTTTGCACCGCCCTCAAAGGCAACATCTTAGGTACCGGTCTCAATATTCCGGTTGCCTTAAGCGTAATCCTTAACAACTGTGGCATGAACAACAAAGGCTTTCAATGTGCTTAAGCAAATCTTGATCAATATCGATCTATTTTTTAGTGTTCTAATTTGTTTTTTATTCATTCAGTAATTTTCTCTTTTATGTTCATGGTGTGCTTGGAGATTTGGTTTTTCATTGGTTCTCGCCAATGAATATGTGAATTGTTCAATAATAAAGTTACTTGATTGTTTACTGTCAAGGATATTTTAATTTCTTATTGATGGACACTTAAATTTAAAATCCGTTGTCTATAGATGATGAGTAAAAAATGTAATAAACTTGTGGGGCTTCTAAGAATTATTTCATTATTGTGTATCCTGATTATTTGCATGAGAAGGAAAAGGGAGGAAGCAAAGATTTTAGTGAATTTTTGGGATAGTGATCTTAATATGAAAGAAATGTAAAAAATGGGATAACAAAAATTTTAATAAAGAGAATACGTAAGATTAATAAAGAGCAAGAAAAATTCATTAAGAACTTCAAAACCCAGTTTTCTAATTTTTGTAAATCATATTTATCAAACTTTTGCTCAACCCCCCACCCCCCCAAGTACCAAACAGAGCCTTGTAAAAAAAATCGTGTAAAAAAATCAGTGGGATAAGGTTGGGAAAATAATTAAGTTCACATATTGTAGCAGCCAGGTGGAGCCGAGAATTTTCAACCCGGCGGCCAACCCGTCTTTTAAAAAGCAGGTCGGCCCAAAGAAATTGGGACCCACTTATACCGGGTCGGGTTGGGCTAGCTACTAACCCACTCAAATCGGGTTGCCGGGTTTGCCCCGCCTATTTTTTAAAAAATTATAGTTTTAAAATTTGGACAGATAAAATTATTAATTTACTTTGATGGTAAATGATGTTGCAAATGTTTTGTTAACCTTTTTAAGAACAATTAATTGGATACATGTGTTTTCAATTGAAGCCCCTATATCTGGCCAATGTGTGTTGTTCTTACTTTTGTACAATGTGCACTTTTCGTTTATCTATGAATAATTTTTCATTCATTCAAACAGGAAATTTTCAATCAATATATGGAAACAATTTTTCAGAATATAAAACAACATTTTTGACACCAAAAAGGAAAGGAAGAAAGAAAAGGAAAAGAACTAACTTTAAACATCAATTTCAACTGAACAAGTTTGACAACTAATGACAATAATTTATAATAAAAAAAACTAATGACAATAATCATCCCAACTAAAACAAATCACACAAACCAAACCCAAAACACTCCACATTGAAACCATCAGATGAAACAATATGCATGCGAGCGTTGGAGAAAAAAGTTAAAAAACCACCGAATCATCTACTAGCCTTTGACATGATTTCTACGATTGCATCCATAAAACATGCATAAAGCTTGCAAGAACATCAAGAGAAAGATCAATACAGCAACTAGAAAAGTCAGAAACTGCCATGAATCAAACACGTAAAGCTTCATAAATCTCCAAGCTTTAACACTCATTTTCCCATTATAGTACTTGTTCACATCTTCAATGACCTTATCCAAGAATGGCACTTTTGTCAATTTAATGGATCTACTCATCCCATTCCATATGTTGGTCACTTGTTCATCGCTCTTCAAGTGATTCAGAACTATCCCTTTTTCCCTCAGAATCTTTGCATCTTCCTCAGAATCTATAATCCCATTCATAAATTCTGTGTATCTTGTGAAAACAAGTGGCCCACATGTGATTGATGCTTCATAAGCAACCAAGTTTCTCATCAGCACTTGACTATTGATGTCTATGTCTATAATGGGAAGGTAAAGTGTGGCTGCTTCTGCGTCAAATCTGATGCTTTGAATTGCCCCATTTCTAATTGGTGAGAAATGAATTCCGGAATTGCAGAGATCTGTGACACAAGGGATTGTGATTTCCTCCAATAATGGTAATTTGTTTTGATCAACAATTTCTGGTTTTAATTGTTCATTTTTCTCTTGTGAGAAAAACAAGTATTCCAAAGGGTTTTTTATCATTCCAAACATTGGATGGTTACAAATGATTGTCAAAGGCAAACAAATGATGATCTTCAGTGGCTGGTATAGCAGTACCTGAATAGAAAATATATAATTAACTGGTTTTACTAATACTATTATTATTATACTCAAAGTAACACACACGACTACCTAAGTTTAAAACTGTAGTAGCCGTTCTTCTTTGTCGTTTGGCGACATAATAAAAAGGATTATGCAATTTAACCAACGTGATAGATAAGGTAATTTGATGGTTATTAAATGCTTCACCGATGTAAACTCTTGAAGGTGAAGTTAAATAACGAAAAGGAAAATGAATAAACTACGTCATTTTCTTGTAATAGATGGTGGAAAGTATTTTTATGCATGTGCTTTTGTTTGAGCCACTTAAATTCTAAACAAAATACAACATTTTTTGAGAAATTCTTGCAATGACATGGAGCACCATGTTATTTGTAGTCTGCCCAATTTGAATGTCAATTATTATCACATCATGTAATATACATGAGAGAAAAAATAATTTGAAAGATGATAAGTGAAGAGAAAATGGTGGAACTAATATATTGAATGTTTTCCATATTCAATTAAATGATGTGTGATTTGGCATATTTTAATGAATAGTTAGACGATAAATAATGTGACGTTCGATGTTTATGCAAGAGTTTATCCACTCTTATATTATACTTCACTCTAATAATCCAAGTGGAAAACCCTCACTAAAAGGGCATAAGCTTAGTGTGATAGTTGCACATAAAGGACAAAATTCCGTTTTTTTTCAAAAAAGATAAATAAACATCAAACTTCATTATAAGTACTCAATTTTATAATAATATGATAAAATAACTAAAGAAATATAAGTTTAATAAACTGTATACCTAGATCAGATTCTAAATATTAATATTTTGTAAGTGATTTTTTTAAATTAAATATGGAAAATTGATTACAGGTCTTATGTAAGAAACCTAATTCAAATGAGGTCAACGAAATCTCCTAATTAATTTGAGGTCACTAGTTCTTGATAGAAAGTTGTCATGAATCGTCTTGCAAAAAAAATTGTTATTATCTACTCCAAATATGTTAGTGACTACGAGTTTAAATCATTGATCATTAGCAACTTTGAACCAAATGGTAACAAATTTTTAACCTGCTGTGATAATATAATAATAATAATAATAATAATAATAATAATAATAATAATAAACATTATGAGTATCACTCACAACTGTTATGATCTCTAATGACTCTTGGCATGACGATATGAACTTTTTGGGGTCGTTGTAGCAACATTTTAGCATCAATCACATCCCTTTAAGCTGATCTCTAATAATTTTTTACTATAGGATAACCATACCTCATTAAGGACCGTAGTTTGATTAAGTGGTTTTCTGGGACATCAATTTAATTAGTGGATTTCATGGGGCCTCATATTAATTAAATTTTTCTCTTATGAGACATAAAATTAATGTTCCCATTAAGTATGTATTTTGACCAACAGTTAAATGTTTGATGGGTAAAAAAACAAAAGTTAGAAAATAACACTGATGCTGTTATCAGATAATTCATAATGCAAAGGTGTTAAAAATTATTGTATTTTTCTGTTGAAAAAGTATAGTATTTTTTACCCAAAAACAAGCACAAAAAGGAGAAAAAGTAGCTTTTTCAAAACATTCGTTTATGGATCCAAAACATTGGTTTTTATAAAAATGTGTTGTTATTAAAATTGGCCATCTTTTACAAAACCTAGGTTTTGAAGCACAGAAGTGCTACCTAAAAAGGAAATGTGTTAACTAGTGTTCTTTTTTTTTTGGTCGAGAGTGTTAACTAGTGTTCTAAATGCAAACGAATTCCAGACAAAATGATACACACACACAATAACAAGAGCAAACTTTACATCATCAAAATTATAGAAACGAGTACGTGGATTTAACTTGAATGAGAATTGTGCAAATTAAAGTACCTTCCGAATGATATCAACTGATGACTTGGCTAATTTTGAAGCCATCCTCCAAATCTCACTGAGGACTTGCTTAACATATCTCACAAGTGACTTTTCATTGCTGCCTTCCATATCTCTATTATGGTCCTCAAAGTTAATCATATTTGGATGTTCTTCCAATTTGGGCACAATCATACTATACAAAAAATCTAACAAATGTGCACATTGTGTGACTTGGATCATCTCTGAGTAATTTTCTTTAATAATCATAAAAGGTGAAATTTCTTTAAACAATCCTATCAACATATCAAGAAGCATACTATCTGCTGATAAATATTCAATTGAGGATGACAATTTGAACTCTAAAACATTTCTCAAAACAAATAATGGGATCTGATTCTCGAGCATAAGTATGTCCCGTAGGATTTCATTTTGACCTAATTTCCTCCTCCCACCATACTCAATTACATCTCCTTCTTGAAGAAACTCAACCAAGAAGGAGGCATCAATAATCATCATCCAAACTAAGGTTTCTCCATTGAAATTTAAGTACTTGTTGTAGGATGTTCTAATTTTATGCTCATATTTTCTCAATTGGTCAACAAGTTGTTCTAAGTTGAGGCTAATTATTTGAAGCGTTTTTTGAAGTCTTCTTGTAGCAGCAAGTTTAACCCTCTCACTATCCATCAACTCTGGACGCCAACAATGGTAAGGACCGATTGCAATCTGTTGAGGCATTCCAAATGTTTGGATGATAAGCTTGTCATAACTACTTTGTGAAGTTAGTTAAAATTAGCTATTCTTATAAAATTGTCAAAAGTAATCTTTACAAAAGTCATTTGTCAGCGGGGTTTGATTATTTAGACGGGAAGTTCGATATTCGGTTGAAAACACTAAGGTAGAAAGCAAGTAATGACAAAATCATTATATCGAGAAAAAAATGTAAAAGAAAATAATTCTTCTTCTGATACGGACCAAAGATAAAGTATTTCTTTCCAATTTCTTTTATACATATCAAGAAGGTAGAATCGTTTCCTAGTATTATCATAAAAATTTATATATAATAATATACAAATTAAATTAATTTAATTAAAAGGTCAAAAAAATTAATTTGATTAAATTGACTAAAATCTATTAACTCAACCATGCATCAATTCCAATTTTTAAGTTCTTCATACCTCAAAGAATAGTCCTGTTTGATAGCACTTAAAACTAATGCTCGTGACTGTAAAATGACTTGAATTCATTGCAGTATATCAACATAAAAAAGCTTAATTGTTTACAAAATTTATTATTAATGCACAAAAAATTGATGCATTTCTACATATTAAAACGAAAATTCAATAAATTTCTTCAGAATAAAAACGTGCATATGTCCTTAAGGATCAAATAGAAAAATATATTTAAATTAACCTGTTTAGGGACATAAGAATCTGGATCACTAGTCAAAAGGGACTTCGGAACCTTGAAAATAGACACAAGGAATTCGCCATTATCATCTTCCTCATCAAGCTCTTCTTCTATGGTTTGACGTATATGAATAACCCACCTAAGCTCGTCAATGTCAGATTTGTTGAACTCATTTGAGATGCTAGATCTGAACAAAGACATGAATGTGTAATTGAAATATATATCTTTCGCAATATATTGTTCTTTTGTTTGCCTCCATAGTGATATTTAGTGGAGAAGATTTATTAAGAGAGTGAAGCTGTTAATTTATCTGAAACGTAATTGATTTTGCAACTCCTAATGAAATACTGAAAAATATAATGTGAGTTGTTCTTAAAATAGTTAATGCCCATTAATTTTCAGTTTCTTTTTAAAATTTATGTAAGACTAAAATAATTAAAAAAAAAATTGTATGCAATTCCAAGTTTCTCTTCATTTTACCCTTTTTGATCTAAACATATTTTGTTATCAATTTTGTTATTTATTTGGAACAACACACAAGGAGGGCAAAGAGCAAACCTTGGTTGAGACCAAGGTTTCAAATTTATTTTTCAAAATTGATTTTCATTTAAAATTCTGAAATTGTTTCTTCTAAAGTATTTTATGATTATTGAGTACTTTGAAAAATTTTATGGTCATCAAGAAGACAGAAGCATTTTGTTTTTCATGTATATCTAGTATTTTACAATTTTGCTTATCAAGTATTTCATGAAATATTTTCTTACCAATCTTCATATTTTCAGCATCAATCTTCCATATTTTTAATATTCCCCAAAAAGACTTTTGATAATCAGTTTCACACCTTCCCCTGTAATCATCTATATAATACTCCATCAGGTCCTAAATATAAGGCCCAGTTGACTTTTTTGGAAAATCCTTAAAAAAAGCAAAATAAGTTAATTATAAATTGGTTTACCTCAATTTCTCCTTTAGACTAGTTTATTTTACTTATAAAATAATAGATATTCTAAGAATATATCAAATATGTTATAATTTAATACCTTATTTTGCAACCTTAATCTCTCCAAAAGAAAGTCAACTAGGTCTTATATTTAGGACCGAAGGTAGTATTATAGAATTATCTTCCAACTTCTCAAAAAATTAGCATTAATTATTTCAATACTGAAAACAGTTAACAATTATGGTAACATGAATCCTAAAAAATGCAAAGGCACAGTAGAGTTACAAAATACTTTTGAATATCGGACACATTTATGACAATATTTTGATTGAGCTTCTACTCCTAGAACTTGGTTCAAGTCAAGAATTTCCCGACTATCCCTAATGTTTCAAGAGGTTCAAACGATGTTCGTTTGGTTGTAGGAAAAGAAAGTGGAGAAATAGAAAGTGAAAGGGTGAAGATGGAAAGTAGAGGAAATAATGAAAATAAAGTTTGTGGGCCCAGAAAAAGTGAGATTGAGAGAGAAAGCTTGTGGACCCGGGACATGTGTAAATGACAAAAAAACCCTACTTTCCTCACTTTCCATTTCCTTGACACTTTCCATGTGCCAACCAAACCGGCCCTTAGTTTTCCCTGTCCTCATCATTCAGTCAGTCTTTTCAAAGCAACACACACTGAATGGGCAGAGAAAATTTGCATTTGAATTTTTTAACTACCTAGAGTCCAACTCACTATAAAATCATTCCTACACCACTAACTTTCATATGCAAATGACATGATCAAGCAGCAAAATTTGTTGAATGATGAGATCATTACAACATATATACACACACACACAAGACACCAATTACATGTCCAGTGGAGCTGAGTTAATAAATAAAGTGCACAATGTTTTCATATGGCTCTACATCAGTGAATGATACAGTCAATTTTGATACACATAAAGTTATCACCTAACCTCTTGCTATCCATTGAATAAGTCTCAAAACTTATGGTTCATTGCTATCGCTTGCGAGAATACTTTTTTGATCCACCAACAGGAAGATTATCCTCTTCATCAACAGAGGTGAACACACCGGTTGCCCTACCGAAGAAATCAGTTAGCAACAGTAATTACATCAGAAAAACCTCTCAAAGAAAAGTAGAAGTTAATTTTTCCCTTGAAAGAAAGAGGTCAACAGGATTTGTTTCCGTTTTATGCTACTCTATAATTTTAGGACAGCTTAATTTTTTTTTAAAAAAATAGATTTCAAAAAGAAAAAATATTTTGTTTGAATAATTGTTCCTGAAAAATTGCCTTGCAAATAAAAACAAATATGAAATAGTTGTTCCTGAAATCAACTAAGACAATTGAGAACTGCAGCGACAACAAAAGAAAGTTGAAAGATTGAGAGACGAGATAGACCAGCGCAAGACACAAAATAGAAAGTGTGGCCACAAGTACAAAAAATTTATAAACAACAAAACATAAAACAATAAAACATGTATAAGATTGAAGATTTCTTTTAAATGAACTTCTTTTCATAACACTTCATTAAAAATTAAGAACCAAACAAGTTTTTTAAATCAAAATCTGTTTCTTTTTTGGTTTTACAAAGAATTTTATTAAAAAAGTCAACACCTCCTGCCTAAGATCACATGGATTTAAATTGCAGATGCAATCAATCAACTGAGAGTCAGACCTGTCTGTGAATAATGGATATAGAACTGAACATTTTTCATTATACTTTGACCATTTAATCTTTAACTTTGTAGTATAGTTGTTTTTCATGAAAAAAGAATAATACATGGGAAAGTAGTCTTCATTCTTGTCCAAGGACAAAATATTCAGTGACGGCATTGAACCTCTCGCAATCAAAATTTAAAATAAAGCAATGCTCTCAAAACACATTATAATGTAAACCTTGGCCGGCTTGACATAACAGTAAGCTCGCTTGCTGTGGAGTCTTAGGTCGTGGGATCGAATCAGACATTTTGCAAAAAGCAAGGGTTAAACTGCCTAATATATTCCCTTCCTCAGCACCCTCACCAAGTGGGGACTAGAACTAGGTTAGCCAATTTTTGGCCCTTGCTGAAATATGCCTTTACTGATTAAATTCTGCTAATTAGTACCTCGGGTTCTTAAAAAAGAGATAGTTCAAGGTTAGGTATGGTCTTAAATATAAAACCTCAATTTACCATGTTTCCCATACTGATCACTTTTGTCCAAATTATCCCTGTCAGCGCATGTTAAGGGAGGAGTTCACATCAATGGGTAGCTTCATTGCAAATGATTTATAAGTTATTTTAGGGAAACCAACACACAAATGAAACAAGTAACGAGCTCAACTAATTTTCTTCGATTATTTAGGTAGATCTTATTCAGAACTGGACGGATGTAGAAATATGAGAGTTCATGGAACCAAAAAAAAAAAAAAAAACAGATTTAGGGGTCCAAATACCTATTATACATCAAAGTGGCATCGCCTATTGTCCCTGCAACCTTATTCCTTACCTTACGTACACAAACCTACAATATAGCATATAACATATATAAGTCAATACACATATATTATTTATTATAAATAATAATTGACCACACACCTGTACTTGATCCATAGGCCCAGCTTCAGGATCTCGGTTTCGATGAATAACAATTCCATTGTCGCACTTATTTATAAAGTGGGCACTTCCACTTATATCATAGAGATTAGGAGCTCCACCAACCCAATTTTGTAACTGTAATTTTATCATACAACTGTTAAATCATTGGATATATCATAAAAAGGAAAAGGGTATGGCCAAGATACAACCCTTCGTTAACAACCTGTCTAGGATGTGCGACAAACCAAACATGGCATCCATGATGCTGAGCAAACCGTTTGATTTTGGTAAGCATCTGGCTAACATATTCAGTTTCCGTCCTGAAGCAAATAAGTAATCATTAGTGGTGTGCTGTTAATGTTTGATCAAAGAATAGGATGCAACAAAATTCAAAAATGATTGATTCTGCTTGACATTTATATATCACAACACATTAAACATAAGAAGGTTAGCTATTGGCATTATCACTTTATTTTGCTAAAACAAAAGAAGCAAGTTAATGATGATGTCCAACTATGAATATGAGAAAAATAAGGGGGAAGGGGATCCAAATTAAGAACAAAATCTTTAAGAAAGTTACATGCTTGGAGGGCGCTGGTGATCAAGCTCATTGTAAGGATCAATTACAAGTCCACGCACCCCATGCCTGAGCACAGCTGTTTTCGCAAGATCAAGAACCCAATTTATACTTGGAAGGGCATCATCTTCACACCTAGTATGACAAATATGAAACACCAACTTCAAAAACAAACACGATAAACATTATTAAGTTACAAGTGCCAGAACTATTTTTGAAAATATATAGTAAACAATAGCTACCAAGAACCAGTGATAGCCATAGAGTAAAATCATCCATTACTTCTCATATTCAAGGATAGAGCCCAGACTAGAAGGCTCCTGATATAAACACTGATAGTCCATTTTATGCAAACATTCCAAACGCTCAGAAAGCTACAATTGTCTAGCTTAAGTAACCAAGCTTGGACTAAGAGTAATAGACAGTTTTTTTTTTTATTTTGGGGGGATGCAGCCAAACCACTAATAGACTTACCTAATGAGTTGAAAAGTATCACTTAACCAAGTCTTCCCCTTTTGGAACTCTTCCGCGCTCATACGTTCAACAGATTCGCCATAACTATAATGAAATAAAAACCAAAAGATTGGCAATTACAAATTTTCACATGAGAATATACAGGTGTTGCCTCTGTTGCAAGAGAATTAACAATTGATCTTCACTGATTTCATCGCCCGTCATTAAGTGAATTCCCAAAAATATTATCCCTGGAATTCTTCAGTCAAAGCTCACCGTGCTTGAAAGAAAGGCTTCTTTAAATACTTCTCTAAAAGTTTCCGTGCATGCTCCCTAACCTGCAGATAAGTCAATTAAAAATTTGAACATCACCAAATGCCACAGAAAAGAGTGAATGATTAGAAGAGTGTTGTAGAATCAATATTATAGATTACATTGATTCATCCTAGTAACATTATTCCAAGAAAAACGAGTATTACATAGTATGAATGTCAATTGTATCAGAGGCATTAATAATTTCTTTTGGGCTGGGGAGGTACCAGGGGGCGCAGAAGAGGCATTAAAGACTTGAGACAGTAATTATTCATGCAGCCACATTAAATGATAGAAATGTTTGAGTGGTCATACTATTGATACCGATGCAGGATTCAAGTGCCAATTTTAGTACAAGCAACATTTTTAAGTCTTGCAAATATTTTGTTTGATTGATTTAGTTTCTCCAAACTCCTTGATCCCCCTGTTTCTCAACACAATATTGACAGTTAAATATCATTCTCCTTAAATTAGACCATGTTTTATTCCTAGACCTGATCTTGACTTTACCCATTGCCCTCTAGAAAGGTAAACAATCTTGCACCTATTCCATTTCAAACTTTGTCTCTTATAACTATTTATCTCTTAAAAATTGTGTCTAATACTAGTATGTTAGATGTACCGGATACTAACACAGATACAAGGAATTGTATATGCTACAAAGCATTATTTTTCAAATAGCAAAAACAGCTCACCCTGTTCTCCATGGAGCAAAGTGCAAATTTCCAACCAGCAATTTCATTGAGATTACACAGTAGAGCATCAATCCACTCACTTTTCCCTGAATTGGGAACTCCGGTTACTATAGTTAACTCCCCTGGCACAACCTGATGAAAGTAGTACAAAAGCATCAATGAGTTTTGTCATTGATCTACTGTTAACAATCATCATCTTTATAAAACAATAATTAAAGTAAGATCAAATAACAAATTATAAAATAGTGATGCCTAATGTGCTCCATAATGTCTAAAATCTGGAATCATGAGCAAAATTTTTGGCAATCTAACATTAGTAATATTCAACTTAATTCCTATAATATGGACTCAAGATTGTGCTGAGTCTTCATAGTGCTGTTAAAGACATCTCTTATGATTAACTGCCCAAATATTATAAATAATGCAATGTCATACTCATAACTACTGAAAATCAGTAACCATTTGTTTGTTTTCTTTCCTCAGACTGCAAAAACCAATAACCATGCAGGTTGTGCAGCAAACTAAGGAATTTTAATGGGATAAGAGCACTGACATATGCTAAATATAAGGAATTGACAGGTTTGACCCAGAAGAAGTTCGTTATGAGGAATACATGTATTTATGCACACTTTCTGTCCATTTTGTAACTTCTTCATACTTGAAAAATGGTTAAAAACTCATAAGTGTCCATTGTTTTCTATATGTACATTTATGTTTCTTTTTCGCAACATACCATAACTTGTTTAAATTACTTTTTTTGCCTGAAAACCTAGATGCACATTTCTTGCCAGCCTTTATACACATAAAAAAAATTTAGATCTGTTATCCAACTGTAAGTCAGGAGTTTCAGGAATCACTTCGTTCATACTTATAAGACAGTCTAGAACTATAACATATATATTACTTGTGGATATAATTTATCCAATAAATAGCAAGCAAGTCATTTTCAAAACACAATAACTTCCAGATATCACATTGAGCAATACAGAAATGCAATAAATTGTCATTACATTGTATAAATCATCAAGATTTCTCCACCCTGTTGATATACCATACTCATAACCTAAGGTTCGATGATAATATGCGTCAATCTCATCAAAGAAGTCCCTGAAGTTAAACAATCCACGTATAGGATATAATTCTGCATTCTCAATCGTTTCCCTCAGTGCATCAGCACCTAAATACATGAGAACCTGTGAATAAATCAGTATGAGGTTGATAGCTCGCGCATTGAGCAAATTACAGGCAAAAAACATCAAATGGCTCTCAATGACAAGTTGACAACATTGGCTAGACTTAGATAATATATGTACTTCACAGTGTAAATGTGTGAATCCAAGCTCTGAAAAGAAGTAACTACTGCATAGCATAATTTCCGATTATTAAATCTGTATCACTGCCTCTAAGCATTTATTTTCCAAGCTGTATAAATTTCACCCGTGATTCCTTGTCTAATAAAGACAAACAACGTTTAACTCAAATTTTCCAAGGAACCAGAGCTTACTATTCATTTTTAGTTTATAATTAATGGGTTTAATTCTCTACATTTGTGAAGTTGTAGAATGGGATTTGTTAAAAGAATAGTTGTCTAAGAATTTGGTTACTAATAAAACACAAAGGCGTCGTGCGATCCATGTAACCAACACCACCTAAAAGAAAAAGGCATTGTTACTGTTATATTTTTTGCTCCGAAAGCAACCACCTAGGAGTATTGAGTGTCCTAAACTAACAATTGGTGTGTTTTTGCCCTAAGAGTAACACATGTGGGCCAATTTACTCCTTATTGGACAGACCCACCAATGGGCAACGTCTACGTGTCAACATACCGTGTGTTCAGATACCAATAGATTGGTGGCTAAGTGGGAAGAGGACCTGATGGAAAATCAATACTAGAGTAGTATTATTCAAACAAAGTATGACCTCAATTGAGGTTTACAGATACAGAATCAGGGCCTAGTGTACTGTTATAGAGGTACACTCTCTCATCACCACTTTACAAAAGTGTCTATCAATTACTCTTCTCTTACTATTTATACTTCTATTACAACAGCTGGCCGCTTAGCTGTCCTAACCGCCTAACCGCCTCTGCTAGCTATATTACAGCTGTATATCAGCTTATCTTCCTAAACACTCTTCCTAATACCGGGCCTTAACATTCTAAACACTTAATACTTGGGCCTTCTCTTATAAACAGCCCATGACTTCTCACGTCCATCAATACCCTCCCCTGCAAGTCTGACCTTGTCCTCAAGGTCAAAGAATGGAAATTGCTGTTTAATGATTTCTGCTGTCTCCCAAGTACTATCCTCATCAGATAATTGACTCCATTTAATCAAGACCTCCATACTTCCATCAGTCATCCTGTGCCACTTCAACACATTCTCAGGTTGTACCACCAACTCACCCTCGCCTGACAAGGTCCTAGGAAAATCAGCAATATTGGCATAAGAAGCGACTGACTTCTTAAGCTGAAATATGTGAAACACTGGATGTATCTTAGCATAAGAAGGCAATTCCAAGCGATAAGCAACCTTTCCCACCTTATCCAAAATTGCAAAAGGCCCATAAAACCGAGGACTCAGCTTCTCATTTGGTCTCTTAGCTAGAGATTTAAACCTGTATGGCTGTAACCTCAAATATACTTTGTCTCCAACCTTGAATTCCACATCCCTTCGCTTACCATCTGCTAAGAGTTTCATATGTTGCTGAGCTTTCTCCAAATTAGCCTTCAGCTCATCTAAAATCTGATTGCGCTGCAATATCTGATCAGCCACTGCATCAACCTGAGATAAAGGTTCTTGAAACCTAAATAAGGTTGGAGGATCTCGACCATAAAGTGCTTTGAAAGGGCACATTCCTGCAGACCTATTAAAATTGGTGTTAAACCAATATTCAGCCCAACAAAGCCACTTATGCCAAGTAGATGGTTTATACTTTATCCCCACAAAAACAGCGAAGATAAGTTTCAACACTCCGGTTAACCACCTCAGTTTGCCCATCCATCTGTGGATGATAACTGGAACTAAAACACAATTGTGACCCAGCCATCCTTAACAACTCCTTCCAGAAAAAATTCATATAAACTCTATCATGGTCTGAAACAATTGATCTGGGAAAACCATGTAAACGGACCACTTCTCTAATGAAAACATTAGCTAGAGTTACTGCCGAATAAGGGTGTCTTAGGGCTATGAAATGAGCAAACTTAGTAAACCTGTCCACTACCACAAATATGGTGTCAAAAGGACCAGATTTAGGTAATCCCCCAATAAAATCCATTGAAATATCACTCCAAACACTATCTGGAATAGGCAAAAGCTGCAATAACCCAGCTGGACTAAGAGCTGAATGTTTATTCCATTGGCATGTCACAACCAGCCACATATTGTTGAACTTCCTTACGCATTCCCTCCCAAAAGAATAATGCAGCTAACCTCTTATAAGTGCGCAAATATCCAGAATGCCCACCAATTGGAGAATCATGGAATTCTCTTAACAGGATGGGAATATAAGAAGAATTTTTAGGCAAAACCAAGCATCCTTTAAACAACAAATGGCCACCCCTCACTGAATAACCTGGATATTTAGAAGATCCCAATATTGTCTCCTGCAAAATCATAGACAAACGTGAGTCCTTCCCAATTTCCTCATCCAATACATCAGAATTTGCAATTCCTACTACTGACACCATATTAAGTTCCATATTCTCATGCTTTCTTGATAAAGCATCCGCGGCAGAATTGCTAGCACCCAGTTTATATTGAATGTTGAAAGAGTAGCCCATCAACTTAGTCACCCATTTTTGCTGAGAATCATCTAATATTCGCTGGTCAAACAAAAATTTGAGTGCTTTCTGATCAGTTCTAATGGTAAAAGGCCTCCCCAACAGATAATATCTCCACTTCCTTACTGCAAATACTATAGCCATTAACTCCCTTTCATAGACAGAACAACTACGCTTCCTGCTTGATAGAGATTGACTAAAATATGCAATAGGTCTCCCTCCTTGCATCAGAACTGCTCCCAATCCTGACCCGGAAGCATCAGTTTCAACAATAAACTCCTGATTAAAGTCAGGAAGAGCCAATACAGGGGCTAAAGACATGGCCTCTTTCAACTTCTCAAATGCTTCTTGAGCCTTCCCATCCCACACAAATGCATCCTTTCTCAAAAGAGCTGTTAAAGGAGCTGCAATCATCCCATAATGTCTAATAAATCTCCTATAATATCCTATCAGCCCTAAGAACCCCCCTCAAACTCTTCACTGAGTTGGGAATAGGCCAATCAATCATATCCTGAATTTTTGTTGGATCAGCATGGACCCCTTCCTTCGAAATAATATGACCAATATATTCCAACTTAGGCTTAGCAAAAACACACTTCTTAATATTCAAAACTAGAGAGTGTTGCTGTAATAATTGGAATGCAACTTCCAAATGATTCAAATGAGCTAAATGATCAGCACTATAAACCAATATGTCATCAGGACCTTACCAAAAAAGTTGGCTATTGAGTTAAGAGAACCAACGTACTTGCATACCATTGAGCATATCATTTTACTCGAGTAAGGACCTGGTGTCCCCTGCTACCAAGTTTCCATTAGTTATATATTTTATTATAGAGCCATGTGAGTACAGCAAGAAATTTATAGATTTCAGCCTTCTAGCTCAGGGATGGTCTCACACTGTGCATCCCAATTATTCACTTATTCAATCATCCTCTATACAAAAATATAGATATCCTAATAAAGCAAACGAAAAGATATCCAACAAAAATATTAGGTTCTCATGTTTATAACTGTCACAAATGAAGATAGAATAATAATATCTTATTGAATTAAGCATGTATGATTACATTATATAGCGACTAGGAAGCCCAAAGTGAAATAAGGCCCAATAAGGCCCATTACTAACTAAACCCTAACTACACATATTTACAACAAACCTTAACACTCCCCCTCAAGTTGGAGCATATATGTCAATCATGCCCAACTTGTTACAAAGATAATTAACCCGGTTCCCATCTAAGGCTTTAGTGAGAAGATCACCAAGTTGATCACTAGATCGTACGTGTCCAGTAGAAATAAAATTCTCCTTTAGCTTATCACGAACAAAATGACAATCAACTTCAATGTGTTTGGTACGTTCATGGAACACTGAGTTTGAAGCTATATGTAACGCTGCCTGATTGTCACACCATAGCTTTGCAGGGAGAGAGGTTTTGAGGCCAACCTCCTTTAACAATTGATATATCCACACAATCTCACGTACAGACTGTGACATAGCTCTATATTCTGCCTCTGCACTAGAGTGTGATGCTACCCCTTGTTTCTTACTTCTCCATGATACAAGATTCCCACCTACAAAAACACAATATCCAGTAGTAGATCTTCTAGTTTTCTTGCATCCTGCATGATCAGCATCACAAAAACATTCAATGTCCGTGTGACCATAGTTTTTATACAAAATACCACGACCTGGAGACCTCTTAAGATAGCGAAGGACATGCTCCAAGGCTTCCCACTGACCAACAGTTGGAGCTCCCATGAATTGACTAAGAAAACTCACTGAGAAAGTCACATCTGGGCGAGTTATAGTCAGATAATTTAATTTACCAATCAGTCTGCGATATCTGTCAGGATATTCAAATGGTTCCAGCTTCTTGGGGTCAACTTTCTTTCTTATATGCTCAGGGAGCTCTTCAAATGGTATTTTATTATCAAGCTCTAGGTAAGGATTGACAATCATTGGTGAATTGCTTGGTGCAGCTCCTAACTTTCCTGTTTCTTTTAACAGGTCAAGGACATATTTCCTCTGGGTGAGAAAAATACCTTTCTTGCTTCTCATGACCTCGATACCCAAAAAATACTTTAACGGTCCTAAATCCTTCGTCTGAAATTGAGAGTTAAGGAAGGCCTTAAGAGACGATATTCCATCTACATTACTTCCTGTAATCACAATATCATCCACATACACAACTAAAAGAATTAAGCCAGCATCCGAGTTCTGATAGAATACTGAATGATCACATTTACTTTGTATTAGTCCAAACTTCCGAACAACAGAACAGAATCTATCAAACCAAGCACGAGGACTCTGTTTAAGACCATACAAAGATCTACGAAGAAGACAAACCTTCCCATGACAAACCTTTCCATTCTCCCCCTGAGCAACAAAACCAGGTGGTTGCTCCATGTAAACTTCCTCATTTAAAGTACCATTGAGAAATGCATTTTTGACATCTAATTGATGAAGAGCCCAATCATAAGTAGCAGCCATGGAGATAAACAATCTGACTGAGGAGAGTTTAGCCACTGGAGAGAAAGTTTCAGAGTAATCAATCCCATAGGTCTGAGCATATCCCTTAGCAACAAGACGAGCCTTAAGACGCTCAATAGAACCATCAGCCTTAGTTTTGATAGTAAAGACCCACTTACACCCAATCGCCTTATTTCCTTTCGGTAAATCAACAAGAGTCCATGTACCAGTTTGTTCAAGGGCCATCATCTCCTCCTCCATTGCCGCACGCCAACCCGAATGACTCAAGGCTTGGTGAAGAGTGGTAGGAATAGTAATAGAGTCTAAGGAAGCTATGAAAGAACGAGAAGCAGGAGATAACTGGTTATAGGAAACATAAGAAGAAATAGGATAAGTGCAACTACGTTTACCTTTTCGAAGTGCAATAGGCAAGTCATCAGGAGAAGTAGAGGGGATATCATGGTCTGGCTCATCAGGGGAATCAAAGGGAATATCATGTTCTGGCTCAATGGGAAGGACAGAATTTTCCTCATTATGCGTTTCAAGATCCGACGAAGAAGCAGAAATGGGAGGGTCAGCATCTGGAATAGCCACATTACTCTCTCCTGTACGCCTCTGATAAACGTAGTGGATCGGAGGTCGTTCCGGTACCTGTACTGGCAAAGGTGTACGAACAACTTGATAAACCAAGAGATGATCATCCTCATCAGGTAGAGATGAGGAAGATGCCATGGGAAAAAATGGGGTGGTCTCATGAAAAGTGACATCAGAAGATACCAAATAACGATTGAGAGTAGGAGAAAAACAGGTATATCCCTTTTGAACTCTCGAGTACCCAAGAAAAATACACTTTAATGCCTTAGGATCCAACTTAGAAATAGTTGGCCGAACATCACGAACAAAACAAACACAACCAAAGATCTTTGGATCAAGATGGAACAAAGGTTTGGAAGGAAAAATGGTTGAAAAAGGGACGTTTCCATTAAGAACGGAGGAAGGCATGCGATTGATCAAAAAACAAGCCGTAGAAATAGCATCTGACCAAAAAGGTTTCGGAACATTCATTTGAAACATAAGTGCTCGAGCTACTTCAAGTAAATGGCGATTTTTGCGTTCAGCAACACCATTTTGAGCTGGAGTATCAACACAAGAAGATTCATGAATTATACCATGTTCAAGCATGAAGGTTTGAAAATTTGAGGAAAAATATTCCTTAGCATTATCACTACGCAAAGTGCAAACAGAAACACCAAATTGAGTTCTAATTTCAGAACAAAAGTTAGCAAAATGTGAAAACACCTCAGAACGATTTTTCATTAGATATAGCCAAGTAGTACGAGAATAATCATCAACAAAGGTTATAAAGTACTTGAAACCAGATTTTGACTCAATAGAACACGGTCCCCAAACATCAGAGTGAACTAACTCAAAAGGGGACGCAACACGTTTATTGACTCGAGACACATGCGGAAGACGGTGGTGTTTGGCAAACTGACATGATTCACATTCTAAAGTAGACACTGAATTAAAATATGGATAAAGCTTCTTCAAAATCGCTAAAGGCAAATGACCCAAACGACAATGCATTTCAAACAGACTGGATTTGACAGAACAAGCAACCGAACGATGCACTCGATCATCAAGAAAGTAATGGCCTCCAGACTCGTACCCTCTACCAATAATCTGCTTCGTCGTAAGATCCTGAATCAAGCAAAAATCAGGAAAGAGTGAAATAGAACAATTTAATTGCTTCGTTAATTTACTAGGAGAGAGAAGATTAAAAGCAAGGTCAGGCACATTTAAAACAGAGGGTAAGTGAATAGATGGAGTTGGATGAACTGAGCCAGAACCAATGACACAAGAATTAGATCCATTTGCAATTGTGATACTAGAAGGGTTGGCGTACGGAGTATAAGAGGAGAAAAGATGATGGTTACCTGTCATATGATCAGTGGCACCTGAATCGATGATCCACTTGGAGGAAGAAGAGAAAAGGCCAGTGACATTATTACCTGTAGCAGTGGGTACTGGTGAAGATAAAGCCAGATACTCCTGGTATCTAGTTATCAGTTTAGCATACTCAACTGCTGGAATGGTCACCATTTTAACTTCAGCCATTAAACACAAGCAACCAACGATCCTCAAACAAATTCCAACAAACAAGAAGACACCAAAACAGCTTCACCCGGAGCTACAAACGATCCCAAAAGATTCCCAAATAATACCAACAAGCAAGAGAACAACCAAGTAACTTCACTACGAGCTACAAACAATCCAAACAGCTTCCAGCAAGCAAGAAAACAATGAAATAGCTTCACTAGGAGCTAAAATCAATCTAAACAACTTCCAACAAGTAAGAAGACAACAAAATAGCCACACCAGGGGCTCCAAACGGCCAAATCAAGACCAGAAACAGACCAGAAACGGCCGGCGAACGTTCGCGGCAACAAAGGGGGGGTTTCCTCTAACAAAGGCGGCGGCGCGTGACCGGCGGCGGCGGCGCGTGCAGACACCGGCGAGGCGCGTGACGGCGCGTGCGGCGGCGGACTGTGACCGGACCACCTGGGGTTTGTTCGCCGGAGCCTCCTGAGTCCGATGGCCAGGCGCGTGTTGCAAGACAAGGTCCAGAAACGCACAGATCTGCTCAAGAAGCGGCGGACACTGTTCACATCTACAGTTTTGGGACTCCGGCGGCCAGAAACCAAAAAACACAAACACTAAAGAGCCTCTGCTCTGATACCATGTCACAAATGAAGATAGAATAATAATATCTTATTGAATTAAGCATGTATGATTACATTATATAGGGACTAGGAAGCCCAAAGTGAAATAAGGCCCAATAAGGCCCATTACTAACTAAACCCTAACTACACATATTTACAACAAACCTTAACAATAACATTCAAAATCTGGCAGGATCTGATATTTTCTTCTTTTGTTTTTTCTGAGCAATATCTGTCCGCAGCAAATTTATTTTACGTATTATTTCATTGATGAGTGTGCGTGGTGAAGGGGAGGAATGACCTATAAAAAATGCTGTTAACTAACCTCATTTGCATCTTTGAACTGAACTGACCCGGATTTCTTTGGCCACCTGACTCGCCAGCACCTGCAAGCACAAGAAAAAATTGAAGATGCCTCTTCTTATATTCAAAGAATTTTGTTATTAGTTAAAGGAAAACTTATATTAGAAACAAACAAAAAAATAGAAGTTGGAGAATAATTCCAAACACAAATCAAAAACCAAAAATAGTTTTCTGAATTTCAAGAAAGAATGCATAATTGATTGCTCTTAGAATCGAATCCCGTGATTGTTGGGTACCAATTATCCCTTGATTTCAGCATTTTTGACCTTACTGTTTCCATTTTCTTGCCTTCCATGATCATACATAGTATTAAGGAGATTCTCTATGCATTTATTTCTGCTTGTATCTTGCTGATTGTACTCCCCTTGATTGAGCCTCAGCCCATATATATTACATTTTTCTCCACTCAATAATATATCGATCAGAGACTGTTCAATCAAAGATTTACGAATTACCAGAGCAGTAACCTTATACATCAGATTCCATCATCCTGTAGCACAGTTCCTTAGGCACAAAAGCCAAACAAAACTCCTTTTTCACTCAACCACTCCAAAACAACATTCAAAATAAACTTTCCATAGTTATCCTACTTCCAACTGCAAAGTTGAGATCTCTCTTAAGAAGACAAACAAGAGAGGGAACAAGCCAACATTTATTACAAAACCTTTAAAAACAAGTAGCACAGAGAGCAAAAAGGGATAGTCAAAGTGGCAAAGACAGTGGCAACAGCAAAACATGATAAAAATAAAACTTCCCATTCTGAAACATTTGACAAAAACTATATAATAAAATAGGGGAAAAATATTATTATGCTTAATTGAAAACAAAAATGTTAAAAGTTCATATAGTCTAGGTAACAGTATGTATTCACTTATGGATCCGTAAAATTGATATATGCAGAAACTTCAGTAGACTGGAGTGAACCTTTCTTTTCCAATGCGACGAGCAAGTTCTTCAGCTAAGGCTTGACCGGGTAAATCTCCATCAGTTGCAAGTATAATACGAGATGCCTGTCAATACGAAGATTTAGAAGCAGAGGAAACCATTAATTCCTGTGCATCCATGATTAAAAGACAACTATTGACATTTACATACCCCCTTGATATAATCTTTGCAGTTCCACAAATACTGATACTTAATGTCCTAGCTTCACAGAAAAGACAAGCATTAAATTATAATAAGGGAAATGCTGGACCAATGACCACATAATAAAACACTGGCAATAGATAATTGAATATATATTTTTCATTAATTTTGTTTCATCTCGTTTAGATCTACAACTATATCCCAATCAAACAAATGGGAAGCAGAAAAAAATGTAACTTGATATGAAATATCTATTGTGCTATTCCGAGAAATTAATAAAATCAATCACAACTCCATAAGCCTTAACAGTTTAAGCTTTTTTTTTTTTTTTGTGGAAATGATTATTGAATGGCATCAAAATTCAAAACTTCAAGACACTATAGGCAATAGGTAGGAGTTCAATCCTTCACTCAGCAGCAGTTTTTTAGTTCTTTTACGGCAACCCACAGTGCCAAACCATTGTGTCTCGTGCACTGGCATAGTAGTAGTCAAAGTTGTCGAACTCATGAGTTTAATCCAACTAAATTCTTAAGAGGAAGGTCAAGTTTAGTTCATGTTTAAATCAATCATTTTTATATTATATTTTTATGATGATGTTAATTTTGGATAATGTAATTTAATAATTTTCTTCAGTTATATTCAATTTCAAAAAAGTATCTATTCATTCTGTATTTTTTTATCTTAAAGAAGAGGAATATTAACCAAATTATTTGGTTTTTAAGAGTCATTTAGATTTAGATGTTTACTACTCATTTCCTTTTATCCCTATTTTCTCATGCCTAATTAACCCCCCCCCCCCCCCCCCAAAACCTTTGTTTCCACCCACATGGAGCTGCATACTATTGACATGAGGGTAAGGGTGTTGTATTCATTTAGATGTTTACTCATTTTCTTTTCTCCCTATTTTCACTCATCCATTCAAACCAAAGCGGGCATGGCTTATTCTCTCGAGTTTTCTTACTTATCCATTTTCTCTCGTCTAATTGTCCCCGACCCCCCAAAACTTTCTTCTCATCCAAATGGAGCATACTAGTTGATGTACCAATACACAAACATAAATGACATTTAAATAACACAAACCTTCTCCTCAGGTGGCAACTCCTTTGAGGAGACCGTTGCAGGTGCACCATCAGGAACACTTACACAATTGCGAAAGCCAGCTTCTTCCATTGCAAGTTTGTCCATTTCACCTTCAACCTATATTACAGAAGTTACTATAAAACAAACAGCAAAACTGACTTTCAAATAGTTAAGTCATGCAAATGGATCCTTACAATAATAATGTCGCTTTTCCCTTCAATATCATCCAATCCATAAAATATTTTTTCCGTGTCTGCTTCCTGAAGCAACATAACATTAAGGGTCCAATGCAACATCTATAATCTAATATCATAAAGATATGATTAACCATAAAATTAAAGCATTTAACAACAGATTTAAAAAATTACTATCAGAATAAATATTTTCCATAATATGGTACTAACTAAAAGAAAGAGAAGACTTTACAACTAAAAAACTAAATTACTTATTAATCCTTTTATATTCTGATTCCAAAAATATCACAATAACAATAAATGTTGCATTTTATACTAGACCTAGTGCTTGACATTTTAGAGTCTACTGCACCAATAGGCGATAAATGGGGGAATATCTCTCCTCTTTAACTGTGTCCATAACAAAATTTAATTGAAGTCAAGCCATAGGCAGGAGCTTCAGCAAAACAATCCTGTGGTTTAGATGACATCTGAATTGGATGCACATTCCAGATGAATTAACACCTTTCAGCAACTGATTCTTCATGCTCAAAATGAAAAACAGGTCCTAGCAGACAAATTTTATCACGCTGTTCTGATATGTTCAGAATCAGAACATGATTATACCTGCCAAAACTTCTTGTTGATGTCCCGATATTTGCAACTAACAAGATCTCCTCGACGACGATACGGAAATGCAATAACAATCTGTCGAAGTATATTGATGAAACAGGTAAGGATGCAGGTAAGTACTTTGTAAAACAAAAAAAAAATGGGGATGCACAAATTTCTATAATGAATATATGAGAAGATATATCTTATTCTCATTGTCATTAACTTTCAAAATTTAGTCTAGTTATAAAAATTTTCAGACTCAAAGCCTTGCTCAGCCAATAGATAGGAACGACACTTTTAACTTCCTGCCCAGCTTTAAAAGTCAGTATTATATCACATTCTCTCTTTGTTTGTTTTTTACTTAATTTCTTCAAATAGTTCAAAATGAGTTGGTTGTATGCATGATACTTCAGTACTAACAAGTAATAACCTCTTAGATCTGAACAGATGTCATGATCCAATTGAACTTCTAGAAAAATAGCTGAACATATGAGTACCAAAACAACTATTGGAAGAATTCCATGAAGAATTTCCTAAGGGAAGAAAAAAAAGCTTTTAATCGTGTGACTCTGTCAAACTATAGCAATGGAAGAAATTTCCCTAAATCAGGATTTCTTCATCAAGAAAATAATAATCCCCTAGAAGGTATGTGTTTTATCTGGATATAAAATATCCCGAAAGTTCACCTGATCGCTAAAGATTCTCTGCTTAACACCATTTCTCAGTAGAGTCTCATTTGAAATCAGACGCTCTGCGAAATAAGCAATCAGCTGAAAGAGGGACAACAAAGTTGTGTTCACTACATAGCATGGATATGGACTAATATAATATAAAAAATTTGAACCACTATTGAACATATAAACAAACTTCACGTTAATAAAGAGAAGCTACTCTGATGGATACATTATAATATACAAACACGGCACAAATATAACATCAATACAACATGCAAAATATCCCACATACATAAACTAATTTATTAATTAACATATTAGTACTGTCATTTTGCGTCAAAATAACATAGATGCCGAAGTGTAGAACTAAGAATCCCTGACGCCTGATCACTAAGGAGATTTTGTTGGCCGACTTGATGGATCCATGACTTGGGATGAGTCAGCTTATTCAACATATCTAACCTACCTTCACAGCTGTAGTTCAACTTATTGTGCAGTAAAAATAATTTTTAAACAAGAAAAAGGGTAAGTGCAAACTTAGTCCAACAATTGTGCGAATTGCACCAAACAAAAAACAGTCTTGAGGTGCTACGGCAGCCACAAAGAATTAAAAAAGTGGCAAATATAGTGACACCATTATCCTTAACTTCTGTGAAATCTTGCAAAGTGGGGCCCACAAAAATTACAAGTAAAACCAACCTCACTCCCTATTGTTATATTATTTTTTTGAAAAATGTTTCTTTTTTAATTTACCCCCAACCTCCATGACTCTCATGCCCCCCGGCATAGCCATTTCTACATGCCGTGATCACACCCGTACACACGTACCAAACTCTAAAAACCAGATTAGCTTTGCCTTTTTTACAGATTGGGCAGAGGGATATATATTTCAAAATAAATTATCAATGGAGAGAGAACCATATGAGAATTCAGTGGATGAAGCAGAATCGATGAAGAGGTGGAACATGACGTAAACGGTGGAAGGATCATTGAAGATGTTGCTTGTGGTGTTGGAGGAAGGCGTCGAATTTGGGTGACTTTGGGGGAACACTTTTGTTGGAAAGGGAAAACTCAATGACAGCGATTGTGGAGAGACGGCAACAAATCCACAGAAAGTACTTACATAAATAGCGAGTGAAAGCTACAAGGCTTTGGTGAAAAATATATTGAGCCATGACAATAGATAATAGGCTAACAATCAAACATCGGGCACAAAGAAGTAGTCATGCATTCAGATGAATAAAAGTAATTAAGCAGAAGTCAATATATATCTGACCAACTGATACCACTGAACAAATAATTGCAAAAATAAAAGTTCAATAACACCTGTAAAGTTCAAATTTAGTAGGTACGAAAATAGAAAGCATGAATCAATAACCTCATCACAAAGGGGTTCTAGCATCAATTCTGACTCAGACAGTTCCCTCTTTTTCTTAGTTTTGGATACGTGCTTCAATGAGTGGCCACCAGCAACTGCCTACAGTGGAAACAGAAGCTGACATGCATCTAAATCTGTGCTTAGGGGTGAATATAATATTTCAAAACAGAAAAATGTCTAACCTTTGTGCTGCCTTTCCAACCACATTTAGCACGGAAGCACATCCATAAAGCAGCCCCTCTGAATAAATAAGATATTTTCAACATTAAATGCAGTAGAAAATTAATCCATTTGATACACAAGAACGGAAATGTTTTATGAAGAAAATGAATAGCAACAAACCCATCTTGTGTGATGAAAAGAGACAAGCTCCTTTCCTCTGAATCACCACCATTGCACTGACAGTAAAAAATAAAAGAGCATCAAAATGCAAATAAAAAATAGACCATAGAGAATCACTTTGAAACCTCATTGACAAAATTGAGATAAATGGTATGAGAATATGAAAATTGGGTGGGCCAATACTTATTTGTAGTCCAAATCTTTATAGACTATGCAAGAAAGAAGAATCAGACCGAAATAGCTAACAAAGTATTGAAGAAGGTTGAACTTTGAGTTATCGCATTAAGTCACTGTTTTGTATAATTACATTACCTAAACTACAAAATTCTTCCATTCTTCTAGGACAAACTTCAAGACAATCGAGCAGGCCAAGAGAAGAAAAAAAATCCCTTGAATTGAAATCAATTCAAAAAAAACTAAACATCCTCTCTAACATGGCAACAAGACACTTGAAAATAAATAGTACTTTCTTCTGTCCTAAATCTAGTTGACTTTTTTGGAAACCCTAAAAAGCAAAATAAGTTCATTGTACATTGAATTACCTAATTTTTTTCCTTAAACTAGTTTATTTGACCTTTAAACTAATAGATAATCTAAAAATATATCAAAAATATGTCATAATCCAATAACCAATTTCGCAACCTTAATCTCTCCAATAAAAAAGGTCAACTAAGTCTTATATTTAGCAGAGAAAGGAATAAATAAACAAACGAGGGACTGGAGGTAAAATATGACAATAAACATTTCGTTAGACAAGAAAACAGAAAAATTGACATTCACAAAACACAAACAGCAATACATTTGGACAAAGCAAGCGAGAGTATTGGCCTGGCCCACACAAATCAGCTTGAATGCCAAGCTCCTGCAATTTCACAATCAAAATCTTGAAATGCTCACTCGACATCGACATCTCCTCCTCATGATTCGCCTCCATAAAACCTTCAAAACACAAAACCAAACCTCAACACATAAATTCAGCCACCAAAACATCCCAACACAACTCAAATTCCAACAAAACCTAACCTAACCTAACCTTGGCCTAGCAGAAGCGGAATCGGCATCAGAAACAAAGGAATAACCGTTAGTCCTGAGCGATAACGAACGAACAACTCTCGAACTAGACCTAGAACTAGGTTTTAAGCAAAATAGAAGTCTCTGAGAGTGAAGAAGGTTGGTTTGAATGGAGGAGGGCTTTGCGAGAGGCGTGAAATAGAGAAAACTTTTGGCGGTCATGAGATTAATCGTATGGAGAAGCCTATGATGATAGATAAGACGCATAACTCAGTGGTTTTTTGCGGAGAGTTCGGTTTTTAGTTCTGCAAGTACTGTCAAAATCGTCAACACCATGCTTTACTAGTGAAGTGAAGTGTATAGTGTTGAAGAAATGGCGAGGGTTTAGGGGTTTTGGTTTTGGTTTTCGCTCTCGCTTACTTCCCGCCTCTCTTTGTATGTGTAAACACCAAAGGGAATGTGAAGCGCGCCTTCTTTCTTATCTTTTTTATGGATAGAATTATACAAATTCACTTTTTTAAACGTCATCTTCTTCTTCTGTGGCATTATGATCACATAAAAATATAAGTCTCTCACATATTTTAGTGAGTGATGTATCGGCAGAAGATGACTTGTGAAAAAAATTAAAAAATTAATTGTGATGGTCATTTTTGCCCCAGTTTTAAAATTCAATGGTCATTTTTTACCTAACAAATTTTACATGGTCATTTATGACAATTACATGACTATTTTTGCACTTTAACCCTATAAACATATTTTAAGTACATTATTGCCTTTTGCCTGTGTGTGGCAAAAACTTAGGAAGAAATAATGTACGTACCCTTGAAAACTTTGTAGGCAAATATTTCATAATAGGGATAAAGGCCAAAAATACCCTGAAAGTTTTCACCCATGAGCATTGAGTATATGGAAGTTTTTTAAGGTACAAATTTACCATGGAAGTTGCAAAAATGGGGCAATATTGCCCTTCATGGATGGAAAACCACGTATACAGTTAAGTAAAAAAAGTCTGACTACAAAATGCAAGGGTGACATATTATGTGGCAGTCAAAATTCCAAATCATTTCCACCTCATCATAATCTTCCCATCATTTCCGGGAATACATTCAGGGCTCATCCAAATTTACTCATCTCCTTACTCATCCACCAAAACGTGGGCTCCAGACCCTCTGCTCTCTTACTCTTTCACCCTCACCTCTCTCACTCTCCAGCCTCCACCCCAACCACACCACCTTCGCCGGCCTCCCTTCCACCCCGACCACCACCATCGCCGACGCCGCCGGAGCCCAAACCAACGGCCGACTTTTCAACCGTCGTCCTCACGTCCGCCGACGTTTCCTCCGCCTTTCCAACCACTGTCCTCACGTACGCCGACGTCTCCACCGTCCTCACGTCCGCCGACGCCTCCTCCAACCAACCTCTCAAGCTCCTCTGTTTGACGCTGCCTCCGCGGGAGTGGAGGTTGATGACGTGGAGGGCGGAGGAGACGTTGGCGGACATGAGTTGATGACGTGGAGGTAGGAGGGAAGGTGAGAGGAGTGGACGAGGTTGGTTTGGCGACGGTGGCGTCGGCGGTGGTGGTGGTCAGGGTGGAAGGGAGGCCGGCGAAGGTGGTGTGGTTGGGGTGGAGGCTGGAGAGTGAGAGAGGTGAGGGTGAAAGAGAAAGAGAGCAGAGGGTCTGGGGCCCACGTTTTGGTGGATGAGTAAGGAGATGAGTAAATTTGGATGAGCCCTGAATGTATTCCCATCATTTCCTATCCTCTTCATAATAATCTTCCCATCATTTCCTATCCTCTTTCTCCCCTCTCATACAAAATAGAACTTATATCACAAAAAGATCAGATCACCCTTCTAGAAAAACCTCATTCTCACAACCTAAATCGCCCTCTCATCTTCAAAACCAAATAAGTCAACCAATCTCATCATCCTCCCCCACAATCCTATAGTCATAATTCGAACCCTGAGACAAAGCAATTATCGAAATGGGCTCAAAATAAACCGAACTTCTCCAGTCATCAACACGCTCAAGTGTGCCATTAATCAAAGTAGTAAAAACATTCCACACAATGGGATATCTAAGCTTAAGAACAACATTCCTCACTTCACCACTACCAATCATACAAAGGTTCCCAGAATATTAAGACCAAAATCCACGCAACTCAATATCTATACCTCTCTTCCACCGCATTATCCTGCTCCTCAAGTGAGCTTCTCCGTTCCGCATTTCTCGAGTCAAAAGACGAAATTGCCCTTTCACTTCGTAAACTCCGCTTTGCCCTGTTACATAAACAGAGGGAACCATAAACTAGGCAAATCTCTCTGTGGATTGTGATGTTGCGTTGATAAGTGGATGGCAGCCTGAGAAAGGAGCGAATCAAAATCAAAGGAATTGAGAGATAGTGTGGTTAGTGATAAAATTAGGGTTTAAGGAAGTGACGGGGATAGGGAGAGATATGATGAGCTGGAAATGATTTGGTATATTGAGTGCCACATAATATACCACCCTCACATTTTGTAGTCAAACTTTTTTAACTTATCAGTCAACGTTGGGTGTCCATCCATGAAGGGCAATATTGCCCCATTTTTGCAACTTCCACGGTAAATTTGCCCCTTAAAAAACTTCCATATACTTACTGCTCCTGGGTGGAAACTTCCGGGGTATTTTTGTTCTTTATCCCTTCATAATAACAAATAAATAAGGGAGAAAATAAAAGAAACTAAATAAAGGGAATAAAAAATTTCTTAGGATAATTTTATTATAATAAGGGATAATTTTGTCATCATACCCTTTCAATCAATCCCAGATTCCCAGTACAACTTTTTGTATAATGTTAGTCCCTCCTACCAAACATTACAAAATGAGTAATTACCATTTCTTTTTTTGATTTCTCAAGGGTATCCCACCCGCATGTCAAGTGGGACTAATCATTCGCTGTTCTGAAGTCCCATATAGGGGGTAGACAACTGGCCTGTGAATTTGCTTCATTCGCAAGGGCTAGGGATCGAACCCCAACCACTTACTTAAGGGACGAGAGTACTTACCACTTACGCCAACTCGCCAGGTTAATTACCATTTCATTCATGGCTCTCAGTACTACGTACTTTGTTTAATAGACAGGATGAGTTATTTTATTTTTATTATTTGTAATTGTAATACTCTGAATGTATTATCCAATATTTTAAATAGATTTATATTGGGAAATTATTATTTAGATTGAATGATATATAATCTGTTACATACTAACTATTTTTTGGAACGAAAATCTGTTACATACTAACAGACTACAAAATGTTGTTCCTAACAGACTATTTTTTCATGTTACTTTTTTTTATCAGAATTTTTTTCATGTTACTTAATCTTTATGTTGAAGTAACATATGAAAATCCAAAGTATTTCCAAATTGTTTATGGATGATAAGTAATGGTCTTACATAAAATACATCATCAATCAACTAAAATATTTAAATTGAATGGTCACAACAGATCCAAATATTTGGGAACTGAAAAAATTACAAAATATGTCTTTCATAATTTACGTTGATATATTTTAATTTTAAATTTTAAACATTGAATTTAATAGTTTATTGAATTTTTTTATATATTAAACATGTACATGTGGTTCATATAATTTTCAAATTCGTACCCCTAACTTCTCGCAAAATTATTATGTTAATCAATCAACACATGTCAACAATTTCTTCTTTTAATTAATTATATCTATATCTCTGATATCTACCGCTATTTACTCGATTTTGACGTAATCAAATTCTTTTTTTATTTGCCAACAACGCAATCAAGTTCTTAGTCTTAGGTGCAACTATAAGTTCCTATATATTCGGAATTTAATTTCAGATTATCGGTTCATATATTTCAGAGAATGCATGAAGAGATATAGTATATGTTGGAGAATTTACAAAAGGAGGCAGCCTCGCAGTATTGAAGAACACACACGGACCTAAGAACACACACGGACCTGAGGAAGCAAGAGCAGCACTATTTTTTATCAATCAAAGCTCGGTTGAAATCAGATTTTGTTTGGTAATCATTGTTATATCTTCTTGTTTTCACTTTTCACAATGATTTCATATTCTGTTGGCTTAAAAGCAAAAATGCGGCGAAATTTTCATGGAAGAGCATTAGGCACGGGAAGTTTTTTTTTGGGGGGGGCTAGAAGTTTTCATGGAAGGGCCTTAAGCACCCAAAAGTTTTTTAAGGGGCGATTGTGCCCCAAAAGTATTAAAATAGTGAATTCTTGGCCCTCATTGCCATTAAATATGTTAATTTTGACGGTTATTTTTTACTTATACGTAAACACAGTTAACATCTTTCATGTCACGTCATACAACTATCTAGCATGCATGAGAAGTTATCTAGCATACATGAAAAGTTATCCGAATGGTGGAGTTAGTGAGCATAATGGAATTAGTGGGTATGAGGAAATATTGAGCATCATTCAGCTAATGAGCATTATGCACGTTGGCTACTCTACTTGTGTATATATTAAATTGTTAATATTATAAATATATATAAGATTTTTAGCTGCACTTAAGGTCTTGAATTCAAATCCTAAAGGAAACTGTATCTGAATCGAGAGGGAAAGTCATGATTAGGAAAGTCATGGGTAATCAATTGATGTTATATCTGGTAAAGGAATCTAGAAAAAGTTAGTTGTCCTTTGATTTGAGGCCCAATTGGGCTTTATTTCCAGAGAATAAGAAAGTTAAATAAGAGTCAAACTAATCTGCTTTTAGGATAAATTCAAACAAATCTTAGTGTTCTTCATTTGTTTTAGAAAGTGCAATCAAGGGAGAAGTTTTTATTTAAGTTTTTTTTTATTGGTTGTATATTATGAATTTTTTTTAGTATTATTGGTTTTTTCCTTTGGTTTTGGGTGGTCCGTCATCTTTTATTAATTATATTTTCCTCCACTTCTCTGTTAGGATGGCATTGAAAAGGAAAAGAGATGCATCACTATGTTCTAGAAGCCGTAGAAAAACAAATTGCAGAGTTGATGATGACCCAAAAGACTATCAACTATCAGGGGCTACATTGGCGGATCTTCCTTATGATATTGTTAACATCATTTTGCTCAAACTTCCAATCAAATCGGTTTTGATTTGTAGGTGTGTATGCAAGAGTTGGCATTGTATCATGTCAGACCCACATATGGCGCAATTGTATTCAGAGTGTGCCCCTAAAACTGCTTTGGTGCGTACAAGTGATCGTAAACATGTGTCAAGAAACCTCCACCTATTTGATTTTGAAGAGTTTGCTAATAGAAATCATTATGAACTAGCCAATAGTCATGTTTGTTCATGCAAGGATTCACCTAAGCCCAATTGCGACAATCATGTGAAGCTTGATGTCAAGTTCAAACTTCCTCTTTGTGATTCCAAAATGGTGCTTGACACAATACTGGAGGCTAGAAGGAGGGGCAAAAGAAGGACCAATGATATTATTGCTTGCAGGCCAAGATATGATAAGTTTGATATAGTAAATTCTTGCAATGGATTGCTTCTTTTGTGTGGCTGTTTTCAACGAAATTCACTTGTTGTTAGTAACCCATTTACTGGGGAATTCATAAGGATTCCAAAATCTGGAAATGATGGCTCGATGACATGGCGCAATGTTTATCTTGGATTTGGTTATCATAAGAAAACTAATGAGTATAAAGTTGTAAGAATATATAGTGTTGGAACAGCTGAAATACACACATTAGGGACTGGATTGTGGAGAAATCTCAAAATTCATTGCTCATGTCGGTTCAATATTGAATATCCCATTTGTTTGGACGAATCACTTAATTGGTTGTATCATGACACGAAGGAAAGATCAATTCTATGTTTTGACTTACAAAGTGAGGGATTCAGTTCACTCCCTTGTCCTTCTAAAATATCATCCGTGGAAAATGGAGATGCTATACGACATATCTACTTTGGAGAATTTGATGGAGGTCTCTACATATGTTGTCAAGATGAAAGTGAGAAGTGTTTTAAGTTATGGTCTATGAAGAAATATGGTGATAGCAAATATTGGACTATACTTCTCAATTTTAATTGTACAATTCTTTATCATGAGCCATAATTCAATTTACTTGATGGTGGAGTTATCATGAGTCGTCCGAGAATGTTTAATTATGGTAGTTCTAGATTCTTTGTATGTTTTGTTCATGAAAAAAAGTTAGCCAACTTGTTCGAGTGTCGTGGGACTTCATTAGAATTGGAAGTAATATCTCATACTCCAAATCTCATGAGACTCAAAGATATTGTGAAAGACCACAACACTGAAGTATTTAATGTCCATTCAAGGTAATTAGCCCAGAATCTATTTTATCATTGATGCAAATTTAAAAATATTTGATATTGGTTTATTCAAAATATTTGTCTAGGAATTCTTTATTTGGTATAGTCTACATATAGAGTTCTATAATAATGATATGGATTCATATTTGTAGGTGTGGGACATTCAAATTGAACGAGGATAAAGAAGTTTTGTATCTAGCTAAGCGTAGAACTAAATTGATCAGGTTACGAGCATGAATTCTCGGCTTTTTATTTATTGGTTAAAGTATTATAGTTATGGACTTATGTATAGTTTTTTAGAACCGATAGACTTGTACATATAATTAGTGGCCTGCTATTAACATTCTTCAAATGATGGAAAAGATCAGTGAAATGGTGTTTAATTACAATAAATTTCTTTCGTATGATTTAGATACTGTTGGTGACACTTTTTTGATTGGAAAGAAATCTTATATCTTTGCAATGTATATAAGTTTATACTATGTACGATGCTTCCTGTGTTTCTTAATTAACAGCATTTACTGGTTTTGTTGGTCCTAGAGTATGTCTCATCGGTTTGGTAACAGCTAAAATTCCATTAACTGCTTCTGCTAGGCTGACTTTAGCATTTGGCTTGAAATGTTTCAGCAACTTCGGTTTTCTAGTGAACATTCAGGTTCAGATTTTCAATATAATTTATATTAACTTCTTTCGCATTAGAGGAGATTGTATCATAATAGTATGGTGTTATACAAGGTGGAATTTTAATCATAATTGAACACATATGTCAAGTGTGGCATGATAAATAAAATTTGATGGCATTTCATCACTTTTCAATCAATAGATTTGATTGCACTTCAAAATGATACTCGCTCCCTCCAATAACATCCCATTTTTTTTCACACACTTAGAATTTCAGGAGAGCATTTCAGGAGAGCAAGTATAAACAAAAGGAGTTAATATATATATATATATATATATATATATATATATATATATATATATATATTAACTCCTCTCTCTCTCTCTATATATATATACATATATATATATATATATACATATATATATATATATATATATATATATATATATTAACTCCTCTCTCTCTCTCTATATATATATATACACACACACACACACACATATATATATATATTGGATGAAAAGGGGAAATGCCTTTAATTGTTTGTTCTATCCTGCTACTAAAATGACAGGGTTCTAGAGGACATACATAATTTACATAATATTAATCCTTAGTAACATACTCTGACTCAGCTTTAAAAAGTTTGAGAATAATTGTTTATGGGTTGCGGGGAAGGTTGAGTGAGCTGTTATTAGCGAATGTCTTTATTGACGGTAGTGATGACTGAGTATGGAGAAATCATCCAAATATTCTGGTAATATATATATATATATATATATATATATATATATATATATATATATATATATATATATTGCATTTTCTTTTAAAGAGCTCATTTGTAGAAACCCAGAACACCTCCTATTTATTTTCTTTTCCCCCTCTCATGTTCACTCTTTAGCGCTCCTTCAAACTCACATGGCAGGTTTATGTCTATCTCCCTGTTGCTCTTTGTTCATCCTTTTGAATTGGCTTTACGTCCTTCTTTTTGAACTGGCTTTATGTCCTTTTTGAACTCGATCATGGAATTTTCCACTATCTAATCGAAAGATAGTTGAAAAATACTGGAAGGCCATGGGATGATATCATTTGGTATTAACTTTCTTGTAACTCTTAGATTTTTTACCAAACTTGTAACTCTTAGTTGAGGTTGATGACTAATAAATAAGTGACAATGTACAACATATATTGTGCATCCAAAATAAATAAGAGAGGGAGAAATATTGTTCATATTAAGAGGGAGAAATATATGTGAATGTTAGTTGGTTGTCAGAAGTTAATGTTTTTTTCCAATACTGTTCATATTAAGAGAGAAAAATACATAAGAATTAATAAACATGAAAGTGAGTTAGGAGGCAAAGTAGGAAAAACAAATTATATGAGGAGAGAATGTTAGATGAACTCTTATATTAGAGACCAAAATCATTCAAATTTTGAGCTCTTATATTAGGGACCAGAGAGAGTATGTTATACGAGATATTTTTATTGCAATTTCATTAAATGGCCGATTGGAAATGGGTTTTAATATAAGAGAATAAGAGCTACTAGTTGATCAAACAGGTATTGAGAATAATAGCTTGAAAATACTCCTGTGAATTTTGGAATTTGAGTCGGTAGAAGTGTAACATCCCAAATTCTTGTTTAGCGATAACAAGAAATTATGTAAGATATTAGGGTATTAATTAGAAATTAAAAATGTCATAAATAAATTTATGAATCAATAGAAATATTACGGATTTTAAAACCTTTTTCTTTTTGAAATGAAAAGAAAATAGTTAGAAGTTGAATTTTAAAGACTATGTATATTTTTTTTTTGGTTACATAAAATCTATAATTTTAGGGAAGGTTAAAGGTACAATGTTGGGGTAATATGCCTATTGATGTAGGCTGGTACTGTTTAAGGGTTTCCCTTCTTTTATTATAAAAAAAAAGGTACAATGTTGGGAACGAACTATTACGCCAGAAACACTGAGCGGAACAAAGTGTTTTCGGTCTCAATTCTAGACATGAAAAATAAATTTTGGTGTGATTTTGGTAACGCCGTTAAATTGACCGTTAGTTTTACTAAAATGCTGACGTGTCAGTTAGTTTGACCTAAATGTTGACGTGGGTCTGAGTAAAATTTTAGTACACGTCAGCATTTTATAGATTCATGGTTTAAGGAAATATCTAATTTAGTTAAGGATAATATAGATTCAGAAATTTTATTTATAATCAAAAGGCTCTTTCATATTGTTTTTGTTGTTTTCTTTTAATGGTTTTTCAGGCTCTTTCTACTTCTTCTTATTCTTCGATCGATGAATCGGAGAGGTAGGTTTTTGGTAAGAGAAAAACATATTTGATGGTTTTTGTTGTTGTCTTAGTGGGTATTTAGAAGTATTTTAAGAATAAAGTCCCACTAGAAATGCAAAATCTAACAATGTCATCCTAACACAGTGTCAATTAGATTCAAGATTTAGCAATTTATTGATTCTATTCCTCTTTCATGAGGAACTTCAGTAAGTCTCAGTCTCTATCGTCATCTAAGCCCATGAAATGACTTTCTTGAAGAAGAGTATCTTTTTGTTCGAAATGAAGAAGAGCATCTGATTAACCTTAATTTTGACAACTAAACTTACATGTTATCTGCATGTAGTATCTAATTAAACTTAATTTTTACCATTAAATATACATGTTATCTACATTTAAACTTAATGTCGTTTGCGTATATTGGTATGGGCACTTTTGACCCATTTTGGTAACTATATAGGCATTTTTGGTCAGAAAAAACTTTGCAGTATTAGGTGCACTTTATACCAAATACATGGTCATTTTTCTACTTTTTGCCCCAAAAATTTTTCTAATAAGAAAAGCTACCATGGACAATGAAAGATCGCTTTTAAAGAACTTCCTAATTCACTCACATAAGCATAAAGAACTTCTAGCACACATTAAAAAAAATTTATTGATTATTGATATTCTATTTAGAATTTAATAAGTTACTAAGAATTTGTTGGTTTTCAGAACTTACTAAGAATTTGTTCTTAAAAAGGAGTATTAAGTTATATGTTTTTTTTAAATCCAATAGAAATTTTGTTCTCTATTAAACTCTCTCCAATCTTAAAAAGGGTAAAATTGTTGGCAAAATTATTGATTTTGACAAGTCAAATTCATGCCCACAAAAAAAATAAAACCTAACTAAGCATAAAATTTTAGTTGCAACTGAGCATACATATTTAATAGGAGAACACAACATAACTACTACCAAACCACTACTAAAAGGTACATCCCCCTGCTTCCACTCACAACTCCTATAGAAAAATTCTAGATAAAATGTAAACTCAATATTTGATGGCACAATTTTCATCATATTACAACAAGCACAATACTTTATATGTTTCACAAGGATTCTATTTTATACATATTTGTTTGCCTTTCAAAGATAATACATCATTATATTCGACGAAGAGAAGCAAGCCTCTTTTCAAGTTCCTCCACATCTTGGGTTGTATCAGACCTACAAGCATTAAAGCCCACAGAAATCAGAAATAATTAAGGGTTCATTTTCTCTGATCTTATTTTGTAAAAATCTTTTTTCCTTCTCTAAGTAATTTTTAAAAATGTTACGATGTTTCTATAAATAAGGGCATTTATAAGGATAAAATGGAACATGAAAAATTAGATTTCTGATTACTTTGGAAAGCTATTCAGAAAAGCTTTTGGATAATATGAAAACTATTTTGATTACTTTGGAAAGCTATTCAGAAAAGGTTTTGGATATTATGAAAGCTATTCTCACAAAAAAAGTGTTTAAAATTTTAGTTAACCAAAGATAAAATAATTTATACTTTTTAAATCAATTTTCACATTCCTAAATATCACTTTTTTAAGCTCAAACGATGGCCCTAACATGATAGTTGTATGCCTCAAATCTATAGATGCTTTTTGAAGATTTGAACCAGCTGTCAAATGTTTAATTATTTAAATCATATCAAATGATTCAAAAAGTTGACAATACAGTCATACGACCATTTGTTGAAACAATGCAAAGAGTAAAAGTACAAGACAAACAAATAGCTAAAAGTAATTTTGAAATTATTTACCTTGTAGAAATATTTTGAACATTCCTTGAAGCAATGCGACCTTTTGGAGCAGAAGATAACTGCCATCAGAAAATGCCAGAATCAATCCCAACTGTTAAACAAATACAAAGTACAGAAAAGGCATGAAAGAAACAGAATATTATAATTATTCTTGAATATATATAGCAACCTGTGATGCAATGTCCACGCCAATCTCATCAAGAACCTGTTATGGATGAATAAAAGAATAAATACCTGGCAGAAAACAAGAACATAAACCATGTAGTTAATTACTGTCTATTCAGAGTTATATTCACCTGGTTAGTGAGCTCTTCTGTTTCCTCCTCAGCTTCATCTTTGTCTAAAGTTTCATCAATAGCTTCTGACATCATCTCAATCTACATTTAACATGGTTATAAGAATATCTTGATGTAATTTGGTATCAGGAAAAAGCAAAAATAAATAAATAAATAAAAGAGACATTTGTAGAAACTGCTCAGAGTTTTTTGGGTTGGATTGCTTGGTACCCAAGCTACCTATAGACAGGCAGGGCAACTGCATGTTCATTACTGGTATAAATGCTTCTTACTGTGCATATGGGTGAGGAGTAGGGTCACAATAAAATCGTAGCAAAATTAATCAACAAATAGGATAAAACACAACTTCGTCAGCAAACTTTTGTACTCCGCATGGTCATTAGCACTTGCATAACTCTGTAACTTTCTGGTGCATCTCTATGGCCAAACTTGTATGTCTCTGTTGTTGTTGTTGTTGTTTGATGTTGTTCTATTTCTCTTTATCAATACCACAACATAACTAGCATGGAAAACTTCAGAACATATGCTAAAAGGCAAAAACATTACCGTCATGTCCATTTGTGTCGACTGCTTTTGGAATTCTCTGATCACCTTTGCTTGTTTTGCTGGTTCCATTTGCTGAAAAGTGAGGTAAGATAATGATTACGGCATAATTTAGTCTTAGAAAATGTGGTAAAACACTCTCAAACGACAATAAACCAAAAGCAATATGATTTTTTTTCTTTGGGCCAACCACTAACATGATATTTAATTACCAACATTTGCATTTTTGGTGACTACACTATTAACATACTAATGTGATTCACAATGGTGGTTCACAATAGGCGGTTCAGAAGTTTGCCATACTTTGAATTCTTACAGGCAGCATGAAAGTGGTTCATAATTCAGTACTTTCTGCCTTCATTTTCATACTCAGAATAAACTTTAGGCTAAGAGGTTCAATGGGGCTAGCATATGATATTCCTTTTTTTGGTCAAATAGCATGTGATATTCAAACGTTTGCAGTTTAGGTGACTATATGATTAGCTTACAAATGATTCACAATAGGCAGTTGTCGAATGTACACAAATTTTCCTTTGATTTGTTACAGAAAACATTCCTTTTTGCAACAACCAGGTTCTGAAGAAGGTTGTTTCTCGAAAAATATAAAAAGAAAGGTTGAGCATCTGAAACATTACAGTATTCTTTCAAGAACATCACTAATTACAAGCTAAGTAAATGAAATTATATACTGCATATATGATCCATATTTTGTTTCACTCTTTCTTCATGCAGGCGCCTTTTATATGATATTATTTAAAACCTTTTGACCATTATGTCCCATGACGAGTAGGATAAAGGTGTATATTTCACCTGTTTAATTAATACAATGCAGAATCAGATATCAAACTTACCTTGTTCATTGCTGCCATTGCCTTAGATGCACCTTTCATCCCAGTAGACATTGAAGTGCTTGCATATAATGCCTGTGGATGACATATGGACAATCTAAAAATTAGAAAAGCAGTTTATCATTATCATCAAGAACAAGGCTATTCCTCTAACCTGAGTATGAGTAGCAACACCCCTGATCTGAGCACGACTTCCCTGTAAATTAGTTATCTGTTGGCGTAACCTCACAAGCTGACGAGCCAAAATTCTTGTAGCTTTCTGTAACCAGACACTTGTTAATAAAGTCAATAAAGATTTCTGTATGGCTGATATCATACATAAACAAGTAAATATAAATTCATGTAAAGAGAAAGAAAAGAGAAAAGGAAAGCTATAATAAGAGTTTATCTTGATAGTGTTAGCACAGCTGCTATGTGTTTGACCAAGTTGGCATATGAGATACTTCGTTGACATCACATTTAGGAAAAAAAGAGAGACTATATTATAACAGAAAGTAAATGACACATTGCTTCCTTTTTCCCGTTTTAAGCCACTTCAAAATTTCCTTTTAGTAATTATTACCTTGACCTTATATCTCTCACGCTTGTTTTCTTCTTGACAGTGTTTAAAGTCATCAAATGTTTTAACAAGGTGGCATCTATGATATCACCTTTACATCACATTTTAGGCAAAAATGTGTCATTAGATGATAGAAAAAAGGGTGAAATTTTTTTTTTCCAATTGCTGCCACTCTAAGCCTTCTCTTTATTTGGTAAGTTACTCCACAACAAAATTTATGTGGAAGTTTTTAAGCATGTCACGCGCAATACGTAAATTATAAGAAAATAATTAGACTTTATACAATTTTAGGTCCCTTATGTTTGCCCTGTTTTGGTTTTGGTTGCTTAAGTTCAAAAACGCAAGGTTTTGATCTCTTAAATTTCATTTTGCGTAAGACATTGATCCCTATGTTATTAAAAACTTAATGAATACTTCAAGGGATAAAAACTTTGTTATTAGAAGTTATGAGATGAGATGTAAAAGGTGACTTATGAGCACATTTGCAAGGCCTTTATATGTGGAATAGTATGATCTCTTATTTCTTTTTGTAAATCATAAAAATTCTTCATAAAATCCTTCAGTATTTATGCCATGACTCATAATGGCTAGTACATTATTCAGGAATTGAACTAAACAGGGGTTAACAAGCCGTACCGTTCCTTCATGCATTTCAAATTGTTTAGTGACATCATAAGAAGAAAAATATAGAAGCCTCCCTTTTTTGTTTAACATCATCTTTAAGTTGCCGATAAAGAGAGAAGGGCTTTTAAAAAATTAGAAGAAACCTTTATTAAATAAAGCAAGAGGGTGAAGTACTACATCAAACTGTTTCATCCCACACTTGTAGACATGCCATGCCTTAAAATACTACAACAGGACATGTGATCTTTACATACTCGACTCATGCCCAGAAGCTTTTATATTGGCACACTGAAACATGGTTTCTGACATAGTCACACGTGCACATTTGAATAAATTATTGTCATGAGTAGCACCCTATAAAGATAGTTACTTTTGGGAATTATGTCAAAACTAGTTTATTAGGATTAATAAAAGACTGTTTTTGACAGTCATGTTTTAATTGTGCCCTTAAATGAACATAAATTGAGGCACTGCTCTATTCCAGTAGGATAAACGCCTTGATTCTTAGTAGTTTCTTCTCTTCCTTTACCAAGCAATATTTTGTTTATAAGACTATTTGGTATTCTCAAGTCTTTAATGGATATATTCTCAAGAAGACACTACATATGCCAAAAACTAGAATGGGCTCAATACCATTTTTAAACTATCATATAAGTTGTGATTACTCTAAGTCTTTTCTTTTATATTTGCTTCAGATCATCCTCCAACCATAACAAGCTAACCATTGTATAAAAATTGCAAAAGCAATAATTTGTTTTATAGAACTATCTGGTATTTGGTATTCCCAAGGTAAATTCACGTCAAGCACATTGTTATGAACCCAAGAAAACCGGGGAGGTGGGGGGGGGGATCTCAGCTGCCCCAGTGATTTGGGTTACTTCCCTTATATTATTTTTGTTTTTTTATACCATTATTCTACATTAGAATAGTGACATTTTGATATATTATGGCCAAAAAATGGGTACATTTTCAATTTGTTATGATTTATCAAAGATTAGATACACTTAAGGAAAAAATACAGCCTTATTTTGGAGTATCTAATCATTGAAAGATCATCACAAATTGAAAATTATCCATTTTAGACTTATAATATATCAAAATGCCACTCTTTAATGTAGAATTTAATGGTATAAAAAAATGTGTGTGTATGTAAGGGAAGTGCCCTAAAATTTTGGGGCAACCGAGACCCTCCTCTCAGAAAACACTAGACATGCCAAAAACTAGTAATGAACTCAATATCGATTTCTATGTAATATATATCATATCAGTTATGATTTCCCCAAGTCTTTGCTTTTCATTTACTTCCGATCATCCTCCATTCATAACAAGCTAATCATTGTAAAGAAATTGCAAACATGGCAGTTAAAGCACTTATGCATAAGTCAAACTGTTAGAAATTAGAAAATCTTGATGTTATACTTATTGAAAGATCACATATATAAGTGAAAAGAAACTTGCCTCATTTCCTGTTTTAGCTTCTTTTTTAATCTCTGCCACCAACCTCTTCTCCTGAAATCAACAATGCAGTTAAGGTTTAAGAAAAAAATTAAGAGAAAGCGAAATCGATTGACAAGAATAATACATACCTCCATTTGAAGAGATGCTATCTCTCGTTCAATTCCTACAGAATATATATAGCAAGATAAAGAAGTGCTACATTATAAAAACTAAATAATCAACATATGTAAGTAATACTACTAGTGACTTTTGATGCAACACCATGGACAAGTTACCCTACATTAGTCTGCCAATTTACGGAAAAGGAAATGGAAAACATCAAATAAAGAAACTGGGTGAATGTTTTTGATGGCACATAGTTATATATTGAAATAAAAACCACTACCAAGGATTGTATTTAGGCAATAGTGAAATGGTAATATTAATTCTGATAACAAAAATGGTCATATTAATGTAGAAGTTATAAGGGCCAATAATGAGATGACAGTTGCTAAACCAGCTAGGCAGATCTTCATTCAACATAAACTGAATCAAACAATTTTGGGAGTCCAAAGAAACTGAATGAGTGGATATTATAGAGAATGTTATTCTAAACTGAAGTTGTATTTATCTGTAGCCTTTTCCTTCTCTTCTTCTGTAAAGCTGTATTTGCTGCCTCAACGCAGAACACAACAAAAGAGAAAAACAAGTGATAGCAACAGAGAAGCTAAACACCAAAACTGTAAAGTGTCAATGAAGCAATTCCATCAATTTACAATCAATTTTTTTTTTTAAAAAAAAAACTCTCTCTATTCAATCAAGTAAATAAAAACTTATAATCGCTTAAAAGCGTCAAATTAGCAATCATACATTGTTCAACAATCCTAATTGGAACTAAACGTGCATTTGTATGAAAGTATGAAGGAATTGTAGGGGCAAAAAGGTAATCATGTACCTCTGGTAGCAACAGACATCTCTCTCTTACTTGTTCGCAGAGCTTCTGTTGAACAAACAAACAGAATTATTGAAAATATGAAATAATTGAAAAATAGGGAGAAGCAAACCCTAATTGATGAAAAGTGAAAGTGGATGATGAATACCTTTGGGAGAGGTTTTCTTCTTGAAAATGTTCTTCAAATTCATGATTTGTGGTGAAGATGAGATTTCTCTTCGGCAAAAAAAAAAACGAAGGAAGGAAGGAAATGGCTTATGCCTATGCCTATGGCTTTGGCTATGGCTATGGCTAGAGGAGCGTGAAGCTACTACGTGAGTGATGATAGTGAGTCCAAGTAGCCGTTCCTTCTCACTGGCCCACCAAACTAGCCGTTACTCCCTTCTTTCCTTAATTAATCATTCCTTTTTATTTATGAAAATTCTTCCTTCTAACGTTCAAACCACTGGAACGCATAACAATGATCAAGGTATCCCCTCACTCGACAAGTGAGAGAGACTAATCCCACTGATTTGTAGGCAGGGTGGGACAGCTGGGTTGAGAGATTTAATGATTTTCCATACCCAGATAAGGATCGAATCCAGACAATTGATTAAGGGTGAATGAGTCCTTACCACTCAACCACACACCCCAGGTTTTTTGTTTTTTTAATTGAAGGAAAGATATATTATTCCCACATATCCTAATTATAACACCACTTTCACGTGATATTGGAATTCTTAGTTTATGCCCATGTTTCGGTGTGTTTATTGTCAGTTATAGTTTCTTTACATAAGTTGTAGTTTGAGTTTTTTGTTTTTATTTAAGTGTCTTGATGTAATTTTTAATATAATTGATCATTTTGTCAAAAAAATAACACCACTTTCACTTGAGTATCATTTGAGTGTCTTGTTTTTATCTCTTTTATTTGTTTATTATTGATAAGTATCATTTGAGTTAATTTGAATAAAGTTGAAAACAATTAGAGAGTAGTCTTATACTAAATGGGAATGCACATGTCTAATTTGAAAATGAACATTACACTAAAAAACTTTAATTCAAACATATATTTTATCAAATTAACATTTAAACTTAATTTGTTGAATCAAAAAAATTATGAAAATAGTTTTAACACCACAGAAACGGGAATACTATTTTTTGCTGATAAAAAAGGGAGTACTAATTTTTTTATAATGGAATACTAATTTTTTTTTCAAGAAAATATAGTATCTAACCTTTTGATAAATTATAAATGAGACAATTTATCATATAATTTTAATTTGTATGAAGTAAAAAATTATGAAACAATTTGAAAACAAATTACTTGGAATTTTAACTAACATATAATTTAAAATTAAATTTCTTGTATATAAAAAACCATGAAGATAATAGATGATATTTTACGTGAAAAAAAAATTGAATTTGGATTGTTTGTCTATAAACTCAAATATTTGGAAAATAACTAAAAGACCAATAGTAACCTTTTTTGGATACATGGAAACTATTTATAACAGTTCTTAAATTTTTTATCGCACGCAGCAGAGGAACAAAAGGGATAATACTAGCACAAAACAGTATGCATATCCACTGGTTAATCCTAAAGAAGGAAGCCAAAAATTTTAAATAAAACGAAAAACATTTACAGTGGACCTGGTTCAGAAGCTCAATACATGCTTGACCAAAATGACTAATCAGTGGAATTCACTTGTCCATGCATTAACTTTTGTGAGCTTCCAATTTTCATTAGCTTCTTGCACCCAAAATTGCTATGTTAAATATTTTCAATAGTCAACACTTAATAATACACTATACCATGGACAGTATAAAATTCATCACAAGTCGTATTACTCATAAACTATGACTCATTTCAGACTTCTTGCAATGCACAAGGATTGGTCTATTTTTCCCTAGAAAGGTAATGTGAAGGGATACACGGCACAAATCTCAATCGTTCTTTAGTTTGGAAACTCCACAACAGCAAAGTTTAATGATGGCATAGACGAGCCCAAGGAGCACAAGAAACAACACTGCAGAATACAACAGACGGTCAAAATTTGGGTGCAATAAATTTTTATCATATGTAAATAACAAACTGATGCAAAATATTTGAAAAGACTCTTAAAGAGCAAGGCACCATAAATGCAATACAATTAAAAAAATTTCGAAGACTAAAGTCTAAATCAAAGTCCTTTATTTTCACAAAAGCATACATTTTCTCTTCTAAATTTGAAGAAAAGTTCAACTTCATCTTCTGATTCAATAAAATTTCTTTTTAGTACTTCAGATCCATTTTCCCCTGATTTTAACATAATGGCGTGGTACGATTTATTTGGATGACTTTACCAAGAGGAACAAAACTTTGTTGTTGCCCTTTGATTCCGACACTGGTAATCTCATCATTAAATAAAAATGTTGACATCATATTTCTAAATGTGGAAAGAATTTTTTAAAATGCTAATAATAGTAAGTTTAATTTTTATGAAAAGTATCATTTAACAATTCTTTAACAACATATAAAATCTCAATATTAGCAATTTCAATTGATGAAATTAATAGAGTTCGGGTTAAGAAACTAAAAAGACACTTTTAAAAATTTATCAGGTCAGATTAAACTTTTGTTAAGTCAGGGGTCCAAAAATATATATTTTTTCCTAAAAAAAATTCACCAATTAATGCGTAGACATAGTAAGTTACTAATAAGCACGTAATAAACCATAAAACTTGTATCTAGCAAAAACTTGCTTCAATGCCCTCTATCCAGCCCATGTCAGTACTGTATAACAGTAATCCCAAGAGCTAACATGTAATGAGAGATTGAGGTGGTAAGGTGGTAACTGTATAGTTAGTGGTTAGGATTTTGAAGTGACTTACCAGCTAAGATGGAAAAGAATAAGATAGCCAGACGATATCTTATAATCCATGGCAGACTAGTTTCAAGAGAGCAATGCCTTTCAAAATGACCAGCTCTTGCTTTGTTCCAAGCCTCAACATTTGATTTTTGTAATTCAAATAATGAAACATTTAAACCTGTCACTGGAACACCATCTACATCTCTGACTTCGATTTTCAGTGTCACTTGATGGGAATCCCAATCTATCTCAATAGCTCCAAAATTAGGCTTGCCTAATAAAAAACCCAACAATTGAAACATCAGAACATTAAATCCTAGGCACATATCACACATCACAAAGATAAAAGAAGACAACTATACCATATATGCAAGATTTGTATCTGCAGTTCTGATTCATGACTCTCATTGTAGATGGGGTTAACCATGCAATGAATCTCACTAGAAACCGCAAAGAAGGTGGGACTACTTCCTCAACTGATTGAGTCAACCCACTAGAGGTTATATCATACAGTGGATAGTCCAGTGCACAGTCATATCTTGTGATTTCCCCAAAGTGAACATCCCCACTTATAAAGAGTACTCCATTCCTCTTCACAAGAAGGAAAAAGTGAATATAATGTAACAAGAAAAAGTGCAATTTTATAGATAAAAAATCAAATGCAAAGAAATTATTACCTTACTATTCGCTATTAATTTGAAAAGCCGATCCCTTTCCTTAGGAAAACGACCCCAAGATTCCATAGCAAATAGTGGGTGAGTGGCTGCTGAAAGATTTGATATGACCTGCCAAGCAGATTAAGTAAACCTATACATTTATATACATAGCAAACCAATGCACTCAAGCATTAAATGAAAGGCACCTGTCAGGTCTGACCTCTTGGCCAAGAGAACCCAAACACTACGACTAATACCGCTGAAATAAAGAGCATGAAGCATGCCATGAATTCTTTCATCACTTTCTACATTAAGAAATAAGTGGAACTGCATTCTTGAAGGGATATTAATTCAAGCAGAAAGATGAATCTACTTAAGATCACAAGATTTTACATTTGCACTAAACTAAAAGCAGCTATAGAGAGCGTAAAGCCAGGTATTGAGTCGGACTTAATTTCCTTTCTTTTCTTAACACATATTCAAAGAAATCCACACTATCACATAATGATCCTTTGTTAAAAATGCAAGATTCATGCATAAATACTGTGTATTGAGCTCAGTGAATACAAAAATCTATACACACTAATCTGTCTCATAGATCACAGAAAGTTGGAAACTATTAGCCATACCTGAATAGAAGATACAATTAAGGTAATGGCAGTAGCTGGACTCTTTAGCTCTTGCTCCAACCATTGCCATTGTGAATTCCCCAAGATGGTTCCATCACTTCCTATGGGGTCTCTGTGGTATCTGGTATCTAAGAGGACGATCTGAAAGGTACAAATCCACAAAATGAAAGGTGTTGGTACATTCATGTCAGAACTCAGAGGGGAAAAAATGAATAACAAAGATTAAATAAAGAAAAACAACAGAAAGGTTTAAGCTGTATACTTTGATGTCTCTACCCACAGGACCATATGTATATGACACATATACACCGGCTTGATTCCGCCTGCAATAAAAATAAAAAAACTACTATTGGTATCATAAAATTTTCTCTGCTCAAAGATCTTTTAATGTATTCAATCACATATGAAGGAAATGACCAAATTTAGACTTGTATGACTGTCCCTGAAAAAAAAAATGTGCTGATGCGCACAAAAAGTATTCTAACACTAGAAACCTAAGAATTACTTGTTAATTATCTTGGACAAAAGTAGGAAATACATTGAAAAATTTAGTAAAAAAAAGTCCAATATCATAAACAGAAAGGAGACAATCCATCAACCTTGGGCTGTCTTGAGGCTCATCTAAGAAGTCAAGAAGCAGCATTTGGTTGGTGACTTTCTCAGAAAATTCTTTCCCTGCATCATTTAATCCATAATCATGATCATCCCAAGTACCAATAACCTAAAACATTTGAAATGTACAAGTTAGGCGACATAACATGAACAAACTTTGACAATTCTTCAGTAAATTCCAACAAGAAAACAGACCAAAAAAAGTTATGGTCCTATTGAGAATCTCTATACACACGAGTACAAAGTCTTGAGATGAAGAACCTCAGCTTGTTCTCGTAGTTTCGAATAGCCAGGACTGGTCTTGGCTTTCCTGTATTTAGCCTCCATTTCTTCCTGAGACGAAGGGAAAAATCGTGGAATGTTCTTCCATGGTCCAATTGTCCTTTCTGGTCCAAATATTTTGAAAGGCCGCTTTGAATCTCCGTATATGTTGTCGCCCATCCATATAAAAATCTGGGGATGAAAATTGGCTATTGCATCCCAAATGGGCTGGCATAAAACAAAAGGATATGGTAACAATGGGCATGAAACTGGATATCACTCCAATAGAAAGCAAGCACCAACTATAACATAATAGAACCAGATTTCATATCAGTTTTGCGTTATAAATACAATATCAGATATACAGTACAGGCATTTAACTCTAATACAATTCAAAAAACAATTTTTTTAGTGATCCCAATAAAGATCCAAAAAAGACAATATATATATTGAATATTAAACTTGGGATGAGGTGGTTTATAAGGAAAGCAGGCAAACAGAACTCCTCAAACAACCGAGTGTCAAATTACAATTCATGCTCAAACCAAGAAACTAGTTTGATGCACCAGGGCCATGCTGGGAGTGCATCTAACATGCAGCTCTGACTTTAAATTACTAGAAATAACAGAAACAAAGGCATCTGCCATAAACTATAATATTGTGAATTACTCCCTTCATTCCTAAATATATAGGACCTATTCAAGGAAGTGATAAGATTAAGACCTCCTTCTAAGTTTTCTCAACTTGTTCCTAAATTACCCCTATTCTTGCCCCTTACTTGTAAACAAGCAAAAGCAGAAGGAGAGGGAATAAGGGTAGATGGTTTGGACGCTTTAGCAATATCATGTGATTTTAACTAACTAAACAATTAAGTGTTATAGATACGAACAAAGGGAGTAATATATATGCTACCTTCTATCTATTTCAATAGTTAAGTTGTCTTCCACCTAATGAATCATTGTCTGGGAAAAAAAGTAGTTTCCATGGTCATCTCAGTTTATAAAAATGATCATATCATATTACTCCTATTATGTTCATATATATTTGACCAAAAAAATGTTATTTATGTTCATATAATCATATCCCCCCACTGCAATAACATGTACAATCCAATAATTTAAGCATTTTTGTCGTTTTTATACGGTCCCACCACAACAATAGGCTAAGTCAAAACATTCCTAATAAGTACCAGAAAGGAAAACAGACAGAATCATCAAAACTCAAAAAGTCAGCTTGTAAGAGCAACATTACATAAAAATTAAAATTATTGGTCACAAAAAAAAAACAGAACAACATTACAGTATTACATATATTAAAGGGCAATGACCCTATTTTGCCCTTCAAGTAACCACCCTGAAACATTGGACACCTAAACTAACATGGGGTACAATTTTAACCTTAATCAAAGTGGTACAATTTTAGCCCCGAATGAAATATTAATGTTGACAGGTGGAACACAAGTGTCAAAATTACATTCAAGGGTAAAATTTGACCACTTTGGTTACTCTAAGGATAAAATTGTATCAATGTTAGTTTAGGGTGCTCAATGGTCGGGTGGTTACTGAAGGCTAAAATAGAGTCATTACCCTATATTATATTAAAAGAAAAGAAGAAAGAATGAAAACCTGAGGAGCAGTCTGATTAGAGCATGATCCGAAGGCAATTCGAGAGATAAGTGGGTGTTGTTTGCTTTCTAAATCAGTAGAAGCAGAAACAATAATAATAAGGATGAACAGCAGAAACCACCGCCATGGCCACCGTGAGGAATCCATTTATTTATTTGCCAAAACCAGAATGAATGTGATTGCTATGAAGTTGGAGATATAAATATAAAGAGTAGAATATATTAGGGGACAGGCGAAAAGAGAGAATTGATTGATTGATTGATTTGGTTTTGAGACATAATTATTGAATATTGGCAAAGGCTAAAAGAAGGAGGAGACATCATTATTAATTCCTTCTTTAATGCTAAAAGCCTACAACAAAGTACAATTGTTGTCACTGTTACCAGGAAAAGAGGTTTGCTATTAGTACTCTCTTTGGAGGCAGGTTAGAAAGAAGGAATACTCGGTCTATATTAATAGTTAGTCTCAACTTTGATAAAGGAGTAAGATTGTGTTAGGCTTCGGCAGTCAAAGTAAAAACATGTTGAATCTATTGAGTATGGACACAAGCATTTTTATAACAATATGTCATTGTTTGATACTTCACAAGAGCTATCACACTATCATGGGAGAAGCCGAGAAGACATATAAAGAAATAAAAGGTTTAAAGAAGAGAATTGGATGAGCAGTAGCTAGTAAGAATAATTGATCAAATGATATGGAATACCTACAAAAGAAGGAGAGGAAGACCGAAGAGAACTTTTAACGAAGTTATTCAACGAGATCTTTTGATGATGAAATGTTGACCTTCAAGCATGACTATTGATCGAGCACAATGACGCCGTCGTGTGATCCATGTAGCCGACCCCACTTAGTTGGAATAAGGTTTTGTTATTGTTGTTGTACTCCCTCTAGTCCATATCCATAATTGAAAAAAAACATGTGAAAAGTTGGTTGGTGTTTCAAGTTAATTTTTTTTCATTATTTTGTTAATATTTATTATAATATTTTTAAGAGAGAAAAACATATAAGCTTATGAAATAGAAAAAAAAAAATAAATATGAAATAGAGTTAGAGACCGTGTAAAAAATGAGGAGAGAATGTGAAATGAACTTTTATATTTTAGACAAAAATCATTTAAATTTTGGCTCTTGTATTAAGGACAGGAAGGAGTATATCATTTGAAGGTTTTCTCTCTCTCCAATGTTACATTACTGAGTATTTTTTTTAAAACACCTTCTTCTAATCCAAAATTTATTGACAACTAATCTATCTGAACTTGAAGGATAGAAGTGTTTCCCATATAAATAGGGTAGAAGTGTATCTTAGAGAGAAAATAGAAGGGAAGGTGAAAATATTTTAAATGAAGTTATAGAAAAAAAATTATCAATACATTTAACAATGAAAGTGTCATTTCTTAAACTAAATGCGGAAGGTTGCAGAAATTTTGAAAAAAAAATGTCTATGTTTCATTAGTATGATGTCTTTTATCTAAAATATTAATCTCCTGTTTCCATCTTCTGGTAAAACAATCATCTATTTTTGGTCTATAAGAAGAAATTGACATGTATCTAGTTAATGGAGTGTACTGGACGTAGAGAGCTCAAATTTAAACCAGCTCAATTCTCTTATCCATTGGTTCGATGCAATGGACTCATCTCATGGATGGAAGGAATGTGAAAAAAAATAATACGGAGTATTGTATATTTCTATTGTCGTTATGACTTATGATTCACCTCTTCACTGGGCCAAAAAAATAATTCACCTCTTCACATTTCTTTTCTTCAAGGCATCTTCCCACTGCCTAACTCAACCTGTGTCAAGTAACAAAAGGCGAGGAATTGAACTTGAACAGTTGAACTAGCAAATTACAAGAGTTACTTTTGGAACCAAATTTTGACACATATTTCCTACAATTGACACGTGTCTAATCTCACAACAACATACGGTCCCTAATATAAGAGCCCAAAATTTGAATGATTTTGGTCCCTAATATAAGAGTTCATCTTACATTCTCTCCTCATTTAATGTGATTTCTCAACTTTGCTTATAATTCTCTTTCATATTTATTAATACTTATGTATTTCTCTTTCTTAAAAGTATCACAATAAATATAGACAATATTGGAAAAGAAGCATTAACTCCAGACACCCAACTAACATTTACATGTTTTCTTAAGAAACATTTTTTTTTTGCGACTAGCTCTTATATTAGGGAGCAGGAGTACTCAATAATCAATATAGCACAAAACGGGTGTAAGATGCCATACAGAATCTCCCAACAGCCTTACTCAAATGACTGTATTTAGGGACCAGACTTCTTACCATTACTCAACGAAAGGTGACTAAAACACTAGAAACGACGAGTACCTTAGCTAATGATAGAGGCAATAACACTTTCTAACTAATACTCAATTTGATCATATTGATATTGTAAGAATTTGATCACATTGATATTGTGGATATACTTCATGGTTTTCTTTTTTTTTTCAACTTAGGTTTTCTAACATATAAAATTCCATAACTACTACTTAAATAACTCTTCCTTTTTTTATTAGATTCTAATTGACGAAACTCTTGTGAATAAGCTTTTATTGAGGGTAATTTAAAACTCATCTATTCCTATTTATGAGTTACTTTCAAACATATCATAACAAAATAATTTTAAATATCACTATATGTTTTTGTAAAATCAACAAGTTATATATTAATAATTTTAAAACAAAAAATTTTAAAAAGTTTTATAGGTTTTGATAAAACAAGTGATTTGTAAATAAACACATTTTTTAAGACAAAATTTACTCCCGACCAACTTAAATGCTTTTTGTGACAACATTTTTTAATGTTCCTTTCAATGCCTCATTTGGCTCTTTCATCCCTTCTTCAATATGGTCATATTATCACCAATTCACTATGCATGGTGTATCATCCTAGTCATAAAAGGAACACTGCTTTGCATCAAGGGTCAATTGAATCCCCTCACTCAGCCATACAAAAAATCTGTGGTGCTCCACATATCTACAGAGCAAGAGATAAACATGGGGAAGCCTGTTGTCTGCACTCTTATTAATTACATATTACTCATTCTAACCCTAAATATAACATCTATTTAACTAATTTAATTAATTTAAGAATGTTAATTGAGTTAATTTATATGACTTATTTTTTCTAAAATAACCCAACCATCTTTCTTAATTCCCCCCATCCCCCTTACTTGATTATTCTTGAGAATGTATCAATGAGGTTAATTTGGGGGAAACATTGAAAAATTAGTAATATGTTTTATATTTAAAACCAAAATAAGTTCACTTGCTAAAAAATTGAATTCACGTCCGCATATGAGAGCTGAATTAATTAATTATGAGATATGAATAGTCTTGATATATATGTTTTAATTGATCACTCTCTCAATGAGAGCACTTCTCGGTCACTTCTTTTTTAAAAAGAGGAAAAATAGAGAGGAATGTAAAAATAATCTAAATGTAGTTTCAGAAAAAAACCATCGATACTTGTTTAAATAAGAAGGTGTCATTTCATAAAACAATGTCAAAAGACAAATATAAAGGTCAGAAAAAGACTCTAATCAAATGGTCTAAGCCAAATATAAAGGACATACTAAAATAGCACTAGTTCAAATCTTTTTATTCCATTTAGTTATATATATATATATATATATATATATATATATATATATATATATATATATATAAGACCCATATTTAGGGAGATGTATTTTGTCCTAAATATAAAACATATTTTTAATTCTTACCAACTTTTTCCCAAATTATTCTTATCAATGTTTCTCAATAATAGTTAAATAAGAGAGGGAGAGTGTGGGTAAAGGCAAATGGTTAGGATATATCGGTAATGTTATGTTATTTTAACAAATTTAATTAACATATTTAATCTAATTAAATTAGGCAAACATGTCATATGTTTAGGACCAAAGAGAGTTTTATTTTACAAAGGACCCACCCAACTAAGTATACGAGTGTGTTTGGATTGCGACAGAGAAGTGATTTTTTTCAACTTGACCATTTCAAAAGTGAGATTGAAAAAAAGTTGATTTGTGTAATGTGATTATGTTGAGATTTGTGATGGTAAATGTTACTCTTTTTCACTATGAAATTTTATTTAAAACATTTTTTGATATTATTTTAAAAGTAAGTTTAAAAGAAAAAGGAAATAGGTGAACTTAAAATTTAAAAAAATTGAAAATAGCAAAAAATTAATGGATAATAAGTTCAAATATTGAAAATGGTATATAAGTTTGAAGAAAATATTCTTTGGTTCAAAAGAGTTTATCATAGGAGAAAATATGTAAATATATTGTAGGTGAATTTTTGATAGTGAAAAAAAAAGTTAACCCAAAAAAAACTCCTATTTGAATAGTTTTAATGTTTATTAATCCATTTTTCCTCTTTATATTTGATTTCACCTTTCCCTTCTCTTCCCTCATTTCCCTCCTTGTATGACGTGCACTGACAAGTCAAGAGCAAAAAACTAGAAGTCAGAAGGTATATATGTTTGCTTAAGGCTAAATCAGACTCATGAGTCATATCTTTTCTAATGGGTGCTTCCCAAACTTGTGAAATAGCAAAAATAAGCCAAAACTCAGCTTATAGGTGTGGGATCGTGCTCAGGGGTTCCAAACACACATATGATGACCATATAGATAATACATGTATTTAACCGTCAAACTTTAATTCAGTGTATATTTTTTTTTACCATAAATTCAGTGTAGATTAACATTGTTATGTTTCTCATATTTTTTTGGGCGACATTGTTGTTAAAAACTTTCGGATATGAGCTAATCTTGGACAAAAATTTATCGGATAAAAGTGTCATATTCCCACTCTACAGATCCAACATATTTTGTCATAATATTTTTCCCCTTTATTTCTTTACTTTTATTAAATGAAAAGGAATAGAGTCAGGCGGCTCATTGGCAACGCAAAATTAGACTTTTTCGTTTTTACCTTTAACGCAAGAATAGACTTCACGGACTGATAAATAAGGTAAACTCGTTAATCGTTATGGGGACACATACCACTGTGAATAGATCTAATCTTTATTATGCATAAATTTCAGCCACAATCAAATGAAAAATAGAGTTACATTCTCCCATCACAGACCCTCTATATTGGACAAAGAAAATCACATACACTATATTGATCAAAAAAAATCAGAGACACTAAATATAGCCCTTGCACAAAATCAAATTTTAGAACTTGCAAAGAACAACATAGTTTCAATATGACATTAGCTCTATGTGCCAAACAAATATAATTGCTGCACTTCACTTTAGGAGCTCCTTCAGTAATTAAATAAGTGCCAGAATATACATATTCCTCTATTTTATTAGTAAATGGTTCCTTTAACATGACAGAAAGCCTAAAATAAATTTTATGATTGCATGAGTTATTAATTGTGTTTCATAAGTTTGTTTCTTGCGAAAAAAAACTAGATAACTTTTTGAAAGTATACTTGTTGATAATTTTACGCTCCATCCAGCTTTATTATGAGAGCTCAACAACCGAATTATTTCAGTTAAAAAAAACAACTGGATTACAATTTTAAGAAGACCATTAAAAGTATTCAAAAATTATAACGATATATCCAAAATATAGTTTATATAATTTTAATATTACCTTTACTTATGATAAGACTATTAAGAGAAAGAAATATGGGCATTGGAGATGTTAAAGGAAGTGAAAGGAGAAATGAATATAAGCACTAACCCCACCATTTATTTAATACAATATTTTAATTAGTTAGAGCTAAAGTAGGCAAAACGCATGCATTAAATGACTTAAGAAGGCAAGCTATTATAGTATAGACCAAACCAATATGAATTTCTTATGATAAGAACAACATGGAGTATTTATTAGTTGGACTTCTTCAAGGGTATGAAAACCTAAGATAGGGAAAACAGAGTTTATAAATTGAGGTTGACAACCCTTCTGTTTGCAGCATAATGGAATGAAATTTTTTTCACTCAAATCTACTATGTTTCTATCTATCTATTTCTCTAATTTCATTGTGTTTCCACTAAAACGAGAATGTGTTTTACATAGCAAATTCTCAGAAATTTGCATGAAATTCATATTTTGACCAAAGTAGATAAATATATAAATTTAAATACAAAAATAATTCATGATGCCAAGAACTAAGAAATATGAAATTTGGAAGCACAGTCAATTATTAAAGTCATAACTCAGTGCCAATTAGGTATTCCAAGCAAATAATCAACTCTTATGAAATAACAAACTCAAATCATCCAGTGGGCAAACACATCTTACCACACAATCAGTATTTCAACATTTAACCCAAGCCATGTGAAAACCAATGGATTATTCAAACCATAGTTTTTATTCAAACATTGGAAAATACAGACCATAATGTATCATTTAATATTTGTATTAAACTTTGTTTATGAGACCATGATTTGCAGCTTGAATTCCTCTCCAATAAGCAGAGACAATTCTGAAATTTCAACAATAACAAAATGTCTGGAGCTGTCAAAATATCTCCTCATAACTGTCTTTTCATCTATGTTTGATCCCTTCACGATGCTTAGCTCTTTCATTTCCCAACTACTATTCAATCTTTTTCCATTAGGAATCCCCAGAAAGGTAACCTTATTTATGTGCCACCTTTGGTCAAGAGCAAACCTCCCATTTATCACCTTAGATTCAACAAAAACACTATTGTTGTTCAATGCACCGTAAAATCTTATCATTGTCCATTGTCCTTTCTCTGCCCCCATATCAAGGTCCTCATCATCATCCAAATACACTTGCCCAGAACTGTTTTTCCAGCTACTAATAACAACCAAAAGTTCAAATGGCGTCTTACGTGCAGCTTCTGTTGTCAATGCTTCACCCTGTAAAGCCAAGATGTTACCTTCATGAACATGAACATTTATGTGATTGGGTGGTGCATCAAGCCTCACATTCTTTCCAGGGTTTGCTATCACTGAATTTGAGATGTTGAAGAGGTCAAACCAACTTCCTTTCGGAAAATAAGCATCAACAGATATTGCTCCTGGCTTCAAAACAGGTGACACCATTACACCTTTACCAATGAGAAACTGAGAGTTTATTTCGTAAGTTGTGACATCATCAGGGAATGAAAAGAAAAGAGGTCGTGCAATGGGTATCCCTTTTACATGTGCTTCATACATTAATGTGTAGAAGTAAGGTAGGAGGCGATAACGAAGACCAAGCACTTTTCTAGCTGACGTGGCAACTGAATCCCAAATATACAGCTCTTGTCTGATTGTACCTTTTTCTGAATGGTCCCTTGCAAAGGGATAAAATGCCCCTAACTGCAATATGAAAAATAAGAGAAAATCTATTGATGAACATCTTGTATAGATAGAGGAGATATTATATCACATACTCGTGTATGATAAAGTTGACAGTATATAGTTCTACTGCTTCATAAATACAAATATCTTAAACATAGGATACATTAGTTTTGTGTCACGAGACAAACATTCCTTGTCATGTAAAGAAATATGACTAAGAAGAGACATAAATGGATACATGCATACATGTTTTTCATCAAATGCTTTATATTTTTTTCATAAAACAAATACCTGCAAACTTTCAATGCAAAAAAATGAGTTCCTTGCATGTGTTATATAATGAAGAACATAACTTTCAGATCAACAAGGGTAGAGTCGAGGGGGAAAATTGATGTTATCGCATACCTAACACTAAACAAAAAGTTCATGTTACCATAAAAAGTTATAAAGATTTCAAATACAAACCTGTCATATGATAAGAAAAAGATTCTGATAAAAAATAATCCCCTCCGGTCCTAAATATAAGACCTAGTTTACTGATTTGTATGGTTTTTATATGTTAAATTTGAGACAATTAAGATAATAGAGATGCAATTTTATCCAGTTATGCTTAATTAATATTTAAAATTTTTATGTATGATGACCCCTATTTTTAATTCTATTTGACATATATTTTGGTTAGTAACAAGTAATATGGGCCAAAGGAAGAGTTGAGTTTTAATTAATTAAAGCCATGAGCACTAATGGCTAAAGCAAGAAAGAAGAGGAATTAAAAGAAAAAAAAAAGAAGAAAGTCCAAGAAAGAAAGGAGGGGGCAGCACGTGGGAGGAGGAGAAATTGAAATTGAACGAAGGAAGGAAGTGACAAGGGGGAATGAGGGATGAGGGGGCCGAACCTCCTTCTCACACATTCTCTCTTCCAATCTTCATCATTTGCTCTCTTTTTCTCTTACTTCCACCATTATTCCTCTCCATTCTCTTCTTCATGGGAGGTAACTAAACATTATTTTTGCTCTTGGAAATGGTTTGAGATGACTTGAGCTCACATGTTTTTAATAGGGGAGTTTTATTCTTATCCATTTCTCTTGTATTTATGATTTTCCTAGGTTTAGGTTTATTATGTATACTTTGAGATTTATACTATTATGTTTATTTGAGTTTATTTGTGGTTTTTACTTGTAATGAGGGATTTGGACACAACAATATGTATGATCATACATATGTTCTTTATAATTCATTAGATATATCTATTTACTCATTGTATTGGTGGATATTTATTGAATTGAATTGTAATTGAACTTAATGCATTACAAAACAGTAATCACACTCTAAGGTAATCAATAATGTCTATTTGAATGGGTTCATGAGACTAGGCATTAGACTTACCTGTTGGTGAGGTTTGGTACTTTAGGAAACCTAGAGAAAACTCAAAGGTGCTAGAGGACTTAACAATTTCTAGTTAGTTGGGGTTCCACTAATTAGACAATTGGACTCATGGGTTCATGAGGTTTGGTAAATTAGTACATTAGCATCCTAATTGACTCCCTAAATATATTAATTGAGTATGATAGTTATTCATAATCATTTCCCAAGAGCAATTCCATTTTATTTTACTAAATCCTTACTTTTTTCTAAATCTTATTTTCCTCCTTTTGTATATCAAATCTTTTACTAATTTTTATTATTAATCCATAACAATTTCCCTTATTTCGAACAAATTTAACATTTAGTTACTAGGTAATTAATTGCATTTCTCAGGCTCCTCCAAGTGAACGATACTCGGGGTAACTTCCTCTTACCTTGAGGTCCTAAAATTTCTTGAAGGACTAGACTCAAGACACACTACACCGACCGTAAATTCGGTGTCCTTCATTTACTTTTTTGAAAAATCCTAAAAAAGCAAAATATAAGTCAATTATAAATTGATTTACCTAATTTTTCCCCTTAAACTAGTTTGTTTAACCTATAAACTAATGAATAATCTAAAAATATATCAAATATGTCATAATTTAATAACATATTTTTTGTAACCTTAACATCTCCAAAAAAAAGTCAATTAGGTCCTATATTTAGGACCGGAGGGAGTATGATAAGAAAAAGATAATATATCATATTGAATTTCTAAGAAAATAATTTCCTGTGGCCTATGGCTATTAGAATGGCCTATCCCATTACCTATCTCATTAGTTAAATTTACTTACAAGATATATGGAAAATTCAAGAGGAAAGTCTGTCTTAGAACATGAAAAAGTAATTACCGGATTAAAAGAACGAGGGAAAAACGTATATAAGAAGTAGCAACATGTATTATTATTATTATTATTGGGAGTTATATGCTATCCTATCCTAAGTAGGAAGAAGAAAGCCTTCGGCCCTGTTTATCCACCCTTCATTCACCTTTGCATATCAGTGGCCAAACAATCCAAATAACACTAAAATGCAAAAACATCCATGCGAGTAGGTCTAAGACTTTTACCTGGATCCAACGCTGACAAAGTTCTTCAGTTGTATCTTCAGAAAAACCACATATATCTGCTCCAACCATTGGAATTCCAAAGATTCCAAAATTTAAGATGGATGGTATTGAGTATGCCAAGTCATTCCATGTGGCAGCATTATCTCCTGTCCAATGGGCTGTGTACTTCCCTGAGCTTACAAAAGTTGATCTACTCAGGATGAATGGCCTTTTCCCAGTTATGTTTATTAGGGCCTTGTTGGTAGCTTTGGACTCCATTAGTCCATACAAGTTGTGAGCATCATATTCAGTAATGTTACCATAATGTAAACAAGTTGCTGGAGTTGTTTCGTTATTTATGGGTCGTTGACTGCCAGCATTATTAATCTTGTAAGGAGGGTTGTCCAATTTAGAAGATGGAATGGGAGGTGAATTGTTGAAATTGGATAACTCATTCATGTCAAGCCATATACCATCAAAAGGAAGGATGCTTTGAAATAAATGTATTTCCTTAGTCCAAAACGCTTCGCCAACTGGATTTAGAAAATCTGGATAGTTGACCGGTCCAGGCCAAACCACACCTAAATAATTCGCTCCATTACGCTTTATGTAGACATCATCTTGCAAACCTCTAATGAAAGTTTCATAAGACTTATTCACGTTGATGCCTGTTTTAAATTATTCCTTGCATTAATAATGCAAAATTGAAAATGGCATTTACATTCAAAAGAAAAGTTACTTTAATTTATTTGTTTGAGGAATACAAAATATATGCTCAAAGGGAAGTACCTGGATCCAAGATCAACACATATTTCTGACCATTTTGGTGAAGAGTGTCAACAAAAGGTTTCATCTTATCCAGTGGAAAGTTAATAGGATCAAGCGTGAAATCCTTGTATGCATCCATGTAATCAATATCTGTCCACATTACTTCAAGAGGTATGCTTGCTTTTGCATAATTAGCAACAACATTCTCAAGGTCACTTACATCCTTGTAGCCCCACCGACATTGATGAAACCCTCCAACAATGGCACCATAAGTTGTGGGTAAGCACATAAACTAAATCACAAGGTTACTCAAAGTAGACAAAATACTTCCATTCGCACGATGTAAATGTCTGACGACTTTAAATAAAGGGTTAAAGGTCAAATATTCACTTTTACCCAAAAGGTCACATAGTACCAAATATTTTTTATTCAAAAATACACATAAGTTTTCATATGATATGTGTTTTCGAATCTAATATGAAAATTTATGCGTATTTTTTAACACAATGTGAAAAATTATTTGTATTTTTAGTAAAAAAAACATGTGTATTTTTTACCTTTTTTTTTGTAAAACACATGTGTATTTTTTACTCTTAACCCTTAAATAAATACATCCTACATTTCAACTGTACTAACAAAATCATTTCTACAAAAAGAAAGAATACATTATTGTAATTTTTCTATTATGTTATATTTAGAAACTTCGCACATGTAGACAATAAAAGTAACAACCTTGTGTGGTATAAAGTGAAAAGAATGGACTCTTATAATATGCAAAAAAATGCCACATAATTTCCTGATTAAAAAAATAATGCCACATAATTTGCAGAAATGACGTGTAAGAGCTCATTTAACAGTGTTATGTGAGTTTTAACGGTATTCATGAGTTTTAACGGTGTTAGTGAGTTTGACCATTTTAAAAAGTTTGTTGGCATATAAGAACTCATTTATTAATATATGTGTTATAAGTTACTTAGACTATAGTTTATTGGCGAAAATATATTTCACCCTTATAAAATGATTAAGATGAACATACAACTGCAAAACAAACAAACAATATGCCAAGTATCATTAAGCTGTTCTATTCTATTTAAAGCATCATACAGTCTTTACCATCAACACAACTTTTGAAGTATTTAACCTCATGGAGTAAAACACCAAACAAACATGCAATCAAGAAACAGGGCTAAGCTCATTCCAAAAGAAAAAAAAGAAACAGGGCTAAGGAATAGAAAATAGTAAAATATACTATTAGTCCTTTATAATTATATCAAGTTTCATTTTACTTATTTAGGTTTAAAAAGTACTATTTTAGTAATTTTTTTTAACACCATGAGTTTTACTTAACAAAAAAAATGATGTTTCAGTGAGTCTAAAAGTGATCCTATGATTAAATGATGACAACATTGGTTTAAATTGAAATTTTTTAGTATAAGCAATTTCATATTTTTAAAATTAATCATTTTTATCTGCATTTAATTACAGAATTCCAGTTTAGAGATATATAATAATAATAATCATTGTCAGCTAAATGAATTTGATGTTATAATAAAAAAAAGCACTAAAATGTACGTTATTAAAATGAGATAGGACCAAAAGTATGCTCAATAGAAAGTTACCAAATGACCAATATGGCATGGGAGCAGGGCGGCCAATGAGAGCAGTATACTGCTCCATCACCAACGCTGGCGTGGGCCCAGCGAAGAAGTAAAGATCAATAATCCCTCCAATCACTTTATAAGTGATACGATCACCATCATACACAACATCCATCCCATTGCTATTAAGCAGCAAAAGCCCATGTGTAGTCCCAGCCTTGACCTTTCCATCAGAAGATGGACCCCTAACATCCATGTAAAATGGGTGGGACCCATAGAGGTTCGTATTAAGATTAAAGCTAGCAATGTCAGCATTCCACAACGTGAGGGTCTGATTGGGTTGGAGTTTGAATGAACTCTTAGTCTGCTCTCCAAGGCCGTACAATGAAGCTCTATTTTTGGGCAGCGAGGAAGATAGTTGAATGTACTGGTCTTTGAAGACAATGAATGTTGATGGGTTGTGGGGGTTTGGAGAAGCGTCAAAAATGATGTCATTTGAGGATTTGCGGGTAAGATTGAATCCAAAAGGAGTGGTATTGTGGAGAGTGAAGACGATGTCAGAATTGGAATCTATCAAGGTGTATTGTTGTGATGGAGGGTCATGTTTAGGGAGGGAATGATGAGAAAAAGAGGAGCTACGAGGAATTACTTCTTGTGGGATTTCCCATCTCTGTTTTGTTGAGTCAGTGATTTTCACTCTTAAGCAATCTGAGCTGACATAACTGCATTGAATTAACTTGAGTCGATCAGGCAGTTAAAATGAGTTGCATGATGTGCCAAAAAATTTGCTTGCATACACTGGAATATATGTACACACACACACGCGTTATATTATCTATTAATTATAAATCACCAGACTGATTTTAATTTAAATATTTGCAAGTTAAAAGTGGCATGCTTCATTATTATAGGGAAAATGACAAAAAAATGACACTTGAATTTGAGTTAGACAAAATGGGGTCTCCAATTCCAACTTGGACAAATAAGGGATAGTCACCAATTTGTTCTAAATGAAATTTGTGAATTTGTGTAAAAAAAGTAGTGAATGACGATTCTAGTAAATAGCGATAGGTTTGAGTAGTTATTGAGAATGATAGTTAATAGCGATACTTGAATAGTTAATTGCGATATATGAGTAGTTATCAATTAACTGCTCAAGTATCGTTGTTAATTACTTTAGAATAAGCATTCACTAATTTTTTTACACAAAATCACAAATTTCACTTAGGACAAATTGAGACTATCCCTTATTTGTCCAAGTTGGAATTAGAGACCCTATTTTATCCAACTCAAATTCAAGTGTCATTTTTTTGTCATTTTCCATTATTACACAAAAAACCGTAAGTTTGCAATTCAAAGTATTAGTTTTGTTTTCTTATATTTTGCTAGCTATGTTAATAATTATATTTCGGCGAAGTGAGAAGTCAAGAATTTGAGGAATCAAAATGTCCTTTTAAAATTTTTAAAGGTCATTTTTTGTCTCTTCGCCTAATCTTTAGGAGCATAAAACTTATGGCTTGTTGTTTACTTTTTGACCTTTTTGAGACTTTTGTTATATTCTTGCAACTACTTAAAGTTTGATATTTTCTGTTGCGGTTCTTTTGAGTTGACTCTATTCTCTATCTCTCTCCTCTCTATCTTTTTGGGTGGTGGGAGTTTTCCTCTTGTCATTGTATGTGTTTTTTCATAAGTGTCACCTTGCTCGATTTCGACCAGAGAATGAGACGTCCATATTTTTCATAGGTATGCTTTTACATTTCTTTCATCTTCATACATTGGTTTGTCTTTGTGGAAATAAATTGCTTTGAGAGTTTTGATGACAATGATAATTTCTTTTACACTATATATCTACATCTTACGTATTGGTTTGGTGGGTTCATTTAATTGTGTGATTTCTCAAAAGCCAAATTGATTGGTGTATTTCCGATAAGAGGTGTAGATTCTATAGGATGGTTCTTCGAACAAACATTACACAATAGTTTTTTCGCCCATGACAACTTTTTTCTACCCACAAAATCTCATGGAGAATGACAAAGACAATAGAGTTCTTGCGGATGTGACGACTACTCCATCCTACCTATGTTTAGTCTTTTAGGGTTTCTATTTATTATCATTTAAATTTTCTTTTTACAAACTTATTTTGCATCCCACTTTTTCAATTTAATAAAATTACTGTGCTATTTGACAAGAGATGTTAAAAAATTTCATTAAGACAATGACAATAAGTTCTTGGCTAAATTATAGAAAACTCAATGAATTTTGGGACTGTTACACATAACCTCTTGACCTTCAAAGTTTAAATTAAGAACCTCTAACGTTTCATGTTTTAACTCTAAACACCAATGCCATTAAGAACCTCTACTTAAAAGTGGCATAATTAAAACTTTCAAAGGTTACGTAAAGTTGACCCAAAATGTGGGTGGGCGGGGGGGGGGGGTTCTATAATTTACGCTAAGTTCTTTAATTTTGGCAGAATTTTTTGCAAGAGAAACTTCTTTTCTTAGTTTTTAGTTTTTTCCACTGATTTTCAATGTAGAGTTGAAAATAAATAAAATTGAACGAAAAATGAGTTGAAGGAAATAACAGTGAATTCCAATTCTTCAACAGCATAATCAATTCTTCATCATCATAAACTTCGGAAAAAAGAGAAGAAATTAAATCAAGAGTGAAGAAAAACAATACCTAGCGGTAAGGGAGAGACGAGGTACATCAGGTCCATAAACAGAAGAAGATTTGATGATATGAAGAGAAGCACTTAGAGATTTTCTTGAGAGATCATTTATCACACTTTCAACACCATAGCCGCCATAGCCAACAGTAGCTTCTGTCACTTTACTATTTTCCACTTCTTCATAAAACCTTTTCGAAGATAAATAAGTAGAACCATTAGCTTTTGCAGAGTAGTCAAAGAATATAAGAAAAAGAAACAAGAGATTAAGATGACGGGGGATAATTAAGTGAAAGTGAGTCTTAAATAATTACTCGCTCTCTGGAAATAATCCATTGCCTTTAGGCCTGCATGGAACAAAAAACAGGAATAAAAAGGATAAAAAGGAAAAGAAAAATCATGGCCAATCGTCAATATCATTGAATCATATATATATTCTCCTATTTTAAATAAAAGGTTCCGTATCAGTCCAAGAAAATTAGAAGATCTCGTGGATAGTTTTGTTTGGCTTCTATATACCTCTCAACTTCATCAAGCCTCGTGGGAGAACAGTCAGAATATGCAGAGCCAATGAAGAAAAGACATATAGAGAAGACAAGTACATAGAAGAGGAAGGGCAGTGAAGTGGAAGGGATTCTTGAATCCATTGTCCTTTGGGTTTTGAGTTGGGGTTATGTGCGTGATTTATGAGGTTATGAAATAACGATGGCCTACATGCAATGATGAATGCCAAGAAAAGGAATAAAAGAAAACAATGCGTTGACCCATCGTCAATGTGTTTGAATAGAAATAGTGGAAGAAGCGATTGATGAGAAATGATGATGTTGACATTGGCCTAAACCTATATGGAAAAATTACAACTACATCCCTTCTTTACTTAACGCGGATTTGGTGCGCTTCCGTAAGCATACGGGTCGTCAAAAAGTAGTATAGAGAAAAAGAGTCGTTCCACAGAGATTGTTGTTTAAGCAAAGTGATTAGCACTAATTATATCATTAACCACTTTAAGTAATAACATATTGGGAGTTTGTTTTCAAATAAGAAATGAGTTTTTCAAACATAAATATAAAGAGAGTTGGAGTTTCAAACACGAGTTAACAATAATAATTAAAGCCTAGGGTTGTTAATCCCCTATTTACTTCATGAACCAAGGTTTCCCTCTCCTTTTTAAGTGATTAAATGAAAATATGTGCAAGTCTAGGGTTCAAAATCATTTGAAAAAGCTTTCCCAAGTCAAGATCAAATTTATATGCTAGCATTTATTGCACAATCTCTTGTCACAATAAATGCAAGCTCTTTTCCTCAACCACCCTAATTGTGACTATGTTAGGTCAATAACTATATCTTTATGTTATCAACAAACCATCCATTTAAAACCATAAACTTCAAATCCAACATGCTTTTATCCAAGTTCTAAAACAAAATACACTTTCTCAAGTCATATTTCATTTAACTAATTAAGTGGTGATCAAGCACTTAAAACAAATAGAGAACAAGGTAAAAACTACACATATACTTCATTAATTACTTAAAGAAAGAGAGGGTAGATGGTTCAATCCATAAATAGGTTCATAACAACCCTAGATTAGGGTTTTAGTTACACATAAATGCAAATAAAACAAACTCTAAAACTATAAAAGAGTGCATTGAAGAGAGGTGAAGAATAGGGAGAAAGATACAACCACAAATAAGGAATACTCAAATCTCTCCAAGCTTCCCCACTTGATTCCAAGAGATCCCAAGGTTCTTCAAGCTCTTCAAGCCTCCAAGAAGTGCCCTAGAAGTGTCCCAAATCGTGTTTTTCCGCCTCCCTTCAAATGCCCTAATTTTGCCCTTTTATATGCTGAGAATTTTGGCTAAAACGTGCAGCTGCGAAGCTGGCTTGCCAGTTGGCTTTGTGAAGACGCATTGACTCGCTAGTGGCTCGCCAGTTGGCGAGCCACTGACATGCAGCTTCCCTAAAGACTGAAAATTGGCTTTCCCTTGCTCCTTTTTCCTCTTTTGTTGTAGCACTTGAGTTTCATAGAGCTTCTAACACTTGTCTACCTCTTCCTACACAAGCTAGAAAGAGGGTTGAAGAGTTTCCATGTCTCAAATATACAATCATTAAACTCCAAATTTCACACAAATGAATGATTTCCTATTTGCATCACTTTCTATTAGTATTTGTGTGTTTTGTTGTCTATGTATCATCAAAAAGAGTGTGAACTAGAAGGAAATAGAGATGAAAATCTGTGAAATTATGGAGTTTATCAATCAATCACAACATAAGGTATTAAACAATCATCAAATTATATTAATATCTCAATAAACCTATTATAATTGAAAGACTTGTTATTGAGAACTCAATATTTGTCAATAGCAACTCCTTAAGTTGTGATGATAACTACATTTTTAAGGAGCTGTGTATTGACAACTCAAGAACTTCCTATATATTGACAATTATTGAGCTGTGAAGTATAAGTCATATTCTTCTAGCACACACATGATTATCATTTGAGATTAGGTTGTGTTTAGTTTCTTTATGAGGAGTCTGATTGTGATTTTTCCAACACATATATTGGAAGGCAGGAAGAAGTCGCTCTTCTTTTTTTTCCAACTTGATTGTGATTCTTCCTACTAAGCTACTATTCATAAGTCATTTGTTAAATCTTAGGTTCCATGCAAGCTCAATTTCACTCTCTCCTCTCTTCTCCTTTCACATTGCTCTCTCCCTTGGGCTCCCTGCAAACTCATATTTTCTCTCATCTCTTTAATTTCTTTCACATTACCCTCTCCTCTCCCTTTTCTTCTTTATTTTCTTTTTCAAACAAATAAAATAAACTTTTTCTCTCCCCCCTATTTCTTTCACTATAATTCTCACCCCTTCTTCTGTCTTCTTTTTTTCTTTACTATTTTTATTTAATCTCTCCTATCATCCTCTCTCCCCCATAATTTTTGGAATATATTGTTTTAAATATTATACATCATGTAAACTATAATCTAAATAAAAATTAGCATAGAAGGTTACCTCTCACCCTCTCTCATCTCTTCTTTATTTTCTTTTAATTACTTTAGGGTTAAAGGTAAAAATTGTATTAGAGGTTAAAAAAAGGTAAAGATTGTTTTTAATAAAAGATCACCTAGCACTTAATTTTTTTGTAGAACAAAAGTACTTTCACATAAGTTTTCTTATTGAATTCAAAAGTCATAGGATCATGTGTGACTTTCCAAGCCAATATGAAAACTTATAAGTGATTAAGTGACTTTTGAACACAATATGAAAACTTATATATATATATATATATATATATATATATATATATATATATATATATATATATATATATATATATATATATCTTAGACCCAATATGAAAATTATGTGTATTTTTGGTCCCAAAAAACTTGGTATGTTATTTGGAAATTTTCCTCTTTAATCTTATTGAACATCTTATACATTGAGGAAACTTTTTTGTTCATGTGGGGGGTGTGCGTCGACTTTTTTAATTATTTGTGGTTACCTTACAAGATTTTCTATTGTTAGTGGCTTTGGGTGAACTTTGAATATTTTTTGAATAATTTTCAAATTGGGTTTGAATTTTTTATCTTACTATTATATGCAAAGGGGCGCATGATTTCTCATTTAAAATTATGAAACCTAATTATTAAAACCATTGTTGACGTACAGAAGATCATTAGTTTTTCGTGAGTAGGTTGAATTATTTCAATATATATTAATGCTGTTGAATTTTTCAAATAATTGAACCTTCGTTTTCAAATCTTTTAAGAAGTAATAGACTCAAAGTTTTAGTGTACACGTGCACACAATATTCACAAACAAAATATCAAATAAATACTAGGTAGCTGAAATTTCATTTTCAAACAGAAATAATTAAATCCTTATATATAGGAGTTAATTGATAAAACTAAAATATATATGTGAAGACACACATATAGATAGCTATTAAAAACAGACCCATATATATGTAGGCAAAATAAAGGCACATACATATTGTCACACATACAAACAAAAATCAAGACGCATATAAGTAGATGCGCATATATATAATTAAACCACCAATATAATTCATCATCATCATCAACATAAACCTTATCCTAATTAGATTGGGGTCGGCTACATGGTCATTGTGCTCTATCAATAGTCATGCTTGGAGGTAAACGTTTCATCAAAAGATCTCTTTGGTCTTCCTCTCCTTCTTGTGCAGTGATTCCATACCCTTTCTTCAATTATTCTTACTGCTCATCCACTTCTCTTCTTTGAACCTTTTGTTTCTTTATATGTCTTTTCCCATGATAGTATGATAGCCTTTGTGAAGAACCAATCAATGACATATTGATAGAAACAATGCGTGTGTCCATGCTCAATAGATTCGACATATTTTTACGTTGGCTGCCGAAGCCTAACACAACCCTACTCCTTTATCCGGACTAGGGACCGTCTATAAATATAGGCGGAATATTCCGTGGACACACAGTCACACGGGGGTAAATAACCAAGCGTGACACGAAGTCACAAAAAACAAACGTTATATAATAATGATCCAAAACAATAAAATAGATCCAAATACTAATAATAATGAAGTTGGCACAAATAATAACAATAAAATAAACCACCAATATAATTATTTGTAATTAACCATCTCTAATGATCTGCCTCAAACGGAACACTGTGCAAAACAACTGTCTCCACCGTTATTCCAGGCCCGAACCCAAACAAGACTCCCCATTCAAGTCCTTCCCCAGTGGTTGCTTTACCTTCCCTTAACGACTTTTTCCTCATCTCATCTAATATGAACAACACACATGGACTTGTCAAGTTGCCAAACTCACTAAGCACGTGCCTAGTAACTTGCAGCTTCTCTTTCTCAAGACCTAACTTTGTCTCCGTCTTATCCAAAACAGCCCTCCCACCTGGGTGCACGATCCAAAAAATGGAGTTCCAATCGTTGATGCCAATAGGTGTGAACGCTTCCACCATGCACTTTTCTATGTTATTGGAGATTATGTCTGGCACGTCTTTTTGTAGGTGGAAAGTGAGACCAGCTTCCCGTAGGCCTAGTGTTATGGCTTCCCCGGAATCTGGCAATAAGGTCTGTGCCGTGGAAAACAGCTGGAAAATTGGCCTTTCCACGGCGGGGTCGGGGTTCACACCAACAATGATTGCAGCTGCGCCGTCTCCGAACAAGCACTGCAAAAAGCAACTTAGTGAGGGAAGTAATGGTCCTCTATAGGCTGCCACTTAAATAATTGGAACTATTACAAATATTCTGGGTACACCTTTTTTCTTAGCTATTACAAAATTTTGTTGTGTTTCTTTTATTTAGAGTGCTTAATATTTAAAAAACCATAATAAAATTTAAATATAACTGTTTTTTCCATAATTTATCAAAGTATAAATAAACAAAAAAAATCAAAATACAAATTGAAAATATAACCATTTTTACTATTAATAAATCAAAATATCACTCTATTCAAAGAAGGACTTTAAGGTATAAAGAAGGTTAAGGATCAAAACTACACGTGTTTTTCTTGAAAGATCACCCGGTATCAAATATTTTTTTGGAAAATATACACATAAGTTTGGTTATTAGGTAAAAAAATAATAAACATAAGTTTTCAAATTGGGCTCAAAATAGTGAATATGTGATATATATTTGAACCTAATATAAAAACTTATGTGGATTAATTGTCAAAATATATTTAGTCCTTTTTTTTATACACAAATTTTAGGAAAGTGTTTGGGCTCAACCCAATCCAAGGGCATGACACCTAACTTATGATCCACTGTGGCCTGTGCATGTGGGCCCTGGAGCATGACCAGCATGCTCTTTATGTCTGTCCACACAGGTAGATTACCCAACTTCACTTAGCTACGGAGATGCCTCCCCAAGCGCCGCGATGGAGACACAACAAAGTGTCACTCCCCAGGATCGAACTCGCGATGTGGTGGTCAACCCGACGCTCATTGTTCAATACCTTCGCTATTGAACTCAGGGAGCATGCCCAAAATATATTTAGTCCTGAGTAATCTTTGGTGAAACATACATGTCCCGATATGTGCAAATACCAAAACTTGACACAGACACCTATGGCTCCTAATTCAGTGTTTTTGTATTATAGACCTGACACGTATGGCCCTTAATTATTCACTATATTTTTGTATATATTAAAGACCTGTCCAACAAGGGAGTCATGGTGGGAATCGGAGGGTCCACGAAAAGATAGAGAAGTGATCTCAGAGCAAACAACTAATACACGAGCTCCACTGTTGTTCTCAGCCAAGTCCTTGGCAAGACGGATGACAGCAGCACCGCCAGCACAACCCTGTTGGTACATCATGTATCGTTTGACGGAGGCACGGAGGCCGAGGAGCTTGGTGAGCTGGTAGTCAGCACCAGGCATGTCAACACTACCGGAACTGGTGCAGAAGACAAGGTGGGTGATCATGCTTTTGGGCTGTCCCCATTCTTTTATGGCCTTAAGGGCCGCTTCTTTTCCTAGCTTAGGAACCTCCACCACCACTATATCTTGGCGAACATCAAGGGAAGGAGCATCGAATGCACACATGTTTGGATTCTCTTTTAGGAAGTCCTCTGTGAGGTGCATGTAACGCTTTTTTATCATAGAGTTTTCACCTAGTCAGTTCATGCATGCAACCAATTAAAATAAGAAGTAAAAACCAAGGTTAGACAATAATTCTTGTCCATTCCTAAACGTAAAACTTGTTATTAATTTGATGATTAGATAAGAGATAATGGTTAGATTAGTGAATATGCACTACAAAAAAAAGGGGTAAAGTGGACGCTTGCACTTCAGCGGTTGGGCACAAACCGCTGAAATGGGCACCCGTTTCAGCGGTTGTTTGGTTGACCGCTGAAACGAAAATGACGGTCAACATTCTTTTTTTTTCCAAACAAAACAGGGCACATGCGCGGTTCCAACCGCTGAAGTGCAATTGTGACTTCATTATTTTCAAACAAAAAAAAGTTAAATAATTTTTTGACCGTTTTAACCTTCACTCCAGCGGTTCATTTCAGCGGTTGGAGAGTCACATATTACATGCTTATCGCTTGTTTTATTATTTGGTTTTTTTTTTATTTGAGTTTCGAAATTGGATTTATGTTTTTATTTCATATCATGGTTCAAACGTTAAAAATCGGTTTGGTTTTACTAATATTTTCGAAATAGGAAAAAGTTTCCTATAGAACCCCTAGATCATCTGTTAACTATTAAATTTCTTAATTTCAATTTAATACTTCTTCGAAATGCTAAAAAGATTATTTTAGTTAATATGATATAATCTGATACCAGGATTGTTCTTGAAAATAATAAGAAATCCATAAATAAATTCGAATCGGAACCGCTGAAATGCACCGTCATTTTCATCACATCGCTGGTAAGCGCTGAAATGAACCGTCATACACACATCAACGCTGGTAACCGCTGGTGTGTACGGTCTGCCTATAAATAGAGCACCACCCAACCCATTCATTTGCAATCTTGCTCATTTTCCTTCCCTCCTCTCTGATTCCCTCCTCTCATCTCTACATCCAGGCGTTTTCTTTCTAAATTTCCAGTCAAGCTCATAGTTCTTCTTCAAGCATTTCCAGTCAAACTCATATAGTTCTTCTTCAAGCATTATGTATATTAATCTAATAGTTGTTGTTATTATTGTTTCATTGTTTTTATGATTGGAAATTATTGTTTCATTCTTCAAGTATTATGTAAATTATTATTGTTTTATTCAACTAATAGTTGTTGTTATTATTGTTTCATCCAGTCAAACTCATAGTTCTTCTTCAAGTATTATACTACCTGTTCTCACTTCAAGTATTATACTGCCAAACCCAGTTTAGTCAAACTGGGTTTGTAATGGTTTTTTTTTGTTTTTTTTAGCACATCAGCGGTTGAAACCGCTGATGTGGTGATTATTTTAAGAAAAGACCGCTGAAGTGGGAGAATTTGTTAAAAATTTTGAATTTTGAATCATCCCGCCAGGAAAATTTTGAAAATGTTCATGTGCCACATCAGCGGTTGGACGGACCGCTGATATGCCCGTGCTCTCCCAAAACGGCGGTTTGACCAACGCTACAGCGGTCTCTTTTGACCGCTAATATGGTGTTTGTAACGTATTGAATTACAGCGGTCGCTGTGCGCGCTGTAGCGCCACATCAGCGGTTTAAACCGCCAATGTGTGCGTTATTAAACACGCTGAAATGTTCCCTTTTTTTTGTAGTGATGACATTAATACCAAATAAGAGTTTTAATTTCATAGAAATCATAAAGGAGTTGTTGATAATTATTATTAATAACTAAAATAGTTTTCTTTAACAAGTAAACAAGTTGTTAATGATATATATGTAAGATTAAATTATTTATTTGGGACCTAGATGTAACTGTGGCTTACACTTATTCTCTATCCTTTCGTTGTTGATTTTGAAGGAGCATAAAAAAGAGTAATATCCAATAGTAGGTCCTATATAATAAGTATAGAAAGGATTGAGCGTGTGTGTGTGACTGAGGAAACGTATTTACATACACATGCGCTTGAATTTTTGTTTGAGATGAGTCAAGTGATCGCTGTTGGTAATTCGGAAGTAGTAATCTGGATAATCGGCTTGGGTAACGCAGTTGGGAGGAGTGGCGGTGCCGATGGCGAGGATGGCGGCGGGGCCGCCGTGAGAGCATTGGGCGTTGTGGATTTCGTTGACGTTAACCATGTTGAGACTTGAGATGATGAATAATTCGGTGTAAGAGTGAGAGATACGAGAAATTATAAATGGAGGGTAATATCTAGATCTTATTTGGGAGGCGTTTGAGAGATGATGGGCTGATGATTAATATATGGAGCATATATAGTATTAGCATGGGATCTAATTCATCATTAAAGGCCTCGTTTGATTGTGGGAAAGTGTCCCAAAGAATTATAAATGGAAAGTGATATGGTCTCACTCTATAAAAAAGTTGTCTGATGTGACACATTTCTGAGATGAAGCAATTACACCACAACCTTTGCTTAAAATTGATTTTGATAGTTCAAAATCGATTTTGAGCTGAATTTTAGACACCAAAATCGATTTTGGGCGAGTATAGTGGTGTAATTGCTCCATGTCAGAAATATGTCACATCAAACAACTTTTTACAGATGGGCTCATATCACTTTCCATTTCTAATTCTCTGGGACACTTTCTCACAACCAAACAGGCCCTAACTATGAGGAGGTAAGGAATTTGATTTGAAATTGTTTTCAAGTTTTTATGCAAAGATTTATTGTTTTGCTTTGTTTTTCCAATTTCCTAGACTTTTTTTTAAAGAAGACATGTTTTGTAGTTCGGCCTTCAGCGTATTGTTCTGTTGCTAGAGGCCCTCTTAGCCCATAATCTTCTTTTCCCAGTTATAGCTAACAATCAATTAGTTCCATCAATATTATAAATAACCATCCATCAATGTACATCAGATTGATTTTTTATGTGATATTAATGAAGTCAATAGCTACTAATTAAATTTTAACATATATTGCATATATATATAATATAACATTATATGTTAAGTTTATAAGCAATGTAAATTATTTTTGAGAAAAAGATAAATATAATTACTAAAAGTGGTTTATTTTACAATATTAATCTTTCTAAAATAACTGAAGAAGAAATTCTTACCGTGTTGTGTTTAGGAAGAAACTTTTGCATGAACCAGGTGCATCACATCATTATGGTCTTACAAATCATAACTAAACGTATAAGGTCTGACATGTAATTTTCAATCAGATATGGGCACTCTAAAAATCAACTAATAGATAAAAATTATTTTTCAACTTGTAAAATAAAAAACATTATGTGCTAATTAGCTTTTTACGGTATCAAGTCAAATCAATATTTTACATCAGACTGAATGTGTTTCGTTGTGATTGGTCAGACCACAAATGATGTGGTGCACTGAGGTTCAATCAAGAATATATATTTCTTATTTATTAAGACCTGAATATTATATAGGGGAAATTACTACTAGGTCCCAAATAAAGGAGTTAATCACAATCGAGGCAAAAAATCATCAAAGTATATTGACTTCTCTAGGGACCTATATAATAATAAATAATACTCCCTCCGGTTCTAAATATAGGACCTAATTGACTTTTTTGAAAAATCCTCAAAAAAAGCAAAATAATTTAATTATAAATTGATTTACTTAATTTTTTCTCTTACACTAGTTTATTTTACCTATAAACTAATGGATTATTTAAAAATATATTAAATATGTCATGATTTAATATCCTATTTTGCAACCTTAACCTCTCCAAAAAAAATCATCTAGGTCCTATATTTAGGACCGGAGGTAGTAAATGATATGGGCCAGAGGTAGTACGAAAAGGTGGACCTTCCTTGTCATGATGAGTTTTACAAATCCTACAGTGAAATTATGCCTTGCCCTACTTTGCAGCTATACAGTATAGAAATAAACGAAGTTGCTCTGTGCTCATTCGTGTTGGACATGACAAGAGCATGTGGTAATACGAAAGGGTGGACCCTCCTTGTCACATGAGTTTTACTCGGGCTACACAAAAACCAGAGGCCCAGTACTACGACATGGACCCAGGCCAGCCCGATGGAATTTGGGCATGGATGAATTGGCTCCAAAACAATAACAACTAGAAAAGGATCAAGGGAAATTTGCAGTTTAGTCCCTGGTAAGGGAAATTAATACTGGAAGGTCCCAATACATTCCAAAATAATTATAAAGTTCCAGGGGCCCTTTCCTGCAATTGTTTGCTTATCTTCAATGACCATTTTGCCCTCATAAGATGAAAGCATAGACCCCCTGTAGAGACCAGTGAGATGACAACCATCTTTAATGAGGGCAAAATGGTCATTGAAGTTAAGCAAACAATTGCAGGAAAGGGCCCTGGGACTTTATAATTATTTTGGAATGTATTGGGACCTTCCAGTATTAATTTCCCTTACCAGGGACTAAACTGCAAATCCCCCAAGGATCAAACCCAACCATTGGGCTTGACATGATAAGGGCATATGTTTTAGGACTACCAGGGCGGCTCGACCAAGAAATATATATAAATAAATAATTTCTTTCATAATTTAAAAGTATATTATTTAATATTTAATATAGCACCATACTAAAAAAATTCCATTAATTCTTTTTTTGAATTTCTTTTACTTTTCAATTTATTTTATTATTTATTAATTATTTTTATGATTTAAATGTTATATGACCAACAGGACATGTCATGTGGTTCAAAGGACATGTCCTACCTAAACTTAGTCCCGAGCCACATAGGACCAGGTTGGGGTATCAGACCGAAAATGTTGCCCAAAATTTCTCAAGATAGGACCTAGGACATAAATGTGGTTTGATCATGTCTGTCATTTGTGCAACCCTAAGTTTTACCTATCTATGCCTTGCCCCACTTTGCAGCTACAATAGAGAAATAAATCTGCTCTGTGCTTTGCATTATATTGTAATAAATAGAAACCTTTGCTTCGTGCTTTGCATTATATTGTAATCAATATATAGACAAATTTGCATTGTGCTTTGCATATTGTAAGAAATTGAAAATTTTGCTGTGATTTGTATAATATAGTAATATTACAATATAATGCAAAGCATATAGCAAATTTGTTCTATTTCTCTACTCTAGCTGCAAAGTGGGGTAATATGAGATGAAATAATTTTCCCATAATATGGGTGAAACTCGTTTGTTAAGAAGGCCCACCCTTTGTACTACAATGGGTCCTTATCATAAATCACTTCTAAAAACACGTACAAATAAAAAAAGGAAAATTAATTTGAGGTCCCCACAAGGGACTTAATAATAGAAAAGTCCCAAAAGTTGGGAAAATTAATGTAGGGTCCCAAGGGACCTCACTTTAATATACTTGAAAAGTGAAAAGACAGTTTTACCCCTAGCCTATTAACACTTGTCACATGTGCCCAGTAACTTGTCAAGGTGTAACAACTTACTGGGTACGCTTGACAACTCTTTGGGCAAACCTTGACAAGTTACTGGACACATGTGACAACTAGTTGGGCATGTGTAACAACTTAATGGTCAATACTCTTTAAGTTAATGGGCAGGGCAAAATGACAAGTTACTGGGCACGCTTGACAACTCTTTGGGCAAACCTTGATAAGTTACTGGGCACAAGTGACAACTAGTTGGGCATGTGTAACAAGTTAATGGTCAATACTCTTTAAGTTAATAGGCAGGGAATATGACAAGTTACTGGGCACGCTTGACAACTCTTTGGGCAAACCTTGACAAGTTACTGGGCACATTTGGCAAGTGTTAATAGGCTAGGGGCAAAACTGTCTTTTCACTTTTCAAGTATATTAAAGTGAGGTCCCTACATTAATTTTCCCAAATTTTAGGACTTTTCTAGTATTAAGTCCCTTGTGGGGGACTTCAAATTAATTTTCCCAATAAAAAATTATCATGTGAGGCAAGAATTATTGAAGGGCCCACCTTTGTACTACTACGGGCCCTTATCATAAATCACTTCTAAAAACACATACAAATAAAAAATTTAACATTTGAGGCAAGAATTATTGAAGAGCCCACCCTTTGTTAGCTACGGTCCCTTATCATAAATCACTTCTTAAAACACATACAAATAAAAATTTTAACATGTGAGGCAAGAATTTTTGAAAGCAGTAATATATAATACATGTAATATATGGAAAAAAAGGACACCTGAATAATACAGAGGCAAGAATTATTGAAGGGAGTAAAATTTAAGTGGTAGTGGGAAAGGACGCCTCAAATTATACATGTAATAATTTGTTGGAATTTCTTCTATTTTTTAATGGCAATTTAGGAATAATTAGTAGGGTTTGATGTCGAACAATTTTTCAAGGAAATTTGATGCTACAGTTGGTACATTTTTATATGTAGATTGGGAGCATAATGTTGAAAATTCAAAAAAAGAGGTCAAAATAATGTTTGGGGACAAATTCTAAGAATTGGTGAAATGACCTAGGAACCTTTTGAAAATTGCATTTTAGTCCCTGTGGGGATGGGAGCTCACCGCTGGCTGACAACGAGGTCGTATTGAGAAACCAGAGAGAAAATGATCTTGTTGTAGCTCAAATCAGCAAATATTAATGCACATGATGCTCAACTATCATTCCTAAGTCCCCAAACTCGAAATTACTTGGTCTTCTACAAGGGTTTACACATTTCTTTCATCTAACTCCTACTTCAAATCCATCAATTTCCATCATCAACCATCTCTATTCTTCACCAATTTACTCTTCTACTCTCTTCCATACATCAATCATCTGATGATTCATCTCTATCATGACACCTCTTAATTTATGGATTTGATATTATGAAATGTATTTTAATTTATAATCAAGTTAATAAATCCATTATCATGTTTCATGTAGTTTTAGTAATATCAAAAATAAACAATTCGTTCAAAGCATCATATGATCATCACCATCCCTCCACAACTCTCCAATCATCATTTGCGCCACCATCAACAACACTCACCTCATACCAGTCATCGCCATCTTACATTCCATTTGAACCCATGTCTCCTTAATCTTACCTCACTGTTCACTGCTCTGGAGCCTCTATAGGTTTGAACTACAAGCAAAACAAAAATAATATCTTTCCCCATATCACATGATGATATTCCTCCACAAATTCATTCTTCTCCTTCGTTACTACAATTCGTTGCAATATTTAATCAAGAAATTACTAGAACCATTGTTGTTGCAACGTAAAATTTTGCCCCTTCTTATTCTGAAATTAAGCTTCTTGGGGCCTTTAATTTGCTGAAGTTTGCGTTTGACGAATTCATTATTGACGGCAGAGCTGGAGTCGGTGCCAAGAGAAGTAGCGGCTGATGGAGGCGGCGGCGCCGGTGAATGTGACGTTGCTGAGATTTTTTATTTTTTTGGAGTATAGTGATTAGATTTTTTCTCGTCAAATAGATAGGAGGTATTCCTTTTACATACTTATGTCTTTATTTGTCTTTTAAATTTTAAGTGAGGAGTATTATAGGAAGATAATATAATTCTAACTAATTTAAATTTATTCTTTAATCTCTCTAAATTAAATTAGCTAAGATGATTTTATATTTGGGAACGGAGAGAATACTATATAGTTGTATATAGTTGTAAAAGTTGACAATAAATATCCAAGTACATATATGCTCGTTTCTACCCACAACCAACTATACCTTTTATTTTCCTGCCCCTTTTAATTCCTTTTCTTTAATTTATTCGTGATTGTGCTATGCTTCTTAGCTCTATATTTTCACAGGAAGGAATTATCAATTATGTTGATGAATAATGCATTTCTTTTCACACCTTAACTGGTTCTCTCCGTGTTCAATTTTTGTTTAATTTTACCTGTTGTCGTTTTCTCCTTTTGTGTCTTTTGAAGCCTAAATAATACATTATAAAAATTTTAAGTCTAAATGACTATTTTTATTTTTAATCAATTTTTAAGAAATAAAGACACCTAGAATTTCGGGATCGGGATAGGACAGGATAGAAGAATGAAACCCGTCACGGGGCTTTTTCGTGATGGGACCGAGGACAGGTATCCCAATTCCGTCCAATGAACACCACTAATATAAGCCACAACATAGCAACGAGATTTTCATCTCAAAAACAGCAACATGCATTTCATTGCTTATATCTGTCATGGCAATCCCGTCGCCACTACAAGAAAAAGGGAAGCTAGTAGCATCAACTATGTCGCGCATAAAGGGAGAGAGAAAAAGCAAACAATTTTGTCACGGTTTATATCCCCAAACGTGACAAACAGCGTTGGGAAATAATATTTGTTTATTTGTGTCGCGTATGGGTGCTATTTAAACGCGACAAACAAATATATATATATATATATATATATATATATATATATATATATATATATATATTTATTTATTTTTCCATTTCTTTCATTCTTTTAATAGTTTGTCACGTAATAAAAAACGCCTCAAAGTAAATTTATGTGCGACACATGCATTCACTTTTCTAAGTATAAATTTTGTACAATAATTTATAAATGAGACAATTAATTATACATATCTAATAATAACATCTAATAATCCTGATCAAAGATTGGACACCAATGCAACCTTTCATTAACTTCCACCTTATTTGTTTTTCTTCCTCAGACATGTTCTCAAATGTAGGCCCATTTAAATAGCCATTATATGGTAACATGTTCAAGTCAATATCATAATCATCAGAGCGTAGTGAGACCTTGCCGCCTGAATGATCCCCGACTGCTTTGATGTTTGGCGTCATCGAAGCTTCTTCTAGCGGGTTTTTCAAGTTAAATGTCAGACCCTTGATCTTCAGTGTCTTGGACTATCCAATTTGAGTAATTGTTGGTGTCATTGTTTCCTTGATCTTCAGTGTCTTAGACTATCCAATTTGAATAATTGTTGGTGTCATCGTTTCCATCGTAGTGATCCATACCTCAAGCGAAGCAATTATGGTGAACCGGGCAATAATCTGCTTTTACAGGACACCACCATGTAGGAGGGGTATGGTAGTATGCCTTGTGGGAGGTCGTGCATGGGCTTTGCCATGCGCCACTTGCCCCTCCTCGTGAAACTGTCCCTCCTCGTTCCACGAGGAGGGTTATGTGACGCATGGCAAAGCTCATGCGTCACATAACCAAGAGGAGGGTTATGTGACATAACCCTCCTTTTGAGGAGGGTTATGTGACGCATGGCCAATGGCCATGCGTCACATAGGTCGCCCGTGGGATTGCCCATGCGCCACATGGTTTTCAATTTCATGCGCCACATGTCTATCTCCCTGTGCCACATGTCCTCATGCTCCACAAGATTTCAACGCGACATATACATGAAAATTAAAATTTTCCCGCCAACAATCTCCTATATAAACTCACTCCTAAAATCTCCATATTCACCTCACTTCATTTATTTCCTTTATCATCTCCATTTTTATTCCTACCCACTATCATTATTTCTTCACTTAAGGTAATGGGCAACTTGCATTTACACATTTTCTACAATTATTTCATCTACTATTCTTTAACTTTCTTTACTCTACTAATTAATGTTTTTAGTCTATTATATGAATTATGCTAATTTTGTTCTTTCATTTTGTAGGTTGCTTTAAACATTAGGCTACCTAAATTTGGGACAAAAGACTCATTCACTATTTAGTCACACAATAAAGTGTCAAATTGCAAAAAAGGATACCAACAAAATTATACATATTACAATAAAAACATTTTAGAAGTAGAAAAATAAAATTAAAATTTGATTTGGGTAAATATTTAAATTCCAGCCAATGTAAAAAAATATGAACTTCTCTAACAAAATAAAATTGAATTTCCCGCCAGTGACAGCCATTTGCCTGCTTATGTCGCGTATTAATACTGATGTGGCGTATGTATTCTGTCGCGTGCGATGTGTGGCGTATGGGCACGCGCTTTGACAAATCAACTATGTCGAGTATGGTTATGTCGCGTTTGGTACAGTCCATATGCGACAAAAACAATTGATATTATATTTCCCCAACCTATTAAACTTTGTCGCGTGTAGCTCATCTTTTCACGTTTTGTTCATCTTGCTACGCCATGATTTCTCGCGTTTGCATTACACGTGACAAACCCATTTTGTCACGAATTTAAACGTGACTAGCTCCTTAATTCAGACGCGACTACCCTCTATTTTTCTTGTAGTGCGCTAATCCATTGAAAAATTAGTGATGAATTTAAAATTCCTTACATAAATGGTTTTGCGACCAAGGTTAATCCATCAGAAAACGTTTTCCAATGGAGTACGTACCAACGATTTTTTTCGTCAGGAAAGCAAGTTTAGCCGCGGATTCTGTGGCAACTTTCCATGGTTAATAATCTCCTTTTTTGTTGGGCTTTATCTCCAACGTTCGGATTCAGAGATTAGAGAAGCTAGCCTATATAGCGTGGATTGATGAAAGAGTAAGATACGCACATGATATCACGAGCAAGTTTGTTTCTCTTAAAACCCGTGCCTTTAAGAGTGCTTTGTTTTCTATAAATTGGGCTTCAATGTTTATGAATCTACTCATTATGTACGATTGATGATTTGCATTATTATTTTCTGTGTATCATGAGTAGGATGTAGTCTTTCAAGCAATGAAAGAGAGAATCTATGTTCACTACGTATACATATTATGGTGACAAATGTCCATTGAATATTAGAGAAACAGTGAAACTCAACTAGGCTAGCTAGCTGAAGAACTCATGAGTAAAGGAGGTAGTGGCGTCTGAATAAAGGAGGTAGTGGCGTTTTTATTCGTGACAAAATGGGTTTGTAACGTGTAATACAAACGCCACAAATGATGGCGTAGCAAGATGAGCAAACGTGACAAGATCTGTTACACGCGACAAAGTTTAATAGGCTTGAGAATTGTTTTTGTAGCGTATGGACTGTATCAAACGCTACATAACCATACGCCACATTAAAATTTGGGACATACGCCACATTCCACATTCCATGCGCCACATTGCACATTTGTCCCATACGCCACATAACACATAACCATACGCCACATAATTGATTTGTCCCATACTCCACACATTGCACGCCACAGAATACATACGCCACATAAGTAGTAATACAGGTCAGTGGCGGGAAATTGAATTTTATTTTGTTAGAGAAGTTCAATTTTTTTTACACTGGCGGGAATTTAAATTTTTAATTTGTACCCAATTTAAATTTTAATTTTAAATTTTTACCCAATTTAAATTTTAATTTTATTGTGTTACTAAATAGTAGATAAGTCTTTTGTCCCAAATTTAGCTATCCAATGTTGAAAGCAACCTACAAAATGAAAGAACAAAATTAGCATAATTCATATAATAATAGACTATGAACATTAGTTAGTAGAGTAAAGAAAGTGAAAGAATAGTAGATGAAATTAATTGTAGAAAATGTGTAAATGCAAGTTGATCATTACCTTAAGTGAAGAAATAATGATAGTGGGTAGGAAGAAAGATGGAGATGGTAAAGGAAATAAATGAAATGAGGTAAATGTGGAGATTTTAGAAATGAGTTTATATAGGGGAATTGGCCGCGGGAAACTTTAATTCTGATGCGTAGACATGTGGCGTATGAATACATTTGATTATTGAACGTTGTGGCGCAGAAACTAGTTGTAACGCATGAGACATGTGACGCAAGAAGAAATGTAACGTATGAACATATTTGGGTGTGTGGCGCATGATTAATGTGTGGCGCATGAAATATGTAGGGCATGAACCTAGTTTGTGGCGCATGAACCTAGTTTGTAGCGCATGAACCTAGTTTGTGGCGCATGAACCATACGCCACATATAGTGAGGCCTATGAAAAATGATTCCGAAACTTAGTCGCCTATATATGTATATATTTAAACCCAGCCACTTTCATTCGCGGATCACAATATTGAGAGAGAGTGAACTATCACTTTTCATATGGATAAGTCATGGATCACATTTCCACGCACGACTACCGTGTACTTAGATGGCGTTGAGATTTTCCTACAATTTGCACAAACACATGGAGCTGTCAACGGAGAAATCATCTGTCCGTGTCGAAAGTGTAAGCTAAACAGATGGCATTTGCCAGGAACGGTTAAGGAGCACTTGATTGTAAAGGCGTTTAAGACAGATTACAAGTTTTGGTATCTACATGGGGAGAAACCAGAAATGTCAACGGATTTGTTCGCTGGGAGTTCTGGAGTAGCAGTGCCGTCAGGTGATGATCATGAAGAAGAGGACGATCCTTTTGCAGATGCGCTGCGCGACGCTTTTGGTGTTCAAGGCCACGCGGATGCCGATGATGGAGATGTTGATGGAGCAACATGTGACACTGGGCGCGAAGCACATGACTTCTTTGAACTACTTGAAGAATCAGATAAGCCCCTATATCCTGGATGCGAAAATTACTCTAAATTATCATTTTTAACGAAAATGTATCACATAAAGTGTTTACACAAAGTCAGTGATACAGCCACTTCTCTTATTCTTGAACTGTTGCATGATGCATTTCCATATGCGGAGATAACACCATCGTTTTATGAAGCAAAGAAGATAATTAGCAAAATTGGATTGGATTATCAAAAGATAGACGCATGTACAAATGATTGCATGTTGTACATCGGAGATGATGCAGATAGGGAGGCGTGTAAGTGGTGTAATGAGTCAAGGTACATTACGGAAGACAATGAGGAGGAGGGAGACGTCGGCACGGACCTGAAGGCACACATAAAAAGGCCAGCGAAAATTCTCAGATATTTTCCCTTAAAGCCTCGGTTGCGGCGCTTGTTCCAATCTTCCAAAACAGCGGGGCACATGAGGTGGCATGCTGATCACAGGAGTCAGGATGACATGTTGCGACATCCACGTGACGGTGATGCGTGGAAAACATTTGACCGTGACTTCCCTGATTTTGCGGCTGATCCAAGAAATGTTCGACTTGCTCTTGCTAGCGATGGATTCAATCCTTATGGCAAGCAAGACTCTAAGCATAGTATATGGCCGGTTGTGTTGATTCCGTACAACCTCCCTCCTTGGATGTGTATGAAGCCAGATTTCTTCATCGTCTCACTGATCATTCCTGGGAAAAAATCACCGGGAAATGACATTGATGTGTATTTACAACCACTTGTAGCTGAGCTGATAGAGTTGTGGGAAGAAGGCATGGAGGCGTACGATGCAGTTGACAAGAGTTTTTTCAATTTACGTGCAGCTTTAATGTGGACTATAAGTGACTTCCTTGGACTAGGAGCGCTGTCTGGATGGAATACATATACAGGACGTATCGCGTCGTAAATGACCCTCGTCGTGGTGACTTCAATCCTGATTTCGTTGCTCTTGCAACAGGGCCACGTGAGTGGGCTCGGAGGTTCACAGCATATAATGTCAATGGGTTCAAGTTCCGAACAATGGCTCGAGACAACCGACACGCCACACAAAACTCTGGGGTTTTTGGTATGTACGGTACGCGGAGCTATAGCAACAATAGGGATGACTATGTTCAGTATGGGGGAATTCCTTATTATGGAAGATTAGTTGATATAATTGAGGTTGACTACCATGGACGGTTTCCAGTTATTCTCTTCAAGTGCGAATGAGCAAACACGGCTACACAGCGAGGCCTGAAAATAGATGAGTTGGGGATAACGTCCGTCAATTTCTCTAGACTAGTTCATACGGGACAATCTCCAGACGATGAGCCGTACATCCTTGCAGCTCAGGCACGACAAGTTTACTATGTCGCAGATGAAAAACACAAGGACTGGCATATGGTCGTGCACATCAAACCACGGGAAGCGTATGACATTGGTTACTGCAATGATAGCGAGTCTTTACAACCATTAAGCTTCGAAAACTTCCTGCCGGACGGGGATGTCGTTTTGCCTTCGGTTAGGTACGTGTGTCACATAAACACAAGTAATGTATATCTAAAGGGTTAATTTGTTATGCCTTATTTTTAATATCAACTTTGCGTACGCATTTCAGGGATGAGGAAGATGTGGACGAGTGAAGCTGTGACATCTACCCTTAGTTTCAATTGTGGTCTAGCTAGTGGATAAATTTGTACTTTAATGAATGGATTATGCATTAGAACAAAATATTATATTTAAAATTCATAGTTTCATATCTTACATTGCACACACTTTAAAACAAATGAGAACTAAGCATCATCGTCTTCATCACTACTGCTTTCTTGGCCACGGGGTTGGTTGACATTTAAATCTGGGAGAGGGGCAGGATTAGTAGGAGACAAGCTCGCCCTGATAGGCACAAATGCTCGACTTGCAGAGGGGGAGGGGGCAAAGGAAGGAGTTCTTTGCATAACAGCTGGGAAACCGCGGCATTCAGAGGAGGAAGGGGCAAAAGATGAGAAACCGCGACCTTCATAAGGACGAGGCATGTCCACCGCAGGGTAGTACGGTTGATGAGGCGGAGGCATGTGGGGATAATAAGGCATGAAACCCCCGCTCTGGTGATGGGACCATGGGTTCATGGCAGCATTATACCCCTGAGATTCTCTCCGTTGTCGGTTCTCTTCAAGCCTCTTCATATCTTCCACCATACGCCTAAGATCGTTTTGAGATTGTATTAACTCATCCTCTCGTTGCGTCATTCTCTCCTGTTGCTCCCTAACCCTTTCCTCAGCCACCCTGGCCCTTTCCTCAGCCTCCCTGGCCCTTTCCTCAGCCGCCCTGATCCTTGTCTCTAGTGAGGAAGCACAGGACTGGTACTGTGAATTTGCTGACTCAGACCCACTCCCCTTCCCCCTCCTCTTCCTTTCGGCTCCGCCAAGCCCCAGCCCTCGCATCCTCCCTGGGTAGTTCGGCTGATCAAAAGATTCTGTTAGGGCGGCCATAGGGTCCCGTGAACCCTGAGACTCCTGCTGCTGGCTAAGCTCCTCCATGCGTTGCTGAAAGCAAATTAAAATTAAAAACAAATTAATGTCCTCTAACTTAAACAAACTTCGCGATGGAAATTTAAATTCTACACAAAATTAGTGCCGCACAATTTGTCGCTCTGCGCTCTCAGAAATGGAAGTGCCATCCCTGTGCCGATGGGTCACCGCATATAGTTTCACCACTGTCGCCTCCTCGCCTTCTTCTTGTGCCTCAGCTTGCTGCGTAAAAGGTAGTTTAGTATAGACTTTAATAACTATGCTAGTATTATTAATGCACAAGACTCTAAGAAATAATTAACCATCTCGCTGTATCGGACGCTCATTGATTTCCGCCCAGTTGTGTGCATCACATCTTGTTTGGCCCGACTTTCCTTGCAACGCTGCGACAACAACTAAAGCATACAACCACAATGATAATAGACCTCCTAGTTAATAGATACACATGGAACGATCAGAATTATTAACTTTTTCATTCTCAATAGTACTTACTTTCCAAGCACTACGTCTCCTATACCGAACCAATCTTTCCCATGACTCTGCCGGCACCCCGCTCGGCACATTGCTAATCAACTCGTTCAAGGGCGTTTGTCCCTTACAATCCCTTTTGTCGTAAAGGCGGTTCTTCAGGCTCTTCCAAGCACAGTTCATCTTCTGAAGGCCGTAGTACTTTGCTCCATCCGGGTCTACACCATCCGGTTGAAATTTGGGCTACAGGGAACAAATTATTGAATGTACTACTTGTATTATATTGCGAAAACACAATGTTTGTAAGGGTTGTGCAACTCTTACCATGACGTAGTCTTGCCACAAGCCTGTTTTGTTTTCATTACTAATGTCCTTCCATGACTTAGCGTCAATTGGAAGCCACACCCACATTTTTGCAACTTGCGACAAAAATTTGTTCAACAGATCACCTCCTTGCAAAATGGGTTGCCCTCTCTCATTGAATGGAGCAATTACTCTGTACCTACTCTCCAAATTCCATGTGTCTTGTATCGTTAGCTTCCTCTTATACATTCTCCCCTCAGCATCTGCAAAAGGGTATAAAGTTAGCGATAATGCCACAAACAATTTTTACACATATTAATTGATGTATGAGGCTAAAATATTTATTTACCTATTACATCAACCTCGTATTTTATCTTACTAGACCCTTTCTTCTTTGGCCTGTTTTGCTCCGCCTCTTCTTCCTCCTCACTTTCTTCATCATCTTCCTCTTGTTCTCGTCTCTCCTCATCTTCCTGTTGCTCAGGCCCCCCCACGTTTCCGTGCTGTTCATAATTCTGTGACACAGCTTCAACTTGTGGCCGGTAGACGTCATCATTTGCCGGTTCGTTAATAACTACTCTGGTCGCCGCTTGCTGTCTGACAAATTCTCTTTCCATATACTCCTGATACATTGCCTGACTTTCTGCATCCACCGGACGCCAAGAATATGGTGATTGATAACTTGCAAAACCAAAAGGGTCGCCCTCCTCGTGCTGACCACCACCTTGAACTGCTTGTCTTTGCCTATTTGGATCCTCGATGTTGTCACCAAAGAAATCCATGTTACTGTATATTTATAGCGAGAGACAGAGCAAATTTTGTGACGCACATGTAGTGGTCCCTTTCCGAGAAGGCAGCAAAAGTTTAGCTATTTATAGTGGTCCCAAGGTAGGTATGTGGCGTATGGAAAAATCCCATACGTTACATACCCAAACATCTGTCCTCCTCGTTCCTCGAGGAGGACAGATTGTGACGCATGGCAATGGCCATGCGTCACATATTCCACCTCGAGAGGTGGAATATGTAACGTATGGCCATGGCCATACGTTACATCACACCATGTAACGTATGGCCATGGCCATACGTTACATGGTGTGATGTAACGTATGGCCATAGCCATACGTTACATATTCCACCTCTCGAGGTGGAATATGTGACGCATGGCTATTGCCATGCGTCATATAACTCTCCTCGTGGTACGAGGAGGGTCAGTCTGCTTTTTACTTATAAAAGCAGGCCTTGATTCATCAAAATTGCTTCACTTGCGTAATGGATCACTACAATGGAAACGATGATACTGACAATTATTCACATTGGATAGTCCAAGACACTGAAGATCAAGGGTATGAGCCTATAGCAGAATCTTCTGTCATTAGGCGACAAAGAATTTCCAGTGGGAAGAAGCACGAAGAACTGCCACAGACCAACATTTTGCCAGCGATGGACCTCCAAAATAAAGTAACACCGGGAGAGACCTTATGTCTGACAGTTGACTTGAACGAGCTGCCCGAAAAACCTTCGATGACGCCAAAAATCAAAGAAGTTGGGGATCATTCAGGCGGCAAGGTGTCACTACGCTCTGATAATTATGATATTGACTTGAACAGGTTACCATATAATGGCTATTTAAATGGGCCTACATTTGAGCACTTGTCTGAGGAAGAAAAGCAAATAAGGTGGATGATCATGAAAGCTCGGTTTCCAATCTTTGATAAGGATTATTAAATGTTATTATTAGACATGTATAATTAAGTGTCTCATTATTGTACAACACTTATATTAATTATGAATTATTGTACATCACTTATATTAAAAAAAGGTGTTTATATGGATGTGTCACGCATGAATTTAGTTTGCTGCGTTTTTTAGTACGTTACAAACCTTTGAAGAAATGAAAAAATGTCTGACAGATTGCCTATGTCACGTTTGGCAACCTCTTACGTGACAAAGAATTCATTTTCCCCACCCTCCCCAACTCATGCGTGACATGGCAACTCATGCGTGACAAAATATTTTCAAGTTTGTGACGTTTTTTCAAGTCATACGTTACAAAAGAATATTTTCCAGTTTGTGCCACGTTTCACCAACTCATGCGTGACAAAATATGGTGATTTTGTCACGCTTGTCCCATGCGCCACATAACTTGCGTGACTAGACTACTCTTTTCTTGTAGTGTCAACATAAGACAGTGGTTTTGCATTGGGCCAAACCAGTATAAAGTTTTCTTCTACATTACTCAGTGAAATTTGAACATCTCATAGCTCTGTATTATGGTGTTTTATTTTTCCTGCATATTTAAGGTTTCAAAACTTACGGATGCTTATTTCACCCCTTTTGTATATTCATCGTGTCGACCAATTCATACTATAAGCAAGAAATTTTGAAATATATATTAATGTATGCGTTGCTATTGTCAAACGACTTTTTTGTTGTCATCCAATTGGCTTTCTTGCAGTGGAAACTTCTTTGCAACATCGTCCATTGCGTACAATATTTTTTTATAGATAGATATGGTTGATATTGGTAACTATATATTAATAGTTTTTTTGGACTGAGTAATTATTGATAATATTGGCTATATTGTGCTCTTATGGAAATCAAATATGAATGATCTAGAATTCTTATCTTAATTCATACTATAAGCAAGAAATTTTAAAATATATATTAATGTATGCGTTGCTATTGTCAAACGACTTTTTTGTTGTCATCCAATTGGCCTTCTTGAAGTGGAAACTTTCTTGCAACATCGTCCATTGCGTACAATATTTTTTTATAAATAGATATGGTTGATATTGGTAACTATTGATGACAATAGTTTTTTTGGACTGTGAGTAATTATTGATAATATTGGCTATATTATGCTCTTATGGAAATCAAATATGAATGATCTAGAATATAATTCTTATCTTAAAGATAAAGATGTTCACCTCTAAGATGATTAGCAAATTAATGCATAGACTATAGATATCAATAAATGTGTTCCTATTGCTTAAATGCTATTGATTTGCTTTCTTATTCATTATTCGAATTTCTTAAAAATATTTTCTGATATTTTTCATTATTTATACTTTGATTTCTAAAGATAACTATATTATACTCATTATTTTGTAATAAAAAAAATATTAGACTCATTATTTAGGTACAAGGTTACTGTCAAACTCATGAGTTTAATTAAGCAAACTCGTGGACAAAAAATAAAATAAGATAATAGACTTGAATGATACGTCTATTAATAACCACGTATCTTGTAGATTATTAAATAAAATATACAAAACATAACAATTATTTGACTTGAATATATTTTTAATATAAATAGATAATATTTAATATAACATTGATATTTGATCAAATTCAATAGAGAAATTTCTATGAAATTTATATATATATATTCATTGAATTTGGTCAAATAAAAATAATTAAAATCAATTTAAGAGAAAGTAAACAAAATTAAAAAATAGTGAATTCAGCATGTAAATATGAGTTTCTAACGTATTTAGGTAGAAACTTAAAAATGATAAAATTGGAGTGTGTGAGTTGGACAATCAGGTAAACACTAAATTAGTGTATATAAAGAATTTATTTGTTGTTGAAATAAAAAAAGAATTTATTTGTTGTTTTATATATATTTAAAATATTTAAAATTCCACTTTCTTAAAAAAACACGGCACATTAATTCCGACATTTTTGTTCATAAATATTTTTTTGTTCAAACATTTTTGTTCATAAATCAGTGATTGAAATTAATTTTTTTTTCGCAAGAACGGTACTATATTATTTTATCCAAATTAAATATGAAAGATGTAGAATTCTTACCTTCTATTTGACCGAAAAAAAATTAGTTCAAAAAAATGTTTGACTCAAAAAAGGGAATTCTCAACTTCTAGATAATATAAACGTATGATGCTATCAGCATTCATGAGATGAGCACCAAATTATTGATTAGATATCAATGTACACGTTACTATTTTCTTAAAAGCCATTTATTGATTTTCTAATTTATCATTCGAACTCCGAAAATAATTCTCCAATGACTTTGTATATATATCATTGGATATTGGTGTCTGATAAGATTAGCCATCACAATTCGCTCTCACACTCACTAAACGCATTTTTTTTGGGTCGAAACTCACCAAACGAATTGGTTCTACACAAATAGTGGCCATGACAATGATGGCTTCTACAGCCACTGTGGTGACATTTCTGTTTATGTTTGTAAGTGTGACCTTTTGTCAAGATGTAACTGATGGGTCTGGCTACACTATTCAAAATGTGAGCAGTGATTCCTCCACAAAATCTTTGACCGCTACTCTTAATCTCATCAATTCCACAACTGTTAATGGAACTGATATTCATCAGCTTACTCTCACTGTCAGGTATTTTCACTATTTTCAGTATTATCACAAATAAATATATCTCCAGATGTAACATTTTATGAATTATGTGTGTATATTTGTTTTGTTAATATTACTTATGCCATATTGCATAGTGCGTGGCATGAAGCTTATCTATAAACAAGCAATCGATTCCACTTGTTCGATCAATAACGATTAGCTACCACATTTTATACATATATTACTATCATATATCCATATAATATTTTTTTATTAAAACTTACTTTACATTCTATGTTTTGCTGTCCTATCAATTGAAGATCAAATACATTTCTGTGGTTTGAATTCCATTTTTAAAACATTGATACGTATTTTATTCCTAAAAAGAAAAGATTGCCACCAATTTGACACAAATTTATACATTTTATATTTGTGAAATCAATTCCTTGTTTCTTACTTCTATTTTTGCATGTGTACGTAGCGTTGAAACGCCAGGTTCCTTCAGAGTAAAAATCACAGACGCATCAAAGGAAAGATGGGAGATTCCACAAGATGTGATTCCTCGTCCTTCAATCTCTCCCAAGAATCTCTCATCACTTCCCTCACAGTCACAATTCACACTCTCAGATCCTCAGTCAGATCTCGTTTTCACTCTCTTCAACACAACCCCGTTTGGCTTCACCATCTCTCGCAAATCCTCAAACACCACCATCTTTGACGCTTCTCCAAACCCTCAAAACCGATCAACATTCCTAGTTTTCAAAGACCAATATCTTCAGATATCATCTTCACTGCCTGCAAATGGGTCATCTTTGTATGGTCTAGGAGAGCACACAAAGACTACCTTTAAGCTTCAGCCTAGTCAGACACTTACTTTGTGGAATGCTGACGTTGCTAGCTTTAATCTTAATACCAACCTCTATGGGTCCCACCCTTTTTACATGGATGTTAGGAGTAATTCTTCTGATGGAAAGGTCAAGGCTGGGACTTCACATGGGGTTTTGCTGCTTAATAGTAATGGGATGGATGTTGTGTATGATGGTGATCGTATCACTTATAAGACCATTGGAGGGATTATTGATCTTTACTTCTTTGCTGGGCCCACACCAGCTTTAGTGATGGAGCAGTATACTGCCCTCATTGGACGCCCTACTCCCATGCCATACTGGTCCTTTGGTAAGTAATAAATTAATGGTTATTTTATGTTTTCATATTTTGATTAGTTTTTAAGTCTGCGTTTTTACCTTTATTTATCGTCAATTTCATTTAAAAGTAACTTATTTACTGAACAAATTCAAAGATTGAATATATAATAATATGATTATAATTAAAGGTTGGCAAAACCTGTTTAAAAATAAAATTTTTAGTGTACTCATTCTTATATTTTGAAAATTGGTAATATTTTATTCGCATTTAATAATAGATACATTTTTCACATTTGATGAGTTATCTTTTTCCTTCGAATGAAATTATAGGTCTAAAGTGAAATTATTAAACTTATACTAAAATGAAATTTGATTTGATGACTAAAATTATATATATTTAATCTAAATTAACTACACTTCATCAATTTTTAAATATAAGATTTAGTTGAAAATTTTTATAGAAATTAATGAAACGATACAAACCACTTATTCATAACGTAATTTGTGTATTATTAGATTATATTATAACTTATATGTCAAATAATCTATTTTAAAGAAAATCAATTTTTAAGTAATATATTTAGCCTTCTTGGAATTATAAAACAAGTCAATTAACTCTTATATTTAGGAATTGAGGAAGTATTAAGATATTAAATTTTGTACTCTGCTTCATTCATGGATGTTTGGTCACATATTATATGTATGACCTAATGTACAGACTCACTAGTCACATATATTATATGAAGATATGACCTATATACAGTCTCACTGCTAGTTGGACTTTGTTTTACTATTGAGGGAGAAGAAAGTGTGATGAAATTTATTAAGATGTCACATGTGAATTGAAATTGCATATCTATTTATGATAGTCAATTGTGTACTTACTATGCTAATTCTGGTTTTGATCTTTTTTCTTAAGGCTTCCATCAATGTCGTTATGGCTACCAGAATGTGAGTGATCTTGAGTTTGTCGTGGCCAATTATTCAAAGACAGGCATTCCCCTAGAAGTAATGTGGACAGATATTGATTACATGGATGGCTTTAAGATTTTTACACTTGACCCTGTCAACTTCCCTCTGGATAGGATGAAAACATTTGTTGACAATCTTCACAAGAATGGTCAGAAATATGTTGTGATCGCTGATCCAGGTAATTTTCTTTGATGATTAACTTGTGTTTTGTTTTCCAATTGAAAATTACTCTTTTTTGTTTGTGGATGTTTCATTATCTTATAATAAGGACAATGTCTCTATTTTGCCCTTCAAGTAACCACCCTGGACCACTGAGCACCCTAAACTAACAACGGGTACAATTTTACCCTTGGAGTAACCAAAGTGGTCCAATTTTACCCCCTGACAAATGTAATGTTGACACGTGTCGTCCACGTTTCAACATTATATTCGTCAGAGGGTAAAATTTGACTACTTTGGTTACTTCAAGGGTAAAATTGTACCCGGTGTTAGTTTAGGGTACCCAGTGTTCCAAGATGGTTACTTGAAGGGTAAAATAGGGTCATTGCCCTATTAATAATCTAATGCAAATTTGTGAACAGGTATTGGTGTAAATGAGTCCTATGGAACCTACAAGAGAGGTTTAGATGCTGATATCTACATTAAGCGTAACGGAACCAATTATTTGGGTCAAGTTTGGCCTGGACCAGTTTTCTTCCCTGACTTTTTTAATCCAGGCATTGATGCATATTGGCAAGGGGAAATAAAAACATTTCTTGACCTTCTTCCTGTTGATGGTCTGTGGCTAGATATGAATGAGATAGCAAATTTCATCACTTCACCTAACATTGAGTCTTCTACACTTGACAACCCTCCTTACAAGATTGGCAATGGAAAGAACATAAATGATAGGACTGCTCCAGCAACATGTTTGCACTCTGGTAACATCACTGAATATGATGTGCACAACATGTTTGGACTCACGGAGTCCATAGCAACTAACAAGGCTTTGACAAATATAACTGGGAAAAGGCCATTTGTTCTTAGTAGATCAACCTTTGTAAGCTCTGGCAAGTACGCAGCCCACTGGACAGGGGATAATGCTGCTTCATTTAATGATCTGGCATACTCAATACCATCCATTTTAAATTTTGGACTCTTTGGAATTCCAATGGTTGGAGCAGATATCTGCGGTTTCAAAGGAAGCACTAATGAAGAGCTTTGTCGTCGTTGGATCCAGGTAAAGGGTTATTAGCTTGTGGTTGTTGGATGGTTATTGCATTTGCATGATTTGATCTTTAACCGTTTGGTACACCTTCTGGAACTATATAGTTTGGAGTCAAAACCATAGTTTTGATAGATTATTTTGGCTTTAAACCATGGTTAAACGACGAGCTGTACCAATTTAATGAATTGCACTTAGGTCTTGAATAGGAGACTCGATTTTAAAGAGGTCTCAATGAGCCAATGTATGAAAACCCAGAACGGCCCGGACGGCCTGACCTGAAAAACCGGGAACCGGCGAGAAGAACAGTCTGGAAGGCACCTAGCTCGGACTGGGATCTAACCGGAATATTCCTGTCAAACTCGGTCGGGCGAACCAGAACCCGGCAGCCGGTTTGTCCCCTAGTCAACCCCGGTTAGACCTTTGACCCTATGCCTCGATCGGTTCAACTCCCTGTCCGGGTTTTCAAACCTTTGAATGAGTTATCACCACTTATTAATGAAGGCTATTGTAGTTGTTCATAGCAGTTATTAACAACTTCTTGGGACTTCTTTGAAATTAAGACTCTTATTTGGGACCTATGAGCAATTGTCCCTTTAATATTTGTTTCTATTGTCTATGTTGTAAATAATATTACTTGTTGATTTTGCATTAGGCTGTATACTTTTGGTTCCTTATGCTTGCATGAAATTTTAATTTAGTCCTTTATGTTTGGAAAATAATTTTTTAGTCGTTTTTTGTTAATGCAGCTAATTTCACTTAAATTTAAAGAATTATCTCATAATTAAATAGGGGTAAAAATGATTATCTCATAATCAAAAATATACTTTAACCTGGGCATTATTTAGAGGTTCTATTTGTGAAATATTAGATTATACTCTCTAATATAGTTAAAGATGCTCTTGATTATTTAGTCATATTGTTTGACCTGAAATGGCATTTAAATTTAAACTTTAATGAGTTTCTCTTTTATGTCCTAATGCAGTTGGGGGCATTTTATCCATTTTCAAGGGATCATTCAGACAAAGGTTCAAATCGTCAAGAGCTCTATCTTTGGGACTCAGTTGCTGACTCAGCTAAGAAAGTGCTTGGTCTTCGTTATCGCCTCCTCCCTTACTTCTACACATTGATGTTTGAAGCACATAAAAGTGGCATACCCATTGCAAGACCCCTTTTCTTTTCTTTCCCAGATGATGTGGCAACATATGAAGTAAACTATCAATTCTTACTTGGCAATGGCGTGCTAGTGTCACCTGTTGTGACACAAGGTGCAACCAGTGTTGAAGCTTATTTTCCTGCAGGAAATTGGTTCAACCTCTTCAATGTAACAAACTCAACAGTTGTAGAAACAGGAAAGAATGTGACCCTTGATGCCCCATCTGATTTGATAAATGTTCATGTACGTGAAGGTAATATTTTGGCCATGCAAGGTGAAGCCAATACAACTAGTGATGCAAGGAAGACACCATTTGAGCTTTTGGTTGTTATTAGCAGCAGTGGGAACAGTTCAGGACAAGTATATTTGGATGATGGAGAATCACTTGACATGGGAGGAGGGGATGGAAATTGGACACTGGTAACATTTAATGGTGCTTTGACAAATAATAATAGTGTTTTTGTTGCATCTGAAGTCACAAATGGGAGCTTTGCTCTAGGCCAAAATTGGACCATAAATAAAGTAACTTTCATAGGTATACCAACTGGTAATAAGACTTTGACCACTCAGAGTTGGGAAAACAAACAGTTGCATATTGTGAAGGGAACAAATATACAGGATTATGCAGTTGTGAAGGCAGAAGCAGATAGTTCTAATCAGTTTGTTACTGTTGTGGTCTCAAACTTGACTCTGCCCATTGGACAGCCGTTTAAGGTGGAACATGAGATCCCCTGAAAGGCATTGTAGTCAGTGTTCTAAGGTCCATGTTCTGTTCTGTTCTTTTTTTTTTCTTTCATAATAATAATGGATGACAAGTTATGTGTTTTTCTCATCCTTTTGTTGTGTATGTTGCAATATATAAATTGTGTTTGAACACAAATATACAGTATTGGATCGATGGAGGGTAGTCAGGTTATTGATATTGGCTTTGCCCTTCCAATGCAATCTGTTGGTTTGGTTTGATCTTGATTTTGTTCACAATTGATGCAAACTACTGTAGTATCATGTGGATTATTTTTCTTAAATATTATTAATACTGAAGGCTTTAAAATGATAAAAAAATTTTGTTGTTTTGCAAGGACAAAATGACATTTTATTATCAATAATTATAAGGAATTTAAATGAAATTTGTTTGTTTTTTTTTCAAGTAAGAAATCAATTCGTGAGCTTATTGACAATCTTAGGGGAAATTTTACTACTAGTTATTACACCTATATATTATGGTCACCTTAACATGTAATTTATAGGGACTTTTAATCTTAACCATGCTTCTAAAAACTAATTCAATAATAAAAAATAAAGCCAATAGGGCGTGTTCTTTCCTCTCAATAACTCCATATTCATGATGTTAGATTTATTTTGTAACTGGGATTTGGTATCCGTGTTTACAAAATTCCACTACAATGCCTACAACATGCTTGGTTTAGAAATTCCGAAAGTCATTTAAAAAGCTATTCCGTGAACTAAAATAAAGCATCTTTACTTACCAATTACTTTTAAAAAGTTAATTTAAACTGGCACAACTTTTTTGTTGAATTGAATGGCCTAGACGATGGTAACTGAAACATATGGATGGGGAAGTATTTTTATTTAAAGTTTTTTTTGTTTGAGAAAATGAATTAGAGATAAGAATATATTATAAAAATAATAGCTCCGTGTTTGATGTGTCATCCGTGAGTCAACTTTTTCAACAGAAAAAAAGGGACAATTGCAGTGTAGTCCCCAGCAAGCAATTTTACTACCTAAAGGTCCCAAATAATGCCTTAATTAACCACAGGTCCCAAGGGGCCCACAACATTAAAATAAGGCAGCCAAAAGACTGTCATACCCTTCATTAAAACATAAAAATTATATTGTGGACCCCACATAAATTTTCTATTCCTCCCTCCCACCACGCGTCTCTTTCTCCTCCCCCATGATTCCTCTTCCGCCCTTCTCTCTCCACCGATCTCGTCTCTCCTCTCCCATCATTCATGGCTCCGCCGCCGCACTATCACCATTCACCGCCCATGAACCTGTTTTATCCGAGAATACCTCAAAGTGTGGGGCAACAAAATCTAAAGCTTTCCTTTATTCATCTTCCTCTTTTTTATTGGATGTATCGGGGGTTGATCTTCCTTATTCCTTTTCCTCTTCTTGCACCCATTTCAAAAGTCTGAAGCTTTTGACAACAAAAACCATATTCACGTATGTGTTTGTTTAGAGTTAGGCATGGTATGTGGCTTAAAGCTTCAAGCCAAAGAACAATGCTTTTCAGGTTGGTGGTGAGGTTGAGTAAGATTGAAGGTGAGGAAATGGGTGGTGGGAGGATGAGAGAGAGACGAGGTCGGTGGAGATAGAAGGGCAGAAGAGAAATCATGGGGAGGAGAGAGACGTGTGGTGGGACTTGGGAGTAGAAAATTTATGTGGGATCCACAATATAATTATGTTTTAATGGAGGGTAAGACGGTCTTTTGGCTGGCTTATTTTACTGTTGTGAGGCCCCTTGGGACCTGTGGTTAATTAAGACATTCTTTGAGACCTTTAGGTAGTAAAATTGCTTGCTAGGGACTACACTGCAATTGTCCCTAGAAAAAATATCCTGTGTTGCTTCCAAAGTTATATATATTATTATAAGATACAAAGATATCAACAATAGGCCATCACTTTCTATCCTCAACACCAATCACTCATCACCCCTCGATATCAAATGCCAATATGGAGTGTGCGAGCAAAGCAAGACTCACGTTGACTTGGCTATTATGCTTTTTCTTGTTCTGTCTCATCTTCTTCTTCGCCTCAACGAAAGCTGATGATTCATCTTCAAGAAGGTTTATTGATGGAGAAAAGGAAGAAAAGGAAGAAGAAAGTGAATTGGGTTATGGGTACAACATTGCAAGTGTGAGCAGTGATCTAACGACAACATCTCTGAATGCACTTCTTAACCTTATCAAGCCTTCCTCTGTTTATGGACCTGATATTCCTCTTCTCTCCCTTACAGCCAGGTAACATAATGTAACTAACTCAATTACTTTATCTTATCAGCTAACAAGTAGCAACTAGTACTTTCTTGGATTAGAATTCAGATTGATGATTAGTTTAATTTACAGAAATTAAATTAATTTTTTATTTTAATTTCTTAAATCACCGAATTTAGTTATTGCCCAATTATATATCTGACACAATATGTAAGACCCACACACCACGACTCTTGTTTGATGATGTTTTTGGTCCACATAGATAACAAGGAAATATTATAATTTTATTGTAGTAGTTTTCTTAATGGGAACTTGGAAAATTATAAAAGTGAATTTGTTAATTTAATCATAAGATATGATCTCAACTAAAGGTTAAAACACACAAAATCTCCCTGAATTTTAAAGTAGTGTCATATCACTTCCCTCATTTTTTAAAATTTTAATTGAGGATAAAAAATATATTAGTATTTTGATTGTCAACTCCTCGCCCCTCAAAATCTGCATTTCTTATCAGAATAAAATTTGCATTTAAATCAATTGTTTTTATGATTTGTAGTCTTCAAAATTTTTATTCTATATATGCCATAACATTTTACAAAAATAACCTTTAACATTTGACTTATAATTTCAAGTATCTTTAAAGACATAAAAGCATAACTTATTTAAGAAGGGATTTAAAATATTTTCTTGAAAATATACTTTAGAAATAAATTTTCAATACTTCAAATGTATTTAGAATATTGATTTGATAATATCCTTTTCAAATAAAAATTTTCAATGATATTTTGAATGGTAATAGTTGTATTTTTAACTGAAATGGTATATGAGTCTAGAGTTAAACATAGTGATAATTTTAATGCATGAGTGTATAGTAGTCATAAATATGAAATGTTAATGTTATTAATTTAAAATTTCAAATGTTAGGAATGTTATGTGTAAAGATTCAAGTTCATGGAATTTTATGAAATTTAATATAAATGAACAGGAAATAAAAATTTAAAGGAAACGCATATTATCTAAAAAAAAGCCTAGCTGTAATAATGTGAAATTAATAAAATTAAAACTACATAAATATAAAAATATCATTTTAATGATTGAAAATACTGATCATACATTATTGAAAGGGACAAAAATTACTCTATTTGTTTATAGTCATAATTCATTAGCTTTGATTCTTGTATCAAATTTGTGAAAGGGGAAATTCTAAATAAGGGACGGTTGAATTTCTAAATCATTATAACTAATTTAATAGCCGGATTAACTAGCGGAGTATCGATATTTACTACTCAAAATTAAATCCTCTTTTACAGGATTTTGAAATTCAAGTGTCATTTAGCTATGATTTTCCCTTTGTGAAATTTGATTTTTATTACTAATAATGGTTCCAAAACTGTTTAAAATTTTATCAATATAATTCTTATTCTTTAGAAAAATTTCCTTAGTAAAATCCCTTTTTGCATCAAAGCTTGCGTTGTTACTAAAAAAAATTATAAGATAATTCAACCATATATTAATATATACACAAGAAATCAAATAAATCTTTATCAAAAACAAAAAAGAAATCAAATAAATCTTTCCAATCAAATTTTCTCTTTTTTTGGGTAAATATCATTTTAGCCTATAAACTACTCCCTTCGTTCCTAAATATAAGATCACTTTGGGGAGTGGATAAGTTCCTAAATATAAGATCACTTTCTATTTTGTCTCAATTTTGGTCCAAATTACCTCTATACTTCTTAGCTCCCTCACTTCTCTCTCAAATCCCTATTTGTCTTTTAAATTTAAGTGAGAAGTATTTTGGGAAGATCATGTAATCCTAATTCATTGGAAAGTCTTCCTTAATCTCTCCAAATTAGCCAAAGTGATCTTATATTTAGGAACGGAGGTAGTATTTCTAATGGCTCAATTTGGCTTACAAACAATAAAATGGCTAATTCTAGACTACAAACAAAATAAAAGAGTTAATCTAGTCAGAATAAACCATTTTATTGACCAAATTTTTTTATTTTGTTTGTATGCTAGATTGTCCCTTTTAATTTGTTTGTAAGTCAGCATGAATCATTTTATTATTTATAGGCCACGTTGAAAATAGTTTACATGTCAAATTGATATTTAACCCCTCTTTCTTTTTGCGCAATAAATCATAAAAACGAATGCATCATTGTTTTCTGTGTTTCCTTACACTTTCTAATAGGGCTGCACAAAAGCCCGGCGGCCCGATTGGCCCGTCATGACCCGATTCGGTCATATGTCAAAAATGGTCCGTCACGAAGTGGCCCGAGACCAGCCCGATTAAGACGTGATTGACCCGACTATCGGGTAGGACAGGACCAGGGCATATGCTCCATGACCCGATAATTTTATTATTTTTAGTAAAAATATTTTGATTAATTAACACAATTATCAAACTATTTCATATTAATTAATTACTTATTTAATTTAAAAATAGTTAATAACATTTTTTTATTTTTCCTACATAATATATCAATTTATTTAATGGTTGAAAATTGAAAGTTTTTTATTTTAAAAAAAATTTGGGACCAACATGGTTCGTCATGTGGCCCGGTGGTCATGTCCGGCCCGATCTCGGTGTCGGGCCAAACATGACATGACCGGGTCTCGGGCCAAAAATTTTGGCCCGACAATTATTTAAGGCATGACCAGGGCATATAGGTGGCCCAGTCATGTCCGTCATTTGTGCACCCCTACTTTCTAACATGCACATGCAATGATGTTACGTTGTTGAGTGTAGTTTTGAAAGCAAAGATTGGTTGAGAGTGAGAATCACCGATGCCACAAGTCAAAGATGGGAAATCCCACAACATCTCATTCCTCGTACTTCTTCTCTTTCGTCCTCTCCTCCCCACCGTTCTCTCTCTTTCCAAAACATCTCTTCCATCTCACACCCTCAACAAATCTCCTTACTCCATCCCAACTCGGACTTAATCTTCTCCCTTCACAACACCACCCCTTTTGGCTTCACCATCTCTCGCAAATCCTCAAACGACATCATCTTCAACACCTCCCCACACCCTTCAAACTCATCCACATTTCTCATCTTCAAGGACCAGTACCTTCAGCTATCTTCCTCCTTAAATGATAAGGCCTCTTTGTACGGCCTTGGAGAGCAGACTAGAAGTTCTTTTAAGATTCAACCCAATCAGGTTCTTACATTGTGGAATGCTGACATTGCTAGCTCCAATGTTGACCAGAACCTTTATGGGTCCCACCCGTTTTACATGGATGTTCGTTCTCCTTCTGCTGATGGGAGAGTTAAGGCTGGGACTTCTCATGGGGTTTTGTTGCTTAATAGTAATGGAATGGATATAGTGTATGATGGTGATCGTATTACTTATAAAGTGATTGGAGGGATTATTGATCTTTACTTTTTTGCTGGGCCCACACCTGAGTTGGTGATGGAGCAGTACACTCAACTCATTGGCCGCCCTGCTCCCATGCCATATTGGTCCTTTGGTAAGTCAACTCAGTTCACCTTTTTTAAAAGAAATTAATTACTTTATCAATATAATTATAACATGCTTTGTGTATTATTACTACATTATATGTTAGGTTTTATATCAACTTTTAAACTAGTTCAGGAAAAATTTAGCAGATCAATGTTTGAGTAACATATTTAGCTTTGTCCAGATTCTCTAGAAAAGTTAATTAGAAGGGTCCACTTAACTCATCAGTAAGCTCGCTTGTCATGGGATCTAAGGTCGTGTATTAGAATCAGCTTCTATGCATAAATCATAAGTAAAGTTGTCTAGTATATTTCCTTCCCCAGCACTCTACTCACTAAGTGAGGATTAGAACTGGTTTGACCCTTCCTTGTCTAGAAAAGTTAATTATGTCCTATATTTAGGAAGACAGGGAGGAGTATTATGATGATTTGATTTTGTTTTTGCCTGATTTTTTATATTTGTCATATTCTTTATGGAAACAATCTTTTTTTCCTGAAGTTGTGTTCTTGTCCTGTATTAAACATGGAGTAGCATTTTGAAGAATTGAATATAATCATTATAGTCTGTGTTATTATTAGATTTACCGTAGACTATACTCAATACCATATTTGGCTGCCTTTTATGAAATATAGCGTATATGCTGAAGTGCTGACAAAAACCGTTTTAAGATTTACTATAGTTTAAAACTCTTGTACCTTCAGGTTTAAAACAAATATAGTTACATCATATAAGGTAGAGTGAAAAAATATAGAAACTCTTGTGACATAATTAACCGAATAAGTATTTTATTTTCTTCTATATGGAGATCTAACAAGTATAGTCAAAGTAGGTTGTAAGGCTATATATTGTTTTCTCATGTACCATAAAGGATTTTCAAAGGTTATGACAGTAGGCTAACATTAAAGAGATCACGTTACCTGTTTATTATCATGGACTGTTTTCTATGCTAATTCTCTTGTTAGTCGATTGTCCATGCTAATTCTCATGACTTTGACATCTTTGTTGAAGGCTTCCATCAATGTCGGTACGGCTACAAGAATGTAAGTGAACTTGAATATGTCGTTGCTAACTATGCAAAAGCAAGTATACCCCTTGAAGTAATGTGGACAGATATTGATTACATGGATGGGTATAAGGATTTTACACTTGATCCCATCAACTTTCCTCTAGATAAGATGACAAAGTTTGTTGATGCTCTTCATCAGAATGGTCAAAGATATGTTATAATTTTGGATCCGGGTACTCTCCTCTTAGCACTTTTTTTTTCAGAAAAAAAATGCTTTATCTTTTTTTGGAAGTATTTCTTATATTATGAAATTATGGTGAATTTAATAACAGGTATAAGTACAAACAAGACATATGAAACCTTTATTAGAGGCTTGGAAGATGATATCTATATAAAGCGTAGTGGATACAATTATTTGGGTGAAGTTTGGCCTGGACCAGTTTACTTCCCTGACTTCTTAAATCCACTCAGTCAAGCATTTTGGGGAGGGGAAATCAAATTATTTCATAGCCTTCTACCTTTTGATGGTCTTTGGATTGACATGAATGAGTTATCCAATTTCATCACTTCACCTCCCATTCCATCTTCTAACCTTGATGATCCTCCTTACAAGATTAACAATGCTGGAGTTAGACGACCCATAAATAATAAGACAACTCCAGCAACATGTTTACACTATGGTAACATCACTGAGTATGATGCACACAACCTTTATGGACTCATGGAGTCCAAAGTAACAAACAAGGCCTTGATTGATGTTATTGGTAGAAGGCCATTCATTCTTAGTAGATCAACCTTTTTGAGCTCAGGAAAGTATACAGCCCACTGGACAGGAGATAATGCTGCCACATGGAATGATTTGGCATACTCAATACCATCCATCTTAAATTTTGGAATTTTTGGAGTCCCAATGGTTGGAGCGGATATATGTGGTTTCTCAGGAAATACAACTGAAGAACTTTGTCGGCGTTGGATCCAGGTAGAATTACTGGGCTAAATGACATATTTTTAGGCATGTAGTTATTCATTGAAATATATTTTATTCATTTGATAAACAAAAAAAAGAATGTTATGCCATTCATTTGCAGGAATATTTTCTTTGTTATGAAACTTGGAAACAATTAAATTACTTTCTTTGCCTCAGCTCATTCTTGTTTTTAATTTTGCAAGAGAGTTGTGCTCATTTTTGTATGAATGGTTGTATGTGTTGAAAATTAATAGTCATATCTCTACATAATGAAGATTCGTATTGATGACATACTACTCTTTCTGCATTTGTTGAATTGCTTGTCATTACTTTTTTTCCCTGTATGGATATCAAAGGGCTGACATAGCTCATCGATAAGTTCGCTTGCTGTAGGGAGGGTTCAAATAAGCTTCTCTGCATAAAAGTAGGGGTAGGTTCCCTAATATATTCCCTTCCTTAGAACCCTCACCAAGTGAGGCTTCAAACTAGGTTGACTCCTTTTATTTGTCTTGATATCATTTTAAATCACTTTGCCTATGAATGTGTCAAGAAGTATGAATTCATAAAGTGAATATATTTATGTTTGCTTACCTCTTTCATTTTCATAGTATTTTGTTATGTTTTGTTGTCAAACTATTCCATCTCATAAAATTTAAGATATGCCTTTGCTCATCCAACACATTATCCAATCATTTTCAAATTTCCACTTATAAGTATCATTAAGCATCCATATCATGTACTTGCGCAGTTAGGAGCTTTTTACCCCTTTGCAAGGGATCATTCAAGCATAGATACAACTCATCAAGAGCTTTATATTTGGCCTTCTGTTGCTGCATCAGCTAGAAAAGTGCTTAGCCTTCGTTATCGCCTTCTCCCTTACTTTTACACATTGATGTATGAAGCACATGTAAAAGGCATCCCCATTTTGAGACCCCTCTTCTTCACATTTCCAGAGGATGTCACTACTTATGATATAAGTTCACAGTTTCTACTTGGGAAAGGTGTGATGGTCTCACCTGTACTAAAGCCAGAAGCAACCACAGTTGATGCTTATATTCCAAGAGGAAGTTGGTTTGACCTCTTCAACATCTCAAACTCAGTGACTGTTGAGACAGGAAGTAATGTAAGACTTGATGCACCACCAGATCACATAAATGTTCATGTCTATGAAGGCAATATTTTGGCTTTGCAAGGTGAAGCCATGACAACAGAAGCTGCACGTAAGACGCCATTCCAACTTTTGGTTGTTATTAGTAGCAGCCAAAACAGTTCTGGACATGTATATTTAGATGATGGGGACACAGTGGACATAGGAGAAGAGAAAGGAAAGTGGACACTTGTAAACTTTTATGGTGCATTATATAATAATAGCGTTTTTGTTTCATCTAAAGTTGCAAATGGGCAATATGCTATTGACCAAGGGTGGATCATAAATAAAGTGACATTCTTAGGGATATCTAGTGAAAACAGTTTGAGCAGCAGGGGCTGGAAAAACAAACAATTGAGCATTTTGAAAGGAGCTAGCTCAGAACATGCAATTGTGAAGAAACAATTTGATAGTTCCAACAAATTCATTATCATAGAAATTTCTGGATTGTCTCTGCTTATTGGAAAGGAATTTGAGTTGGAAGTTGAAGTTCCGTGAGAGTAATTCTATATTATGAGGTCATGGTTGTTCATTGTCACCATGGTTGAACATTAAAAACGTTCAGAGTTTGTTCCATAATAAAGACTTCTATCAGAATGGCCATAAATCTTATACAATTTCCTATCTTCATTGGTTTGTGCATCTGCTAGAGGTGATCAATACCTGGTAATTCTGCTTGCCTTGTATTTATGCTGTTCAGTGTTGCCTTGAGGATTTGGTTTTATTATCTGTATACACTTGATTTGCTATAGCATCTCATAAATCCAGAATGTTATAAAATGTTGGATATGGTGATTTGCACCATGTTTGGGGCAATGTATAAAGTTGGATATAATGGTTACTTGTTGATAAGAAGTATAGTCATTTTATGCATGAGGGGAGATTTTTTTATAATAATGGCAAATGAGTAAATTTACCAATGGACAATTACCATAGGAGCGACTAGTACAAAAAACATTGTTTCGTGGTGCTTGTTTACAGATGAACAATTTATAATATCCAATTTTGTCAACACCATGATTAGGTCCTAAACAACTGTTAGCAAGTACCCACGCCTCGTGTGTGGGCCACCAGCTTGGCAAAATTGCACCCTTAACAATTACAGTAGAAAGATAAGTGTATAATTCAATATGACCAAAACAAAAGTTTGTATCCAACTTAGATGCCAATGGTGCAAAGCTAGGTCGAATAGAAAATTTTGATGGTGACATAGTCATATGTTCAAAACTTAAAAAAATAGGGGTACATTCCACCATTTTCAAAAATGTCTGGATACTCAGCTCCTTTATATATTCAAATCCAACAAGTTGTCAATCAATCCACGATCATGCCAATTTGGATCTTTCCAATTTTCGAACCTTGAAGAAAATCTTACGCATCTTTTATGAATAACTAAATCAATTTTTAAGAGCATTAAATATGTTCCAATGAAAAAAAAAATAATTAGATACTTTGAAATCATCAAAATTGAATCAAAATCCCCAGGAATATGAATGTGATTAAATCAATATATATAAATAACAAAAAGTTTAAGTGAGTTGGGTCTCGGGGCTCACCAGGTTCAGGGCAGGCCTCCGGGCTCAAAGAGTGCTCACAGAGGTACTTACAGATCACCTACCAGCAAGGTCCTCACATCGGCGAGATTCGAACCCACAACCACATAATTGAGTCAAACCCCTTTTACCAACTGGACCAACCTTTGTTTGCATTAAATCAAATTATATTGGTAATAATCATTAACAACTATATCACAGGAGAGTTTTCAACATTTAATCAATGACATTTACTACAATGCCATTTAAGTTAACTAGCACATAATACCCCGGGCAAGGCATGGAGAGCAATATATTAAACCATATTAATCGCGAAATAAAATTGATAAGATGAACTATATATTGCTAATTAATCAAGTCAACCAATTTTACCATATATCTATATTGACGTAATATAAAACAAATAAAATTGATAAGATGAACTAATTAATCGCGAAAGGTGAAATTAAATTAAATCCAATAATGAGGAAAATGGAATAAATAAAGTTGTCTAAGGGGTCACATTACTAAAGAAAGTTAATTTCTCTATGAAGTTCAATTGGAAGCATTTTGATAATGATTAATCAATTAACAAACTTCTATAAATAATATAAAGATATAGTAATTTTTTTTTCTAAAATATAGTAACTATTTACCTTATTTGATTATATTAAAGATATTAGTTAGTTAAAATCGCATGATATTACCAAAACACTCTAACAACATTTATTCGTACCATATCTGTTTTATTTGTTTATATTATTAACAATCTTTATTCGTACTATATCTATTTTGTTTGTTTATATTATTGAGGAACACCAATAGAGATACTTAAGAAAAATTTGAGAAAAAAAATGTAAAGAGTCTTACACTTACGAACAATCTCACCTCTCCAAATAGGTCCTAAACCTCTTCAAATAGATCCTATAGGGAGTAATATTTTTTTTTTGGATTTATCCATTAGTATCCATAACTACTAGCAACAAACCAGTCCGATTCACGGGAATGTAAACTCACAATAGAAAGCCCCTACCTCCAAATAATTATTGCAGCTGCATACCTAGGCCTTGAACTCAAGATCACTGGTTAAGCTAGAACAACCTAACCCAATTGATCTGAGCACTTGGTGGTTAAGGAGTAATATATTTAACACATGCACAAATATGGATAACTGTAACCAAACCACAAAATAAGACTGCCATGAGAAGTTAAATTTAGAATATGGATAAATAACCAAGTGATTCAATGTTTTTATAATATGAACATTTAAAATTGAAACTAGAATATATGACAACGAACTAGTCATTGTAGTAGTGACGATTTTGTTACTCATGAAGAAAAAACATGAGATTGAATTGATTACATTAAAAGTTTTTTGGATTCTGAACAAGGCAGCGAGAAACATCCATCTAACATCACACAAAAAAGGTGCTCTCACTTTGGATTTCTTTGACTGTGCAGGCGCATATTGCTACATTGATATGGAAAATAAAACAAAAAGAAAAAAACTCAGTTCATCACTAAATCACAGAACTATTTCTATCTTAAAATTACAATTTGTGTTGATGAGAAAAAAATGTATATCAACAGTCGACTGCTACAAAACTGGTAGAAAGACCAATCAGCTGCAAAATGCTCCAAAAGTTACAGCTCCTTTGTATATATAACACTGCTCAATCAAAGGCCTAACAAAAATAAAAACTGGAAATAAGGCTATTCAGCACCACATTACATTTCAAACCATATTAATCACTTATCTCACATTAAGGGCAAGGCAATATTCAACAGTCGGCTCAAAAAACACACAAAAGGAAAAAAGAAACAAAGTGAAATAGCCTATGTTTCCAGCATCAGAAAAGCAAATATGAAATCATATCATTATTACAACAATAAAGATTTTAAAACTTGATGAGTCATAAGTTGGTTCAAGCAAACAAAAATAGCATGACAACCTACCTGCAACAAAATATTTCAGTCAATACAACAAGCACATCACATCAATTATCGTTATTTTGAAGAGTTACAATCATCCAGTCAAGTTGGCTCTGTCATTCTATGAAGACAAATCAAACCAAAATCAGGTATCATTTATTCTAAGATAAATATATTATTGAGCAAAACAGGAAGAGCTGATTCATTACATCTCTTAGCAAAATAACTCAATCAAGCAAAGAGAAAAAGAAATACAGAAAATTAAAGATATACTAACTTTTTATTTATTATTCTTATTAATATTTTATAATGACATGAAAAACCAAAAGCGAGTATGTTTTTTATAGGTGACAGCAGAATTACAGCAACTAGGTACAGCTTAATCATTTCATTTTCAAGCAAAACAACTCGGCCAAGCATAGAGAAAAACAAGCCATATCAAGAATTATTATTTCATCTCCAATAACGGTAAGATTTGCATGCGTGAGCATTGAAGATAGAAATATAACTACAGCTATATTACCTCAATATAAGGTTATGAACAATGGAACAGAGTGATGATTTTAAATGCAGGCAAACTCCAGAGTATGCCAGCCTTCCCACATAAGCAATTGATCGTGCTACTTTACAATTTAATTTATTGAACAGCATCAGTCCCAAACCTTTGCATCAAGAATTCATCCAACTGACCCCAATTTGGGGTATCAGATTTACCCAAATCCCCCGATGGTAATGATCGTATGCATTGAAGAATATGTTTGATGTCCCGATGTAACCTGGTAAGTCGGGAATAATAATGAAAGAAAACAGACAAAATCAGGGGAATAATAATGAAAGAAAACAGACTAAGTCAGGGGAATAATAACGAAAGAAAACAAAGTTTACATAACTTGTTTCTAAATACCTGCCCTTTGCTTGAGGAGTGCTTATGTCAAATTTCGAGAACGCTTCTGAAATTTGTGAGTGAAATATAATGACCACTTGCCTGTAAAATGTAAAGTCGAAGGAGTTTAAGAAACTTTTTACTGTAAAGCTAAAATTTATTGTTCCAACTGGTTAGATGATGAAATTGGAGAAAGTTTCATAATTTATAGAAAAAGATCAAAATTGAAAGCATTTATTGATACAAGGGATTGAGTACAACAAAATGCAGCACCAAATGAGCATCAAGTTCTTTACAAATGACCACGCTATAATTTTACCTCTAAAACAAAGAGGAAAGACAATATCTCACCATATTCTAACCAATAGCTACAGTAACCCCAAAAAATTATTGAAATTAGAATGAGATAGATTATGACATGTCACCGATTCACCATGAAGTTATGTCCACATGCACATACACAAACACACGTGATAAAATTATTAGGACAGGAACAAAGAAGAGAACGATTGGAGATAGAGTAAAGGAATGGAAGGGGGAAGAAACAAAGCATATAAAACCTAATAATGTCCTCTTATCATAACTAACATTCATGTCTTTTATAGACCAATGACAACACATTCAATTACCATTATGACCCCACATTAACTATAACTAATTTTAAAAATATAATATGCCCACATGCATGCACCATCTTCTCGTTTCAAGAAAATATTCAATGTTGTTAAATCTTACAATTCAATGCCAATAGCAATTTATTAGTCAGATATAGAATTTAAAATGCATGATTAATATCAAAATTTGACACAATGCTAGAATGTAAATTTCACATATAGGTATAAGAATGAAGATAAAACTTGCAAAGCATTTTACCTGAATATTGCTTGAACATCAACCTCATTCAAAGTTCGAGATAGAACTCGTTGCAGAAATCCAACTTCCTAAAACAATCGCAAAATAATCAAGCCACAATTAATTAACTGTTTCAGAAGTGTTGAGCGATAATGACATCAGATATGATGTTTAAAAAACAACCAGAGCCAGTTAAAACTCGACTCTGAATTTTACAGCTGGGCATGTTTATGATAAATTATGAAATTTGCAGATGTGAATTAAAATTCTATTATGAACAAAAGGAACAGTTATAAAGTGAAAATCAACAAGAAACTATGATATGCAATCATAAATATTAAAAAGAGGGTTAGTTAGTTGGTTAGAAATAGCAGTTATTAGAGTAAGAATTAGTTATAAGGAGTGGTTGCTACTATATGCAGACTATTGTGATGGATTAGATTTTGATTCAGTTTCTCTCCTCTCCTCTCCCTCTCTGTTCCTCTTCTTCTTTTCTTCTCTCTATCCTCATCGGTTTATCTCTTCTTTTTCTATAATCCCTCTCTGTCTTCTGTCCCCCTCCCCTTTTTGTTTCTCTTAATCCTACACACATCCTCACAAACTTGCTGAAAATAGAATATGCAAAGAAGCTTAATCAATTGAGACAGAAGGATGGAAATCAATACCTTTGTAAGGGATCGAGCAAACTGGCTGGGCTGAGGATCAGCATCCTCAAGTTTATTCCAACTCTCAACAATTTGAGGCAACCCCCGCAAATGAACCAACAACCTCTCTCGCATTATCTGAACTAATTTAGTATGTATTTCATCTCGGTGGATTTTATAATCCTGGAATAATTAAAATTCATCAAGGCAAAAAATAAATGGCATGAATACAAGATAATATTGCTTCTGTAACAGTTAAATATTTCACGAAATAGAAGTAAGCAATTGTTAAAGAAATATGAATTTACAAAACTTTCAAGAGAAACTGTAGCATGGGACCAACGCATCTACATGTCATTGGTACTATTATAATACTGAGTCTATTCTCTGAATAAAAATCTTGGCCTTAACCAGAGTTTACAATTTTTTAAATGGAATGGTCAACGAAAAGCCTCACTAAGGAAGATGAGTAAAATTTCAAAATGACTTTACAATCCACAAACACACACAATTACGCATGAAAATCCAGTATATCCAAATTTTCAACTAATTATTAAAGAAATTGGAGCAAATAAATAGATATTTCCACAGATGAGGAATACTAAAATGCCTGAGGGTAAAACTGTATATATATATATATATAGGAGCCACGTCCAACCAGCAACCAACAAAGATTCCAATTATTTATAGCTTGATTGAAGAAAATCGTGATTCAGGTAAAAAAAATGAAAATAAAGAAAATGTTAGCATAAAAAAAGGTCAACCCAATTCTAGTTCCCACTTGGTGAGGGTGTTGGGGAAAGGAATATACTAGGTAGCCTTATTTATGCTTTATGCATAGAGGCTGATTCGAACCACGGCCTCAGACCTCATGGCAAGTGAGCTTACCGTTGAGCTAAAGCGGCCTTTCAAAGATTATTTTAGCATAATTAAGTAAAATCTATCTTGTACTTTCTCATTCAGATTTGCTGAAGAAGAAAAACTTTGCTAATATATAACTATAAACTTTAAATTAACAAAATTGTTTGAAGCATCAATCATGCGATAGCGCCTCTATGCAGATATATATATATGGATGAAGTAAAATTATTTTGGTTGAAATTAGAGGCTAAAAAATTGTGACCATGAGTAATTTATCTGCCCTCTTTAACAGCAAAAAATTCAGTGTAACACATTAATGTAGAGATAGTTATAAGATATAAGACTTCTGGATGATAATAAACTACCAAGTCTTTCAATCAACTCTTCCTCTTCATTTGTAACCTCTTACGATGAGTTATTGTTCTTTCCCCACACTTTTTGAGCTTAAGAATTTCAGAGCTTCAGGTTCTAACAATGAAATCACTATCTACTACCAAAAATACACTGGCATACATAATAAAATCTATGAAAAATCTAACACCCTCCAAAAGAGCAATAATTTTAACAGATAGTAGGCAATACCTGCGCCACTCGATCGATCTCTAAAAGCAACAATGCTTTCCTTGTCTCGGGTACTTTAAGAAAAAGAACCTGCCGAATTTCTTATAACATAAATGAAGAACAGAGTCAATACGTTATCCCAATTAAGTACATCCCATATGATAAGCTCCTATAGAAATCAATACAATTGATGAAAAAATGTTTCGCAACAAAAGAAATTATAAAATTCAACTTTTGTATGTGCATTTATACCAGGAATAATAGCATATATAAAACTTATGACTTGACTAGCCAAGGCCAAGTGTTTAGAAGTGATAGACTTCAAGCCAGAAACCTGCACATAAATGATAAACCAAAACAAAGGTAAGTATCCAAGAAAACTGAACTGGAATAATGAGAACAAAACAAAGACACAAGAAATTAAGAAGCTGAAAAGTCATGAACATAGCAAGAAAGAATAGGTTTGACAGGAAAGCTAGTCTATGGTTCATTCCAGAATAAAATGGAAGAAAAGTTCATGATCCAGTGGAACTGGTTGCAAGCTGGTAAAAACCAGAAAAACTGGACTAATTCATAGGCGAGGCAGTCCACTTCTTTTGAGCTTTCCTATTCATAAAGTTGTAGTAGCAGTACCATACGAAAGCAGACAGTAGCAAGAAAAATGCAGAGAACATGAAGATTGAGGGAGAATGTGAAGATAAGAAAATGAACATGTAGATGATCTCAATAATCCAAGGTTTCACCAAAAACATGATGTCAAGTTTCACCAAAACCAGATCTCAAAGAACCAGTGATGAAAGATAAAGTGGAGAAGAGAGAAGAACAAATAGGTATAAAGATGAGAACAAGCATATCACACTTCACATGAGCTGTGTTTTGAATTCTGTATATTCAGTTTAGGACAAGAAAGTTATTTTATCATATATTTTAGGATTTAGTAGATTACATTATTTGTTTTTTGAATAATATCATCTAAGGCTTCAAACACAGCCCATTGGTTTTCATAATTGTAAGACCTTTTGACTATAAAATAAGGTTCAAGTATCCTTTAGCCTCTCCCTTTTTGGCCTCCATTCTTTCTCTCTTTTCCCTTTCCCACCCATTTCACATCACATAGTTTACACACAATTCAAGACAAGAGACACATGACTTTTGTCAACTAATTTGCATCTTTTTCCAAATTACCTGCATAGCACCAGCCCCAAGAACAAGTTGACAAGTTCGAGTGTTGAAAAATTTCAAAATTTCTACCACTCGATGAACAACTTCTGAAGATAGTGCTGGCAAAAAGTTATTCATATCAATGTACTCTGACAACATCTTCAACAATATTAAGCCACTGCAAGAAAACAAGAGAACGTAGAATATTTCAAGTCTAAATCTGTCATCACGAGCAAAGAAAATTCACATATCATGAAAAATACATTAGATCCTCAAGAACTGACAACTTCACATTAAGAATAAACCAATGACATATAGCCTAAAAATATTAAAAACATATATACTTGAGGAAGCTTAGATAGAAGGCAAAGAGACAGATAACACCAAGAAAATACAGGAGTGGGAAATATGCAGGAGAGGATAAAGATAATGGTAACCAACCAGTTCACCATGTGATAATTGACTCCTTTGAAGGAAAGAGTTTGAGAAGCAGATTTTTTATGATCCTTTATCTCCTTATTATTATTCTGTGCTGATGAGTTTCTGCCATGAGCTCTATCTAGCATGGCATTGTTGGCATGTATCTCACTAGAATTAGTTTGCTCAACTTGCTGTTCAAAATTTGACTCTACAGTGTTTGCCACTGGCAGAACATTATTGTCTTTCACTATGTCATCATGGTCTTCTGAATTATCACCTTCACCACCATCAAGATTTTCAGAAGAAAACAGCATATCAACGATAGATTGAAATTCATCAGCAACATCTATTTCCACCCATGTTTCTTGGTCAAGCACTTCCTTTATTTTTGTCATCTATAGAGACAAAGAAACATAATTTAAACAGATATTTACTAAGATTTCATCATAATTTTGAAGAAACAACCAATAAAACTAACACGATATTCATGCTGAAAATCAACAAATGCTTTTGCCTGTGACTGCAAAGTTCCACGGATGCTATATCCCAATCTTCCACCAATCTGTTACAAAAAGCATGGCAATCGCATCATAAACAGAACCATTCAATCTAATACTGATCAATTCCCTATTCGCTAGGAAGAAATGAATGCGTACTTTTTCTGTAGCAGCAATAAACTCTTGGGTTATGTCGAAGATAGTAAGAAACTCCTGCAATTTCAACTTAGGATGGAGGACAGCACGAACCCCAAGAAGTTTTGCCCATCTTCCATGAGCAGCATCACATGCTGCAAAGACAGCTTCTGCGTTTTCTCGCAGTACATCAGCTCTGTTTAGAATGAGATTCTTTGAGAAAACCAAGCAAAATTTGACACCAATTTGAATAAAGTAAAGATATTGAAAGAAAACTTATTCAATTATACACATCCGTTTTATTTTCTTCCAAACAGACATTGATAATTTTGAGTCTCATAAATTAACATATTCTCAACATGATACCCAATCATTAAGGAGTGAAATTTAATTAGGAGCAACTTTTTACTAGCAAAAACAAAAACAGTAGTGGAAATGGATCCGAAATCCTCTAGGAAAGAAAATGATTAATGAAGCTCCAAATAGGTAATAGATTCAAGTGGAAACAAAGATGATTGAATAGTCCGATGAATATTTCATTGATATGATATCATATTTATAATACAAAAGCTTCCTAAAAGATAATAAACTTCTACAAGTTTACCTAATATGATTCCCTAATAACTTAATTTCCTAATACTATAACTGATAGTTATGACTAAGATTCTACTAATACAAAATAGGAAATACTAATATTAATTATGTAATTCTAACAATTCTCAGCCCAAGAAAGTAGAATGGGGCTCACGATCCCAAAAGAGTTATTAAAAATAAACGGGCCCAATTCCAATTTTTTTTCAAAAAAAAAAATGCAAGAGACAAGTAAAAAAAATTTCAAGACTCTAAGAACCAACTCCAGATTTAACCTGAAATTTGTTGATATGTTAGATGCGTTCACCACATCACTTGTTTTTCCTGGGGTAGACAAAACCTTGGAAACTTGTTTTTGAGATAAAAATGGCGATGTTGTGACGCTATGAACTTCACTTTCTTGATCTGTTTCAATAGCTGCAGCACCAAGGGCGACTGCAGCAGCAACTGTATCAGCAGCATAATGACCATCAAGGTTGCTCAAAATCCACTCAATGGCCCGTTTCACTTCAGCAGCCCGCATTAAATGTGCCTGCAATCACTAAAAGTAAACACATCTTATTCCACTGCTCTTAAATTACGAGACATAGTAAGACAATATCATAGCAAATTTCAGTAACATATAATCAGGAATAACTGCCTATTGATAATATCAAGCATTTAATACTATAATTAGTTGATATCAGCTAATAAAATAAGAAAAGTTTCAATTCCGCTAGCCATATGGGTTAAATTATTGTGAATTTTTTTGAAACAATTGCCTGCAGAAAGGAGAGGGATTTGCACATCTTTGCCGCAACCTCGGTCAAAATTTAGAATCTCATCTATGCATGCATATCCATTCACCTGTATACTGAATTCAGGTTTTAGTGTTAAAAGAAAGACATCTTAAACTACCTCAAGAACATATTGTCCAATAAGGAAAATTTGGCAAGCCTCATAATCTCTTAACCAAGATGCCAGGCTTTCAAAGACCTGACAAAGGTACTATAATTTTCCAGCCAAAGTTGAAGATTATCCATTGATTATAAGGTTATAGAGCATAAAATTCAGTTTGATTGTTACCTTTAATTACTTTTGCCCAATTTACAATGCATGATAGTGTAACATCCTGAAAAATTTAATTCAGGATTAGAGAGTGTTTTGGGAAATTTTGGAATTTTTAGGAATTTTTGGGATATTTTTGGAAATTTTGAGTAATTAATATGCATAAAATTAATTAAGAAATGAAGAGTTTGAAATATGAGGGAGTGGTAAAGCTAAAAATATTTTGAAGATTAAGGAAATTGGAGACTGGTTTAAGTGGATTTAAATCAAAATAAGTACACTATGGCAAGTTTGGACTACAAATCATCAGAGAACCCCCTTATTTCAATAATCCAAACGCGCCCTCCCCTTTTCTTTAAATACCAGACTCCCTCTCCCTCCGTCATCTGCTTCCTCGTTCTTCTTCGTCTTCTTCTTCTTCTTCGTTCAACTTCTTCTCCCTTCCTCCTCCGTCCTGCACGTCCGTCGGCCACCCAGGGGCGACGGCGACGGCGACGGCAAAGCCGTCCGCCTCACTTTTCTCCTTGACCTCACTAAAACCTGTCTCCTTTTCTCTCCTCGCGTCTTCCCTTCTCTATTTCTTCTTTGTTTCTCCGGCGGCCTATGGCGCGGCGGCGCTAGCCTCACCATAAGCATCAACAAAACCATTCTTCCTCCCTTTTCCAAAAACTTCGAGCCTCTCCTCTGACCCATCAACTCCCCTTTCTTTGTTCAGCTCGGCCGATTTCCGGTGAGCATTTCCGGCGACGGCGAGTTCCGGCGAGGCATGGAAGACGCAAAACAAGTTTATGTAAGCTCCCATTTCATCGTTTTCTCTCCTTTTCTGCGAGTTTGGAAGAGAGGTTGGTTAGGGTTTGATTTAAGTTTTGGGATTATGAGTTGTCAAATAATTGAAAATGGATCTTTAGCCTTCTTGATTCTTGTTGCTTCAAGTTTGAAGACAATAGCTTATGTTTGATTGTTTGATTTCATGTGGTTGTAAATTCTGGCTCTTTTTCCTTGCCTGGACCGTATTGACTCTGGGGTTTTGGGTTTCAAAATTTGTGTGTTGCTGTTGTAAGGGTTGTTTGAATGATATTAAAATATTTCTTGTACGATTCCTAATGGAAAGGAGCTTGTTGATGTTCTAAATTGTATAAGAGGTATACAATGATGAAATGAAAATAAATATGAGTTGTTGTTCTTTGAAGTTTCATATGTGGTTGCCTTAGTTGCTATTTGATTTTAATATGGTTGAATGTGAGAACTAAATAAGTGCATTGCAAATTCCTTTATCTTCCTTTTCTTTTGGCTGCCCTTGGAACATAAAAGAGAAAGATGAAAATGACTTTGTGTGCTTGATTTGTGTGTGGATTGAAGAGTCCTAAAATCCCTTTTCTGTCATAGCCGACTGTGGGCATAAAGAATGGTATGAAATGCATGTGAGATTAATGTCATGGATATAATGGTAGTAGTGTTAATGTAGGTGCATTTACAAATTTTCTATTATTGCCTTTTTATAGCTGAACTAAATGGAGTTGGAATGGAGGTGTTTGTTGTAATTGTGTGAAAATCTGAATGATGCATGACATGTGAAGGGGAAAATGTATGTTTTGATGTTGGAATTGTGAACGGTTAATTGAATGTGCTAGTTTTATGGGATGAAGATGATTAATGTATTTGAAGTGAGTTTTATGTAATGTAGTGTAAAGTCTCACTTGGTTAACTGTTGATGTTGGTGGTTCTTGATTTTTTATAATTAATCACATGGTCTTGTTATTTGCTTGTGATTTAATTGTGGCTGGAATTGGGAATAAAATGTAATTGGTAGGGAATCCTTAAATTCTTCATTATTAGCCATGTTCTGGAAATTGACATATAACGATAATGTGACATTATTGTTAAGTTTGGATAATTGTTGATGGATTTTCGAGTGGCATGATGCTGTCATTAACTTATGAATGTGTATGTGGCAAATTTAAAAACCTAAAGTGATAAGGGAATTTGAATTAGGAATGGGAAAATGGGTAGTAACATATAAGAACGAGAGAGAGACGTCGAACTACGATAAAAGGGAAATGATATTAATTTATCATTTGGCTATATATTATTATAGGAGTGGATGCAGTAGGCTTTCGTGGCATCGAGGAGGAAAGGTTGAGAAATCGCGTAGAATTGCTAAAGGGCGACAGGTAATCACTCTTAACCTTGCTATAACATTGAGGGTGACGTTAGTTAGGGATTTTGTAAAAATCCCTTCTCACCCTCTATATATATATATATTATCTTTAAAATGATATTTTTATACAAAACAGGCTATCGGGTGCCTTTCAAACACGATTATTTTCATATAAAGAAATTTGAAACACTACATATATATTACTCTGGCTGTGGTTGGTATTGATCTGGAATGATTGTGGAAGGTATATAGATAGTGTAGTGTTAGACAGTGACTTGAGAAATTATGGAAATAGAAAAGAGTGATAGATGTTGAGTTTGAGATTATGGTGAGCTATGTTGTGGAAAACATGAAATGTGAGATTGAAATATTGAATGAGGTTGTAGTTGATGGAATATAGAATAGGGATTGTTAGTATTGCATGACACTGATTATTAGTACCGTCGGCCGATGTAACCTATCGATCTGCGCAATCGATAGGTTAATTGTACAGTTTCCTCGGATTGTAGAGGAACCAGGGACGTTTTCACTTTTTAAAGTGCTCCCCAGAGACGTTTTCACTTTTAAAGTGCTCCCCAGGGACGTTTTCACTTTTTAAAGTGCTCCCCAGGGACGTTTTCACTTTTTAAAGTGCTCTCCAGGGACGTTTTCACTTTTTAAAGTGCTCCCTTTTCATGCCTTTAGATTTGAGACTGGGCACAGTGTCAATCACGTTTATTTTCATCTGTTGAGTGGACTTGGAATTGACTGAGGGATTTGAGTGATATGTGGGAAGTAGAGATGGTGAATTTGAGTTGAGTTAGACGGATGGATTTGCATGATGAATGAAAGATTTGAAGTATATATATATTATTGCTTTTAAATGTGGTACCCTTTAGACGCCCTCGCTACCGCACATCTCACTGTTATAGTGAGTTAAGCGGTGATTACTGGGACAAATTGTCTCATCCCACGATTACTGACATTTTTGCAGGTATTCATGCACTGATGCAAGCAGCAGGAGAGGGAATTAGGTAGTAGTAGTTATATGGAATATTTTGAATTGTATATTGCCAATTTGTATAGGCCTGCATACGTTTCCGCATATATTTATATGTATTCGATATTATTGAACATTAGGTTGTTTATTTTTCTAACCATGTTAGGTGATTCTTTTCTAATATGGTTAGCTATTAATTATCCATGATAGTATTCAGGTTGTATTAGTTTATTCTTTCCTATCATGGATAAATAATAAAAGGTTTAGAATAATCTTTTCTAACTATGATAGAGATATTAATATTATGGAAATTCCTTTTTCTATCATAGTTAGATTAGAGCTTAATGAATTGAAATAAATATTATTGGTTAATTAGGTAATTAGTAACACAATGTTACAACTTGGTTATCAGTATTTGGTATACGATAACCCTGGACTGTGCTGCATTGCATATAGATTGGCAATATACATTCTTAGTAATCCCTTCCTTCTGTGCATGAATATCTGACCTTTTTGAGAGGATTATCGCTCATCCCGTGGTGGGGAGAGAGTGATAAGAGAAATTGAATAGGTACTGTGGAGAGATTGAGATGAACATAGAAAGAATAACGAAATAATGTTGATATGTATAAAATTTAGGAAAAATAGCGAAATAAGGATGCTTCTCTGGGGTCTCGAGTATAGTTATGTGCCGGCCATAATCATAGTCGAGGCATCATGAGATCCCTTATTGGGTTAAAGGATTAAGGAATTCGAAAATAACAATTGATAATGAATACAATATGAAATAAGAATTATTGATCTTGTCTTCTGATCGTTGTTTATTTAGTTAAATTATTTGATTAGTTGGAAAATTGACTTGTTTATTAATTGGTTTAATTGAAATTCCATGGATATTTGTTGTTTTGAAATCTATACTTTGATGTTTGATTATAAGTAGTTGTTTGAAGGTAATTGTTGTTTCAAATTTTGTTTGTACAGTTAGATAAAATTTTTATAGAATGATAAGTGAGTGTTGTTTAAGTGTAATTGATGATGGTGATTAATAAGCTAAGTTACTTATTATGTTAATGTGTTATAGTAATGTTAGATTTTATTAAAGAATGATTGATAGTCTTTTGTTGGACCTCATTGGTAAATTAAATAAGTTTGATGTTTTTGATTGATCATAGGGATGATTTAAGGGTTTATAAGCTATTTGAAATAGGCATAGGGCATGTTGGCAAAAATTCTGCAGAAAAACTGTTTCTGCTGCCAAATTCTCGCCAGTCTGCTCGCCAGTGGCGAGCAGCTGGCGAGCAGCTGCGGGCAAAGGCTGGAGCCTCTGGAAACTCGCCAGTAGCTCGCCAGCTGGCGAGCAGCTGGCGAGCAGAAAAAAAAAAAAAAAAAAAAAAAAAAAAAAAAAAATTCTATTAAATGTAAATTCTATTAAATAATTAGTGAACTTAACTAAGGTAAATTCTATTAAATGTTATGGAATAATTAGTGAAATGTATAATATGGAATGCTGCAATGTTCGTCAAAACGGAAAATTGTTTGTTTTGGTAACCTCCTGCTCAGTGTGTAATTGGAATCTGGTTTGGTGGTCCTATCCTTGTTAGCATATTGCTGTGTTGGATTCTTTCAATATGATAATATTGTGATATGAAAGATTCCTTATCAACCATGATGAGTTTGAATTTTGTAGGATTGTTTGCAAAGAAAATAAGAAATGACTATTCTCTCATCCTTTTCTCTATTAGTCGATCAATATGTAGGAAAAGATATAAATTCTTTTTGCTTAGCAATGATTTAAATGTGGGGTTGACTTGCATGCATGGAAGAAGAATTGGTTTTAGTACAATGGAAATTGGTGTTACTATTGACATGACTTTGTTCTTTTTATGAAGTATGGGTGTGATAGTGTAGGTTTCAACCATTGCTTGTTAATTAGAGGATCTATGTTTCTATCTCTGTTTTGATGAACTAATTTGTTAATGGTGTAGAAGTGGTCACTTTAATTAGAAGTGGCTGTGATTATTAATGACTAGTATAGTAATTAAACCTTTTGAATGCATGTTTGTTACTTGTGAGTTGGTTTTGTTTAGCTGAATTAAAAGTATGATTAAATTGAATCGTTGATGTTTTATTGTGGTTGACGTGAAACCAAGAGTGCAAGCCTAAAGGGTATGGTGATCTTGAGGTATGATTGGCTGGTCTTTATGGTTTAGTATAGTTAGTATAAATTTTTGGTTTAGTTTTAGAGATGAAAGAGAGTTTGAAAATGATTCAAGGATGATGAATATGAGTTTGGCATAATAAGAATTATTTAAGATTCTTATAGGAATAAAATTTGTTCATTGATTGATTAGTAAAGTGGATTGATTTGTGAAGATGGCTTAAGTATTTTTGGATGCATGGAACATTAATTGTAGGTGTAAGGGAAGATGGCTTAAGTGTGTTTATGAAGTTGTGATTTGCTTTATGGAGTTGTTATATATAAGGATCAATTGAATATATGAGATGTGATGAACTCAGGTTAAATGCTTATTTTGAAACTTTGTCTGGAATTTATGGACGTAGAACATTTGTTTGAGGTTATAGTGAAAGGTGAAATGACGGGTTAAAGTTACAGTTGTTTCGCTTGAATGAATTGACATAGCTATAATTGAGAGGAGTTTTGACTTTAAGGATGAAAATACTATATATTGGCTATGAACCGATGAGTGACTAGAAATTATGGTTTGCAGAGTGCGATTTAGGGAATTGTGCTTGAATTAAGGTTAGAATGATTACTTGAGATTACATTGTGGGGTGATGACTTAGAGTTGTATATATATGATTTAGGAGACCATTGGAGTTGAAAAGGATGTTGTTATCCGTTATAATGGACTTAAATGCAAGTGATTTGAAGTTTAGATGGCTAGTAAGTGAAGGATAGTTAAGGAAAATAGGATGAGGATTGATGGATGATTTGTATATTGCAAGATGATGAATGATGTTGAGTGCATTGAATTGTGGGTTAATAGTGAGAGTTTTATAAATAGTTAGAGTTTGTAGGAGGAATGCAAGAGTGAACTAGGCATTTCTAAATGTTAGGTGGTATGTATAATGAATTTTGGGGACAAAATTCCTAAAAGGTGGGGTAAATTGTAACATCCTGAAAAATTTAATTCAGGATTAGAGAGTGTTTTGGGAAATTTTGGAATTTTTAGGAATTTTTGGGATATTTTTGGAAATTTTGAGTAATTAATATGCATAAAATTAATTAAGAAATGAAGAGTTTGAAATATGAGGGAGTGGTAAAGCTAAAAATATTTTGAAGATTAAGGAAATTGGAGACTGGTTTAAGTGGATTTAAATCAAAATAAGTACACTATGGCAAGTTTGGACTACAAATCATCAGAGAACCCCCTTATTTCAATAATCCAAACGCGCCCTCCCCTTTTCTTTAAATACCAGACTCCCTCTCCCTCCGTCATCTGCTTCCTCGTTCTTCTTCGTCTTCTTCTTCTTCGTTCAACTTCTTCTCCCTTCCTCCTCCGTCCTGCACGTCCGTCGGCCACCCAGGGGCGACGGCGACGGCGACGGCAAAGCCGTCCGCCTCACTTTTCTCCTTGACCTCACTAAAACCTGTCTCCTTTTCTCTCCTCGCGTCTTCCCTTCTCTATTTCTTCTTTGTTTCTCCGGCGGCCTATGGCGCGGCGGCGCTAGCCTCACCATAAGCATCAACAAAACCATTCTTCCTCCCTTTTCCAAAAACTTCGAGCCTCTCCTCTGACCCATCAACTCCCCTTTCTTTGTTCAGCTCGGCCGATTTCCGGTGAGCATTTCCGGCGACGGCGAGTTCCGGCGAGGCATGGAAGACGCAAAACAAGTTTATGTAAGCTCCCATTTCATCGTTTTCTCTCCTTTTCTGCGAGTTTGGAAGAGAGGTTGGTTAGGGTTTGATTTAAGTTTTGGGATTATGAGTTGTCAAATAATTGAAAATGGATCTTTAGCCTTCTTGATTCTTGTTGCTTCAAGTTTGAAGACAATAGCTTATGTTTGATTGTTTGATTTCATGTGGTTGTAAATTCTGGCTCTTTTTCCTTGCCTGGACCGTATTGACTCTGGGGTTTTGGGTTTCAAAATTTGTGTGTTGCTGTTGTAAGGGTTGTTTGAATGATATTAAAATATTTCTTGTACGATTCCTAATGGAAAGGAGCTTGTTGATGTTCTAAATTGTATAAGAGGTATACAATGATGAAATGAAAATAAATATGAGTTGTTGTTCTTTGAAGTTTCATATGTGGTTGCCTTAGTTGCTATTTGATTTTAATATGGTTGAATGTGAGAACTAAATAAGTGCATTGCAAATTCCTTTATCTTCCTTTTCTTTTGGCTGCCCTTGGAACATAAAAGAGAAAGATGAAAATGACTTTGTGTGCTTGATTTGTGTGTGGATTGAAGAGTCCTAAAATCCCTTTTCTGTCATAGCCGACTGTGGGCATAAAGAATGGTATGAAATGCATGTGAGATTAATGTCATGGATATAATGGTAGTAGTGTTAATGTAGGTGCATTTACAAATTTTCTATTATTGCCTTTTTATAGCTGAACTAAATGGAGTTGGAATGGAGGTGTTTGTTGTAATTGTGTGAAAATCTGAATGATGCATGACATGTGAAGGGGAAAATGTATGTTTTGATGTTGGAATTGTGAACGGTTAATTGAATGTGCTAGTTTTATGGGATGAAGATGATTAATGTATTTGAAGTGAGTTTTATGTAATGTAGTGTAAAGTCTCACTTGGTTAACTGTTGATGTTGGTGGTTCTTGATTTTTTATAATTAATCACATGGTCTTGTTATTTGCTTGTGATTTAATTGTGGCTGGAATTGGGAATAAAATGTAATTGGTAGGGAATCCTTAAATTCTTCATTATTAGCCATGTTCTGGAAATTGACATATAACGATAATGTGACATTATTGTTAAGTTTGGATAATTGTTGATGGATTTTCGAGTGGCATGATGCTGTCATTAACTTATGAATGTGTATGTGGCAAATTTAAAAACCTAAAGTGATAAGGGAATTTGAATTAGGAATGGGAAAATGGGTAGTAACATATAAGAACGAGAGAGAGACGTCGAACTACGATAAAAGGGAAATGATATTAATTTATCATTTGGCTATATATTATTATAGGAGTGGATGCAGTAGGCTTTCGTGGCATCGAGGAGGAAAGGTTGAGAAATCGCGTAGAATTGCTAAAGGGCGACAGGTAATCACTCTTAACCTTGCTATAACATTGAGGGTGACGTTAGTTAGGGATTTTGTAAAAATCCCTTCTCACCCTCTATATATATATATATTATCTTTAAAATGATATTTTTATACAAAACAGGCTATCGGGTGCCTTTCAAACACGATTATTTTCATATAAAGAAATTTGAAACACTACATATATATTACTCTGGCTGTGGTTGGTATTGATCTGGAATGATTGTGGAAGGTATATAGATAGTGTAGTGTTAGACAGTGACTTGAGAAATTATGGAAATAGAAAAGAGTGATAGATGTTGAGTTTGAGATTATGGTGAGCTATGTTGTGGAAAACATGAAATGTGAGATTGAAATATTGAATGAGGTTGTAGTTGATGGAATATAGAATAGGGATTGTTAGTATTGCATGACACTGATTATTAGTACCGTCGGCCGATGTAACCTATCGATCTGCGCAATCGATAGGTTAATTGTACAGTTTCCTCGGATTGTAGAGGAACCAGGGACGTTTTCACTTTTTAAAGTGCTCCCCAGAGACGTTTTCACTTTTAAAGTGCTCCCCAGGGACGTTTTCACTTTTTAAAGTGCTCCCCAGGGACGTTTTCACTTTTTAAAGTGCTCTCCAGGGACGTTTTCACTTTTTAAAGTGCTCCCTTTTCATGCCTTTAGATTTGAGACTGGGCACAGTGTCAATCACGTTTATTTTCATCTGTTGAGTGGACTTGGAATTGACTGAGGGATTTGAGTGATATGTGGGAAGTAGAGATGGTGAATTTGAGTTGAGTTAGACGGATGGATTTGCATGATGAATGAAAGATTTGAAGTATATATATATTATTGCTTTTAAATGTGGTACCCTTTAGACGCCCTCGCTACCGCACATCTCACTGTTATAGTGAGTTAAGCGGTGATTACTGGGACAAATTGTCTCATCCCACGATTACTGACATTTTTGCAGGTATTCATGCACTGATGCAAGCAGCAGGAGAGGGAATTAGGTAGTAGTAGTTATATGGAATATTTTGAATTGTATATTGCCAATTTGTATAGGCCTGCATACGTTTCCGCATATATTTATATGTATTCGATATTATTGAACATTAGGTTGTTTATTTTTCTAACCATGTTAGGTGATTCTTTTCTAATATGGTTAGCTATTAATTATCCATGATAGTATTCAGGTTGTATTAGTTTATTCTTTCCTATCATGGATAAATAATAAAAGGTTTAGAATAATCTTTTCTAACTATGATAGAGATATTAATATTATGGAAATTCCTTTTTCTATCATAGTTAGATTAGAGCTTAATGAATTGAAATAAATATTATTGGTTAATTAGGTAATTAGTAACACAATGTTACAGATAGCTTGCTCTTTTGTTTTTACTCCCTATTAACCAGCTAACTCAATGCACTGCATAAAATCTTGACTACAGATAAATTCATTTAATCAAAATGCCACATATATACTTCTTGACCAAATAAGTAACTTACTCCTTACAAACCAACTGCATCAGTTACAACTACAACTTAGCCAGCACTCACTCTGTCTCTCATTAACTAATACATATTAGAGACCATGGGCACATTCACACAATCTGCACCAAACTCCAACCTATGCAACAAACTCCGACCTAGACCCTAGTGTATTGTTCAAATCTAGTCATAGAGGCTACATTGCGTCGGATCACTGTTGAAGTGTATAATTTAAATTCATGCATATAGCTAAAATAGGTGAAACATTATAACAAAATTATGGTTTGACTACAGTTTTTTAATTTGAGGTCCCAAAAGAAAAAATTCAATCGTGCAGGTTTTAATTAAAAGACAATGCAATTTCTTAATTCAAAAGGTAATACTTCCTCTAGTCCTAAATATAAAACTTAGTCCTAAATATAAGACCTAGTTGACTTTTTTGAAAAATCCTAGGAAAGCAAAATAAGTCACTTATAATTGATTTATCCGATTTTTTCCTTAAACTAGTTTATTTGACCTACAAACTAATAGGTAATCAAAAAACATATTGCAATTAAATTACGGAATTACCTATTATGTTTCCTTAACCTCTCCAAAAAAAGTCAATGATCGGTCTTATATTTAGGATCAGAGGAAAAATAATAAATAGCATATACAAAGTTACCAACATAGACAATTATCCAATGACTGCCATAGTGCCATGTCAAACAATAAGGAAAATAGAAAACAAATAAGATTATAAATTTACAGACATAGAAGGGGCCAACCCAGTTATACTCCCACTTGGTGAGGGTGCTGGGGAAGGGAATATACCGCCTTTCCTATGCTTTATGCATAGAGGCTGATTTGAACCCACAACCTCAGACCCCAGGCAAGCGAGCTTACCGTTGAGCCAAACTAACCCTTCAAATTTACAAACATAGAAAAAAAATTAAAACAGAATCACAAGAGCAGAACAACATTATCAAGTTTATTCAGACAAAGGTGCTTTTGCATCTCACCTTACTAATATGCTTAAATAAACATGAGACATGCTGGTCTAAATGCACATTGCGCAAAAAGTGCCATGCTAACACATGAAAGAAGTGACAAATGTCCATCACGCCATAACAAAATTAGATTTTAAAAGTTGCATGAATAAGAGTGTAGATGGACATGACCAAGGCCAAGAACAAATTACCTGCACTATCATGAAAATAGCACTCAGAAGTTGCACAAAGCAATCAGATGATAGGCTCCTCAACTTGCTAGCAAGGGATGCACCTCCACCTAAACCACTTAAAATTACTAAGTTGAAAATGGAGCAGAAGACAAATGGAAAAAGTTCTAAATGATTAAAAATCTTTCTGCCAGCAGAGATGACAAATTACAAAATTAAACTCTCACCATCAGAATCTACTACTCTATCTTTAGAAGAAAACTCTGAATCCAGATGTCGGGTAGCAAGAACTGGAATCAGCTCAGCAACTGCAGTCTTAATAGCACTCTTCATGTCAGAAGTTAATGTGTCTCGATAGATTCTCAGAACAGTGGGGAGCTTGGCCTGAAATAAACCATCACTATAAATCATCCTAAACATATTAAGCCAAAACTAACAATATCAGGTGCTTGTTAACCAGGTATCAGAGACAAGGTTATGACCGTAACAACAAAAATGAGGTAACAAAGACATGTTGAAATATTTGTCACGATAGCAATACCAATACATCAATGAAGAGCATATATTCATTTTAAATCTCTAATCCATTAAAATAACAGTGGAATTGGAAACCAATCCATTTGAAAAAAGGATTCAGACACTTCCCTACTGGATTTCACAACCTTTTATATCACTCCTTGGAGATATTTATACAACCACGGAGGAGAGAACTAAAGTTATCTTATCTTTAGAGATGGAATAGGAAGAACTACAAACTGCATCGTCTTAATAAAAGATTTCTACAATGTCAACCAAAAACTAAGGAAAAATTGCATTCTGACGCCCACACAACAAGTGAAATTTTTATTTTGTTTCTAGCGTTCAAGCAGAAAATAGACAAACTGAATCAGCTTTACTTATGCAATACTGCATTCTAACAGAAAGTAATGTAGGAAAATGTGGCTATGTATGGATTCTACATCTTACAGTTTCAATCAAATCCCTTAATTCCCATCATCTCTCCCCAAATGCATCCTTTACACTCACAACTTCATATTCACTTTCAAGAATGTAGAGACTCCGGGATTGATGGTTAGACCATACTTAAACTTCCAAACCACCATGCAGAAATACAAATTATACATGATGCAAGAAACCTTGTCTTTCCAAAAAAAAAAAAATACTCACCGTTCTAAGCAATCCAATTACAGTAGGAAGAAGACGGTCTCGAAAATTACTTGTTTCTTCTTCATCAAACTTTATCTGGTTGAGAATCGCATTCACATGTTAGACCACAAATTGCACTAACAACTTCCATAAATGTTGGAATAAAAAAGTGAGACAAGAAAGCACTAAGCAGCGGTAGATCACAGCAGATTAATTATAAATCATACTACCATATACTGCTAAATCAGCAATGTTCTATCCAATTAGACCTCAGTCAATGCCAACACATGATTAGTCAATTAAATCAATGGGGGATAAGTTAAAATTAAAGCAATAAGGATTGATGAGTGTCCCTGTAGATTAAATTGTCAAACCTAAAAAGAGTTTATAAAGAACCAATTTCTAATTATTCTTGAACTGATCAGTACAAATTAAAAAAAAACTAAAGCTTTGTCAAATTGTCAATTATAAAGGGGGTCCAACATTTATACAATCTGCCAGAAGCAGCTGATTTCTACATATTATATATCTTAGTGAGACTTACCAACCACAGCACAAAACTGTTAGCAAACAAAAATTGCATTATAAAGAAATGTTGAAAGACACTTCGAAGCAAATTAAATGCACCAAAAGCTTAACCAACCTATAATTTTAAGAATAATTTCCTAAACCGCTAACAATTTTAGTATCATTGCTGAATGCAATGAACAGATAAGGCCTCCATACTTGGAGAGCAAACATTGTTGAAAGAGGTGCTTTAATATTCCATTTGATCATACTTGGATGGACAATGTTTCTGTGAACATGTCTGAAACCCATGCACTCTAGCAGGACAAGGGGCTACTACTACTCTATTTATCAACTGACAAGAAAGAACAGCCTTTTTGATCATATGTTGTTTGTAAACAAACAAAAATAAAACTCTTTTATTAGGAAACAGCATCCCAGTAAACAAAATATGGCAATTATTCCACAATAGTTCACAGAAAATAAAGCAAGAAAACTAAGGTAAAAACTACCGACGATACAAGAGTAGTTTAGGTGTATAATCTTACTTCATCAATTCCATTGATGGGCAGGGAAGCCCTTGCTTTAGTTTTGGACAAAATTATTGAATCTCTTTCGGCAGCATCATGTATAGAAGCTCGAATAAACTCTGCTGAAAGAATGCTGCAAAAGCAATACCATGTGTTACTAAATATGCATTGTGGAAGATCACTACCAACTTGTCTTGAACAAAAGTGAGATACATATCTAGTAATACACACTGACTATCTCATTGATAATTAGATGCATTAAAAAACTGGGAAATGAAAGAATCAAAAGGTTTACAATGTTTTATTCCAATCATTTTTGGGAAAACTATTTCAAACTCTGCCTATATTTAAAGTCGGTCACAAGCCCAAGTAAAGAAAAAGGATTGTGTTAGGCTCTGATAGCCAACGTAAAATCCTGTCAAATCTCATGAACGATCAACAACAATGGAATCATACAATCCATGTAGTCAGCCCCACCAAGTAGGAAAAGGCTTTGTTATTGTTGTTGTTGGCATGCTTCAAACTTAATATTTGATCTCCCAAGTCAACCTCCAAATCAACCCAACTAGTGTATTTGCAGAATTGCAATGCTTATAATCTATCTTAGTCCTACTAAAACGAACAACCTTCAACTCCAAAATGTTTCTTCATATCTTTAATTAATTGTTAATCTCCTCTCTTGATTCAACCAAAAGGATTATGTCGTTAGCAAAAAGCATGCACTTAGGGACGTCTTTTGTGATAAGCTTAATTAGAATATCTACTATTAAGTTGAACAAATACGGGCCCAAACATCATGTCTAATGTAAGCCAATTCTTATGCGAAAGTCTTTTGTCTCACCTCTCAACGTTCTAACAATAGTCAATTCTTACTCAACATTGACACAAATTAAGTTTGTTAATTTTCTAAATAAAAGGGAGCTATATATAAAACAGAATATAAAAAGAGGAGGACTAGTAAACATTACATGTTCAAAATTCATTAAAGGCTAAAGTATGTTTTTGATCCCTTAACTTTGGACAAAATCATGTTTTATCCCCTTATTTTATTCCTTGCTGACAGGGAAACATTAAAATGTTAACTTATAATTACTGAATTGAAAAATACTACAAATAAGAAATAAACAAGACCCTAATGTTCATTAAGCATTTTATTTTTTCCAGTCAGCATTTTCCGTTAGATAAATTAACGGTGTTAATTTGAAATAATTAAAAACACACTTTTCAAAGTTATGGGACCTAAACATGACTTTGTCCAAAGTTAAGGGACCAAAAACATAGTTTCGCCTTCATAAAAATATAAGGTAAGTTTCCCTTGCCAAAAGTACAACTATTCTTAGAAGAGAAATCTGAAATATCATTCATGACTCGAAGGAAAATACTATTTTAACCTCTGGAAACATAGAACAGCACTGGGATAACAATATGCATAATCAACTCCCTTATATAATATGGAATTTTATGTTACAACATCCTGAGATGTAATCTATCTCAAGCTACAAAGCTAGGAATTCTTTAGGAAAAAGCAGCATCATAAAAACTAAACAGTTCAATCACTTGTTAGCCTGACGTTTTATGACCTAACATTGCAAATTTTTGTTTACAGCAGGTACTATCCTATTCACAGATCGGTGATTACTTATCAACATCAATGACTATATTCTACAGTGTTTAAACACATTTTAGTTCTAACATATACAAGTAACTAACAAGCAACAATAGGCCAGTACCCATTCTTCAAAGAAAATGACAATAAAATATCACTCAGATAGAAATCCAAGCAGCTAAAAAGAACAAGACTATAAGAAGCCAAACATTGGTGAATAGGGGATGAATATTTATTATTAATATTTCCCCAATATCCCAAAACCCTAATTATCTCAATCTTCAAACAAGAAGCATAATCAATTGGATAAGCAAAGACATTATCGAGAATTCACCTGTTTACAGATTCTACAGAGCCAGCTACATGATCTCTAAGATGACGGAAGCAGTGTAAACCAGTAAGTTCATCCCCATCCTGCAAAAATTGCAGAATATCAATTATCATAAGTCAATCCAGCATTTCATCCTCGTGTTTTATCAGTACAAATTCTAAGCATTATACGCATGTAACCAGTCAATGACATAGTTCAGTTGAATCAACAAAACTTAAAAGATAAAGCACAAAAATACAGTTGGTAAATTACATCAATTAATACTCAGATTCAAAACTTCTTTCCATTAACACCGCTAGAGACATCAAAATAACAAATTTGACATTTTTGGCTTAGTCCATTCTGAAAGGACACATATTGCTCAGTTATTCATTTATCTCAAAGATGGCAAGTATGCAATCAGAAATTATCATCCTTCATAAACTCATTCAGATGTAATTACGTACAGAATTATTTTGATGTGGCTAGCAATTAAATATGAATATGAACACAATCTTCCAAAATGGAAACAATAGAAGTAAATCTCAGCCTAATTGTTTCCAGAATACTTTCATGCCTTAGCTTAGACTTAAAGGGATTTCTACCTACTAATATCATTGTTCAACGGAAAAAGAAAAACCAATATTTTCTTTCACTGGTTTCATTATTTTCCTTAGACTGCCAGTTTTCGTCCTGAAATGCTCTGACATGCATGGATGATGACACTCTACTAGTCCACAATACATCAAAAGAGAAGGAATGCAGCAGGCCAATGCTAAAGCCTTAATTATCAAAATAGGCATCAAGAACACTCCTTACAAGAATACATATAATAACAAGAGTATACCAGCAGATGTTGCAAATCATCAGTTACATCCAGTGCTCCAGCACAATCTGCAGATGCAACAAGCTGTATCACAGAAAAATGTACCATCATTAAGTAGATTTTCAAGCATCAATAGAAGCAATTTATAAGCTCACAAAAAGTATAAGAAATCGTAACAAAAGGGATCAACTTTATGACAACTATCATAGAGTATGTGAATTGTTCAAAGTCCAACTGAGTTAGCAGTGCAATAACAGATCAGGCATTACTTTTCATTTTATTCCATACTGTTTAAATGATTAAACAACAATTAAATGATGCATTTAAGAAAAAAATAAGAAGGAGGTCAAACGAAAAAGAAAAACGGAAATGAAAAGCTTTCACATTGAAATAAACTGTCAAATAATCCTAACATCTCCACTAGAGGTTAGTTTTTGAATGCCTTCATATTTTAAATAATCAAGAAACCACGTCACCACAGCTCTGCCTAAAGAAGACAAATATTAATACAGAGACTAGCAAAGCAGCATATTACATGACAACAACATTAACATATCCTTATCCCACTAAGGTTGATCAAAGCAGCAGTTTACACTATCCGTTAAAAAAATCTTAAAGAACATTACACTCCAACTCCAAATGACATTCAGTTAAAGTCACAAACATAGAGACGCCAAATCAGAGCATCATAATTTAAATCAAATACTCCCTCCATTCCCAAATATTAGATCACTTTCAAATTACAATTTGTTCCTAAATAAGATTACTTTTTAATTTTTCAACTTTTTCCCAATCCAACCCTCTAATAATGCTTATCAATAATAACAAGCAATAGAACGAGAGTGGGGATAAAGTTATATGGTTAGGATAAATTGGTACTCCCTCAGTTCCTAAATATAAGACCTAGTTGACTTTTTGGAGAATCCTAAAAAAGCTAAATAAGGTAATTAAAATTGATTTTTCTAAATTTTTCCTCTAAACTAGCTTATTTGACTTATAAACTAACATATGATCTATTAATATTCAAAATAAGTTACGATCAAGTGGATTCATTTTCCTTTCTCAGGATTTTCCAAAAAAGTCACCTAAGTCATATACTTAAGACCAGAGGTATTAATATCATGTATCAATAACTAACTTAACTAACATCCTAAATCTAATCAAACTAGGGAAAGCGATCTTATATTCAGCAACGAAACGAAGGGAGCATTCTCATAAGCCAAGATTGAGCATCAAAGGACTTGCCAATTTCAAAGCAGAAACAGCTTGATTGACATATAAAATGAGCCTCAATTTCTGCTGAAGAACCAAAAGATTCCTCCTAGTAGAATTGAGCTCCTGAATCTGCCTAGCAGACTCAACAATATCAACATCCAAAACCCTAACCGCCTCCTTCAACCCCCTAATCCTCCCGCACCCCTCCACAATCTCCACATTCAAATCCTGCAACATCCCCTGCGCCTCAAAGAACGAATTTGACCGCAGCGAAATCTCCTTCACCAAATGCAACTCCACCACATCCAAATACATCGACAGCTTCTCCTGCAACACAAGATTCTCCCCCACGCTCCTAAACGGACACGCCGCACGGAACGTCGCTCCGTCCTCAAGCTCGAAATCCTCCTTAAAGTAAAGCGCCGGAACCTCGCGGAGACACGCGACCAACGCCTCGCCTTGGCCGCCGATAGTGTCGAGATTTGAACAATTTTCACTGTTTTGGCTGTGATTTTGGATGTCGGAGAAGCGATGGTAGGGATCGGAGATGGCGGAGAGGTAGGGGAGGAAGTCGGATCGGGAGAGGAGGGAGGGGCGGAGGGGGAGGGGGGAGAAGTCGGGAGGGGAGAGGGAGGAGGAGGGCCAGGGGAGCCACGTGGCGTCGGAGGAGGCGGCGTGAGGGTTGTTGAGGACGGAGGAGAGGTTTTGGATGGTGACGTCAGCGGCGGAGGAGGAGGAGGATTTGCGGGAGAGAGGAGTGGTGGTCGGAGATTCCGCCGGCGACCTTCCCGATGAGGATGATAGGGAAGGCTGCGAATCCATGATATGATGATGAGGATAGAACTAGAAGAGAAGGCTTAGAAGAAGAAAGAGCATTAGAATTAGATCTAGAGGGAGGAAATGGGAATGTGAGAGTTGAGGAGGGTAGATTTGGAAAGATGAGAATGAGATCTGAGTGGGAATTGAGGAAATTGGAGACGATAGGGACTGTAATTTTGGCTCAGATCAAAATCAAAAAAATAAATAAGGAAGAAGAAGGAGGCATTTTTTTTTTTGGCTCAGACCAAAAAAATAAATAAAGAAGGAGAAGGAGAAGAAGAAGAAGGCATGAATGAGGCTTCACCCACGTGGATGCTGCATGGACAAAAACGAATGGATTGAAGACTGTATACTTCAGAGTTTAGACATAGATTGGGTCATAATACTAATGGGCTTATTACCAGGAGTTATATTTGTGTTGATGTTCTCAGCTAGCTATCCTAGTGGTGAGAATAGATCAAGCATTCAACAAAACAGGTGTTCTTCGGCCTCAGCTGGCTTGGTCTCACCTATTTATTCCTCCTCATTCTTGGGGTGTGTTTGGTTGAATGTAGGGAAAGTGAAGAATTAGAAAGTGAAAGGGTGAAGATGGAAAGTGGAGGTAAATTAGGTAATGATGAGAAAGTAAAAGTGTGAGATTGAGAGAGAGAACTTGTGGGCCCAGGGATAGAGGTAAATTACCAAAAAACCAAAATTTTCTTATTTTCCATTTCACTCTCACTTTCTTGGACCAGCCAAACAGACCCTTAGAGTTTGCTTTATTTTAATGTTAAGTTTACACCAAATTTTTAATATCGTCTTTTAAGATATTTTTTGCTGCTTTACGATCTATTCTTAATAAAAACTTTTGATTTATTAAATCATCTTGGAATTTTAAAATACATACAAAATAGATAAAACTTCTTTTTTAATGGTCGAATACTTCAACTATGTCAAAGTCTACTTACAAGTCTTATCATGTAAATAGGTCAAGCCTATTTCATGAAATTTGATTTACAAGCATTCAGGTATGATCTGTTTAATATTAAAAATATTTTATAAATAATTTTATTAGGTATTATACACATATTATATTGTTTAATAATACTGTAAGCCTATAAAAAGTCTTTGAGTGTAAATATGTAAACTTTAAGGCCTATTAAAAGCTTACATTTAAAGCAAATTATTAAAATGGGAAGCCTTTTAAATGTTTACATATATGTCTTTTGAAGATTCAGACATAAGGCCAAAAAAAAGCCTACATTCAGGCTAAAGTCAAGCTTAATTTCCATTACCTCATTTCAAACTTAGACCTATCTAGCAAAAGTTTGGTCTGAGCTCATTCACACCCTTTTTGAGCTCATTTAAAGCTTAGTGTTGGGCGGACAAAGATCATATCAAAACGTCATCCTATGCATGTTTTCAATCTATTTCCTCGATGGGCTGATCTCATCCAGACCTGTTTGGTACGGTGTTAAAAATGAGGGGTTTTGAGAGACAAAATGACAGTATTTTTGTATGATTCTCATTCCTTTTTCATTGAAAATAGGCACGCTAAACTTTAACATAGAGTTTTAAATCATAATTTTGGAGATATGTAGCAAAATTCTAGGTTATGGTAAATGGAAGGTTGAGGTTGAGGTTGAGGTTGATGGGGTAATTGGGGATAATGGATCAAGGGTCGGGCATGACAGGAGTTAGATAAAGTTAATTAAGCCCAAGAAACTATAATTGAACACCTTAAGTACCAATTTGACTTTTGTGGGGACTAATTCCATAAGTTATTGTAATATGTCACTTGACCATTTGATTAATCATGGTTATGCATTTGAGGTATAGAGGATTTACTTTTGAGCTTAGTTAAATGGAGAAAAACTGAGAGGTAGGTAGGTGAAGTTAAATGGATAATAAATTGAGGAGAAAAACGAAAAATAAACCATTAATGTTAACTTGTCATATGTCATTAAGTGTTAGGTGCTACTTGAATTTAAAAAAACAAATAAAACAGCTTGTCATACCACTAGGCGCGACATGAATATTTTTATTTTAAATATTGTTGTCATACCACCATGCATGACATATCTTTTACATTAAAAATGCAACATGTCACGCTTGGTGGCACGACATGCATATTTTGGTGACATGACATGATGCATTATTTAAAAAAGTAAATAAATAAATCAGTCAATATGTCGCAATTAAGCAGAAAATCGTAACATTATTCTTCTTCAAGTCACACATGGTTATGGTTATAGGGAGATATATGGGACTACATACATCTATATCTATTTCTTGTAGTGCATGGGACAATGGGAATAGGAATACATTCCTAAACGAGTCTTCATCTCCCATCTCCATTTTCTCTGTAATGACAGCACGTGTTAATAACAACACTGCCATCAACACCTTCCCATCTTGAGGAGTTGAAAAACTGCTGGTAGTGTTTTGTAATATACTTTTGTGAATATATACTTCCATTTACCCAAATAAATGTAGAAACTCACAAACCTATAGGTGCTATATAATTAATCTGAATGTATGTAGAGGGAAACACAAGGCTTATATGCATGTACAAAGCCATAACCACAAACTACCTTTCATCAAACTTAAACAAAATTTTATTTCAAAAAATAAAATCAACTAATTTTGATTCTATATGTGGGTAAAATCTCAAAATCATCACTGATAGACCAATCCTCTTCAACATCTCAAATCATTTTCAGAATATTTCATCTTTCTTTCATCACTCTGCTGCAATTGCATAAAAATGACATGATATTAGGAAAAATGAAAATAATACCAAAAAAGAAAAACTTTCACCAATCAGCTGGGTTTTGGAACACAGAATAGTTACTACCTTTTTGATGAAACAATACTTATGTGTTTCTTGTTATCATCATCCTTTGTTATTACAGCTTCCTTCTCCCTTGCAACTGCTTCTCTTTTTGTTTTCTTCCACTCTATTTCCAAGGCCTTACTAAGTGCATCAACCTTCTTCATGAGCATCTGAACATCATCCACATGTCAAATAATTTAGAACACACACACACACACACACACACACACACAAAGTAACTAGGAAAAAGTTTAGAGAGTTACAACTCAAATGCAACATTTTAATCTAATTCTAAGTTAGAATATAGAAACAGATGCTACCTTTATTTCTTCATCTTTGGCCTGCAAATTACTGTCTTTAGCTTCACAAGATTTCCTTAAGCTGATGACCTCTTTTTGAATTTTATCATATAAAAAGCCTGAGACCACATCATCATTAGTATCCCCTCCAACTTCAATACTTCTCTTGAGTTTAGGCTCTTCCTCCACATTATTATTATCATTCACATTATTCATCATGTCGGTCTGGCACATCTGTATTACTGTTTGATTTCCCTTCTCACCACTATCAACAACTTTACTTCTTGAAGATGCCCATATACCTCTCTTGGTACATGCATTTTCTGCAGAAACATATCTGGATTTAGTAGTGTTAGTGTTGGTTTTGATGTTTGTTTGATGAAAGAGAGAGCTCCCAACAGAAGATGCTCTTGGTTGTGATGTGGATCTCTTTCTCAATGCACCATTAGTTGTTAGGAAGCCTAAGAATTTGCTAGACTTTTCCACTTTTGGAGACCTAGAAGCTGCATTTGAATTCAATGAATAATTTGAGAAATTCTTCATTCCTTCTTCCAATGTCTTTAGCCTCAGCTTTAGTTTATCCTGAAGACAAGAATAATGCAAAAAAAAAAAAATAGTTATAATTAAACTGGAGAATTACATTATTCAATAGAAGAGCTATATTATAATGTTAAATGTCATTACAAAACATTTACCTTCAACTGTGCTTCTGCCTTAACTGTTCTCTCTGATATTGCTAACTTGTCTTTCATCCTTTGCATTTCTGCCTGCACAAGGAAGGACATGCTTATATTATTGAAAAAATTGAATTTAAGGGCTTAAACTAAACAAAAATCTAATTAAAGGAGCTTTGAAAATGTTTGCATGTCTAAGGACTATAAGGTCATTTATCAAGCTTTTAGAGACTTTGAAAAGAATGAAGATTTTTTTTTTGTATTAGGGAAGTTAGGCTTAAAGTTTAGGATTTACCTGCATAAACCTCCTTTCTTCAAGCCATTGCTTGACAGGCATGACTTTATCATTTTCATCCTTCCACTCATTTGCTACAACAGTAGCTACTCTGTTTGCTGAAACTTTTACCCTTGCTAGTTCCCTCTCCAATGTTCTCTTCTCTTCCTGTTTCATTTATGTACCAAACCAAGTTAATTACTGCATTGATCAACTAGCAATCTTACAAGTTCAAAGTGTGATAATTAGACATTCCATTGTGGGGTTCTCGCTTGTATTATAAAGTCACTAATCAGAGATATTAAAAAAACACAGAATATTTAATGTATAATAAATTATTACTATTATATTTCATAAATGATTTTTTCTTAATATAAGGTAAAAACGTCAACTTGTAACAAATTAATTTGATATGATTGTATTTTTATATAACAATAATTTTCATAAAAATTAAAAACTTAAATATACTTTTGCCCTTTATATTTGCATCAAATTTCACTTCAATTATTTAAGTTTGAAAAGTGAAATTTTAGTCCTTTTTAACTAACACCAATTTATATAACAAAAAATATAATTCATCAAATTTAATGGGTGATTTTATAATTAAAAGGGGATAAAAAATGACTAATTTTAATGTAGAAGAATAATTATACTAAAAAATTAAAAGTAAGCATATTTTTTGAACATTTAATTATACATTCACCATTAAAATTTATTGAGTTGACATTCTTTATCAAGTAAAACTAACATTGTTAATGAAAAAGATGTCTAAAACACACTTTTCAAATTTAAATGACCAAAATAAAATTTGATGTAATCATTATTAACTAAAAGTATATTTTAACCAATATTAAATCTATTCAATACATGTGTGTGTCTAAGGTGGAAATGAGACTCTAATAATAAAAAGAAAGACAAAAATGAAACAACTGGATTCGTGTAAAGCACCTGAAACTCAGAAATCTGTCTTTGAAAATCTCGAGCAGCATTAGCAGTGGCTCCACTAGACAATATTACTTCCTCAAGTTGTTCAATGGTTTGGCCAAGTTTTTCCACTTCCAAAACCTTCTGGCGATGGGTTTTCTCTAAAATTTTATTCTCCTCCTGTTCATGATAATATTAAATTCGCTTACTCACATCCTATGATTATATCAGACCAACCAAAGAAGGAAATGAATTAAACACAATAAGAAAAAGCTTAATGGTGCATTTTCCCCTTAAATTTTAGCTCAGGAGAATCTGGCCCTCAAAGAATTTTTATCCAATTTTACCATGAAAGAAATAAAATGGGGTAATTTAGCCCTTTAGCAATGAACCCAATAGACCATATTACTATGTTTTGAAATCTCTAGTGTAATTTTAAATAAAAAAACTTCCGGAACAAAAATAAAAAATCATGCCTGGCAAATTTCAATCTGTCTTCTCAAATCAAAATTCTGGTTTTGAACTTCTTCAACTATTAAAGCCCTCTCTAGTGCACTTCTCAGAATCCTCTCTGCTTCAAGCAATGCCAATTCTTTTGACTTTATCAGCCGTTCCAAAGCTTTCTTATCTTCTTGTAGAGCTGTAATCTGCTTGGACACAACAGAAGAAATATGAACAATTTTGGAGGACAAAAATAACTAGTAATCTCACATTCTCTTTCATAATGTGGTTCATACCTCATTCTTACACGTTTTGATCTCAGCCTCAAGAGGAGCAATGACAACATGAATTGGAACACTTTCATCTTCCTTTTGATTTGCATGTAACCTTCTAAGAATTGTTTCTGCAGCATATTGTGAGGCCAATGCATCTTTCTTCTCATCATTCAATGCTTTGATTTCTAGATTCTACATGTGATTGAAACATTGTTTTTTTATGGTGGATTCATATTAGAGTCTGGAAGCAACTTATAATATTTCCATGAAAAAAGAAATTATAATAGCACCAGTTTAGCATACACACCTTATGTTCAACGATATACTCTGCAACTCTTAGTTTTTCATCCAATTTTTTCACTTCATTTCTCAGCTGCATTTGAAACAAGATAGTTTAGTACAATATATGTGAAGAAAATCATGTAAGACTTTAGGAGATATACTTTTTGCAGCCAGAAACCTATAAGTAATTTTACAACATGTGATAAAGAAAAGGTAACACAGGTAAGGAACTTGTAACTTTTGCATTACTAGTAACCAACTTTTAAATTTCCTTAATAATTTTATACTATTTCTTAAGAATTATGATTAATGAGAATCAAAAGGAACGTACCTCTTCTATGGCCTTATCCTTTAGTGATTCCGTTGATCTCAAAGCTTTGATTTCACTCTGACAAGTTGCTAGTTCCCTAAGTTTTTCTGCAATAATGTAATTATTAATTGTTAGCTTATATAGATTTAATCTATAAATAGTTGAAAATAATAAAAAAATGTTTATGCACATATTTGTTCCCTAAGGTTTTAATTCCTATAACCTTTATAATTTGTTCTCATTTTAGTTTTAGTCCATACAATTTTAAACCACAAGTTTTTGTTTTTCAAAGAGCTAGTCAAATGATGGAAGTTTTGAAGGACAAAAATTTAAAGTTAGAAACTATATGAATCTACCCATAAAAGGGATAAAATTAAGGATCGAACATGCATAGTATCAACCATACAAAGTAGCATTATTGAAAAAAAAATGATAGACGCAATTATTTGTGTTTCTAATGAAACAGAGAACAAGATAAAAAGACAAAAGAGAACAATCGAACAGTAAAACGATCTCAAAGAAGTAACTTTCTTTGAGCAATCATGAGAGAGATGTACTTTCTTCAAAACATTGCATTGCCAATGACACAAACTTTTGGAAATTCATATTCCGAATATAAATCCACACGAACCCCTTAACATAATCTCTTCATGCTACAACACTTTTTTTTCAAACAAAAAAAACTATGCGTTCTGTCGATGACAAAAAGTTAATGTATATATTGACATGAATCTGAATAACCTATTCAGATTCAGAAAGAAAGAGAAACGAAGAAAATATGTTTCTAAATTTACCAATAAACAAGGAAAACAGAAACAAAAATATTACAAGTTCGTTAAGTTCTACCAAATGCAAAGAACTTGACGAGAACATGACACAATGCAAATTAAAGAAACTACTTAAATGAGTGAATGAAGGAAGAACCAACCTTTGAGTTGGTTTTGCAAATGGTCAATCTCTAATACGTAGGGGTCAGACTGAACAAGAGGATGATCATCTCCAACCATTTTTGAAACTGCAATAATTATTAGTAGAGCAGAATTGCAGAGTTTTGAAAGGCAAGTGAAGAAGGGGTAAGTATATGTGTATTTATATATATATGATGATGATTAAGATAGAGAACAACGGGGTTAGTGATAAACAAGAAAGGTTATGTGATTCGTGTAGAAGAAATTGACACTGAAGAGAGGAATGAGTTTCCTCTCCAGTGAAGCAAACTTTTTAATGGGATGACAATGAAGCCGGCCAAAATCCTCTTGTTTATGTTCTTATCATTAGCGGTTACTTTCAAATTTTTCGGCTAAATTAATTTTTTTTTTTGAACACCGGCTAAATTAATTAATGACACCCTTATTTTGTAATTGTTGTATTTAAAAATTAAAATCCTGAATTCGCTCTAAATTAAAAGTTTAAATTCCCGTGTCAACCGTTGCGATAATGATGCTGTTAAATACTTAAATCAATCCACAATTCACCATGAACCAACCATCGTACCCTTTCATTTCCCTTTTCCAAGTTGTAGCTGTACAATCATTTGTACGTTCCTGTATCAAAGTCGGGGAATTTTTTTGGACTGAATTAAAGGTTTTTTTGGCTGAAATGCGATTAAAGGAACTGAAAATGAATTATGATAATGAAAAGCAATAATTATATTGATCCACCTAGTGCCTCTCTTGAGTTTTCACATAGCAATAGTGGCAAACAAAGTTTAGCATCAAGCCATCAATCATGTCTCCACCTGATTAACCATTCTTTCAGATTTTCAGGCTCAAACGCAATATTATTATTTGCTTCAAACTCAAATAAAACATGGTTAAATTAAAAGATCTTTTTAATCTTTGATCATCAAATTTCTTCCTTACTTACATTGAATCATTGAGGGTAGGTATTATCATTATCATTGCTCTATCTTCTTTTTCCCAAAAATAATGCATTACTTCCTCAATTGTTATACCTAAAACATATTTATCTAATTGGATTAGATTTATGATATTAATTATTTAATTGGGCTATAAAAGGACAACATGAACATAAAATGGGTAGATAAAATGAGGATGTTAATATGGATGTGTGGTCAATAGTCATATAAGAAATGATAAGATTCAGAATGAACATATATGAGAACGGGTTGGGGTGACTCCCATTATTGAGAAACTGATGGAAAATCGTTTGAGTTGGACATTTCCAAATAAAGAAGACCCCATAGATGCGTCAGTGAGGAAATTGGACTAAACTACTTGAAGTCCAATAGAAAGAGGGGGAGGAAGACCAAAGGTCGAAAGCAAATACTTAATGAACTTATAGAACGAGATCTATTGGTGTATGATATATCCAAAAAGTTGGTTACTAATAAAACACAATAGCGTCATATGACCTATATTAATGCTGACCACATGCAATGAAACAAAGTTTTCTTGTTGTTGTTGTTATTGTAATGACATAAGTTAACTTAGTTAAAATGTATGATATTACCAAAACACATTAACGACCACACTCCTTTCTTTCTAATATACTTTTCTTTCTTTTTATTATAGATGAGGAGCATTAACATGAATAATTTAAGAAAAATAAAAGGGTCAATCAAGTTCTAATTCTCACTTAGTGATGGTGTTGTAAGGAGCATTAACATAGAGGCTGATTCAAACTTACGACTTTAGATCTCATGGCAAACTAGCTTACCATTGAGCCAAGTAATGTGTGAGAAAAATAAAAAAGATGTTTGATATTAAAAATAATACCACTGCCCCAATTATATTTATTAGGTTGGGAGGGACTATAGTTCAAGTTTAGAAAAGCTTATTTTTCTTCTAACAAATTAGCTCCTAGCTAAAAACAATTGAACTTTTCAATTGAAGTGTAACCGGGCATCAATTGAAAGATAACATTCTGATGCATTCAATTGCTTAAGCGTGAAATCCGATTTTATTATATCATTCTTCATTCTTTTTAATATTATTCTTTGATATTTCTTTTGATGGATGAAATTTCTCCTACGGTTATATCCCAAAAAAACTTGATACTTATATAGTCAATTAAAGCGACCACTAATCTAAAGTGCGTCAAAGTGTCTCTAAAGTCTAAACCCAAATATTATTTTCTTTTCTTCTCTTGAAGATTTTGACTTCCATAATATTTTTTTTATTACAACTTCCATAATATTATAGTATGCATTTATTATTGTTTGAATTTATATACCTTGTATTACATGGAGTCTAAATATTATAAAAAATAAAAATAATCACGATACCATTTTAAGAAAAATTATAAAAATGTTTGAAAACTTTTAAAGTGTGATTTCCCAGAAAATAAAATGAGTCCTTTTTTCCATTAGAAAGAAAACGCTTAAACAAAAGACAATCTCTCAACCTCCAAAAAACTATTGAAGGAAAATGTATTTTTTGTTACAATATACATATGACAACTATTATTTAGTTTAAAATGTTAAGATGAATAAATTTTCTTACTTTTTATTTACAAATGTGTTTATTAGTCAATATTTTAAAAATGAATTCTCCTTCTAATCTTAAATGTAAGATCTAATTATCTTATTTGATTATACTAAAATGGAAAATTAAGTTAGAAAGATCACATGATATTATCAAAACACCATGAGTTTCTTAACCTTATTCTCAATATCCATCTCTCATTTATTTATTACTATTAATAAGGGTCGATAATTTTGAAAATAATTGAGAAAATTAGAAGTTTTATGTTTAAAATTAAGCACAGCTTCACAAATATGTCTCATATTTAGGACATGAACAATAATTTATTTATGATATTTTCAATAATAGTGATTAGTATAATGGTGAAGAATAAATAACTAAATATCTGTAAAAATGGTAATTACTTTTTTATAATATACATAAATAACTTTATTATATGTATAATTAAAATATTCTCAATAAAAATGTGAACAAGTATTTTAATAATATTTTTTGAACATTTTTTTAATAAAAAACATAGCTTTATCAAATATGCGTGCTTCAAATATTTTAATCCACAGGATAGAAATTAGATGTCACCAGTTGGATAAAATATACGCACAATCAACTTTTAATCTGTCATCAAGTACAAAATATACTTTTTAATTTTATTAAAAAATAACTTTGTTTTATATACTACTAACAATTGTCATCTCTGCTTCAAAGTATAATTAAAAATTAGAAAATTTAAATAAATAATGAAAGAGAAAGTGAGAAAATCATCCAGCTGTTCATAATATAAAGACTTAGGCCATTTGGCAATTCATGGAATGTAGATGGTCATTCGAAACACGACAAGAGGAAGAGGCTCTAGTGCTCTACCAACAACAAGATGTATTTATCACTGAGAAAGGAGAACAAGATATATTCTATTAAAAAAACCGTGGTTTTCAATATGTATTAATACATATACTAATATTTTCTTAATTCAATTACTTTATCTATTGCCAACGAATTATCTTATATTTTTTGGAATGGCCAACGAATTATTTTATCACTAAGCACTGTTTTCTTAGTAATGTGGTGAAATATGCGGTCAAGCTAAGCCAAGCTTTGATTGATTTTCTATATTATCATTCATTTCATAATGTTTATTTTAGTGTGCAGAACAAAATGATTATAATGAAACTTAAATTTTGGTTCTTGAATATTAAAATCAATTGTTTAGATTTTTGAGTTTCGAATCAATTTTATTTTGGTTCCTAAACTTTAGATTGGTGGTTTTATTTTGTGCCATTAGTAACCATTGTTCATTGATTATTCAAGTTTTTAATTTCAATGACTAGTTGTACTATATTTTTGTACATGAAATTTCATGGTTAAAATCATTGGATTATTGCATGTTCTAGCAGTAGTTGCACCTAATTAACATTAAATTCTAACTCTTGTATGATTTGTTGGAACTTATAATAACTAAGGGCGATTTGGGCAGAAATATCATGATTTATTGTTTTACCAATATTCAAGGCCATTTGATGCTATCTCTGGGTCATTTTTATGTGTAGCAGGTGTCTGCACCATACCTTTACATGCACGACTAAGTTCATTGGATTAATGCAAGTTTATTGATCAATTGCGCATAATTCGGATGAATTCTAACATTTGCACACTTAGATGAGATTTATTCTGGTTAAGAGCAATTTGGGAATAATAAGCGTAGTTTATTGTTTAACTAAGATATTTAAAAAATATATGTGTGTATTTGAAAAATACATGTGACAACATATTTATTTTATAAATAATATATTTTATAGATATAAATGCTTAATATTATTATGTCAAAATGCGTATATTGGTCAACACAAAATTCAAAGTCAAACTTAATCGTCAACTAATGGTTTGGATGAATGGAGAATGACATGTCAAAAATATGAGGGAGATTTTTATAGCATATATTTAAATTTTGAGGGAAGCTTGTATATGTTTTAAAAATAAAGGGGATATTTCTATAGTCAAGACAAAATAGAGGGGAGGTAACTGTATTTTATCTAGGGCAATGACCCTATTTTATACCCAAAGTAACCACCCTGGACCACCCACCACCATAAACTAACAGGTGATACAATATTACGTCCAAAGTAACCAAAGTGGTCCAAAAATACCCCCAACCGACGGTCTTCAACGTTTGACCGTTAGTTGGATGATTTGGCGCACACGTGTTATATTTTTTCCACGCGGCACCTGTGCAAATGCCACCTGGATGGGCAATGGCCCTATTTTATACCCAAAGTAACCACCCTGGACCACCCACCACCATAAACTAACCGGTGGTACAATATTACGCCCAAAGTAACCAAAGTGGTCCAAAAATACCTTCAACTGACGGTCTTCAACGTTTGGCCGTTAGTTGGATGATTTGGCGCCCACGTATTATATTTTTTCCACGCGGCACCTGTGCAAATGTCACCTGGATGCCCACGTGACATTTCTCTTCACTTCTTTCAATACACATGCATCCCACTTCGAATTCGCACTTGGATTTCGCAAAATGAACATAGGATTTCGCACTCCCTCCTCTCTAAATCGCTGCCCTAATCACTGTCGATGCCCCAGGCTTAAAAAATTAAACAAAAAGCTTGTCATATATGCGTCTCTGCCCTAGGCTTGAAATATAACATGTGGGCATCCAGGTGGCATTTGCACAGGTTCCGCGTGGAAAAAATATAACACGTGGGCGCCAAATCATCCAACTAACGGTCAAACGTTGAAGACCGTCGGTTGGTGGTATTTTTGGACCACTTTAGTTACTTTGGGCGTAATATTGTACCACCTGTTAGTTTATGTGGTGGGTGGTCCAGGGTGGTTACTTTGGGTATAAAATAGGGTCATTGCCCAGGTGGCATTTGCACAGGTGCCACGTGGAAAAAATATAACACGTGGGCACCAAATCATTAAACTAACGGTCAAACGTTGAAGACCGTCGGTTGACGGTATTTTTGGACCACTTTGGTTACTTTGGGTGTAATATTGTACCACCTGTTAGTTTATGGTGGTGGGTGGTCCATGGTGGTTACTTTGGGTATAAAATAGAGTCATTGCCCTTTTATCTATTGACTAAAAAGAAATAGTCACACGAAATTATTATCCAACCATGTATCGCTTTTTCATCGGTTGCATGCACTTTAGCATATAGTGTTTGAGTTAGTTAAAAAAAAATGGTGTTTGAGTTAAGAAAGAAAGATATATATGCAATGCTTATCCAACCAACACTACAAGAAAAAGCCTTCTTTGTAACGGCCCCATTCCAGTGGTCAGCTTAATGGCCGTTGGCATGTGCTGCCATCTCAACAGCCTAAAGCCGCCCGATGAAAATAACTCGCGAGTCAACGAAGAATTTTTTTTTGCCCACAAAAACCACATCCCCGCGGCCACAGCGACCGTTGCCGTGGGATTTATTTTTTTTTTTAAATTACACTTACATTGCAGCGGCCGCGGTGAACGTTGCGGTGTGAGTTTTTGTTTTTTTTTTAAAAAAGACTGCAGGAGATAGAAATGCATTTTTTAAAATTTCACATCACCATCTCAACGGCCAAAGTGACCGTTGGGACGTGTAACTTTTTTTTTAAAAAAAATTAAATTTACATCTCAACGGCCAAGTGGACCGTTGAGATACATTTTTTTTTAAAAAAAAAGTAAACTATTCATCTCAACGGCCAATGTGGCCGTTGAGATGGTTTCCATTAAATGGATTGGCATCGCAACGGCCGCTGGCATGCATGTGAATTTTTTTTTTGTTTGTGCCAAACGCATGAATGTATATATATATATATATTGTTTTTCGTTTTTTTTTGCCAAACCACATCCCAGCGGCTACTCTGACCGCAGATATGAAACAACATGAATATAAAGTTGATTCCTATAAATACCTCAATCTCCCTCACTTGGTCCATTTTCCATTCTCTCCTCTGGCGTTCTGAGATTTCTCTTCTCTCCATATGCTTTCAATTCTCTCCTCTGCCGTCCATATTTCATTCTTCTCTCATTCTCATTCTCTCAAATTTCATTCAAAGTTTCCAGGTTTCTCTATTTCTACCTTCTTTCTTTAACTTCTGCTTTTATTTCATAATGTTAATATATGTTGATATATGTTAACTTCTACTTTCTTTCCAGGTTTTCTCTTCTCTCCATATGCATTCTATCATTTCCTGTATATCAGTTCGTAACTTCTCCTTTTCGTTTTTTTTTCGTTTGTGCTCCTTTATATTAGTAACTTCTCCTTTTATTTCATTTCCACATCTTTCTTTCTTGATCTTCTGCCAGGAACCTCATTTTTTACTTCTCCTTTCATCTTTGTTACATCGCCAGGAACCACATTACTTCTCCAATTTTTCACATTTTTTTTATCATTTTCTGAAAATTCTATTGATTATATGTTTCTCAAATTTTGTTATTTTTTTTAATGGGGTATTACATCCCAGCGGCCGATGCGGCCGCTGGAAAGCTTGTTTGATCTTGTTTTTTTTTGTTTGTCCATCCCAACGGCCGGCGCGGCCGTTGGGATGGGATGTGGCTGCGCATTCCAACGGTTTTGACCAGCACTACAACGGCTGTGTTTGGCCGTTGGGACGTTGTTTGACACGGATCAAAATACAGCGGCTGAGGCGCGCGCTGTAGTGCATTACCTGCGGTGCCCGGCCGTTGAAACGTTCTGTTTCTCACCCGTTGAGATGTTAGGAGTTTTTTGTAGTGCAAGTGAAAAAGTAGGTCATATAATCAACTAATTAATCAAGTGATCACTATAAGAACTACCACAGATGGAAAAACAAAATTTTGATAATATTATAAAACAAGCATGTATGGTTACTGTGCTTGCTAAAAACTAAAGTGTAATTTAAAATGAAAACTGGTCACACGAGCTGCTTAATGGTGGCTAGAATCTGCTTTGCTTGTTACTTTAACACTTCATTTATCACTAAGCTAGTTTGTCACAAAAGTAGAAGAATTATGATGTCAGATTCAAAAGCAGAAACAAAGAGCGATCGAGAGTATTGTGTGTGTGTGTGTGTTAACCACACTTAACTGATGATAGGCCTTCAAATCTTTTTTGGATGGAAAAATGATTCTAAAATGATTTCATCAAGACACTGTCTGTGTTTAGGGAATACTTAGATTTAAAGGAAGAAAAAGAAGTTAGCCCACGCAACTCTCAATTATCTTTTGCTTAATATAATTGAAATTAATTAAGTGTAATGATATAGTACTTATTATTTCCATCACGATGAACGAAAAGAAAAGGATGATACTTTGTTGATTACACAATTTTTAAATTATATACCAATTTTTTTTATAAAATCAAAGTCACCATGAAAGTTTTTAATGTAAACATAAAGCATACTGATAGATTTACCTTACTTAGCAATGGATTTAATTTTTTTAAGTAATTGTATACTTCAGTATGTTAATATTTTCAGCTTCAAATTTAAGATTTTATTTTAAAACAACATTTGTTTAGAATTTTGATTAAAAAACACATTTTTAAATACAATTATAGTTATATGCTTTAATTTTGATTTTGGGATCAGATTTAAGATCTAGGTTGAAAAATTAAAGCCCCATTTTGATATATTTGCTAGCTACCCTCTTCAATCCTCAGAACAACTACTCTTCTTTGTTTTATTTATTACTTCCTTGGGTCTAAATGTAAGATATATTTATTTAAATTGATTAGATTAAGTAGTGTGTTAAGTAGTTGAAATCTATGATATTATCAATGCACTATCACCATTTATATCTTTATCCCTAACACTTATTATTAAGAAATATTGACAAGCAAAAATGACCGTTGCAGTTCCGTAGGACAGCCTCAAGTCCCCACTCAGTTCAGCTTTCCCATTCAAATTTCAAATTTTCAAAAAAGCTCCCACACTCTCTCCTTCACTCCCAACCTCACGTTCACCATTACATCACATTCCTTCCTTCAAATCCCTCCTCCCAACCTTCTTCTCAATATTCCTCTATCCTTTCACACAATGGTAGAAGAAAACAAGTCCAAATTCGCAGACCAAAATCAAAACCCTAACCCTAAACCAAATTCCAATTCCAATTCCAATAATAATCATCCCTCAAAGCCTAGGTCAGCCTCTTCATGGGGAGCACACATCGTCAAAAACTTCACCACAGATAAAAAACCATCCAAATCCAAATCATCTTCTTCATCGCAGGCGATGATTCCGAAGCAGAATCAGCAAAGACCTCCGACGACGAATGCAGTCGTCACAGTGACGTCAGCAGCTCACTCTCGCGTCAAGCGATCTTTAATTGGCGATTTATCGTGCTCCATGAACGTCGCGCAGGTTTATCCGAACCCTAATTTGCACAGGAGACAGTCGTCGACGGATTTGTTCACGGAATTGGATCATATGAGAGGGCTTCTTCAGGAGTCGAAGGAGAGAGAGGTGAAATTGCAGGGTGAGATTAGTGAGTGTAGGAGAAAGGTGAAGGAGCTTGAGGAGGAGAAGGCTAAGCTTGCTTCAGAGGAAAAAGGAAGTAGTGATGTTGAGCTTGAGGTTGTTGAGTTGAGAAGGTTGAATAAGGAGCTTCAGTTGCAGAAGAGAAATCTTACGTGTAGATTGTCTTCTTTGGAGTCTCAGATGTCTTCTCAAGCTAAGACATCAGAGGTAGTTTTTTAGTCTGTTGACCTTTTTTAGGAGAGATTAAGGTTGCAAAATAGATTATTGAATTATGAAATATTTGATATATTTTTTGGATTGTCAATTACTGTATTGGTCAAATAAACTAGATTGAGGAAAATATTAGGTAAAACAATTTATAATTGACTTATTTTTGCTTTCTTAGGATTTTACCAAAAAGTCAACTAGATCTTGTATTTAGGACCCGAGGAGTATTTCTTATGTTGGTTTTAGTAATTCTTTTCTGTTTATAGAATTTAAAGAATTTTTATTTTATTTTTATCCTGAAGCACATTGTGTTCTGCAGCATTGCATGTCTTTGTGTTTCCAGAGAGCTGAGGAGTTTGTTTAAAACAAGTATGATAGTACATAATTATAGGTAGGAAAATTTTTGAGAGTAAATATTTATTAATACTTTAGCAGTGTTATTAAAGTCAGACTGAGCCGGATGGTCAGACTGGTTAGACCGTTACCTGCCCCCCACAACGACTTGGCTCATATGGATTGACCGCTTTTGCAATTCAACTGTATTGGGCCGTTTCGAGCCAGAAGACAGTTCGAGAAACGGCTTAAACTGGGAACCGGAACAGTTTTAGGTAGGAAAATTTTGGAGAGTGAACATTCATTGCTATTGTAAGGGAATAACGAGTATGCGGGGAGTTTCTTACTGTATGAGATATTTAGATTAAACCATCTATTAGAGGGATATATGTTTGATGCTAAAGAGTTTGGTATGGTTTTTCGCTCCAAATATTGTATTGGAGTAACTGGTATGCAAAGGAAATTTTTTGGTTTGTTTTCGTGATTTGATGTATTTTCTCATTCTGCGTTCTCGTGATGCTTGTGATCAGAGTGATATTATAGCGAAAATTAAAGCTGAGGCATCGTTGCTGAGGGTGACAAATGAAGATTTGTGCAAGCAAGTAGAAGGCTTACAAATGAGCAGGTTAACTGAGGTTGAGGAACTTGCCTATCTTAGGTGGGTGAATTCATGCTTAAGAAATGAGTTGAAGAATTCATCATGCTCCACGCCTGATTCCAAGTGTTCGTCAAGTCCTCTATCATTTGATAATAGTGTAAATAGTTTCAATTCAATCAAGAAACCCAAGAAATGGCCCATAAGTAGCGACCATTTATCACAGATAGAAGAATGCCCTGATATTCTTTTTGTGAGAAGCCCCAGAAGAAGACATTCGATTAGTGGATCATCAAATTGTTCTGATGAAGAATCTGCGCAGAGTAAGAGGAGACAATCTGATTATTTCTTATGTACTAAAGAAATGGAAAAACAATCTGACTTGGAGAGTGTTCAAAGGCCCCAGTGTTTTGGGAATTTCCAAGAAGCTAACAAACTTCTGGCTTCTTCAGATGTTGAGAAAAGGGCCTTGCGTATTCCTAATCCACCTCCAAGGCCTTCTTCAAATTGTATATCTAGTAATCTGAAACAAGCAACTAATAATCAAGCCCCTCCTCCACCGCCTCCTCCCCCTCCACCTCCCCCTCCACCACCTATGAACTTTGGTCAGAGGAGTAGTAACACAGGAGGGGCTGTGACACGAGCCCCACAAGTAGTGGAACTGTACCATTCGCTAATGAAGAGAGATTCTAGAAAGGATTCTTCAAGTGGAGGACTTAGTGATGCAGCAGATGTTTCTGATGTTCGTAGCAGCATGATTGGAGAAATTGAAAACCGCTCGTCACATTTGCTTGCTGTAAGTAGTGTCAACTTTTCTTGATCCTTAATTATTTTTTATTTATGGATTTTGAATGCTTGTCTTCGTATAATTTTATCAAGTACTATGGTGTTCATTGTCGTTGATTTTGTCCTTAATATTTCACTAAATGTTGTCAATGAGATTTTATTACTTGACTACGATTGACTTGGATTATAACAGCTAACAAAATGCTTTAATGGAGAATATTGATAATCACTCAACTGTGGTGGTATCACATTCTACCTTAGATTAGTGTGAACTTTTCACATAAATCTATACTATCAAAATACCACATGGTTGAATGCGTTCAGATCACTTAAGAGAGATTTGACTAGAAAGTTATTGAGTTGAAGTTTTTTTATGAACTAAAATCATCCAATAATAGCTTTGGACAATAGAAATTGTACCTTTTCAGATTAAAAATATTATTTTTGGCGGACCACCAGAATGAGCCAAATCATGGGGGACTTAGTATCTGCTTTACTTTTTTGCATGACTGATTATTATCCATTGATATACAGATAAAGGCAGATGTTGAGACACAAGGCGAATTTGTTAACTCATTAATCAGGGAGGTAAACAATGCAGTTTATCAGAACATAGAAGATGTAGTGGCATTTGTAAAATGGTTGGATGATGAACTCTGCTTCCTTGTAAGTCATTTAATTTGTTTGAATCTAAAGTAAAAACTGTGTTTTACATACTGTCTATTTCTAATGGTTTTAAATATCTGCACTCATTAGGTTGATGAGAGAGCAGTCCTGAAGCATTTTGATTGGCCTGAGAAGAAAGCTGACACATTACGAGAAGCTGCGTTTGGATACCGTGATCTGAAAAAATTGGAGATTGAAATATCCTCTCACAAGGATGATCCCCGAATTCCTTGCGATATTGCTCTAAAGAAAATGGTTGCATTATCGGAAAAGTAAGCAAGTGATTTTCTGTTTAAGTTTTCTAATGGAAATAATGAACTCGTTTGAGTCCTTCATTTAATGGTCTGAGCTTATATATATGTTCATGTTTTCCCGTTCAGGATGGAACGAACTGTTTATAATCTTCTTCGCACAAGGGACTGTTTAATGCGTAGCTGCAAGCAATTTCAAATTCCCATAGAATGGATTCTTGACAATGGAATTATTGGCAAGGTACGCCATGCTGTTCATCAATCTGTATAAGCATACAAGCAATGACTTTGATATGACATTATTGTGGCACTTTTATACAATGAAGGCATTACCAATATCACTTTCAGTTTATGTTGGGTAGTGTTTCCTGGAAAACAATTTAACAATAGAGATGAAGTCAAGATATGAAAATGAAAGGCCTTATCATAAAAGATATGGCAGTATTGACTAAGAACACGTGATCTAAAACACATTTGTACCTATATGGGGTCTTAAGCGCCAATTTTCTAAGATGTCTGGGATTTGATAGCCATAAAAGAGAAACAAATAATAGTATTCTAAACGTTTCAGCTTATTATTGCATTCTAACCTGCTACGGTTCACAAAAATAAGGACATGCTACAGACCACTATATAGGCATTAAAGTGCAATAATCTTGTTGTAAGTTTGTTCCATTATTGTCTACTTGATGACGCAAACTTGAAACGGAAAAGCCATAAAGATCTTTCTTGAAAAGCTTATTCTCAACCAGTTATCGCACATGATTCGTCTCTGGTAGCTATAGCATTAAATAACATCTAGAGTTTTAGTGGGGCGTGAGGATGGCTTGTTACTGTTCAGCAGAGCTTTTAAATGAAATTTGACCAAAGATTTATTGAAGCAGATAAAATTAGCGTCAGTTAAACTGGCAAAGAAGTATATGAAAAGGGTGGCAATGGAACTTCAAGCAAAGGCATCAACAGAAAAAGATCCTGCCATGGACTACATGCTTCTACAAGGAGTGAGATTTGCTTTCAGAATCCATCAGGTTCATTCCTACTTTCTTTTGGCAACTATACAATATATTATTTTTAAATCTGCCATATGAAAGTGAATTTTCTTGTCAGGTACAAGTTTACTCCATTTAATTTATTTAAGAAAATAATTTCATTGTAGTATCTCTTGAAGTATTTGGTCCTTTTAGCTGTATCAGGACATTAGTGATGATGCAGTTTTTAAACGTACACAACAGTTAAACGTTTTTAAAATGCTTTTTTTTTTCTGAACAACTGATAATGATTTATCTTGATATATAAGAGAATAATGGTAATTACTATGACGTAAACAAATTTATATGTTGTCCTACCTCCATCTAATTAATTTATTTGTTTATTTTAGCATAATACTTGATGTAATATTGCTACAATTAACATCATACTTGAAATAAAAAGAAAGGGCAACAAATATGAGCACCTCTGATTTTGCCATGTCATCTGTTTTTTCTTTCCCTATACATGCCATCTCATGAACATATGATTGAGAGGTGCTGGTGTTTTTCATTTTTGTTTCCTCTACAGTTTGCAGGAGGATTTGATGCAGAAACAATGCATGTGTTTGAAGAACTTCGCAATCTTGCATGTTTGCTGAACAAAACATAACAGAAAGGGATGGGTGGTTGTCAGCTTACCTCCTCAGTAAGCAGAATATACATTTTGATGTATTGGGTTTTGAATCATTTTTGCGTTTAATTATTAATCCAAGCGAGTATTTAGAATGTCCATACAAAAATGAGTCAGAATCAAGAATCAGCTTATCCAATGGAGCTTAGACTCTAATTCAGCAAGGGGGGAGTAGATATTACCCAACTAAAAACATGGAGGGTAACGACTTAAATGCATAGGTAAGCCCCAAAGCACTCATGTTAGAAACCATTAAAATCATCATTGTTTTGGAGGTAAATGACTACCAGTTAGCACTGATGGAAACAATGGTTTTGACGGCTTCTAATATAATCACAAACACCTTATAAATTGTGGGTCGGTTTGAGTTTCCAACCCTACAAAAACTAGGCAAAATTTTGTTCAATATATTGCCAAATATTTTGAATAGGTCTACCTGTTGTTGGTTTTCTGTAACTACCGATGGCTTTTCAGAAGGGGTCTCTCATCACTCATTTGTAGCATGTGCCCATTAACTATAAATGTGTGGTGTGGCTGTTTTAACATTCCATAGTTCCTACTGGTTCCTAAATTTCCACATATTTTCCTCAATCTTCACAAGATTGATCTCAAGTACCTGGTCTACCAAATAATGTCTTTTGCACACTGTATGGAAGAAACGGAAACAAGCTTTGCATCGTGGTAAAAAATACGATCCTAAAACAATAACAAGGGATATTAAGGGCCTGTTTGGATAGTTTCAGAAAAGCTATTCTGGAAACAAAACCTAAGTTTCACCCAAAATTTACCAAACACTACCAGAAATCTGAAAAAGCTATTTTTAGTCCAAAACCTAGGTTTGAGGAAAAGTTGGGATTTTCTCCTTTTCAGAATTTTTTGGTAATTTGACATTCAAAAAACTATTTAAAAAGCAAATTTTTGGTAATTTGCCAAACACTACCATAAAGTTTTGGGTAACATTGTCCTTTTTGGTAATTTGACATTCAAAATGTTGAGGTGAATATGATAAGAGATATGATGCGCAATGATCATATTTGATGAATGAGGAGAAAATGGTAAAAAATCACTTGAGCTGATTTGTACGTGTATGTTTAAAGAAGACAATTAGATGCACCTATAAGGATAAGCGATTAAATGGTGCATAGTCCTTCCTAATGAATAAAAGAGAGATCAAAGAGAACTTTTGACGAAATTATCTAATGAGATCTTTTGATCTATAATATATCGTGAAACATGATTATTGATAGAGTACAATGACGTCATATGATCATGTAATAGACCAGATCTAGTTAGGCTAAAGGTTTGTTGTTGTAATTGAGATGTAAACATATTTTGTCAATTTTTAATTACATTTAAAATTATTCAAATTTGTTATGAAAAAGGACTAAATATGAGCTTTAAACTCAAAGGACCAAATTAAAATCTAAATCTTATATTTGGTCATTGAAATTTGTCTTCAACTTGGCTTGTTCTCTTAAATTCAAATCAAATTTTAGTTGCTCAAGTTTCATCGTTCCAAATATATTTAGAGGGAAAGTAATTACAAAATGCAGTCGTTATAATTACTTAAAAGCGGCAAAGTTTTCTCATTGTGAGCCTACATTCCCATGAATTGCATTCCGATGGATAAATCCAAAGAAAGAAGGTGATCACAAAAAAAAAATCACCTTAATTTTCAAGGAGTTAAGAAAGAAAACACATTGCGATTGATACATTCATCTTGTTCATTTAGACGATTTTTGTTTAATTCATTCGCATTATGTACACTCGTTTTTTTTACTGTTTTCTTTCTCTTCAGGAAATCACATTGTGACCATGCCGCATTAAACCATTTTTCTCCTAAAAAAAAACAAATGATTGAAGTTTTAATGGAGCCATGCTTATTAAAGAAAGCAGGCTAAAAAGTTCAAATTATTAAGAAGCACTCAGAGTAGTATTATAAACTATAAAGTGCCATTTACATAGGAAGAGTCGAAGAGAGGTGGAAATTAAACAAAATGGAAGGAGAAAAAAGGGGAAATTGTGTTCAAATCCAAAGTAAGGCAAACAAATACAATGTCATTTAAACTATCCAAATTACTAATAGGTCTCAAAGGACATGAGGGTAGACGGAAAATGATATTGACAATTGGAAGTAGCTTCATTAAGGGTAATTGACTTCAAGTCTCACCCAACACACATAATATAGAAAAAGGCCCTCAAAGTGACAAAATTGAAGTAGGGTCCTAAGGGACCTTATTTTAATTATCTTTCAAGTCAAGAAGACATTTTTGCCCTCCTTATTATCATTATCACTAATAATTGCAAAATACTCATGAGACATATCCCCCTATGAAAATCTCATTCGTTCAATGCAACATTTAACCCCAACAGCAAAAATCACATTTCCTACACATATCAAACTCTTTGTTTCAAGAATCTGGCACAACGAAACATAAGTATCACATTAATCTCAAGATGCAGCTTCGTAAACTCATTCTCAAACAGCTCAGCTACCAACTCCCCAAAGAAATGTTAGATGCTGAGCCTTCGCAAAGTTCAAATACTAGTTGATAATTGTTTACTTAATTTTACATTATTACTCGAAAATAATTCATACGCGTGTTTTAGCATCATGTAATTGTATAGTTATCATTTTAAACATAGTGAGTCAGTAAACTCTGTTTAGGTTGACAATATTATATTTGAAGGATTAAAAGTGTACTTGATAAATATAAATGATTAAAATAAAACATAATACAAATGTAAAAAGACTAAAAATATACTTTACTCTTTTTATTCATGATAAGCATTATGGAGATGTGGCAAAAGGAAAAAAATCATGGTTTTAGAACATAGCTTAAAGCTCAACAGTTTGAAGTTGGTTGTATTTTAGACAGAGTCTTGGTTTTCTATAAAGTATAACAGCCAAAAGCATATTTAAAGATGGAAAAAAGGTGAACCAGAAGGAAATGATGAAACGGAAAGAGTCAACTAGAGTCTAGTCCCCACTTAGTGAGGGTACCTTACCTGCTTTATATAGAGAGACTATTTCAAATTCACCATCTCAGACTTCACAGTAAGAGAGCATGAAGAAGCGAAGTTCATAAAAAAAAAACGAAGTGCAATTCATAAAAATAAATGACTTAGTGCAAAAGCCCTAAAGCAGAGGTCCGTAGTCCAATCACACTCAAGCAAACAACAAATCTGCCACCAATATGTAATCTCTAGACGAGGCAGGCAAAATGATGGCAGAGCTAAATGTAAAAGAAATATTAGAGCAATATGAACAATAAATAAGTTCAATCATTAAAATTTTTTTTTTCTAGGTTGGTGGGAGGATGGGGTGACAATCGAAACCCAAACAATCTACATGCCGTATTTCTATAGACATCCTTGGAAAGGGATCAGGGAACAAACTTAATGTCTTTGAAGTACTCATGCTCAAGAGCGTTCCTGGCTGTAATTCTTTTGCTGGGATCCAAGCAAAGCATACTCTGGAATAATATTTCACGCACTTAAGGCAATGGGTAGACAAAGCTCAAAGCATAGGATTTAGATAAATGAAAAAAGAAAACTTGTTAGAACCGATAATGTCACCATACACCAGATCTAAATTTTCCATAAATAAGTTTAATCTCACCACCAGGGTACTGATAGTTGTAAGAACACTGAAAGTGAATGATAGGGACCCAATATTTTCATTAAGTCTATCAGTAAATGATTAAATGACATGCACGGATTCAAATTAATGAGAAGAGCTAGCAATAATAATAAACTTTTCCTCCCAGTTCATTGTTTACTTTAGGTGAAATATATAAGGGATAACTGGAAGAAACATATAAGGGATTCAAATTATTTCACTCCCCAAAAAAATAGCAAAACAAGGAATTTTGATACCTACACAGCTGATATGAAACTCTATTGGAGCCACACTCCAAGGGCTACTTTTTTTTTAATATTTTCTTTTGGTTGATAGAGGGAGTATAGCTCTTGATTTATGTCAGTGCTATTAGAGCCTTTCACCTCCTCTTTCACCCTTCACATGTGTTATATCACGCGTGAAACATAGGATTTCAACATATTCTACATACTCCATAATATTTTATAGGGACTGTTAGGTCTGAAGGGGAACTGTGAGGGGAAAAAATGAGAGTATTGATTATAGCATCTTTTTGAGAGGGAATGCAATGGAAAAGTAAAAGAGATGGTTGGCAGTGGAATATTTCAGCGTAATCCAAGTAATACAAGAGTGGACGATGCAAGGAAACTCTGAAGGTAGAAACTCCTAATTCTTAAAAGCTGAATTTTCTGCCTGTATTTCCTATTTGCCACATATATGTATTTCTGCTAGCGTACTTTTCTTGTTCTACTACAGCTCTGCTTGTGATAATTATTGTCTCTAATTCAACTCATTTCCACTGAACGTAATAAGACTTGTCTCGTTATTATCTATGTTCAAATAACTCACGGGGTTTCTATTAAATTCTATTCTAATGTGGGTTTTAAATAGATCTTGTTTTCCAAACATGAACTAAATTATTGGAGCGTGACTCTATCAAAGGTTCACATCATCACCATTTCTTCAATGGTTGAGCTTTTCGAAATACATTCTCTCCTAGCTTTCAACAGTGTCACATGTTTTGCTTGCATAAACCCTTGTGACAGTATTATCTTTAATGTAGCCTCTATTCTTTTTTCATTATGCCTTTACCTCGTTATCTCCTAGTTTCTCAAGTGCCACCAGAACAGAAAGTAATCTAACTAACCGTTGATAGCACCAAATACAAAATATATTTTTTTCATTTTTATTCCCACTATTATCTGAATGATGATGCACTTACAGAAAGAAGATCAATGCCAGCTGGCTCAAGATTTGGAACGAAAGTTGCCAGGTCCTGCAGTGTTCAAAAAAGGTAATAATAATCCTAACTGTAAGTTAAGGATGCAGAAATCAGGGATTCATGTTCATGTAACTTAAAACAACTGCAGCACATAGAATTAATTACCTTAGAAAGCCACTTGGGAAAGGATGACTTATAGTCAGGCAACGAAGTCACTCCAGGCCACGTATCCTCATTTGGTGTACCCATAATTCTTCATATAAGCAATAACACGTTTATTTAGAAGTATAAATAAATTTTAAGATGTAATTATGCATGCTAAGTTTATAATTCGTCTGAATTTTCCACAATTGTTCAATTCTTCAAAGATCATAAAATATATTCACAGTTGGATGGTTTTTGTCAGAAGATATTGTTCAACTCACATATCTGAAACACCATTTCCCTCCTCTATAGTTAGAGTTAATCCTTAGATTTCATAGATCAGTTATGGAGTCTATTTAATTATTTTAATGTAATTCTAGTCTATCAATACACTATTTTCCCTATAACTAGTCACTCAGCAATAATATATCCCCCAATTAGAGTTGATGGTCAATTATTCTACTCTTTTTCCCTCCCTATTTCTCTGATTCGTTTCTGTGTCGTGTCTCACTTTCCCTCTTTCTCTATCATATAGAATTATGATTCTGTAACAGTTGCAGTACCCCACCGTACAAGGGTTTCCAAACTTTCAGCCCATGAAATATTTGTAAGTTTGATCTTTCATAATAATGCAGCAAAAAGCAATCATGAATTTGAAGGAATCTGTAGGGTAAAAGGACAAGATGGAACAAAAAAGCTTCCTCTAAATAGAGGGATCATTTACAGGGAGTCAGTTGTTTACATTTCTTTTTCGGTGATAGGAATCAATGTTTACATTAGCCTTGTCATAAATGAGATTCTTTAAGATGGAAATAATAAAATCATCCAATAATTCCTTGAGATCACTTAATGAAGGGAGTTCCTATGTACATTCAAGGTAATGGGTTTATTACAAGGATAAATGTAGACGGTTGATCAAAAAGGCATATACCTGAATATTTTAAACAATTCGTCAATCTCGGAGTCCCCAGGAAATAACGGTCTTTGATTCAGCATCTCTGCAAATATACAACCCACAGACCAAACATCCACAGGGGTAGAATACTGGCGAGACCCAAGTAATATTTCTGGTGCTCTGTACCAGAGTGTCACCACCTGCAAACAACCACCAATATCATTTATGAAGCAACGTTTTCTTTTAGCAATAATACGAAGAGACATGAATTTATGGAAAATTACTACAAAATCACTATTGAATTCTTGAAACAGAATTCTTAGTTTTTCGTAATGATCACTTCCAGCAAATCTATCAATGTAGTAAGTATACAATCCAACATTTTTGGGAGATAAATTACTCTCCTTTTCCTTAGGAAAAAAATAAATGATCAAATACTCTCTGTCCCATATTATAAAGCGGTTTTGACCAAATCACGGGTTCCCAAAAATTGGTTATAAAAGTTCAAAGGCAAGAATCATGAAAGAGACAACATTTTGTTTCAAAAGATGCCCTTATTTATGGAGGAATAAGAAAGAGAATAATGATAAAAAGGTTGTCTTGTTTTCTGTTGTCTTGTTTTCTTATGATGAGAACTAAATACATGGAGGTTGTCAACTAGACATTTGTTCTACACACCAATTTTGGTACAGAGTAGTTGATTTGCCATCTCTTAGGAACCCCTTGTTCATCAATCATCTTATTAACTGCCCTCCCCCAATTCGTTTGTGTTTGATATATAAATTCCCTTTACTTGTCACTAAAATGAAATATTTCGACTTATTTTCCTGCGGAAGGCAAAGAGGCTAAAATATAGATAATACAACTTTAAAGTGCAGCATACGTTTCACTCATTTCTTTATCAGAGTTCTTATCTATTTGAATGTATACATAGAAGCATAGATATCATATGGCAGAACATATTCAGACCTCGTGTGTAAATGTCCTCACAGGAATGCCAAATGCCCGGGCCAATCCAAAATCTGCAAGCTTTAGCGAATTACTGCGGCGATCTATCAACAAATTCTGTGGTTTCAAGTCTCGATGAAGAACTCTATGTGAATGGCAGTAAGCAATGCCGCACAGAATTTGATATAGAAATATCTGCAGAAAAAATGAGAACCCACTCATTGAAATCTTAGTTGGTCCTTTCAGTCAATATTAGTACTATTATTTTTTCAATTGAATATCAATTTTCATAACACTGATGAAGAACAGAAATACTGTGAATGAAGAAGGTTCCATGGGAAGAGAAATCTCTCTCTCTCTCTCTCTCTCTCTCTCTCTCTCTCTCTCTCGCACACACACACACACACACACAAAATGTAGTAGCACCGCTCTTATTTGATGATGATGATTGAAGAAAGATAAGACACAAGATATAAAATTGTAGATAACAATGAATTAAGAATCTGGATTATGTTAATCCTAAACCGCCAGATAATCACAAGAACCTAATCCTTTAGGAGTTTTCACTTGTATAAACTTCTGAACATTCCTGCTAAGCTTTAGACTAACATGAGCCGCATGTTCAGAAGCTTAGCGGGAATATATCAATACTCCTAGCGGGATTTATCTTCTGAACATTCCCTAATCCAGCATTGATATATTATTAGTTTTATTACAACTAACTATAACTCTTATAATACAAAAACAAATCTAGATTCTGGATTAGGAAGATAAATCCCGCACTCAAGTATGAACATGACAATATATCAATACTGGGAGAGCTGCATAAGACAACCAATTTAAAATGAAAATGCATCTAGAAAAGAACAACTAGACACTATTCAGTAACTAAGAACTTAGCAGCAACTAGTTCTACCTCTGACTAAGACCTCAGTAAATAAGCCTCTCATTTCAAATGTTGAAGGCCAATTGACCATACTTAATAAGACTAACACTCATTTTGGAGATAGCAGACTCTAACATAACAGAATACCAATCAGGTAACATCTATTTGACCAAGTCAATCATCATAAGATTTGTGCAGCTTGGATTAGTGAATATGGTGGAAATATGCTTGCTGCAACTAAAATAGCATTCACAACACTTGCTCATCTTTTTCCTTTCATTCGATATATGGAAAGACATGAAAAGAAACAGTATCCATAAATTTTGTTACTGATTGGATTTCCATGACAAAGCATTACATATAATTTTAATTTTTTGAGTCACTTCCAACCTTATCATTAAAGAAGTTATAAACTTGGTCATGCAAAGCACAAACACCGCCAAATATAAGAAAGTACTAGTTACGAACTTTTATTTGTCGACGATCTTTTGCAAAATCAGGAGATGAATCCATGTGCTTCTTCAGATCTAAGTCCAGGTACTCAAAAACCAGATACAAACGCTTCTCACTGTGCACTACATCCTGTAACCTATAATCCACACAAACAATCAAGCATAGAGGCCACTAAATGTATGTAAACAACAGTAACACAATTTAGTGAAAACAACAAATTCAAGAGGAAATCTTCATAATATAGTGAAAATTACAAGTGTATAACCTACATAGCCTTCAAAACAACATGAACAGAATATATATCACTTAAATTAATCATCACAGAACAATTTGACAAAACAACAGTATAATACCTAACAATATTGCGATGCTGCATTTCTTTCAAGAGAGAAATCTCTCGAATCGCAGTGCTAGGAACTCCTTCATCTTCCTGCTCCAGTCGAATTTTCTTCAAAGCGATAGTCTCATTCGTGACGCGATCACGAGCCTTGTAAACGACACCGTACGTGCCTTCACCAATTTTCTCAACTTTCTCGTACTTGATAATCATCGGAAGACAAAATAGAGAGAGAATAATCGGCAGATATTCGAAGAGAAGCACAAAATTGAAGTGAAAAAGCAGTACATTACAACACTGACCTGATCCATGAAAAAAGCTTAGAGATGTTCGCAGCGAAGGTCTGAAAGTAGAGAGAGAAAAGAGAAGAATGAATTTAAAGGAGAAATTGATGAAGGAAATGGCATTGAAGAAGAAGGAAGTTACCGAAGGCGAAGAAGGAGTATGAGTGGTCTCCTTCAGGCGAGAAACTTGTGAGTCTTCTTATGGTCTTTGTGGATTCAATTCCTTCCTTTACTCCTCAAATCCCTTGGGAAGATGGTCTTTTTCTTTTTACAAAACAAAAGTAAAAAAATAAAAATTTAGTTTTCAAAATAATTATTTAATTCTACCAAATCATCATTATCCTCGAAGTTTTATCCCAATTAAGTGGAGTCGCCTACATGGATAACACGGCGCCTAAATGTGTGTGTCCATGCTCAATAGATTCGACAAACTTTTACGTTGGTTGACGAAGCCTAACACAACCCTACTCTTTTATCCGGGCTGGAGACCGGCTATAAATATAGGCGGAGTATTCCTATTAAATTCTACCAAAGGCTTGGATTAATTTAATTTGATTGTTTTAAACTTTTAGATTAACCAGTAGTTTCGATTGTTTCGAGTTCAAAGTTTGGGCATGTAACTGTGATAGTTACTTGGAGTTAGAGGTGTTTAAGTATATTCATACTCGTCAGGTTCGCCTGCATTTTCGCCGTTTAGGCCCACCCATTTAGGGTCCGTCACATTATATATGGGTACGGGCATGCCCGCACACATTTAACTTACACGAGTATAGGTACTGATATACCCACGGGACACGGGCATGCCCATACCCGTTTATTCGTCTCCCGTTTGTGGCCTGTCACGGGTACGGGCATGCCCGTTTATGTTGCACGATATGGGTACTGGCAGACTCATGGGATACCAGTATCCGCCCGTTGAAGAGCCCTACTTGGAGTTATGTGTGCCTACATTGTCATTTTTTGCTTCTATAGATGGACAATGAGAACACCTAGAGATTTTACTAGATGGACAATGAGAACACCTAGAGATTTTACTAGCCTCTTCAACAGTTTCTTGTGAGCTTACGAGAAATGGGATTAGAAAACTGCTCCTCCATACCTCTCTTTTCATTATTTCCATTTTCATGGTTGTTTTAATTGTTAACTATTGTTTCTCTTATTCTATATTGAGTACTACACAGAATTTTCTAGAAGGAGGCAATTCATATAACTTTAATTCATATGCACATTTTGGCACAGTTCAAATTGCCACTCCATTTAGCCAAAGACCGTGTTATGGCTGGGAGATGAACAATTCATGAAGGGGGGGAAATGATGAAAGATCTTCAAGTCCATACATAGGGTTACACCATTTCTATTTGCATACATTTTACAAAACACTAGTTCAAATTCGGTCATGGGTGCTTCTTGATTGGTCACCTTAGGTCCCCACATGGCTAACTATAGTGCTTCTAGTACCAAGTTTCATTTGTGTAACATTTACATTCTAATTATGCTTTTAAATCAATAATGCATATCATTTAATTTGATACAATAGTCAACTATGTTAGTTCGGATAAAAAAAACTATTAGAAAAATCATTTAACCAAACATAATGTCCAACATAGTTAGGAAAAACTTAAATTCCAAATATGCAAGTTGACACCCTAACTACGTAAAATAATATTTCAGCTACACAAATAATCTATGATGGTTAGAAAAATATTCAATTTCTTAAAGTCTACAAAGAAATATTGATTTTTTAGCTAATAGATAAACATGTGACATGTCTTCCTCAGTAAATATTCAAGATCCTTCTAACATCCATGCATATAAGGTTGCACGAAAACGCGTAGGTCTGATAGCCCGACACGGACCTATTCTGACCCGATGGAATTTGGTCATGAGGTGAATTGGCTTAGAACCATAACAATTAGGACGGAATCAAACCTAACCATTGGGTAGGACGGGACAAAGGCATATACTTTAGGACCATTAGGCGGTTCGACCCAAAAATATAATTATTTTTTATAAATAAATAATTCTTTCATAATTTAAAAATGCATTATTTAATAACTAATATTTAATATACCACATACAACAATATTTCATTAATTCCTTTTCACAATTTCGTTTATTTTCAATTTATTTTATTATCTATCAATCATTTTTTATGATTTAAATGTTTGAGGACAAACATGACATGTCATGTGGCCCCAGGACATGTCCTACCTAATCATGGTCCTAGGCCACATAAAACTGAACTGGGTATTAGGCCGAAAATATTGGCCCAAAATTGAAAGAGCCTACAAGCTACGGCATATAACCATATAGCATATACTTGGCACGGTTTTGTCTGCATGAATATATTTCTGTTTGTTTACTGTTCATAACTTCATATGTAAAGTCTACTCGGAGTGGTTTCATATTGATTTATTTGCAGAATTTGCAGAATTGCAGATTTGATTACTTTCCATTGTTATATGTAAAGTCTACTTCTTCTTATTACTCTCTCAATTTATCGTCACCTTTATTGCTCTTAGCTGCTTTATTCCCTCTTCACATTCTGTTTACTTCACCTATTTCCTTTTGATACACTGTCTGGGTTTTTCTTCAGAATTTCGCTCTATCAATAGCTGGCGGCGCGTGAACTATGAACTGATTTTTTTCTCATGTGTGAATAGTAGTTGTAGGAGTATTTCGTAGCTTTAAATCCATCCAAAAATAACTAGTAGATAGAATTAGATAGGGAAAATGAGGAAAATACATAGTATTTCGTAGTTAGTTAAGTTAGTTATTTATACATGATATTACCAATTTATGCCAACTATATACTTTATTCTCATTCACCCTCTTTTACTTATACATTGTAGGGTTAATTTGGGAAAAAGTTGGAAAAAGTTAGAAAGTGATCTTATAATTAGGAAAAATAAGTTAGCTTTATCTAACTCAATATACTCAAATTAGAGAGAGTGATCTTATATTTAGGAACGGAGGGAGTATAATTCAAATTCTCAAAAAAAAAAACAGAGAATTTCTATGTATTTTCCTCATTTTTCCTGAGTTAGACATCCCGGTGTTTGTAACAGTCAAGGTTTGATAATCTCTGAGACTGAGAGAGAAACTGAGTTAAAGCAAAACTTATTACAACCAAAACAAATGGCTTCTGCTGTTTGCTTAGCCTAAATGCAATCTTTTGCTCTTGCCCCTGTAGCTTGTTTGGTTGCCAATGTAAAGTAGAAAGTGAGGAAAGTAATGGGTTTTGTGTAATTTACATATATCTGGGACACACAAGTTTTCTCTCTCCATCTCACATTTTTCCTGGGCCCCACAAACTTTACTTTCTCATCATTACCTAATTTACCTCTACTTTCCGACTTCACCCTTTCACTTTCCAATTCTCCACTTTCTTTCCCACAACCAAACGGATTAAAACTTTTCTCAAACCAGGAAAATGAAAGATCAAAAGAAATTCTTTGCACTATTCAAATGTGAACATGAAGTTAAATCTTGTTATTTTTCAATATCTGATGTTAATATTAGAGACCTGTAAGTCAGCTTATATTTTATTTCTCTATGATAGATTGCTCATAGATATTTCTGTTTGATAGTAATGCCCCCTTCTTTTGAGTTCAAGTACTTTCTAAATTAGGATTATTTGAGATCAAATTTGAACAAAACCTATGATGATTTCTGTCTCTAATTATTTACACGTCTTCATTTCAGATCCATGGCCCGTTGGAGTGGAGTTTTGAGGGTTCCATTACATTCCAACTCCAAGACTTCCTATAGAGTTGGTGCATCTATCTGTCTTTCGACTGAATCCAAAACATTGAGTGTATGGTACTCGATTTTGAATAGCTATATAAGCATACAGCAGTTCTTTCTTCAAAACTTGTCCATGTTACCATAATTCTAAAATCATACATACTTTGACTTTAGGTCTCTGGCTATGTTTGCTGCAAAAATGGTGTTATAGTGATGAACTTTATACTATGACTTCTTTATGTCCTTTTGTTCCCAAACTTTCTTTCTGACTGACTTAAGAGTAAAGCAACATGTGTACCATTATTTGTTCCTCATTGTCTTGTGGTCTTTTATGATGAATTTTCTTTTCCCTGTCTTACTCCATAAACATGGTGAAATTTTATTGCTCGAGTTACTTGGTAGTTCTCAGTCGATTTAGAATTGAAAAAAATTGATGTAATTTGATGTGAGTGACATTTCTGTCAAGTTCATAAGTTATCGTAGCTTAGATACCTGGGAGAAGGTGCAGATTTACTATTCAACAATTGTGCAGATCACACCAAACATAAATAACAGTTTTTTGGTGTAATTAAAGAAAATGGTACAGTACAAATATAAGAAGTCTGTTAACCAGCCATTAGAACCGTTTAAACATTGCGAAGTAGGGCCATAATTGTATATTATACAGGGTAAAGGTACTCCAAACATTTTGTACTCCACTTGCGACATAACATGTTTGAGCCAAAAAAATTGTTATTTATGTTTGGTGCAATTTACACAATTGTTGGATACTAAATTTGCACATTAACCCTAGATATAAAGTTGACATACCTTCATCTGCTTTAAGGTATGATATGAGACACATTCTGTACATTTGTATTTGTAGGCATTGGTACTGCCTTGTCCCTATATCTATCTCTTCCAAGTACGACTTCAAAATATGAGCATTTGGAGTTTATAAAGTGAGACACACAAATAAAGGGGAAAAAGGGTCCTCATGGATGTCTTTAGAAATGTGATCTTTCTGTATCTTTCTTTCTGTCAAATGATGATTTGTATTGAGTACAAAGAATAAATAATTTATTGGTAAGTTCTGATAGACATTTCATGCATGTATTTGAGTAGTCAATTATGGCATGCATGCTATAAATTTTAGAATTTAAAATATTTATACTCATCTTTTTCTGAATTTATTTGTTCATTATAGATATTGAATAACTACTTAACTAATTATGTATGTGTGTGTATGCCTTTCACCTATAACCTAAAATAGTGAAATCTCAAAAATTGGTGTACCCTTAGTATCATTTTGTATCTTGGTAGAAAAAGAGTATCATACTGTATTATATTAGATATGTAAAGCTGTATTGGTATTACATAGATTGCGATATGGTCTTATTCTCGGGCATAATGCTCTCTTCTACCATGTGAAACATTATTACCCATTTGCACCAGTTAGCAATGCCTACTTGAAAGTTGAAAGTTTTCTATTTGGTGTAGGTACCATCAGCAAATGCTGTCTTTTTCTGTGGTGATCGTGTGGAAGGGACTTGTAATCCAGTGATTGAGAGACTGTCAGATCTACAGAAAATATCTGAAATTCTGGTGTCAAAATTCGGTCATTCAATTAATTCTTGGGTTATTGAGGCTTCTAGTTTTAATGGGCCTTTTGCTGTCTACAATGAGTTCATACCTTCTGTGAATCAATATGGTGAGCCAAAGTTTTACAGTCCAGTTGGATTTCCAGCATCTACATCAACTGTCTCACTCTTGTCAAATTCCCTTGAAGAAGTATGCCATGATTTCGCCCTCCTTTTGATCAAAAAAAAAAAAAAAAAGATTTCGCCCTCCTTGCTCTATAATCTTTTTCTATATGTAGATGTATATTATTATACTACCTCCGGTCCTAAATATAGGACCTAATTGACTTTTTTTTGGAGAGATTAAGGTTGTGAGATAGATTATTAAATGATGACATATTTGATATATTTTTAGATTATCCATTAATTTATAGGTAAAATAAACTAGTTTAAGGGGGAAAATTAGGTAAATCAATTTATAATTAACTTATTTTGCTTTTTTAAGGATATTCTAGAAAAAGTCAATTAGGTCTTATATTTAGGACCGGAGGGAGTACTAATTACTATACTAATTACTCAATATCCTTTTACTTTTTACTATAAGGGAAAAAGAGTCATTTTAATTTTTAAACTTTGCGTATAACTAGTTTCTTCCATTTGTTTTTTTTTTCTTTTCTAAATTTCATTACTTTGGTTTTGTGTGATTGATGGCTGTAAATATCAATATATGATGCAGGTAGAAAAGGTGATATTTGGGCAGCAGTTAGATTCACCCTCATTCCCTAAATGCGAAAATTCCTCATGTTTCCCTCATCCTAGAACGATAATCCTTGGATTCAGCAAAGGTGGGACTGTGATTAATCAGTTAGTCACAGAGCTTGGCTTTTCAGATGTTGCATCCATTGAAAAATCACCCCATTTGGGACAACGAGTTGACACAGAGTTTTGTATAGTACCTAAAACAAAGGAAACCTTTCTGAATAGCATAGATGAGATTCATTATGTTGATGTTGGTTTGAACTCCACTGGTGCATACTTAACCAACAGGGATGTGATTGAGAGAATCTCTAAAAGGCTCATGCAAGGGGCTCCTGGAATTCGGTTCATGCTTCATGGAACTCCCCGACAATGGTCTGATGAACGGCGAGGTTGGATACGCCAGGAAAAGGACACTTTGCTCCACCTCCTTGAATCTGAAGCTCACAAGAGTGGGGGGCAACCGCAAGTATATGAGAAGTTTTATTTTGCTGATAGTCTTGCAAATTTACAGATGCACTTTGAAATTATTGAAAGATTGGATGTGAATTCATAGGTTAGTATAGTTAGTTATATCATACTCATCACCATGTTCAAAAGTTGTAAATGAACTATAACGGCTGTTGAAGGTTAAAAATTTATCAAGTTGATGTCAGTTTTACCTTCAATGCTAAAATTAAAGTTGATTTTGCCCTAAAGAACAAATTCAGAAGATGTGTAAACCTACTCATCCTTGATATGGATAACCCAATTGTGTTAGTAAAAACCAAATATCGTTAATAAACCTTAAATTTTCCAATAGATCGTTAAGATTTTGGTATCACTTTTATGTTTTTTGTACATGAGAGAGAGCTGAGTAAGTGTGGCGGTTGCAGTGAGGGTTAACATTAAATGATAACAGGCTTAGCCCAATACTAAAGAAGGTTGCCTATTAAGATTGTGGGAGATGTATTTCAAAATAAATTAATCAACATTTTTGTCTTAAATATTTGAATCATTGTTTTATTTCTCACAGGTATGACTCTCAAATTGATCACAGTCTAATCCAAATACCCTCAACCCACTAGCATGACCGAGTATGACCCTGGTCTGGGTTTGATAACCATGGTTAGTTGAGTTTGTGACCCTTTTTTTTTTTGGACAAAAAAAAAAAGGAGCTCAACCACAAATTTTCTAAACGCCGGTATAAGTCAATCATAATTTCAAAAAAAAAAATAATAATTATGAGCGCAGATATAAGCCCAGATAATTTTTTATTAAAAATATATTCACATCTAATATAAACATTTTGAGCACTAGTATAATTTAATCAAAATTTCAAAAAACCAATTGTTGACTTATACCTACGCTTGGAGCGCAAGAATGGCTTTTGGGGTTATACTTGCATTTGAGCCCCGTTATAATTCCTGCTAATTTCCTTTAAAAATTTCACTGAACTTAATACCGGTGCTTTAAGTGTTGTTGTATTCTATACCGGCTCAATAGCCTTTCTGCAGGTAAAGGGGCGCCGGTATAGGTTTTTTCTGTAGTGGTGATTGTTTACCTACCTAGTTCATTGAAAAAGTTTTCTAAATCAATTTGCTCAAAATGTTCACCCTCAACAAAGTTTTATATTTCACACTAACTTGTTCTTTGGAAAGGATTTTCAGGTTGGAGTGGCATGTTGAATCATAAACCCGAGGTCTAATGTGTTAATATATTTTTACTATGGGCAGGTTCTGTTTAATGATCATGTAGATAAATTCTTTCTAACATAATTATATTAGTTTATTTGTGTGATGCCCAAAAATAATAAGGCATACATAAATAAAAGAATAATTAAAATGCTCTTGGAATTTTATTAAGTAATTGGGGGAATTACAAGATGGGTCATCAAGACCATTTGAAGTACAATGAATTGGAGAAGAAAAGAATTACAGGGAAATATAAACTTGATGCCTACAAAGGTGATTGGAATCTCGATAGATGAAGCCAGTGAGTGATAATACGGGATCAACGAATCCGAAGCCGAGATGACGAATATGGTGTTGTCAGGATGTTGGAAGATCAGGATAATCTGGGATATAAAGGCTTTTAGAGGATATGTTCTGGGTTAGAATGAGAGATGAGAGAACGTAGAATGTTGGGAAATCTCTGGTGGTTTATGTTTTTCGTTTGATGTGTTTATAAGGCAGGAGAGAAGTCATTTTAACGTGCTTGTGGCAGTTTTTTTGGAGAGAGAGATCATGGAGTGAGTCATGGAGAGAGTGGAGAAATAAGTGGGCACTTGAGCAATTAGTGGGATTGTGGTTTTTGGAATAATATTTATTTATTTTTATTTGAAAACCTAAATCGGTTACTACATTAACTCCCCCACTCTGCGTGGCTAACTCTTGTTGGGCACGGAGAGTTATGTCTCGTTCTGGTGATTTGATCATATTATTGTGCCTTCACGCACAGTAAATGAATCGAGATTCAGGTCTCCTGGGTTGTGAGTTGTCTATACAACATCTTGACATTTGTCCTCTGTGCGAGTTTTTTGATATTTGAATTGGCATGACTGAAAAGTATCAAGTTAGGAAGTACCACTCCTAAGATTTAGATAAAGTTGTGTCATAGTCTGTAGAGAAATTTGATGCTTTGATTCAGGATGTAAGGGATGAGGTTAACCTAGCTGTAATCAGGATTTGCGTCTCTGGGATATGAGGATCTCTCGTCTAGGTGAGATATTTATTTCTAGGATCCGGGAGGTTATTCTGTGAACAAGACCACTTTGTTGGGTTTTGGAAGTTCTCTTGTGAACAAGTTCTTTATTTCTGAGTTACTGCAGGTTGGTCTTGGAGCGTTGGGTATGATGATGAGAGCTAGAAGTTTTCCCAATACATGAAACATATTTAGATGAGTTGTGTACTCCCCCAGTGTTGTAAAAGGGGTTTTGATTTATGAAAAAATATTGATGATTTTAGGAAGTATGTATCCCTTCGGCTCCGGGAAGTTTCATAAATTGGGAGGTATTCCCATTGATGGAACTTATGGTTATTTTAAGCAACGGCATCTGCTCCGGGAAGATTTACCAAACAGGAGGTGTTCCCGTTGGTGGAACTTAGATCTGGTGCAGGCAACTGCGTTGGCTCCGGGAAGTTTCGCCAATCGGGAGGTGTTCCCGTTGGTGGAACTTAGATCTAGTGCAAGCGACTGTGTTGGCTCCAAGAAGTTTTGCCAATCGGGAGATGTTCCCGTTGGTGGAACTTAGATCTGGTGCAAGCAACTGCGTTGGCTCCGGGAAGTTTCACCAATCGGGAGTTGTTCCCGTTGGTGGGACTTAAATCTGGTAGTGGAGATGATTGTTTCAGGGTGCATGATAATATCTGGCCGGGATTGTTTTTGCAAGTTTGATCTGATTATAAGCCTTTGAGTTTGGTAATTGACTGTATCTTTTGAACATGAAGTTACATTTTTTGGTCTTTTCTGAACTAAAAGACTCTCAGATGAATGAGATATAAGTTTTTGTTTAGAGAAAGTTCTCATGTCCACGAGATTTAGTTTTCGAAGTTCAGTATTTCTTTGCAAGATTTGAGTTATTAAGATTTGATCGGGATTTTTATCTCTGGGTTTGAGGGTCTCTTCTGAGGACCCTTTTGAGTATTGAGGTTTCTGTATTTTCACCATTCTTAGAGATATAGTATTTTGAAGGACATTTGTACTACCACAATTATTTGGGTGAAAATTGTATAACATCTGGTGTATGGGATGAGTTCCATTAGACATCACTTCCTTGGAAGCTTCTTGTGCATTTTGTGAGCAAACAGGTGATACTTTTGAAAGGACTCCCCCACACGCTTGATTCAAGGTTATGATCATTTTTTTTTGTTTTCTCGGTATATGAGCTTGTCTCGAAGGATGTGATGTATCTGTTGCATATGTACTCTAGTGTATTCTGGATGTTCTGACGAGCTTGTGAAAAATTATATTGACGTCTTGAGTATTAGACGTTTTGGTGAATTTATTGTTAGATGATCATACTTAGCTCGGGACCATTGGTCTGGGTCATCAAGAATTTTGAATTTATACAGGCTAAGTGTTTCGTGTGATTTGTATAAGTTATGATTGGGACGAATCAGGTTACATAATAAACTAAATAATAAGATGAATCAAATAGCAAAATTAATTAGATAACAAGATAGATAATACAGCAGGATAAGTTAGATATCGGGATAAATTTTAGATAGTATGATAAATTAGAAAACAGGATAAATTAAATAGCAGGATGAATTAGATAAAGGATAGATTTAGATAACGTGATAAATTAGATAGCAGGTTGAATTAGACAATAAGATCAATTAGATAGCAGGACAAATTAGATAAGAGGATAAATTAGATAACAGGTTAAATTTGATGGCGTGATAAATTAAATAACTTGGTTAGATTAGAAATCGGGATTAGATCAGGAATCCGGATTAGATTAGACATCGAGATTATTAGAAGTTAGGATTAGATCAGGTATCCAGATTAGATTAGACATCAGGATTAGATCAGAGATCCAGATTAGATTAGACATCGGGATTATTAGGAATTCGGATTAGATCAGAGATCTGGATTAGATTAGATATCATAATTATTAGAAATTAGGATTAGATCAGGCATCCGAATTAGATTAGACATCAGGATTAGATCAGGGATCCGGATTAGATTAGACATCGGGATTATTAGGAATTCGGATTAGATCAGGGATCTGGATTAGATTAGATATCATAATTATTAGAAATTAGGATTCGATCAGGCATCCGAATTAGATTAGACATCAGGATTAGATCAGGAATCCGGATTATATTAGACATTAGAGTTATTAGAAATTAGGATTAGATCAGGCATCTGGATTAGAGTAGACATTAGGATTAGATCAGGGATCCAGATTAGATTAGACATCAGAGTTATTAGAAATTAGGATTAGATCAGGCATCTGGATTAGATTAGACATCAGGATTAGATCAGGGATCCGGATTAGATTAGACATCAGGATTAGAGGGGTATTACTTTATCAGGATAGGTCATGTTTCATCTTGGACCATTCGATTCAAAATGAACTTATGCAGTAGAATCATGTATTTAGGTTTATATGTAATATCTTTGAATTATGGATATCTGGATTTCAAGTTATAGAGACAAGTATATGAGTTTCGAGTATGAGAATTATTTGATTTGACTTTAACTTTGAATAATCAGGATTAAAGTATGTGCCGTAATTGGAATGCTCAATTCGAGTTTGATTTGATTTGACGGTGAGTTGTTGTTCATTATATTTATTAGAAAATTCAAATTATCTGAGATACGACAATTAGAGGCGTAGTCCCCAATCAGGGCTCCGGGAAGTGTTCGCATACGAGATCTGGTCTCGTGTGGGAAGACTTGGAAAAACAGTGTGTAAACTGGCAAATATCTGATCTGGGCTCCGGGAAGAGTTGGAGGGAGATCTTTATTTCTGGGAGGCTTTTGATTTGTTAAGTCAGGGCTAATACCCTTTTAGGTAAATTGTGAAGTTTAAGGTCTTTGATCCGGGTTAATATGAAATGTAAGCGTCATTTTCAGTATTATTTTGAGATACAAAATCTTTGGTCCGAATGATCCTGAGGTTCAGGATGTTTGATCGAGATGAATTCGGTATGAAAAATTCATTTTCGGGATGGTTCTAAAATACAAAATATTTGATTGGGATGATCCTGAGGTTCATAATCTTTTATCAGGATTAATCTTAAATGTAAGATTTATTTACGTGATGATTCTGGGATACAGAATCTTTGATCGTGATGATATTGAGGTTCATGATCTTTGATCAAGATGAATCTTAAATATAAGATTCATTTCCAGGATGATTATGGGATACAGAATCGTTAAACGTGATGATCATGTGGTTCAGAATCTCTGATAAGAACCAATCTGAATTGTAAGATTTATTTCCAGGATGATTCTAGGATACAGAATCTTTGATCAGGATGATCCTGACGTTCAGAATCTTTGATCAAGATGAATCTGTAATGTAAGATTCATTTTCAGGATGATTCTAATGTATAAAATCTTTGAACAAGATGCTCATGAGGTTTAGGATCTTTAATCAAGATGAATCTTAAATGTAAAATTCACTTCCAGGACGATATAAGATTCAAAATCTTTGAACAGGATGATCACGAGGTTTTGGATCTTAGATCAGGATTAATCTTAAATGCAAAATTCATTCTCAAGAGTATTTTAAGATACATGATTTAATTATAACCTTTTGAATTAAGATTCTTCAGGTTTAGCATTTTAGAGATATGAGTTTGAATATGGGACATTATATATATGATATGAATTGTAACATTTGAAGTATGATGATAATCAATATGGCAGAATCAGAAAATGAATTTGAAAACAAATATTCAAGTAGTTCGTACCTTGTTGTTGATTACTAATATGCAGTAATTTTTTTGAATTTTTTGAGCGTTCCTTTTCCAGAAGCATCTTGAATTTCGTGTTGACTGTACCAGGAGCCTTCGGGATCAGTCCCATTTGACGTGATTAGCCTGTTATGACGAGATCAGTCCTGTTTGACGAGATGTGTCTTGTTTGACGGGATCATTTGACAGGATCAGTCCTGTTTGACGGGATCAGTTGGCAGGATTAGTCTTGTTTGACGAGATATGTCTTGTTTGATGGGATCATTCTGGACGTGCGACTTTTTCTTTGTGAAATTTGATTGTCGGCTTCGGATTCGTTGATAACAGGAGGCGGTTCAGGAATGCATAGTAAAGGCGGATTATCTTCCATGACTTCTTGAGTAATGTCGAGAAGAAAATTGATTTCTTCCCCACGGTCGGCGCCAAATGTGATGCCCAAAAATAATAAGGCATACATAAATAAAAGAATAATTAAAATGCTCTTGGAATTTTATTAAGTAATTGGGGGAATTACAAGATGGGTCATCAAGACCATTTGAAGTACAATGAATTGGAGAAGAAAAGAATTACAGGGAAATATAAACTTGATGCCTACAAAGGTGATTGGAATCTCGATAGATGAAGCCAGTGAGTGATAATACGGGATCAACGAATCCGAAGCCGAGATGACGAATATGGTGTTGTCAGGATGTTGGAAGATCAGGATAATCTGGGATATAAAGGCTTTTAGAGGATATGTTCTGGGTTAGAATGAGAGATGAGAGAACGTAGAATGTTGGGAAATCTCTGGTGGTTTATGTTTTTCGTTTGATGTGTTTATAAGGCAGGAGAGAAGTCATTTTAACGTGCTTGTGGCAGTTTTTTTGGAGAGAGAGATCATGGAGTGAGTCATGGAGAGAGTGGAGAAATAAGTGGGCACTTGAGCAATTAGTGGGATTGTGGTTTTTGGAATAATATTTATTTATTTTTATTTGAAAACCTAAATCGGTTACTACAATTTGGCAGATGAAGTGTTAATAGTTATTTGATTTTTGAATAAACATGTTATGATAGTACTTTTCTAACAAGGTCAATTATCTGTTAAGTATATCAGGTTGTGTTTTAATAACAATGTTTTGGATAATCTTTTCTAACATAGTTTTGTGCTTTATTATCTTTTGGAGCAATTGTATTGTGTTGTGAATCGTCTTTTCTATCATGGCAAAACTTTTTTCCTAACTATGATACTATTGTTGTATTATATGATTTTTTTTATCATAGCGTCAATTATACTGGTTGTGTTATGGATTAGTTATTGAGAGTAACCTGAGTATTAATAAATTGAATTTTACAATGTGTACTTTTCTTTTTTTTATTTGAATAATACAATGTGTACTTTTTTTTTTGGCCAACACAATGTGTACTTTTCTAACACAGTAAGATGTTGAAATTTTATTAAATTTTTATCATCCTTGTTAGATGAATTTTTTAAAACATTGTTAGCTTTTGAAAACAAAAAGCAAGGTTTTCATATCGTTGTCAACTTAATGTTTATATATATATATATATATATATATATAGTATTTCAAAGTGGTTTCAAAATGTATTTAGAAGATGATTTACATGTATATATGGATGATTTTTTAGCTTTTCAGGGTGAGTATATTTCATATTGATTCTAATTTCATAGAATCTATCCTTAGTTCAGTTAATTAGTTGGTTGGCTCTAACTTGTGTCTTACATTTATTAGGGCGATACATGAACCAAGAAATGTAGGATTACTTTAGTATATGTTAGACAAATAATATAAGCAGTTGGAGATTATTACTATTATTATTATTATTATTATTATTATCTTCAACAATTTTATCAAGCTAGGACATAGTAATAAAATAAAAAATCACTAATCATAAGCATGCAAAAAATTTCAAAAAGAGAGCGCATAAAGAGAAGTCATAAAGGTTATTATATGACTTGTGTGACAAATTAATGATAATATAGCATAATCTTCAAAATCATGAACAACAGTAACTCCCACAATATAAAATTTTTTCATTGAAATGCATAATGACTACTACTATCCCCTCCTGTCAATCAAGTTGACAGATAGATAGAAACAAATTCCATTCGAGAAAAAAAGCTTCAAAAAGCATTTGTCCTTTTCTCCATTGAAGTGACCTCATTTGTAAGCCCATCACCATGAGAACTCTTTTCATATTCATGTTCTTGGATTTGACAACATTTAGCAATTACTTTGGTTGTTTCCAATTACTCGGTAAAAACCTTAAATTATTCCTGTTTTGTTACCAAACTTTTAAACTATAATATGGATACCCGTCATCGGTCATGCTTAATAACCCGTAAATTGAATTCATCGCTTTCTTTAATTATCTAAAAAAAAACACTGATCACTTTCAATCATACGTGAATTGAAAACAAATAGACAATTCGATAATTAAGATGTATAATTCAAGTTCTTAGGTCTTCTTTAGGAGCTTTTAGTTTATCTGACGACTCCACTAAAATTAATAGATTTTCATTATATGATTTTTACGACAGAGACATATATTATGTTAAAATAAAACTAGAAAACATACAAGCTAAGTGATCTTATCCGAATTTTTTACTTATTTGCAAATTTGATTTCAATTGAATCAGGTTTCCAATTTTACACACACACACAGAGTGATATCGTATCTCACTCATAATTATGTTCATTTAACACATTAAACCGTAAGGAAGGGCCAAAGAGCTAATTATCTTTCAAAAAAACGATAAGCAAAGTTCATGCACATGAAAAGAAAACAAATACTCGTATATGACACCAAGCAACCATAAAATACTTTTCTGTAAATAAATTATTTATTGAATTTATTATTGAGAGAGAGAGAGAGAAACTCTCCTAATTAATACTACCTCCAGTCCTAAATATAGGACCTAGATAACTTTTTTTTGGAGAGGTTAAGGTTACAAAATAGTCTATTAAATCATGACATATTTGATATATTTTTAGATTATCTATTAGTTTATAAGTAAAATAAACTAGTTTAAGGGAAAAAATTTAGGTAAATCAATTTATAATTAACTTATTTTGCTTTTTTTAGGATTTTTCAAAACAGTCAATTAGGTCTTATATTTAGGACCGGAGAGAGTACTTTTTTTATTAAATAGTACATATTTTGGTAAGAATATAAAATCTTCTAATCACAAAACCCAACATATTAGCAAATTTGATTTCAATTGAATCAGGTTTCAAATTTTACACACACACACAGTGATATCGTATCTCACTCATAATTATGTTCATTTTACATGTAAGGAAGGGCCAAAGAGCTAATTATCTTTCAAAAAAACGATAAGCAAAGTTCATGCACATGAAAAGAAAAAAAATACTCGTATATGACACCAAGCAACCATAAAATACTTTTCTGTAAATAAATTATTTATTGAAATTTATTATTGAGAGAGAGAGAAACTCTCCTAATTAATACTTTTTTATCAGGAAGCAGAAACTTTTATTAAATTAGAAAATTAAAATACAAAATAGGTCTACTCTCCTAATTAATACTGAATCAACTTTTTATTAAATAGTACATATTTTGTTAAGAATATAAAATCTTCTAATCACAAAACCCAACATATTAGTATGTTATTAAAATGGTCTCGTTCTGATCACTACTATTTACTACTATTTGTTTAATCTAATAAAATAAGTGGACCACTAAAATAAAAAGTTTGTATTTGTAGCCATTAAAGAAGCATCAAAAGAACGACGGAGCTCTTTAATTAGCTGCGTACCTGTTCGAAATAATATTTTTTTCTGGGGCAGTGTGTGTGATTGCAAATTGTATGAGTAATTAATTATCCACGTACACAATAGAATTTCGCCCAAAAAATTTTAATACTCAAATGTATTGAATAATAAATAATTATATTTCAACTAACGGAAGAATCTACATATTAAAGGATACACATACATGCACAACTAGGGTAGCATGCACATGCAAAATGAATAAATGCCAACCTCGTTTTGCTGGACATTTTTTACTAACCGATATTAACAGATAAGACTGAACTTAAATCATTTTCTTTTTAACAAGTGATATAAAATTATAAAATCAGATTCCTAAATATAATTAAACACTTCAAGTTGGTGGATAATAGTGAAAGAAATAGAAAACTAAAGCCGATCGAGGAACAATTAAAAAATTAAAGAAGCGTGCATTATTTTCCTCTCTCTCTGGTCTCACATATCCCTAGAGCGAGAAGAAGGAGAAGCTTGATAAGAAAAGTCAAGCTTTATATTATAGAGTAAATAGTGTATTTTTCAACCCTATGCATCTTTTGTCATCTTTCATGAAGGTGATGATATGAGATAAAGCTTCTTTTTCCGTTTTCTAATGACAATCCCAATAAAATAAATAACAATTTCCCCTCCACTTTAAGAGACGAGAGATAAAGAGATAGACAGTCCCATCTTTTTTATCATCAATCTACTCACTCAGTCAGCTTTCTTTCTTTCGATCATGTTCATTACACACACACACACAAATCTATCTACTCAACGTACTCTTTTAACTGTAGAAACCTTCTGTTCATCTCAGCTTTCTGTCCCATCCACCAATATTCCCAAAACGAACGTGGGACTCTCGGAGTTTGCTTCAACCAATCAATATATCTCTCATTCAAATGTGTTTTTTTTAGTGTTTTTGGTTTTTACCAAGACTTGTTTATTTTTATCTTTATGATTGTTGGTCTGGTAAATAACAAGATAGAGAAAGTGGAAAGCTCTCATAACTCCATTGTACGACATAGTTTGATCAGGGTCTGTTGCTATAGAGGCTATACAGAGGTAGGCTTCCTCATAATTCATATTCTTTGACAATGAGTTCGTACAAACACAAAAATTGAATTACAAAATGTTAAGAAATTCGAACACTAAAAATTTAGGTGGTTTTTTCGCCATTATATTTAGGTGGGTCACATCTAGAAAATTATGTTGTTTCTAAACTATTTTATCCTAAATTATAATTAAATAATTAAATAAAACTTATGAAACAGATACACTTTTAAGATAATTGATCAAGAACAAAATGTTAAAATTACGAGGAAGGAATATTCATACTCAGTCTTTGTATAACATGAGCAAAAAGAAAAAAGAAAAACTTACTCGTCGCAAAGCAGATAGATATATTGGAAAAGATTATAACAAGGCCTTTCAATTAATGATGATAACAACATGTCATGACCAAAACCAAAGAAAAAAGGTGAAAAAGAAAAATATTGTAGAAAAAGATTATTAATTAATTAAGGTATATGATCATATATAAAATTAATTACTATATGAGTGTAATAATGAATAAATATTTCATTCAAGGCCTTGTTATAACCCTCTCTTTGGTTCTTCAAGTGATGTGGTGGTAGCGGTAGTCGTAGTGGTGGTGTTGTGAATATTTGCTGATGCGGATGATGATGATGACCAGTCAAAGAGATTGAAAGGATCTAAAGCTTTGGATTCTCTCTGATGACGATGATGCTCTTCATTGTAACCTGCTTGAGTGAACAAAAGATTTAGTGGGTCAGCTTCAATCTCTCCCAATTCTGCAAAGAAATCCTCAGGCTGATGATTAGTATTATGGCTCTCTAACATACATGGCTTGTACCCCACTCCTCCTAATACTCCTCCTTCTGATGTTCCTCCATTATTATTATCATCATCATCCATCATCATCATATTCTCAAGCTCTTGGTCATCATTATTCTGGTTCATCTCTGCTATATCTTCCATCTCCATTTCCTCCTTCACTGATGATGATGAGTTTTTCCCTCTCTGATGATGATGATCTTGCTCTTCTTCCTCATCCTCCGGCTTAATGGCGCCTCGAGGCGGCAGAAGCAAAGTTTGATCGGAGTTGTTGCCCTTGGAAGCATTATTATTGTTGTTGTTGTTCTTGGAGGAAGGCTGAGACCTTGTTGAGCCTGCAAGAGCGTTTCGTTGAGTGGGCCATGGATGGTTGTGCTCTGAAGTGTAAGTGATGACCAGCATGTTTGGGTCTGTCCTGCTTCTTTCTACTTGTTTTCTCGCTGAACATCCCTTCGAACTGCTACATCTGTAGTAACCCCTGCAAACCCAGAGAGATATAAATGGTATATACTAAATTATATGTATGAATTTACTTAAGGCACACGAACATGATATTATATAATATATAGCTTTTTTGGGTTTGATTGATGATTTGACTTAACTAACTGGAACGTGACACTCTTATTTAAAAGAGACTAGAGAGGATGCATTTGAACGTAGTGACTTGAGAGAATATTAAGACTACATACTCACTCCACTTCTAAATAGACATCATCGTTAACTACTCCCTACAGTTTTAAATATAAGACATATTTGAAAACATGAATTTGATCTTAAATATAATACTTATTTCTAATTCTTACAAACTTATGTTAAAATATCCTTATATCAATGCTCCCCAATAATAGACACATAAAAGAGGAAAGGTGGGGGTAATGGTAAATGGTTATAGTATATTGGCAATATCATGTATAATAACTAATTTAACTAATAAAAACATTAATCTAATCAAATTAAAGAAATATATCTTATATTTAGGATTAGAGGGAGAAATTTAGTTAAATTAAGAATGTTTGTTTAACTGGTTATTAAAATGTCATAATTTGTTTGAAGTACTTTAATCATCTTTTCTAATCACCTCATTCTTACTTGATATATATATTTGAAAATGAGCATAATAAAAAATTTGTAAACAATTGATGCAAATTGTAGAGGTGAGATTCATTGAATTCATAATTGATATCGACTCCTCAATTGAATCTTACATTAAGGACCAAATTAAAGGGTATATGATTTAGTATCAGCAAGTGATTTCATGTTGAGTTAAGTGGAACAATCGTTCTAGCTAGAAAGATTTGGTTAAATCATTTTTTCAAGAGAAGAGATCTACTTTAAAGTATATCGAAACTTTTACCTAAATCTTGAAATTATTTAATTCTTTTTTTTTAAAAAAATAGTGGTTATAACTTACATAGTATCTTTTATTTAGTAGCTTAATTTTTTGACAAGTAAATAATCTTGTTATGATTTAAATCATTACATGTAATTTTAACCACATTGCATGAGAAACATTTGAAACCAGTTTTGGAGTGACATTTCGACTACAATTTCCATCCTAGTAAGAATGCAATTACACTATAAGTGGTGGAAATCGTTTCAATTTAAGTAGTTAAATACTTTAGTCAGAGACATACCATAATAATCTAAACCAGTATTATTGGAGACTCAACTCAAAAAAGTAATATCTGAGTTTACCTTTAATTTGTTGGTAGACTCAAAAGATATCAATATACATTATACAGAAGAAGAAGAGGAAGATAATTACACCAATTTAATCATGATGATATAACGGTCATTATTAAAATGTTATAGCTTACCTTGGGTAAGGAGACCCTTTGATGGGTTTCTGACCGTACTTCCTCCAAGCCCACAAATCAGAAGGAACTACCTCCCCACTACTTGGCCTGCTATTTGCAGCTGCTGGTGCAGGTATACACACCACCTTCTTCGCCTGGCTCTTTCTGTAATAACCACACACAGCCAGTCATAAAATATCTCATATATATATAATATATATACATATATATCAACCTTACTACTAGCTACTTTACCTTTACATTATTATCTCTCAACAAATATATATTTATATATCTAAATATAGAGCCACCGCTGCCTATATATATAGTGTTGGAAGCTATGAATCTAATAATGTTGAATCTGCTGCAGGCTGGGACTGTAGAAACTGTTGATCTTGGTGTTCAGAAGAAACAGTACTGCGCCTAACAATAAAGGCAGAGTATGGAATTTATGACACCCAAGTTTTAAATGGATTGGACTTTTCAGGTGAGGTAGGCCAAAATTATCGAGTGATGATTCAAATATATCATTTGACTCATTGAAAGCTCAGTGCCCGATTGTTAGCACATGAAACCCACATAAACTCTCTTTTTTTTTATGAATACATAAACTCTCTTTTAATCGTCCCTGACCTTATAATAAGTGATGGTTATGTTTAAATAATTTGTATGAAATCAATTAATTTACACTAACTATATATATATATATATATTTATGAGTTTATTTCTCACACATGGGAAAGGTCATGTTCTCTCTTGTTCCCAGTCAAATCAGCGAAAAGTTATTGTAATAGTGATAATAATAATAGTGATAATTATAATAATAAACCACCTAACTGTGCCAAACCCTACTTTCGCTGAACCTCACACCATGGTTTTATGGGGAATTCGAGTTCCCAAAATGGTCGTGATTTATTAGTTCACTTTTATGAAATTAATGAAGAAGCAGAGAAATAAATTTTGTTCTTTCTTACGAACGTTCACTGAATTCCTAGGGAAGAAAAATGAAGAAGCAGGCATTAAATAACACAGATTTATTTATAAGATCAGAGAATAATAATAATTATAAATAAAAATAAATTATTATTAATATACTCACCTTCGCTTTAGACCCGGATTCCTTGGAGACGAGATCTGCACTGCTGCGTTGTCCACAGCTATATTCATGTTCCCTACAGTCACCAGAGAAGAAGAAGAAGAAGAAGATGAAGCCTCAATTGATGAAGTAGTCGAAGAAGAAACCATTTTCACCGGAGGAGAATCACACGATGGTGGCTTCATACGGTTGGGAGAGATCTGAATCATGTTGCTTGAGAATATGGAGGTGTTACTGTTGTTTGAGGCTAAAGGAAGTGGAGGAGGAGGAGGAGGTCTAATAATTCTCATGTGATTATCATGGTGAGGCAAAACAAGAGAAGAATTATTAGTAGCAGAAAAGGCAGGAGATGCATCTTGCACGAGAGAATTATTAGTTGCACAACTGAAGTAAGAAGAAGGTAAGGGGAAATCAAGCTCTTGAAGGAAGGGATCTCGCATGTTTGAGAAGGGATCTCCAAAGAAGTTGGCGCTTCTGAGAGAATAATCTTGTTGTGTCATCGCAGAAGAGAGATAATTGGTGTGGTGGTGGTGGTGATGATGGTGCCAAGTTTCAGATGAGGAAGAAGAGAGATCATGAGGAGCTAATTCAGATTTTGAAGATGTTGAATATGAACCTTGGCCTCCACCACTTGCACGGAATATGTCAGTTAAATCGCCTTGATGATGATAATTGTTGTCCATGGTTGAGCCAAAGATAATAGATGCTGCTGCACATGCTTTTTCTTAGTGGAGAGACATTGGTTCGATCAGAAAGAGGAGAGAGTCATAGGTACTAGTTTGTTGTTAGTCATGTTTGTACACCTCAATTAATCTGCTTGATTTGCATGCAAATTAATCTTGCTTAAGGCAAGTGATAAGTAAGATGATATGTAAGATAGTAATGAAGGTTGAGGCAAGTGATCAATGATTGTGCTTCTTTTTGTGTGAGATGGTTTGAAACTTTGAATATTAAGGACTAAGGAGGATGAGGAGAAGGAGAAGAAAGGGAAGGAACAAAAGATTGGAGAGAATGGGTTTGGGGGAGAGAGACGCTGACTTTTCACTCAAAACAACTTCATTTCCATACGCAACATGATGAGAGAGAAAGATGAAGGAGAATAAAGTAAAGGAGAAATTTGGGAGTTGAATAGAATAATGATGAGTCTAATTTGAGTTCATCAATAATAAAATTTTATATATTCTTAAACCATCAAATGGGTTCAAGTTTATGTGCCACTGTTTGATTTATTATTACTATTAGTTTATCCTTCTATCTCTCTCTACTTGATTTAAGAAAAGATGTCATTACAATGCAAGAATGGTCATTTCTCGAAAAAACAAGTGATGAGGAACTAAAGAGGCGGCAAGTAGCCGCATTTCTCGGAGAAACGTTTCGAAACTTTGGACCTAATTTTGCCATTTCTTTTTTTTTTCTTCTTTTTTTTATAAAAGTTTTCCAGGAGTTCACATTCCATTCCATGTTCATCATAAGGATGAGTAATAGATTTTTCATCATGATATATGTCATCCAAAATTATTTCAGTAGTCAAGATTTTTTTATCAGAAATGGTCAAGATTCATTTAAAAGAAATTTAATATTTTTGATAATTTTTTATTTTGATAGATGCAAAATAAAAAATGGAGTAAATCTTATAATTATCATTTGTTAAAAAATTAATTTTATCTATGAAAAAATGGCTATTTAAATTTTTAAATTTAGACCATCCATATAAAATTTAATTTTATCTTTGGAAGCAAAAATAATTTTATCTATAACTTCTTTTTTTTCACCAAATATAAAAGATTAAAAATATAAAAAAAACTGCTGTATGAACCTACGATAAGTAGCATGTACTGAGTACCCATAAAGATAACATGCTAAAATCATATATTAATCAACGAATGATAAATCATATTTTAACTTGTTAAAGATATATGGAGGGAAAATCAAACTGTTAAATAATTTCAAAGTCATATGCAATATAACTTACTTGGAATGGGTCCTAAGCCTGGAGATCCGACCCTTGATGCTTGGGATGGAGAAAATTCTTTGGTGAAGTCTTGGCTATGGAATTCGATATTAGTCAAATATGCTTATTTCTATCCACAGCTAATGAAGTTTAGGATGCTATCATCAAACTTACTCAAGTAAAAGATGCACCTCAAATTTATGAGATAAAGACTAGAATCTCAAACTTCAAACAAAGGAGTGAATCTTTTACTAAATATTCTAGAATTATGAAAAGTTTGTGGTTGGAATTGGATCATTACCAATCAATAACTATGAAATGTAGTGAAGATGTTGCAATCTTGAAACATTTTATGGAAAAAGAGTGTATCTATGATTAATTATCTTGTTGGATTAGATAGTATATGATCATACTAAGTCATAAATTCTTGGACTGGAGGAATTGTCATCTCTCTCATATTAAGACCATTGTTATTATCTTAGCAAAAAAAGGACGGAGGAGTGTTATGATGGAGCCACAACAGGCAAATAATTTTCTCTAGCACCAAAACATATTACTAACCATGTCGGTGATAAATAAGGTGATTCACAAGGCTCAAATAAGGAATTGACAAGTATTCTGATAAGAAGGAGTCTCAAGCTAGTATGCTTTATGATGTCAACAGAAACTTAATCAGACTAAGGTTTTTGGCAGAAAAACTTGAGAAATATTCTTCTTCTACAACATATACATGTGCTTTGGGGTTCTCGGGTATTTCATTTCAACATTCCACTGTTTTGTTCTCATATGCTCTTAATGCCTCAAATAAGGATTTCCATCACTCTTGAATCTTTGATTCAGAACACTTTGTCACCTATAGCCCATGTCCTAGTAAGGAAATTTGTTGTAGCTGATGGATCTATATAACGACCGTTGCTGGCCAGGGAGATTTTTCTATTAACTCTACCATCGTTTTTGAAAACATCTTACATGTTCCTAAACTTTGCACTAATCTCATATCTATTCAAAAGATTGCTAGTAATTGTAATTTCTTTGTAATTTTTCTTCAAACTTTTGTATTCTTCAGGAGCAAGGAATGAAATGAATAATGATTGGACTTGCTAAGGGACGAGATAGAATTTACTTCTTTAAGGAGCCCAGTGAATGTGGTAGAGTTAAGAGTCTTCCATCTTCCTCTTTTCAATATAAAAGTTTCAAGTCAAATGAGAAACAAATTTGATTTCAACATCGCCGTATTGGTCATCCTTCTAAGAAATTTTGGTCCTTTGAGCTAATTCACATTGATAGTTGGGGTCCATAGCGCATTTCTAAAGTCTTTGGGTCTCAGTGGTTTGTGTCTTTTATTTATGATTATACTTGTGTCGTGTGACTTGGATTTATTTGTTAAAACAAAAATCTGTTATAAGTTCTATTTTTCTCCATTTCTTTAATATGATTAAAACACAATTAGTACAAATAATTTAAAAGGTTTTGTTCCAATAATTCTAAGGATTTTTTCAACAAATCCTTATCCACATTTTTTGAAAAACATGAGATTTTACATGAATCATCTTGTGTCAATACTCCTCAGCAGAATGAAGTTGCAAGAAAGGAAAGACAATCATTTTATTGCTGTCACAAGAGCATTGTTGTTTTAAACATTGTGCTTATTAAACATTTTTGGGTGAAGTTGTTCTAACAATAACACACCTTATTAATAAAAGTTCAACTCACATTCTTGATTCAAAGAATTCTATAGAAGTTGTCATCCATTTCTATCCTAATTTTAATTTGTTAATATATTATCAATATTAATAAATTAATATGTACATATATAGACATAATAGCTATAAATTTATTACAAATTTAATTTAAAATTTTTTATCATATAATATCTTATTTATCAATAAATGTTAGTAAAAAATGAAAAATAATTCTAATTTCATAGTATATATAATAAAGTAAAATAATAAAATTATAAAAGTAATTAAAAAATATATTTAAAATGTAAGAAGATTGTAATACTAAATATAATGTAAAGTATATGAAGATAAAATGTTTGTTAATAATTAAAATATTTTTCATAATATATTAAGTATAACGTAAAACGCATATATATAGTATCAAATATAGTTATATTAGTGTGAGTTTAAATATATATATTATCACAAGGTCTCAATAGTAAAACTTGTTAAACATGACCACACACAAAAGTGGTTGAGGGTTCAAATATGCAATTAGTCACAATCTGGAAAGGCAACACATGACAACGTGTGAGTTGTGACACGTGGCATCTTGTGATTGGCAACTCGTGACTTAAATATTTTTTTAAGAAAATTATAATTTTGTGACAGAATTCAGTCATAAAATGTTACGATGAAAAATCGAAAAAACCAAAATTTTGTTGCTAAATTAATTGGCAACAATAAAAGTAGTGACAAAATGAATTCTATCAATAAATTTGATTCAGTTGCTAATTATCCTTGAGATCTCACCCTAATTTTGTATGATAAAATTAATTACGATACAGATTCTAGCCATTAAATTAATAATGTCCTTATTTTTTTAATAGGAAAGTTTTAAATTATAATATTATATTGAAAGACACCGAATTAATTGTCGATGTGGTGATGCCTTGGGTCTAATCCTTCAAGAAATTTTAGAACCAAGGGATTAGTGGAAGCTAACCTTCGGGTGTCGTTTTCTTGAGGAGTCTAACGCAAAAGAGATCCTATTAACTAATGCTAAACTTGTAAGGCATGAGAAAATGCTTTTAATTGAAATTTTTCAACAAGATAATTAATATGAAAAGTATATAATCAAATAAAATGGACTTACCCTTGGGGAATGATTGAGAATAACTATCCTAACTCAATTAATATCTTTAGGGAGTCACTAAGGTGCTAATTCTCTAAATTACCAAATCTCATGGACCCATGAGTCCAATACCTAGTTGTTGAAACCTCATCCAATTAGGCATTGTTAAGCTCTTTAGCACTAGTGGACCTATTGTTTTCAAGGAACTATTAATCCTACGACCGGAACCCCGAATCGCCACTTAATTAATCCTAAGATTTCAATTCACTATTGGAACCCCACGTAATAAAATAAAATCTAAGGATTGAAGTCCAATGTTACTCAAGCAATTAATAGGTTCACTTTGAGTTTCTCTAGGTTTCCTAAAATACAAAACTTCACCGACCGACAAGTCTAATACCTAATCTCATGAACTCATTCAATTAGGTATTATTAATTACCCTAGAGTGTGATAAATGATTATTAATGGTTTAGGTTAAAATTACAATCCACCTAAATCAACCTATTTATCATAACCATACATAAATAGAAAGAAATAGATGGAATTGCACATAAACATATATAAAACCCTAAATATTGATGAGTCCAAATCATCCAGTTCTTTATAGGGGCGGCTCTCTTGGGTTGACTCTATCCTCTCTCCTCCTCCTCTCTACTTTTCGGGTGGTGGTAGGATATTTTCTCTCGTCTTTGTACTAGCTTATTCATCGGCGTCTCCTTCCCCGGTTTATACCGAGGAAGGAGACGTCCGTAACTTTCATTGGTTTGCTTTTATGTTTCTTTCGTTTTGAATGACATGCCTATGCTAAAATAAATTGGTCTGGGAGTTGTGACGACAACAATAATTTCTTCTATCCAACCTTCACCTTTATTAGTTTTGCAGGTGTCTTTGTTTCCGTGAGATCTACTCATGGGGGTTTTTTAAAAACCAAATTTATTGGTTTATTGCCGATACGAGGTGTGGATCCTTCTTTAGGATGATTATTTGAACAACCACTACTCAATGACTTTTCTACCGGTGACGGTTCTTTTCTACCCACAAATTCTCATGAAGGAAAGATGAAAAATATCGTAGGGATTTTGCGACGGCGGCTGCTCACTCCTACCCAAGATTATCTTTTTAGGGTTTTTCTTTTTGTTTGTTTGTTCAACATTTCTAGGGTTTCTATGTATTATCATTTGAATTTTTCCTTTTGCAGACCTATTTGTATTTCAATTTCCTAGTTTAATAAAATCGTTTATGCTTTTTGATCAAAAAAGAGAGTCCAAATCGCTCATTAAAAACCAAAATCACAATCAACTCAAATAACATAATCCAAATCTCAAAATATAAATGACAAGTCTAAACCTAGGAAAATCATAATTACAAGAGAAATGAAAAAGAACAAAACTCCCGTATTAAGCATGAGAGCTCAAGTTATACTCTCATCATTCCCAAGAGTAAAGGGGTTTAGTTTGAGAGGTAGATGGTGGAAGAGGTATGAGGGTTATATGGAAAATTAGGGTTGTAGAAGACTAGGGTTATGAGAGGTTCTGAGAGGTTAGGGTTTTCTAAAGTTCACGAGCGTATATATATAGTTTTCTGCTTCTCCTCCTTTTTAGATCAAGTTGTTACGTTCTCCTTTAATTTCTCCTACTTTTGAATGAACATGTGCGCACATAGTCTTCTATGCTCCTCATGACCTTTTCCCAAGTGATGTTTTTAAATCGGAAAAAACTTACCTCAAGTACTTGACCTCAATTACATCCGTTACCCAATAAGAATTAGACACATGTCCAACTAACCCCATACACAACTAACACATGGAGGAGAGAGAAAATAAGGAGAAAGTGGTGTGGGTTAGTTGGACATGTGTCTAATTCTTATTGGCTTACTGGATGTAATTGAGGTCAAGTACTTGAGGTAAGTTTTTTCCTTTTAAATCTCCTTCTTTTGAATTCAAATTCAAATGGACTGGGTCATACCTGCCAAGTTGATTATATAATTTAATAATATCTAACAAACAAACAAGGCATAATATTATATTTAGTAATTAAATAATGTTTCATAAAATCCCTTTTTAATCTCTCATCTGTTTCTAACCAATAATTAAAATGACTAATAATATAATACTACACATTCTTATTAATTCAAATCAGCCTAGATTAATGCCTAAATTGTAGGGATAATGTGAAATATTAAATATAAAATTATTGACTTTATTAGGAGCATATATAAACTAATATTTCATCTAAATATATTAAAAACCACAAATTAACCTATAAAATTATATAAATATTAAGATCTGTCATATATGTATCCCTATTTCTTTTTATTTTTCTTAAAATTTAATCAAGTTGGGTTAAAGAAAGGAAAAATTATAGAAAAACTGTTGAAATATCCAGAATACAATTTTTTTTGGGTCAACACATCCAGAATACAATTGTTAGGAATAAATTTAAAAAACACATAAACATGACACTAATTCAATTGTCCTTTGCAAATTTAAGGGAATGACAAATGTGCCCCTTCACTTATTCGTAAAATGGATACCAACATTGCGATAAAAAAAATGGATACCTTCTAAGCAAAAAAAAATGGATACCAACATATATCCATATATTTACCAACATTATAAGCCAAAACTTTATAATATGGAGTACATTACAAAATTTGTTAATGGATTACCAACTACTAAGAATAATAGATTTCCTTACATAAACGTTTATTACAATGTAAAAAATATGTGTACATTAACAAAAGCATTTTTTTATTACAAACATTATATGTGTTGTGTTGTGTTGTAATTAACAAATTACAAAAGCATTCTACCAACATTATATGTGGGCTCACACATATATCACACCTATAATGATTGAGCATAAAATTGATTGGATATTTTTTTTTGACTGAAAAAATTGATTGGATATGACTACAGCGATAATGGATGTCTTGGGTAACTCATACAAAGCCTATAGTCTATAGACGAACATGAAGGGACCTATATAGAAAATGTCAAGTGAATTAATTATAAACAAGATATATGGACAGGGGAGCTTAAATTTACGCTTAATTGTTTTTCGTTTTTTGAATCCCATTTATCCGACTTTGAAATGAAATGGACATTTTAAACTATACATTTATGTAAACTCAAGAAAATATATTACTTAAACATCTGTTATAGTCGGCCAGGAAAATTCTCTTTTTTTATTATTTGATATTGATATCTTCATAATATTTCCAATTTTTTTCCTTTTATTGTATTTTTTCCAAAATAAAAATTCATAAACACTAAATAATACATATAAGGCTGAAGTATGTTTTTGGTCCCTTAACTTTGGAGAAAATCATGTTTTGGTCCCTTAACTTTGAAAAGTGTGTTTTTGGTCCCTTAATTTTGGACAAAGTCATCTTTTTAGTCCTTTAACTTTGAAAAGTGTGTTTTTAGTCGTTTTAAATTCGGTTTAAGTATGTTTTCGGTGCCTTAAGTTTGCAAAAAGTCATATTTTAGTCCCTTAATTTTGAAAAGGAAGGGACTAAAAACATTTTTATCCTTTTTCAAAGGACTAAAAACATTACTTTATCCAAAGTTAAAGGACAAAAAATACATTTTTCAAAGCTAAGGACCAAAAACACACTTTCTCCAAAATTAAGGGACCAAAAACACACTTTTCAAAGTTAAGGGACCAAAACATGACTTTGTGCAAACTTAAGGGACCAAAAACATACTTTAGCCTACATATAAATATGAAACCTCAAGGTGGATCAAAAGTCTATTGAATAATATATATTTGTGTGTGTGAATTAGAATTTGTTTTTCATTTTTTATTTTAATTTTGTGTATGTGTGTCTCGCCCAAGGGTGCTACAGGCATATATTGAGTAAATATGGGCGCAACACACATACACAAAATTAATATATACATGATCAATTTTTTTAAAAATAACGAGGCCTCATGTCATGCCATGCGGCGTGACAAGAGTTCTCTTTTTATCTATGTAAACTCAACACTCACGTAAAGTTTTCCCTCTACCATCTTCTTCTTTCATTCTTACTCACCCTCCCCACTTTCTTTTGTTTCCTTTTTTCTTCTTTCTCTATAACTAATTGTATTTTATTATTTTGCAGGTTTTTTATATCAAACACTTTTTATCTTCCCCACTAGGTATATATATAATTTATAATACCTATATTTCTTTCCGATGTATCAAAAAAAAAATAATTTATAATACCTATATATTTCTTCATTATTTTATTTATCTACTCTTTCTCATTTAATAATCATCCACTCTTCTCATTCAATAACCCTATACTCTTTCTCCATTACATAACACGCCAATTGTTTTTTAAAATGTATTGAACAAAAATGTTTATAAAATTAATCTCCCTATTCTACATAAAAATTCTACGAAGCCTATCTGCAATGTAAGATTTTTTTTATAAAAATAAGGAACATTGTTGCACCCCAGGGTGTGACAACAGTATTATAAAATACTAACTCCGGTCCTAAATATAGGACCTAGATGACTTTTTTTTGGAGAGGTTAAGGTTGCAAAATAGTATATTAAATCATGACATATTTGATATATTTTTAGATTATCCATTAGTTTATAAAAATAAACTAATTTAATGGGAAAAATTAGGTAAATTAATTTATAATTAACTTATTTTGCTTGTTTTTAGGATTTTTCAAAAAAGTCAATTAAGTTTTATATTTAGGACCGGATAGAGTATTAATTGTTGTCGCGGTTTGAGGACATGTTGTATAAAATGTTATAAAACAATTATATTTTTTTTCTTTTTTACTCAAATAATATAGCGTATGATGTCACAGTTTGAGAGTATGTAGTCGCACCCCTTTAATGGCGCTACATTATGCCTTGTCTTAGACACTTTCATTGTACCCTTGAAAATCGTGACGAACAATAGTTGTCGCGAGACAAACCACTTTTTTTTAGGTTTGACTATCACCTTTTTTTCTCTTTTTTTCTTGTAGTGGATTAACTTCCTAAAATAGGCGAGGTGACTGCACCATAGGTGTACACACTTTTAATGGTTGAAATCATAGGATTATTGGCTTAACTTAGGAAAGAACATAGAATAATAATATGATAATTAGCTAAGTTAAGTTGCATGCAATCGATCGAGCATGAGAAATTTGTGCAAAATTCAATTGTTGAGTGATCGATCAAGATTAGATCAATAGATAAGTGAAGAAACTATGAGTCCGATAGAATTAAGATTCAAGTGATCGATGAGAAGAGGTTAAATGTAATTCATAAGCAATATAAGTATGATTGAATATCATAGGTTGATCGTCATTAGGAGTCAAAATCAAATAAACTAATCAAAGTCTCATTGAAAAACGTGATCTGATCTATCAGAGACATGCAGTGATCAATCAGTGAACTAAATATCCAACCTGAACTTAGAGTTGTACTTCAATCAGAGTAGACCAATCTATAAGAGAATGAGAAATGGATGACTAAGCTAAGTTTTTATTTGAATACTAATATTTGTGATCGAGTGTATAATGGGTTCTGATCTGAGAGTGATTGAATTGACTGAAGGAGTAATCGATCAGAGACTTGAGATCGATCATTGAAGCTGAAATTTCAGACTATTCTTTCTTTTCTTCTGTTAAAATTGCTTTTCATGTAGTACATATGTGAGGCTTATTTTTGGGAAGTTATCATTAAAACATGTGACACATAATTTGAAGAAAATAATCTTTGGTTTCTTCCGGCCCATTAAATGAAGAAAGATGAGGTTGAACTACAAGTACCAAGCAAGTAATGCGATAACTGAAAATCTACATAAACACATCTAACACATCGTCTTTCATCAAGATCAAGAATGGTTATAAACAGACTCCAACAGGAAAATTTTGAAGAGAAGACTACTCTGAGACAATGATTACAAAACTCCAACGCATTTACTCAAAGCATTTAAAACCTACCTACTCTAAGATCATTCAATTATTTTATACTTCATCGGGTCCCTAATATAAGAGTTAGCCGCCAAAAAAAACGCTTCTTAAGAAAACATGTGAATGTTAGTTGGTGTCTAGAGTTAATGCTTCTTTTTCAATACTGCCCATATTTATTATGATACTTTTAAGAAAGAGAAATGTATAAGCATTAATAAATATGAAAGAGAATTAGGGGTAAAGTAGGAAAAAATGCATTAAATGGGGAGAGAATGTAGGATGAGCTCTTATATTAGAGACCAAAATCATTCAAATTTTGGGCTCTTATATTAGGGACCGGAAGGAGTACTTCAGTGTAACATATCAATTAATTGAATGAACAACTTATTGACTATATTCTCATATGGTCAGTGATTACTCTTAAGATAGTGATCTTAAGAGCCTGTGTGAAATCTTAGAAGTCCTGTAAGGGGAGTGAACTATAAGAGAGAATTCTTATTGAAGAGTAGTGCACTTGTAAAGGCACTCAAGAGACTGGTTTGAATTTTGAAGGGTTTAGGGGAACCTGACTAAAACATGAAGAACAGGACATATGCCAAGAATTTGGGATGAACCAGTAAACATTGTGCTCTTATCTTTAAATTTTAAAAAGAAAAATTCACCTCTTCTTATACATTCTTGTCACTTTCAAAATGCACCACAATTTTGTAATAATAATCTCAAAAACATATTTTAAAAAGCTCAGTTCACCTCTTCTTGTCCATACACACATATTTTTCTTAAGAATGTTGCATTTGGTAAGGATTCTAAACAATTAACTGTTCATTTTTATAAAATGTGTATTGCTAATTTAATTCAGAAAAATGTATTGCACATTAGCCACTAAAATCTTACTTTAACTTAATTAGGACCTCAAATCCCTGCAAATCAGCGTGCTTATGGGTAAAACCACCTTAGTATTAAAAAAGTTCAAATCTTAATGTAATTATAATATAAATTATAGTATTCATCATAATTTATTTTTCTTGTCCTAAAAAGGCATAGATTCAGGTCCACACAATCCATTAAAATCAAAGTCAAATAATATATAGGTGTAGTTGACATTCTCAGGATAATAACTACTTATAAAACTTTATTTTATATGTGTTTGTATGTGTGCGCCCTTTCCTTTGTCGTTGATAGTCGTTTCTTTCTCCTTGGAGAAAAAAAGATAATTCTTTCTTTCTGAGCAAATCAATCAACAATTTTGTAAGCTGCTTTTAATGGAACCTGCTCACAACTTTTCACCATCTTGTGATTGTGAGGTCACTCAATCAAAAGCGAATTGTTTATTTAAGATCCAAATAATAATACAAACGCATAAGCTTTTTAATTAGGACGGCTATATTTTAGGATTAATCAAAACTTGTAAAGTTATTTAATGTGCATGACGGCTTTAATTTGTGGGACGGATCACGGATGCATTTAGAAGTAACTAATACTATGTGTTGTCGGAATGATAAAGGACAACGATTAGATTAATTAAAAAGCCTAATCTATCTCTTTTTCATTTAATGAAAAAGGATATGCCCTGCCTTTTATCTTTTAATGAAAATAAACTCCGGCATAGGCTTTGCCTGACCCCCGCTTACACTATAAGCGCTGGGATATAGCCCTTGGCGTTCTGTGTAATATGCGCTACTATAGTTGAGCCGAGGTAGCCTATCCCGTGGTATTAATTTTTGCCTAGATTATCATCTACAATATATTATTAAGTGCCCGATTCAAATATATTAGTATGGTCCAGCTCTGGCATGAGAAAATATATATTGACTTGATACAAGTTATTGAGTTCTCATCACCAAACTGCCAAAATTTATATGTACTAACTTCCTACAGATTTTGTCTTGTATAACACTGTATTTGTTGGTTAACATAAACTTAGCACATAGGTAAAGGGAAACATATGAAAAAGTGTTACCAACTGGGTTGCATGTGTTCAGTAGAACGGGATAGTTCTATACAAATCACAACATAGCAAATTAAGGTCCAAAGTTCAATTGCGAATTATACCTCTTATTGAATTTCCGGTAAAATGAGGACATACTTTAAAATATATGGAAAATTGTTATTTGACTATTATTATTAGAGACAATAAGGTGTATGCATATACTATTTTATTGCTAATAATGTAGACACTATGAAGATAGTCTCTCATTTTTCAAATTGAAACATAGTTATTTAATTTGATGGTTAGTCATTTGTAAATCACCATCAAATTCATGAAGGTGTGCAAGGTTTTGCAGTTTATTTGATTAAAAAAGTCTGAAAATTAAACTTCTTGCACTACTTAGGCTTTGATTTTTGCCAAAATAATCAGTTAATGGTATTATTAGCAAGTAATTATTTTAATTAATGTTATTCTTTTTTATCAACTAAGTCCTTAATTGGACTCAATGGTATAATTGAGTCTCATCATCACTGAACTGGACAACTTAAGATGGTTTAGTTATTTCGATTTTGACGTCAAATGATCCAAAACACTCACTATTACACCAACACCATATACTGTTCAATACTCATCATATTTCTTCTTTATTTCTTTTAATTTCTTTAAGCTCTGGTGATTAGGCTTCAAATCAATGTGAGTGCTTTATTCACCATGAAATCATTCAGTTTCTCCCACAGTAACATTATTTCTCGTAATAATAATACTACATATGCTTAATTATTACATCCCACTTAGTGTTTTAAGTGCATGCTCAGATTCGATTTAATTTTGTGGGTGCGTGAGTAAACTTATTTTACGAAGGAATAAAAGGTTAAAATTTAACGACTGATCTTAATGTATGTTCAGTTTTCAGTCATATAATTATATTGGGGATCGGAGGACATGGATTCATTCAATTGTAGAAAAGTTATATTTTCCTGTTTCTTTGGATGATAAAAAAAATATAATTTTTAATTTGACTTATCTCATTGAACTTGTTATTTTGGGGAAAGTGCACTGATAAGTAATCATAATATATAAACATATAAAGAAAACAAAGAAATGCAAATTAATGAGCTACAATAATTTGTTGGCGTTTGCTCCAAAATCTTCAAATAATTCATGGATATCTTCTAGCTCCTCTCCGATGCTATCATATCCAGTCATCAACAGTATCTACAAACAATGAAAACACAGTTCGAGTCGCGTCCTCAAGGACACTGTCCTTAAGAGCTATTTCACGACTACCGGCAAAAGAAGTCGTGTGCTCCCCAGGATTAAACGAACCCTTCCTGTAAAACATACAGGGAAACAGAACTACAGAAGATAATTTTCTCAATAAGGCAGTATGTAGGAGGAGGAAATAAATAAGCTCTCAAACTTGAGCTACCCCATGGACATCCAACTAAAGCACTTAAAATAGACTTCACCAATCTATAGGTTGGCTGCCTCATCACACAATAAATGTGCGGTTTCAGCAAATTGATAATACCATTAAAACGCTTAATGAGAGGCTAAAAAACGTTTGATATAAATGGCATTATAAAAGGTGTACGTTATGCATAAAAGAGAATTGATAAGTTCAACGTTTTAATGTTCATCAATAAGCAATAAATCATTTTCTTAAAACTCATAAACTCACAAAATAAAATTAGTAATAAGTGCTTAGTCTGCCCTTTTACTTGCATATAAGGGGTGGAGAATATTAGCCGGATTTGGTCTCTAGTGGCCCACTATTATGCAAGTTTATTCCTCCTCTTCACTTATATATTAATCCAAATTCACTTATAATTTGGACCATCACAATCCCAAACAATATGGGACTTGTTCCTATGACACACCCACTCAATATTTCCAACAATCCCCCACATGTGTCATAAGGAACGCCTTAACTGAGTACACATGAGTATAATCATTGTATCTAGTGGTCCTAGGGACTATGAACTAGACCTAGACCGATAATACTTGATACACAGAGAAGTGAGTGGTCCTATGGACTATGAACCCACAACTCTTGGTGTATACCAGAGGTATTATGAGCCAGATTATACCCCCACATTTCCGATGTTAACGCGTTTTTGCCCATTAAAACGGCCATGAGCGTGCCCAGTGCATAACGAATGCTCTAGAGATTTCGCCACGATCTCATAGGAGCGGCCCCACTCAGACATTCGTAGAGGTGATTTCATTAAATGTGCCTGCAATGAGCACATCATCCTGTAGATTATGAAATCATTAAGAGTTTATACTCAACCCTCACCAAAAATGCAATCTAGCACTTTCCGGGTCATAGGAATGGACTAATAAATTATTCAGCAAGTGCTAGCAGAATTGACACACGACTTGTTCTTACCCATTGAACCACCTTCATGGGATCACCAATCACAGAGGTTGGGTTGCCATCGCTTGTCAATTTCAGGTTGGCTTTACTCACATTCCCCTCGACTAATTATTTCATCTTGAGGTTTAGTTAACGGCCGATAGGTCAATTGTTGACCCCACAAAATCAATTGAGATATCTCCACAATTTCAAGCATGCTTATTTATATTATATCTCAAAAGATTTTCAAATATACCATTATTTTTCCTTATAATGGTTATTGCCTTTTAGCAATCACAACTCATCAACATTAAATGTTGGCTTATCACCAATTAAATTATTTGCTATTTTATAGCCATTTGGTCTATAAATTTTAAAAGGCAAAATTTATAATTTATGCCCCACAGTTCCAAATATCTCATGTATTTAGAAACTTGGCATATAATTCATCAACACTATGTGCTGGATTTAGTCCAAATTACTTTATTTGGAAACTAGTGAATTTTCTCATTTAACTTCTGCGTATCTCAATATATACAACAAGAATCCACTGTACACCATATCATTTATGGTATCTACCCTCCTCACGAGAGTTTTCTATATGCTCAATTTTTATACAGCATAAGCTATATCTCATGGATTCATCTTAATCCAATAATGCATCAAATTCTCAAGAATTTGTGCACACCCAAATCACTTTAAACAAAGTGTTAGTAGAAAGCAATAATTGAGCATACTGTATACTAAATGTAAGGCACCCCCACACTTTGAAATATCTCAAAATATTTTCACATCATTGTTATTTTTAACAATGGTTATTGTCATTTGACAATCACAACTCATCGACAACAAATGTCGGATATTCTCCAATATTTTTACTAAAAAGTTTGTAACAACTTAATCTCAAACATATTTCAAAGTACATCCACATTTTAGGCATACATAGTACTAAATACATCAACAATATTTAGTAATTAGGAAATTACAATTTGTCGCATGATATGTGTTAAATATAATTTCACAGGAAAACCATTAATCCAAAGATTACATTGAGATTATATTTAAACACTATCACAGTCACAGAAAATAATAATAATTATATTGTCTTCCTAACAAGCAACCAATGCTTTTCATTCACATTTAATAATTTTGACTTTATTTCTGCTCAAACAAAGTCATTCAAAACACCTCATAAAAATGAGTTATATGAAACGAGTCTTTACCATTTATAGACACATGAATATATTTTAAACTATCATACAATTCAAAATTTAAATAGTACAACAGTATAACACCTTATATATAAATCATAAAGCTTTCACAATGCCATATGATTTTACACATCACTGGTACTAATAATTGATAACAGAAATTCATTATAATACCAATCCATTTATTTGTTGTATACACTGTTCAGACACTGCAAAAATTTTCATTAACTTCAATCTTCACTTATACGCAATTCTCTGCTATTGTGAAGAAAAAAAAAACCTGATTTGGAAATATTCAACCGTTTTCAACAATTCACAAGCCTTAAAAGTTAAAACCAATAAAATTATTGCAAATCAGATATAACGTTTTCACACTATATATAAATGCCCATTATGATTTGATAATGACATATTATTTTACTCTAGGCATAAAATAATTTCCTTTTTCAAACTTTCATTTTCTCGTCTATGATGGTGTGTCATATAGTTTTGCTTTAACCAGTGTAGTTTTCTATAAATTTAAATAACCACATAGTCAAGCAAATTTATTACATATATCTATAGAGATCCACAATACAAACCTGACAACATCCCTGACATTATACTCATTTACTACTATAATTAAGCCCAAATTTGAATGTGAAATTACCAACGTTAGATGACTAAGTTACTGACAAACATCGCAATTTCTCATCTATATGTAAATCTCCTGATTTTAATTCCAAAACCAAAATTCAACTTTTATCTCTCAAAAGTTTTAAAAACAATCTAATCAGTTTGATTTAGTGTATATCAAACAGATCAATCATGACTTCTCACATGCCCTAAATTGTGCATTTCAAACAATAAATGACATTTTCCAGAATTTAATCAAGCAATGAGTAAAGGCCAAGGGGTTTACCATACTTATGCTTCCAGCATGCTTTTGTGGCCAGAAATCAATGTTCCTTTTTGTATATTCACCCGCTAATTAACAGTTTCATGCTATTGTGGTGTTGATGCACATTTTGTCCAAATTCAAGCAGTCATTTAGAGGCATTAAACAAGTCCGGTTAATGGGTAAATTTGGCATTATGCATTATCAAACACAATAGCCTTCATATGTATAAGCACATGACTCATGCTTTACAATATAACAATGGATCGGACTCAACACCTCAACACAGACTTACATTGGGTTCACATACCTCACTAGGTAGCTATACCCAGATATCACTTTTGAGTAAAAACTCAAATTTCATATCATCTCTAGCATCAACATAGAGGTTTTACACATGGTTCCTCAATTCCACATAGGAATGAGTAGCCTACAAAAATCTCAAAATGTTGTCCATAGTGACAAAAAATGTAAGACTCAATTCTTACATCAAATCATCTCTAGTCATTAAAAATGCCAGAGGTTTACACATTTAATTTTCATCTCAATCCACGCAGGAATGAGGAGTAATTTTTTTTTTAGAGAAACAAACAAAATCTAAGCCTTAATTCTTAGATAAGATCATCTCTAACTCTTTAGAGGATTGTGCTTCTTCGTCTCAAATCTGCCATAGAGACAAGAAGTACTTTTCTTTCTCCAATTTCATTATTATATCTCAAAAATATCCTGGACATAGACAAAAATAGAGATATGAGTTCAATTATATAATTCCTACACAATAGGAAAATATAAAAGTAACACAACTAAATATAAACAAAGTTTAGAGATCTCCTGATTCAGTGAATCTTCCTCTAAATAACGCCATAGCAATTTATGCCGGATATAGCTCTTAAGATTGTTGGCGTTTGCTCCAAAATCTTCAAATAATTCATGGATATCTTCTAGCTCCTCTCCGATGCTATCATATCCAGTCATCAACAGTATCTACAAACAATGAAAACACAGTTCGAGTCGCGTCCTCAAGGACACTGTCCTTAAGAGCTATTTCACGACTACCGGCAAAAGAAGTCGTGTGCTCCCCAGGATTAAACGAACCCTTCCTGTAAAACATACAGGGAAACAGAACTACAGAAGATAATTTTCTCAGTAAGGCAATATGTAGGAGGAGGAAATAAATGAGCTCTCAAACTTGAGCTACCCCATGGACATCCAACTAAAGCACTTAAAATAGACTTCACCAATCTATAGGTTGGCTGCCTCATCACACAATAAATGTGCGGTTTCAGCAAATTGATAATACCATTAAAACGCTTAATGAGAGGCTAAAAAACGTTTGATATAAATGGCATTATAAAAGGTGTACGTTATGCATAAAAGGGAATTGATAAGTTCAACGTTTTAATGTTCATCAATAAGCAATAAATCATTTTCTTAAAACTCATAAACTCACAAAATAAAATTAGTAATAAGTGCTTAGTCTGCCCTTTTACTTGCATATAAGGGGTGGAGAATATTAGCCGGATTTGGTCTCTAGTGGCCCACTATTATGCAAGTTTATTCCTCCTCTTCACTTATATATTAATCCAAATTCACTTATAATTTGGACCATCACAATCCCAAACAATATGGGACTTGTTCCTATGACACACCCACTCAATATTTCCAACATAATTAATTCTCCATCTCCTCCTCAACATATAGATCAAGTTGATTTTCTTTGGAAGAACAAAAATGAAAAATAAATCACTTTAAATTATCTGTCGTTATTTTTTTATTAAAATTAATTCAACTTACTTATAAACTAACCTAGTTATAATCTAATTACATGCATAGTTATATGTCACAATTCTATGGTAAAATTTTCTTCACGAGCCTCCATACAGAAGAAGCCAAATTGATCTACTAATTAAGGTCGGTGAAAACAGTAAATAATTTGATCAGGCAGGCCAGAACAATTTGGACTGGCCGAAAAATTAATAAAACAATATCAGGTCAGTTGGTCAAATGCACATCCAATCAATAATAAAAGTGAACATAGTGTAAGAATTTGATTTAGTTTTGGTCTAAATTTTATTTCACATTTTGTGTTGAGAGTTGTTATTACTCAGACATTAAATCATTTTGTCAGATAGTCTCCCTAAATTAAGATAATTATTATAGAAGGGTGAATGTGCAAAAATGATACTAAACTTTACCAAAAATTACATTTCTAATACTAAAGTTTCGCGATGAGAAAAAATAGTACCTAACATGGGGTCCAGGTGCAAATATAATATTTTCACTTTAGGGAAATAAAATTTAGATATGAAAAGACTCTTATGCCCCTCATTATATAAAAAATTCGTTGAAGGAGAAATATGGGCATAAGAGTCTTTTCATATCTAAATTTTATTTCCCTCAAGTGAAAATATTATATTTGCACCTAAACATCAAGTTGGGTACTCTTTTTGTACCTCGTGAAACTTTAGTATGTATTAGAAACACAATTTTAGGTAAATAAAATTTAATTGTTAGTGTACCAATAAGTTTAATTAAAAACTCCACGTATCATCCACATGGTTTTGTTTTGTCTTAATGTGTAAATTAGGGCTGTTCAGAAACCCGGTCAACCCGGCCCGACCCGGTCCAGTCTTGGTCCGCCCGAAAAAGAGGAAAAGCAACCCGGCTAGCTATTGGACTGGACCGGGTTCTGACCCGAAGTCCGGGTAAGACCAGACCTCGGGCTGGCATATCTGACCAGTTAACCCGACCCTACCCGGATGTAGCATGCCTTTTCCTCTCTACACGCGTCTGGACATGTATTCTTTTTTTGCCAACCTGCACATGTATTAGATATATAACAATAATATAGAGAATTAAAAGTATGGAGCCACGTGGTCCCATGAGGACCATATATCATTTTGTCTTATCTCATTTCTCACGTGAGCACCCACAGACTTCTCCTCCTTCCTTCAGCGTTTCATTTCAACATTTGACTAAGAGTTTGAAGCTCAAAGCAAAATCCATAGATCCTCATATCTATAAATCTATTCCTCGTTTCCACTTACCACTGATTACTTCCTCGAGATGCCTCTAGTCGTTAATTCGTGGTGGGTCATCTATCTTTGTCTGATATGGTTGCTTCACACTTCTTCCCTCACCGTGTGAGAGCTTCGTCTTCTCATTTTTTTGTTGGTTTCATTTTGGCTTGGTTCAACTTTTTTAATCTCTGAATACAGCAAGCATTTTTAGCTATCTGGACCACAAACCCGGTCCAGCCTGGTCTGGTCTGTCCAGCCCGATGTTCACCGGGTTTTTCTCCGGGCAAGACCGGACCTCGGGTTGTGAAGTTCAGCCCGAAGTGATTTCGGGCCAGACCTCGGGCTAATGCTAAACCCGGTCTCCCCCGGTCCATGAACAGCCCTAGTGTAAATATGCCGTAAACACTTTTATTCAATGAGCAATAATGCTGCAAACTTTTAAAAGTTTTCAAATTGTATATAAATTTGACCTCAAATATTATCCAAATTGAGTTTCACTTTTAGTTAACCAAATATATAGTAAGTAGTTTGAGAAATATACCTGTTAATTAAAGCTAAATTTTTCCGCAATAGATTTATAATAAGGAAAAAGTAAATTTTAAAAGTAACAACATTGTCTGAAGTGCCGCTTAAGTCCGACGGCGGAGGGTTCATGGTGGTACTGTTCTTGTCTCCCAATATTTAACCTAGTAATTGAATCTTTTCTTTCATTAGTGATTTAAATTTTGGAAAATGTGAATTTCTGTTTCATTTGTAGTTTTCTTTTTTTTTTAATATTATTGTTCATGGTACCAATTAGTCTATGTAGACAAGTAGTAAAATGTGAAAAATATGCACAAAAGTAAAAAAGATGCATATGTATTTTTTTGGACCAAAAATACACATAAATTTTCTTATGGATGCAAAATACACATCATCACTAATCAGTGTAGATAGTATTGCTCCACTTTTGACACTTCAGGGCAGCAATTATTGCAAAAAGTACTATTCCTTGGCAATATTGAGATTTTATGACAGCTTCCAGGGTAAAATTAGACAACAACCCCAAAAAAAAGTAATATATTCTATTTAGGAAAAATATTTAAGTGATTCAGATATGGAAGATTATCAAAATCGACAACAGGCCTAGTTGCTCAAACAAGCACATCACTTTTATATGTTTCTTGTTTTAACTACACCAAAGCGTAACATGATGTATATAAAGTGGTCCTATGCATTAATTGTTGGCTACATTTGCCAAAAACAAAAGTTGTTGGCTACAATTTGCTAGATTTTGCACCAATTTGAGCTATGTAGCCCATACAAAATATTCCCTTGTTTATAGTACTACTTGTCAAGTTGCTGGACAATTCCCTTGTTTATGCCTAGAACCATTTCTATAGCGATTCTTAAAACCAGTAATGAACATACATCAAATAACATATATATTTTCTCCAAAAGATATGCTGTTTCATGGCCACATAATATCAGTTTCTTGTTCGGTTCAAAATATTTGTCGATCGTTTGACTATATTATAGAGTATATACCAACTTAGGTAATCTCCATTGTATATCACTTTGGATGTGTGATCCGATCCATAGCTTGCACGAAACAATGTAGAAATATTTATGCTTCCTATGCATTAATAGTTAGAGGTGTCTACCCTTATTTTTATTTTTCTTAAAGAGTAAAAAATTATTCATTCATTTTTAAATAAATATCAAACAAATGCTCTATCAAACAAAATGTTTACTTTAGCCTAAATATCATTCCATGATACCTTTTTTGTTGCAAAAATGACATGATTTCTTGATGTCATACATCGTCAAACAAAATGCTCTATAATCGTCATGATCATATTTCCTATTTCTATCCGTTTCATTATTTCCTACAATTCTTTGAACAAACTGGTACCGATGATTTTAAAAGGGATTTGGATCCATTTTCAAGGCTAAGGCGAAGTATTTGTGTTTCATTCCTAGTAATATTAATTTCTATTGTTGTAAGATTGGATTGAATTATTGAAAATTGAAAAACATTATTGCTCCACGTCTGTGCATGACAGACCAATGACAAAGGCCAGAAAGGAACAAAATTGAAGTGAGATTCTATGACCATTACTCTAACATTGGTTTTGTCTTTAAATAATGAATTACAATCATCCTGCCATGATCCTTCCATGTGATGCAGGCCTCTTATTTAATCCCTTAATAATACACGCGCGCGCAGACACTACATTAACAACGACTGACCATAGGATTATTAAAATAAAAAACCCTTCATAGACGCTGATTACTCACTGCCACTCCTCATAAATAATTAATATTTTTGATTGATTAAACCTAATTATGTAAGCATCAATGTCAGTGGTGCTACAGAATGGTGTACGCCCATGGGCACGCAAGATTGTGATGTGTCTATACATAAGCTGGCTTGAATGGATTGATCTTGGACGTCTAAAAGTACACATGGACGATGGCTTGATGAGGCAATCTACATGTTTATTTAAAGCAAGAGATTAATATGAGCATTAATCATAGTCAAAGAAGGGGTCCATATATATACTTATTAACGTCCCAGATTTTGATTCTTTGTTGATTCCCTTGCTTACAAGCTACATTAATATTTTAATCTTTCAAAGGATTGTTCAGTTAGTAACTTTAGTTGTGACTTGTGACACATTAATTTAGAAAATTATTTTTAATTATTTTTATATTTTTGAAAGCACCAAAAAATATTAAGATAATGGTCATTCATAAATCAATCAAACAGAGGAAATAGAAGTATATTAGTATTTCAATACTTTTTCCCTATCATATCATTTATTTTTGGCTTAAGTATGTTTTTAATCATTTATCTTTGGAAAAAGTCATGTTTTAATTTTAAACTTTGAAACATGTTTTTAATCCTTTAAAATTAGCACTGTTAACTTATCTAATGGAAAATACTTAAAAGGCAAAATTTATATGCTTAAAGAAAATTAGGGATTTATGTATTTTCTTATTTGCAATATTTTTCAATTAAATAACAGTAAATCAACATTTTAATATTCCCTGTCATCATCTTAAATTTAGACAATCAACATTTTCATTCAAAAAGTTAACGTAACAGTGTTTATTTAAAAGGACTAAAAACATACTTTTCGATTTTAAGGGACTACAATATGACTTTGTCCAAAGTTAATGAGCCAAAAAATACTTTAGCCATTATTTTTTTTCAGAAGATTCCTTATTACGATATTATTGTTACAAATTAGTAAGTTACAATAAACTCAAACAATTTTAATTGTAAGAAATAAATGAATATTTTTTCAATACTAGTATAAAGTCTGATTCTAGCTAGATTCTAGAATCTCTTTAAGAGTTAAATGAATAAACTCTTAACTTTTTCCAGGTAGAGTAAGTGATATATTAAATGGGAGGGATTGTCAAATTCTTATCTTGAAACGAGAGTTAGAGGACAGAAGGCTAATAGAGTAATAAGACTGGGCTTCAATAAATGGATCCGGTTAGATGCAACAGATTATGCAAGGGGGGAATAATTGAGATTGATGAATATGTGGAAATTGACTACCTCTCCTCCACTGCTCAATCCCTCCATGTTTCAGTAGAAGTAAAGGATAGTAATAAAAAATTCTTGTTCACCGGTGTTAATGCGGAACCTAGCTAATGCAGCCTTAAAGCAAGACCTCTAGAAAGACATGAGCAACTTAAATAGGAATATTATTAGTGAGCCAAGGATAATTCTAGGCGACTTTAATGCCTATATATCTTTCAAGGACAAGCAAGGCAGCTCTTCTCCCACAACATTAAGTCAATGCAACAATTTTTGGATTTTGTTCATAATTCAAATCTGACTGAGATGAAAGTGCAAGGTAAAAATTTACCCGGGAGAAAAACATTTTGAAAGAAAAAAATTGATTGGGCCCTTTTTCTAATGAGCAATGCACGAAATGCTCAGTTTCCAATAGCGAAAGCTTTTAATCTAAGTTTGGTTCAAATTATCGCCAAATACTCATCAAAGGGTCTCAAGATCATGCTCCAAGAGCTTTCAAACTTACCTTTTTAAATGCCAAGAGGCTTGCTTGCTGGAGGAGGATTTCACGGGTGTTGTTCGTAGAACTGGAGTAAGGTGACAGGATGGATAAGATGAATCGGTTCAGTATGACAGCAAAAAATTGGAATAAGTCTCGGGTAGGAAATATCTCAGTGAAGAAGGGGTATCGATCTTCTTATAAGACTTGAAGGAGTTGAGAGGACTCAAACAAGAGGATAAAGCCAATACCTTGTGCAAGTTGAGAAGGAATTGTGGCAAGAGTATAGCAAAGTTCTAGCTCATGAGGACACTACAAGTAAAAGAGTTCGTCATGAGTGAAAAAGGCACATTGTCCCGGATTCAACCACGATTGTATTTATAGGTGTGTATCATGGGTTTCTCAACCGCGAAATAAACTGTCAAAACGAAGCCCTATGTGGCACAACATTCGAAGCTTCTTTTAACAAATTCTGCCACACTTTAAGCGCCAATAACTGTGACATATGGTTTTATTTTTTTAAAAAAAAAAACCAACTCTTATTTATGTTGCGCCATTGAACCGCGACATACTATTTACAAAAAAAATTCAAAATTTATGCCACACCAGCTAGTGCGACAAATATTTATCCAACACACAAAGCTCAATTTGATTAAAAAAATGGTGATGCCAAATATTATTATTGGTTATAATAATGGGGAAAGAGTACAAGTTTATTTAATATATATCAAACATAGATATTTAATAAATATTGTTTCATATTTATCATTTCATAAAACTTTAATGGTTATTGAATACTAATGGAGAATAGTAAGGAGACTTGGTAGAGGGAATAAAAATAGTAGGTGATAGAAATTATAGTGTTTAAACAAAATAACTAGCAAAAAAGAAAAGACTATTACTTAAATATAAGAATAATTAAAAAACAATTGTATGTAGATGATTATTAAGCAACACCAACAATTGTAATTACATATGTTTATTGAAGTAAAATAATAAGTTGTATGTATTGCAAGTAGGATGAGAGAGGAGAAAGAGGAAAAATGATTTCAAAAAGAGAGATGAGAAAGAATATGGAGTTTATATAAATGATTATTGAGCCTAATATCGCACCTTGATGGCTTCTGTCGCGCAACAAAGGTGCGACATCATTAAAAAATAATAAGTTATGATGTCGCACCACTTTGGCACGACATGCATTTTATAAATTTTTTTTTAAAAAAATTTTAAATAAAGAAAAGCTTGTTACGCCCTTAGGCGTGATAGATCAATATGTCGCATGTTTACTACGTCGTAATCTTTAACTCATAAAAAAATTCAGGAAAAAAACCGCGACACACACCGTCTATATGTTGTATTTTGCTAGGGCATGACATATATGAGTGCTTACAAATTTTTCTTGTAGTAGTATCTATTGTGGCATCATAAGTCATGATGTAACTAGTTAAAACAGGGGGACACAATAGCAAGGTTTTCCACTCTTTGACCATCATTAGAAAAAAGAGAAATCACATTGAAGCCATTAAAGAATCTGGGGGGGGGTTATAGTTTTCAATCAACAAGATTCAGAAAGATGTTTTTGCGTTACTATAGAATCCTTTTTCAAAGTAAGTGAAGGACAATACATTCCCAAAGTTGCTTTATGAGCATGACACACAGTGTGTTTGGTTGGGGCTTATTTTTCAAAATAAGCTGGCTTATTTTGAATAAGCCAGCTTATTTTGGGTGTGTGGCTTTTTTTCATGTTTGGTTGGGCTTATTTTTCACCCAACTTATTTGAAATAAGCCAGTTTATTTATAAGCTACAAAAGGTAGCTTATTTCTGAAAATAAGTCAGCTTATTTTTCTACATGACATAAAAACAAGCTAGATTAAAAATAAGCCCCTTTAAACAAAAAGTTATCCAAACATGTTTATAAGTCAAATGGGGAAATAAGCCACATTTTTCAAAGTTCATCCAAACATAAAAATAAGCCAACTTAGAGCTTATTTTCCAACTGACTTAAAAATAAGCCACCTTAAAAATAAGTCACTTTTCCATAAGCTGAACCAAACACACCTACAATAGAATTTAGGGTAGTTATAGATGTGCCCCTAACCAATAAAGAAATTGGGCAAACAACATTTTGATCTTGGAGCAATTAACGCTCCTAGACCGGATGAGATTTAGACTTTCTTCTGTCATGAGATGTAGCAAATCTTTGAGGGCACTTTCAGGTTAGTGCCATCAATGAGATTAATATTGCTCTCATCCTAAAGATTGATCACTCTGAATCCATGAAAGACTTCAAACCTATATCCTTATGAAACATATTTGAGTTAGAAGATAGTCACGAAAGTCTTAAGTAAACGGGACTGCTCAATAATGAATAAAATTGTTGGTCCTCACTAGTGTAGTTTCATACCTGGGAGACAAAATAGTTACAATATCATTATTTCTTAGCAAGTGATCCATTTGTATGAAGGAAAAAAAACAGGAAATATTGAATGGTTAACGGTAGAGGGAATATCGAATGGTTGACGATAGAGATTGACTCGAAGAAAGCGTATCATAGACTTGAATGGAGTTTCATAAGAGAGATCATTACCATGTTTAGGATTACTGAGAGAATTTGTGATCTTAGCATGGCTTGTATATCATCCTCTTCCCTAAGAGTCTTGTGGCACAAGTTCCATTGTATTTGGGCTTTGAAATTCTAATATTTCGGTTAATTCTTATTTTGACTTTTGTGTATGAAATCTTATAAATTGGAATTGTTTCTTCTAATTTTATGAAAAATAATCCAGAAATGATAGTTTTAAAAAAAAAGTTTCGCCATCTATGCATACATTTGATTGGAAAGGAATATATATATATATATATATATATATATATATATATATATATATATATATATATATATATATATATATATATATGAGTTTTGCTCAAATTTGTGTGTATGTATATAGATAGATCAGAAAATGTCAATTGGAAGCGGACAAATGAATTGACATAAACATCTGAAGGAAGGAGTCCCTTTATATGAAAGTGGGAGTCTCTAATTACCGAAAAAAAGTAAAGTGGGAGTCTCTTGCTTCCCACCATCTACAGTGCCTACTTAATAGGCTTAGCTGTAAATTCTTATTTTCTATGGGTGAGGGTATGGACCATCACACGTACATTTCTTTCCTTTTACACATACACACACATGTATATATATCAACAACCTCAAAAAAGAGAGAAAAAAAGACACCACTTGCTGTCTTCATTAATTAGGGGATGGTCTTGAGAATTTAATAGTATATGTTTTACATAAGATTGTGGCAAATTACCCATTTGATTGTTTAAGTTTATGCAACATTTGAGTTTAAATCTCTATAAGCCTTAAATGACGAGTTCCTATGTTAATAATTGATTTTTAAAGAAATTAATAGTTACTATTTTTTAATGTTATTTGTGAGGGTCCTGTCAACACTAAAAATGGTTATTGTCACTTTTTTTTTCTAAAAAAGACAGTAACGATTGAATTCCAAGCCTCACATGTAATTAAAACTAAAGAATTAAATATCGTGCTTTGCTCACATTTATTTATAATTACCACGGCAATCTTCAAAATATTCTATGTCACTGCTACAGTTATTTTTAATTTAGGGGAATTTGCATTTTAGTCTCTGACAAGGGAAATTAATACTGGAAGGTCCTAACGCATTCCAAAATAATTATCAAGTCCCATGGGCTTGGCTGCAATTGTTTCCATATCTTCAATGACCATTTTGCCTTCACTAAACCATAAAAAGCAAAACATGCAAAGCCCAGTATTATGCAAAGTCTTATACATGTTTTGCTTTTTATGCTTTAATGAGGGCAAAATGGTCATTGAAGATAAGAAAACAATTGCAGGAAAGGCCCATGGGACTTGATAATTATTTTGGGACCTTCCAGTATTAATTTTCCTTCCCAAGGACTACAGTGCAAATTTCCCTTATTTTTATTTGAACTCAATAAATAGTAGTATTATATATATATATATATATATATATATATATATATATATATATATATATATATATATATATATATATAATAAAAAGTTGAAGGAAAAATTGCAGTTGGTGTTCGGGTGGAAAAATCCACTCTAACTCTCAAGAAAGTTTGAATTTCTCTCATTTTTTGGACAGAAGGTAGTTTGGATTTCAATAATTAAAAGAAATTAAGTATTACAGTAAGTGTTAGTCCACATAATTCTATTACATTTTATTTGTGATCATTAGCTATAGTTTCATATCATTAATTTAATCCTTTTAGTTTTTAAAGAAAATGAAGTCTGAACTCAATGACTGGTTGCTATACTTCAATTGGGTGTTGGCTTTTATTTTTAAAAGCTAAACTCAGATTTAGTCCATTTTAAATTATCGAGACCAAATCAAATAATTTGAAACTATATAAATTGAATCCGTAACTAAATTATATTGTGATAGCTATAATATCAACCTAAAAATTAATTTGTAAGAGAGTTACATTATTTAGGCTTAATAATACATGAATATTATTCATTATGAAGAGTAAAAAAATTATAATTGCACTACAAAAAATGAAGGGAAATTCCAAAAGAGGATTCATGATCATGAAATATGTAAGGGATAGTTTGATAGACCCAATTTCATAAAAGGACAATTTAATGCAAATGACCTAATTGTCCTAATAATCTAAATTGATAGGAAAAGACCCTCAACATGCATGGGGGAGTTCATCATTTGTTGTTTAATGGAGGATCTTCATGGTTTTGGGGAAAAAGAGAATACTTCATACATGCATCCATTACGAACTAGCAATAGCGTTGCATATATATGAATTACATTTGACGCTTTTTTTTCTTACTTAATCATTGAGCTTTCCCATAAATAGGATTATTGTTAATGAAGCAAACATGTTTACACATTGTTATGGATTTTTCATATTTGTTTATTCCCCAATCAACTTAAATTATATAGATCTATTCTCTTAAATAAAAATCATATTTTCTTAAAGAAATACGTTTGTTAAAGGTGGAACGTACAGACTTGACAAACTCCCAAATAAGGTACAAAAATCTTGTTATGATATAATAATTATATGGGCGAAGGGGCAAAAATAGCCACCGTAATTTTCAAAATGGACAACTTTGGCACCCGTAATTTCGATGGTGCAAAACCGGGCATTATAAATCAAAATGGGACAAATCTAACACTCTTAAACATAGGTGTTAAGTTTGACCGTTAGTTGACTAGGAATGATGATATGACATAATAACGTGGCACAATGAGACATTATGTGTCACCCCATGCTGATATGTATATGACATGACAAAAATGAAAAAAATTAAGGGAAAATTAAATACAGATCCCTTGTAAGGGACTTAATATTAGAAAAGTCCCCCTAATTTGGGAAATTAAAGTAGAGTCCCTAGGGACTACAATTTAATTATTTCTGAAACGTGGGCCCACCATTTATATTAAAATATTCTTACCCACCCCACCCCCTTCTCTCTTCTCTCCCCTCCCCTCCCCATCTTCTTCTTCATCTTCGCAGGTAGCAACCCCCACCCCCCGCCACCGGAAAAAACTCACCGCCCTCCGCCCTCCACCAAAGTTGTCCATTTTGAAAATTACGGTGGCTATTTTTGCCCCTTCGCCCTAATTATATAATAAACTGTAATATTAAGAAAAACAAGTATCCTGATCGATTATCATTACAATACGATACCAAATGTATAAAATTATATTAAATCCCTTGGGTTATGGACCATGTGGCTCTTCCCATGTGGTATATTAAATCCTCTGGCCCTTCATTTTGGGGATTGTTCAGAGATCCTATGCTTACGACCCTTTAAGTACATTTCAAGTTTAGGAAAAGCCACTTATATTACCCCCCCCCCCCCCTCCCTCTCATGCTTTTCAATTATTTTTTTTGGAAATGCTTTTTTTATTAAGACAATTTTCATTTACTATTTAATTCTACAAAATATATATCCATTGGTTATCAATGATGAAAATTAGAGCTCTAAGTATGTACAATAATAATGACACAGGATCTATGCTGAGTTTTGCTACAAAAGTAATCAATAGGTCAATAAATGAACATGTTTGATCTTTTGGGGATTTCAATGTTTAATTAATTTTAAAATTAAGAAATAATATGAGGCTATTATAACAAAAATGATATTATCTCTGAACACTACTACAAAACATACAAATAATTAACATCTCTAATTCATGTCCATTATTTTAGATGGACTTTTAAAAAAGGTTGTGACGCACTTACAATTATGTTAAATGAAATTTTGACATAAAAAACGTTTATGTATTATCTTAATTGACTTTGTTTCCCATAAATTAAAATAATTTACGGCCACTTATGAATGAAAGAAGTATATTAGATGAATGAGAAATTGAAAAGTTGCCCTCAAACTTCAGCTCCTAGCCTCCATTCGCAATTTTAAACACCGTGGAACTACTGCTCCCCTACTCCCATCTCCGCTCCATTTGTCTCGCTACTCTGCCAAAACTACCATGAAACTGCTTCCCTATTATAGTTTTTCATCGACATTCGTGGGTTCGTCAATGTACGTAACATAACACCCTCGATCAAGTCTTACTATGATAGTAAAATGTATTAGCTAAGAAAAAACACTATCATATAGTTTAAAACAAATCTTAAATTTCATTGCTATCCAAAATGTAATTGCCAATTTGCCACATTAAACTATCATATAAAAGAGGGTTTTGTAAATAAAAGTAGTAAACCTATCATAATTAAAAATGAAAGTGGAAGGAATCCACAAAAGGGCGGTGAATTGATTTTTTTTAAAAAAAAATCACTACTACAAATAACTAATCTCGACACTCTTTTTCAGGAAACATGTGGTTTATGCATTTTGGACCTACCCTGTGGCGTTGCATAAAGCAAACGCCGCGGTTGTGCTTCTTGTTTTTCTTTTTGAAATAAGCCAATCAACCCAATCTTATCCAAAAGAAAACATCTGAGATGGCGTTTTATTTTTGGTTAAAGTATATATTTGGTCTCTTATGTTTGTAAAATACATTTTTAGTCCTTTTTTGTTAACACGGTTTGTTCCACTCGACGGAAAATGTGTAACATCCTGAATTTTTTTTATTATAAAAATTATAAAACAAATTAATAAATAAATGTGTGAAATTTAAAGTTACAATTAATTTAGAAAGTTTAGTTTACTTTTAGGAATTTTTATTTAGAATGTGATATAGAATGGAAGTGAATAAATTTGAATGATATGATTCAATGTATGATTAAAGAAAAATAAAATGATTTTTATCATAGGGTACTTTTGTAATTTTCTTCTTGGGCCACAAACCCTAGATTTCCCTTTACTATATATACTTACTTCTCTCCTCCTTTCCCACATACATGCGCAGCCACACATACAACTGAACCTTGCTAACCTTGCTTTGCTTCTTCTTCGTCTTCTTCTTCCTTTCTTCTTCTTTATCTCAAATTCCTTCCTTCCTTCCTCCATCTACAACCAACTATTAATCAATTTCCCTTATCTTCACTGATTTCACCACTCCATCCTTAACAACATCATCCTTTCCCCGCCCTCTCCGCTCTCTATTTTGTGCACGCCGTCCCAGTCACGGTCGCCCGCCGTTTCGGCCGCCGTCGTTCGCCGTGGGTGTCGTCGGTGATAAGGAGATTGTTATTGACACTTGAGCACGTGGGAGCTTACGTTTTATTTTTGGTTTGAATGCAATGAGGTAACTACTTAAACTTGGCGTGTGTGTGTATGTTGGTAAGCATATAGGTTAGATTATAAATTTGTGATGTTTATTATATAATTTATGAGAATTGATTATTTGTTTGGTGCACACCGGTTAATATGATTATAATTATGCCATTCCGGAATGAGGTTCCCTGCAAAACCCCCAGGGACTAAAATGAGTAAGACAATATTGTTACATGTTCAGTAGGGTTGTTAGTTCCTTTGAACCAGTTCAAGCGAGGGTATATCGACCATCGAGTCGTGAGTCCCTATTGAACTGAGATATTACGGTGTGTTATGTTTGATTTAATTGTTATTATTGATTTAATGTGTTGAGTTGCGATGTTTTGAGTTATGATGTATCCGTATATTTGTGTTGCTGCAATACATGATAATTGGTAGTTACTTGAAATTAGCATAGACAATATGTTCATGCAACACAACATGTAGCACACACCACTTTACACATAATCACACACCACCTTGCGGGCATGCACATGCACGTAGTGCAAAGATGTACGTAAGCGAGTGGTAGTAGTTGCGATTTCTGGGTCTACCCCAATCGTTGATATTACAGGTACTAGATCGGGCCAGGAGTGATGGGAAGGATTTGGAGACTTAGGAACTAAGCCTTGTGGTTGCATACTATTTTTCATGTTTCATTTATTAATTTGTAAACCCTTTAATTCATTTTCCTTAGATTACTGTATGTCTGTGTATAATTCTAGGCTGGATAACTGTAATTATTTCTTAAACATGTTTATGTGCTTAATTGTAAATAGATGTGAAAGAATTTATTCGGGTATTATGAGATTTGTTTAAATATCCATGTTAGTCAATTTTTATCTAACATGGATATATCAGATTTGATATTTTTATATAAACTATTTTCAATTATTAATTTTATATTCGATTATAAAATAATTTATTTTAATTTATTTATTTCCAAATTACATGAAATCTTTTTCTATCCATGATAGCTTATTTGTGACTAAAATTAATTTTCTATCATGGTTAGCCTATCAATTTATATTTTAGGGAAAATAAGAAAAGTTGTTTTTCTAACTATGTTAGTCTATCATTATAACTTATATTCTTTTTCTAACATAGTTAGTATTATGATTATTGTAGTTAATTAAGTTAAATTCTTTTTCTAACTATGTTAGTATTAATAATGAGTGAATTCTTTTCTAACATAGTTAGTAATTATGAAAAAAAAAACGTAAAAATGGTTAAAAATTGTGGTTGTTACAAAATGCAAACTTAAAAGTTTTAAATGGTTAATCAAATAGCAAATATCCATAAAATATGCATAAATTAAAACATTGTAGTGTAATTATTCTTACATTTTTAAAATTTGTCATTTTTACTCTCATTTACTTATGAAATAATCCTTTACATTTGATAACTCATGGTTGTTGTTAAGTGAAACTAACAGTATTAACAAAAAAAGACTAAAAGTGTACTTTTCCAAAATAAAGGACTAAATTGAAATTTGATGCAAAAATAAGGGACTAAAAGTATAATTTAGCCTTTATTTATTTAATAAATTTCTAACCCCGCCGTTTCTTTATACAAAACGCCGCGGTCTGCATGAGATATTTTTAATAAATATCCAACCCCGACAATTTTATACAAGGACGAAGGCCCAAAAATGATACATAACTATTGGCCAAGAAACAAAATAATACGTACATAACTATTTCGAGAATGATACCCAACTTTTATCATGTGATCAAGAATAATATTTTCACTAATATGACAATAAGATTAAACATGAAATGTCTAAAATGCCCTTATAAATTAAATAAATTTTTTTCTCTCTCTTTCCTTCACCACCAACAATCACACCGGCGGCCGAGGCTCACCGCCAGCCACCACCGGCGCCGCCGCGCCCAATGAGAGAACAAACAATCTAACATATGAGAAGAGCCAGAGACAACATGTATCTGAAGGGGAACTCTTGTAGAATAAAAGAAAGGAAACTCCACAGAGTTAAGTATATCCTTAATCTACCTTTTCTCTTTGGCAAGCATACACTTTCTGGAAGCGCTTTTACTACTGAGATGGGTTTGGTATTCAACAATGACTGGGGTTGGAAAAAAAAAAAAAAAAAAAAAACAATGACTGGGATTCAACCTTGTGATCTGTCTCTAGAAGACACTCTACTTCCATTGACCTCTCTTGGGATGACTCGAATCGTGTGGTCAGAGGAAGTGTATTGGAATCTCAAAAGTGAGGAAGAAAGTGGGTCCCATTGGCTAGCTGCCGCGTGGCGCAGGTTGCTCGCGGCGGAGCGCCACCACTTTGCCATGACGGAAATTGTGTGAGAGTGAAGAAGGGTTTAGATGAAGACACTAGGCACAACTCAACTTACTCTACTATTTTTCTCGGGCTAATCCTTTTTCCCTTTATTATTGTTGTTGTTTGGGACTTAGGAGATTGTTTTTGAACAAACCCATCTTTGAGGACTTTCATTCTCTGTTTTCCACCTTGCCATTCTTGCACGCGCTCTATTCTCTGCTTTGCCTCTTTCTTCAATTGCTTTAACTAGTGATCATAATTAACCACTAATCATATCTTGTTTCTATTCTTTTTCTTTCATAATACACCCTTCTCTCATTGGGTGCGGCGGCGCCCACAGCGGCACCGGTGGTGGCTGGCGGTGAGCCTCCGCTGCTGATGTGGTTGTTGGTGGTGAAGGAAGAAGAAGGAAGAAGGAAGAAGAGAAAAAAAGTTTATTTAATTTATAAGGACATTTTAGATATTTCATGTTTAATCTTATTGTCATATTAGTGAAAATATCATTCTTGATCACATGATAAAAGTTGAGTATCATCGATGTACCTTGAAATAGTTATATATTATTTTTATTCCTTGGTCAATATTTATTTATCATTTTTGGGCTTTCACCCTTTATACAAAGTGCCGCGATTTGCGTTAGATTTTTTTAATAAGTATCCAACCCCGACATTCCTTTGTCTAAAATGCCAGAGTAGAACTTCCTTTTTTTTTTGAAAAAATATATTTCCAAAATTAAATTTACATTTCAAAATTTTATTACATATATATGGTATCCGATCCTAACTTCTCTACCAAACAAATCAAATAATTTTGTTTTAAAAAAACTATATAACAAAAATATTAATTTCTATTACTATTCATTCCAACATATAAAGCAAAAAAATATAATAAGATCCAAAATTGGATATCTTTTTGCAATTATTTATATTAGCCCCTATAGTGTATTTCTAATGTTTGGCAAAGAAAAAGTTTATTGCTAATGAAGTGCACCACCAAAAGGAAAATAAAAAAGGTTTTACCTAAAGTAACAGCAACAAGCTTGTCAAGAACAGTATTGGACTGAGCTAGATTTATATACAAATCCTTTAGAAGGAACTCCATATTCTGCACACGCAATTTAATTTCAAATTTTCAGCAACTTGCTTCTAATGCAATGAAAATATAACAGGAAGAAATAAGCTAAGCTAGTGAAAGTAAAACTCAAAATAGATAATTGGCTAAACCAAACTCCTCCAAAATTTAAAATTTCTACTACTTCATGCTAAGATATTATAGTAGTCACGTGTATTCAACTTGACGTGAAACATTCATTCCAATATGTAAAACGTAAAGCTTCAACCATTTTTGTTCTACAGAGGTCATCAATGAAGGTCTTTAGTAGTACTGCTTAATGAGAAGTATAAATAAATTATAATAAAGTGAAGAGACATAACCTATCATCCAAAAATGAATTGATGAACATGACTTACTTCAGATTTAGCTTGTTGCCTATCAAAAGGAACACCATCAACAAAGCCCCCTAAAGAAAATTTAGAAATCTACATTCAAACATCATGTTGTTAAGAAATAACTGATTATCATTATGTGGATTTAAGAACTGATAAAGTGTATTAAAATTTCCAAGATTGATTGAGAATTTAAGAGAAAATAGCTCATAAAACTTAGTTTTAACCCAAATTCAAGAACTGATAATTTAGGCATACTGACCATTTTGGCATCCGCAATTTTGTTGGTCCAATCCAGGCAAGTCAATCAATTTCAACAATGGATCTGGATAATTTCCAAATATTACAAAACAATTTCAACAGTGTAGTATTAACATATGCTTGAATTTTTCAAAATAAAATATGCATCATGATGGAAATGAAAATGAGCAACGGCTCATTTATCAAGAACTACTGCTAGTCCGTCCTCATCAAACTAACATGCTTTCAACCATAGGCAAACTCAGGTTTGCAGATAAAGGAGAAATGAAAAAAAAAAATCGACACATTGAAATACAATTAGTTTTAAAGCCTTCATTCTATCAATTATTCAGAAGTATCTTACCTTGGAAGAAGCTATTACAAACTAAATACAACAAAGACGTTTATAGTAGAAACCAATAACATAAAAATGTCAAGTATAATCTAACACAAACTAACAACAAAATACTATATAACAGCACATAGAGATGTAAAAAACAGATTCTAACAGTAATATAAGGTCTTTTGATCCCAGAGTATTATCCCACTTCTAACACCAAATACCACAGAGAATATAGAAACTACATTGTAATAACATAATTTGCACAAACAATAAAACATGAACAAAAAAAGCTTAAATCATCAATAGTTGAGTCAGCCGTGGTGTCAATATATGGTACTAGACAAAGATGATGCGGTTTGAAATCTAACCTTTAAGTAAATGGAGCCTCTTTGGCAATATCCTGGGGTAAAGGAATGCACTCAATCATACAATGACGACGTTGTTGAACCAATTCCGTCACCGTTTCAAGAAAAACCACTTCCTTCTCTTGTTTTGCAAACATCAAAATAAGGCATTTCTTAAAGTTCCGAATTTCAGTCCACACATTGTCATCCACAGTTCTTGTAGCTGATTCATGCTGTAGTAACAGGCAGTAAATATAATACTGGTTTCTTATAGCAAAGATCCACAATGCTCACAATTAAGTTCATTATACTTCAATTAATGTCACGTGTATGTATGATAACTAAAAAAGACAAATAAACGTGAGATCCATACTTCTATATTTCTTTCAATTTCCACAGACAAGCAGTGGTACTACATAAATCATGAAAGGCTTGAGCAAATGCTAAATAAATTATAGTCCCTCTGACCAGAATCTTATCCAAGACACTCCTCCTTCCACACTATCTCAATTAAGGTTAGTTCAAAACTTTAACCACAACCACTTTGCTTGAGATGCCTTTTTTCACAAAATAAACAATTTCTTATATCCAAGTCATTATTGAGTGAAATGCTTAAGAGTCATCATCTCATTTTCAAAGTCATACTTATCATCTGCTTGACTAGACATCACAAATTGCTTGTTCTGCATAATCTCGTGAGCAATATTCATAACAGCATCCTCCTCCCATTTTTTTCTGCTGCAAGGACATGTTCTGCTTCGCATATCTTATAGAAAATGGGAAGCACCAAAACAGCAATTTGAACAATAGTGACAAATCACAAGAAACAAACAGTTATTGCTCAAACAAAAACAAGCATATAGAGCAATTTTTAGTAACAATAAAGAAACAAAGTCAAACTATCATATAAGAAAAATGAGCATATGTTCTGAAACTATTTAAGGAATTGCACCTTAGCCACATGGCACATCAGAAGTGGCTAAATCAAGCATATTGAGAATCAGGGGAATTATAAGATAGAGAAAAATACACATACCTTAGCTTCTTGCTGACAATGGTGGTTAGCCAAGTTCTTGAGTGCCTTCAATGTCATCTCTCAGTAAGACTTCTCTCTTATTGATCAATCCCTTTACAAAGATTACACCCACTCTATGAAGATCTCACTATCTTAAAACTAATCACTCAATGTATGTGAACACAATTAATACTTGTTCATGTTCTTGCAATGAACAGATAATAATGATACACACTGAAGTATAGGTAGGCTTTGAATGCTTTGGAATACATTCTTTCAACTATTGCAATCAAGTTTCTACCTTCCAATTTGAGCACCAAATGCTTTTATAGTCTTCACTAGAATTTGTCCATTGAAGATAGTTTATAGCTGCTGCTTGATCTTGATGAGAGATATGTTGGATTATAGCTTTAATAAGTTTGGGTGATATGCTTTATAATCTTAACTTCATTCTAACCTTGCCCCAATCTAATCGTTATCGAATATAACTTAGTGATTTCAATCCATTATGGCTATTTGACCTGTTTGACTCTTAACTTAGATATTCTCATATTCTTTCTCATAAAGTTTTGTTTGTTTAAGCTCAGTCTTATACCATGTCTAAATTATTTTTGAATATAATCAAAACTTAGTATTTCTAATTGTGTAAGCTATCAAATTTAACTAGAATAATTCATATAGGATAGGGAAAAACCTAGGTCATCTCTCAATTCTGTGAAGATTGAAGGGTCTGTTTGGTTTGAGGGAAGGTGAGGGGAGGGAAAATGATCCCTTGCATGGTTCAAAAATTTGGAGGGAGAGAGCCCAAAATATTCTCTCCCCTCTCCTCATTTGACTCCCTCCAAATTGAGGGGTTTTGGAGGGAAACCAACAATTAAGACTACATCAAACCAAAAATGATTAAAAACTTGTTGTCTTTCTTTCCCCTCTATTGTAAACAAACAAGATAATGTTAAAATTTCCCCTCCCCTTCCCTCACTTCCCCTCAAACCAAACACGCCCTGGTAGGCCAGTTTGACTGGTTGAGGTCCAATCATTTTTCTAATTGTTTCGGCTAGTTAAATTAAGCGAGGGTCCACATTTGATGACTAACATTGAAATTTGGACAATTTAAAAATTTGATATGGATGGTTCATATTCAAAAGTTTTAATTTTTTTTATCAAAATTCAAAGTTTTAATTAACTACTTTATTAGTGATAAATTTATTTTTCAAAAAGTAATAGTTATAAGATTAAGGGAAAAAGACAAATAAAGTTTTCCCAATTGATAAAAGGACAATTGAGGTTGCTAAATTGTGAAAATGACAAGTTGGGTCATAGACACTTAATACACATTACTAAAATTGGGAAAAATATTCAAATGCCCTTAAAAACTCACTTTTCACAAATTTAGTAAGTGAGTTTTGGTTAGTGAGATATCCTAATTTATTTTAAGTGAGTTTTTAAGGGCATTTGAGTCTTTTCTCCAAATTTGGTAATGTGTATTAGGTGCCTATGACCCAACTTGTCCTTTTCACAATTTAGCAACCTCAATTGTCCTTTTACTAATTGGGAAGACTTCATGTGTCTTTTCCCTAAGATTAACTATATTTTTTTTTATTTTGTAACCATTAAAATAAAAAAACTATAAAAATTTGAAAATAAATTAAATCAAATATGGACAATTGAAATGGATCTGGATGGTATAGATTGAAATTAGAAACCATTTGGTAATTTTTATAATGAGTATTAAATGTAGACACAATCAAGCAATCCTAAACCAATTAGGATAGTCTTAGTCATCCTTTTTATTGCACAAGAAAGCATGAAAATCACACTCCCCCAATGTTTTCCTATTTGTTTTAGCAAATCCCATGTCAATTACGATAATATATGAGCTGCTTTATACATGATAGCGATGGAGCACCAAAATTGACACACTCCCATGTAATAGTTTTTTGTTTGTATTGGATTCAAATAGAAAGTGATAAGTAGCAGGAGAAGAACTAGGCCTAGCCTTCAGTTCAAAAAAAAAAAAAGAAAGAAAGAACTAGGCCTAGCTGACTAGGGACAAACAAATCAAACAAAAAATAATAATAATCCAGGGCATTTATGTAGTTTCACAGACCCATTCTTTAATACTCCATATAAATATAAAACAATATCTTATTACCACATAAATCCCCTGCTTCTAACTTTATTCATATCATATAAGTCCCATACTTATACACTCCATTCACTTCCAGGCATAACATTAATATATAGATGGAGCTAATATTTATACTAGGAGTCATTGTACTATGGTGTATAGTGACATGGAGTGCATTAGTGGTGGAATCAAGTATAGGAGTGAACTGGGGTACGATTTCATCACACAAGTTGAAACCAAGGACAGTGGTGGATCTTTTGAAAGACAACAAGATCCAAAAAGTGAAGCTGTTTGAAGCAGAGCCTGATGTCATTAAGGCTCTCATGGGAAGTGGGATTGAGATCATGGTTGGAATACCCAATGAGATGCTTTCTCTTTTGGGTTCTTCTTCTGCTGCTGCTGATTTGTGGCTTCATCAGAATGTTTCGTCCTATATTGGTAAAGGTGGTGCTATAATCAGGTTGGTGTTATTATTTTTTTTTTTTTGTTATTCTCTTTTTTAGTTTTTGTTTATTGCTGATAAAGTGAAAATTGGTAGCTTGTGGTGTATATAAAATATTTGTGTGTACTCCGGTCTTTTTCTTTGGTGGTTGGTTTTACTCTAATTTGGAAAGTTGATTCAGTATATTTCTTTGCTAATTCTGAGGATCCAGGGATTAATCGGAAAAATATAAAATTGCCACTTTTTTTTGGTTACCCAATGGTATCCCTACGGCCGCTTGTCAAGTGGGACTAATCCCTCGCTGTTCTGAAGTCTCATATAGGGCTAGACAGCTGCCCTGTGAATTTGCTCCATTCGCAAAAGTTAGGGATCGAACTCCCAATCACTTGCTTAAGGGACAGAAGTACTTACCACTCATGTCAACCTGTGTCAGATTAATGTCACTATTGCATAACAAGCCATGCTCATAGTCATGCTCAAGGTTAGAAAAAGGGCTATTAGCCTTTCACTATTACTGTGGCGGTGTGGCCTATGAATCAGTTAAATAATTTCTTTAAAAAAATTATGGCATGTTATTATAATTAGTTTATGTTGATTGTTACAAATTCTTAATATAAAATTACAATTTTTATCTTCTATCCTAAGTGTAAGGTTTCTATTACCTGGCACTTTCTCTGAAACACATCATTCAAATGATGTTGCCCATCATTCACCTCCATAAAACCTCCTCCTCCTCTCACTGTTAGTTTATTTAATTGATCAAGTCTCCTAATAGGCTAATAGCTAGGCATTTACCACAAGCTAAGCTCAAGCCTGAATAATGGCATCTGATAGGCCACAGACAAGACTTAGGTTTCCTTTCAACAACACAGGCAGACCTATTATGGTCCAAGCCTGGTTCAGTCTTAGACTATTCGCACCCCTAATTGTAATCATAAACAGCTGGAAACCTATAGCATCCCCATCAAAAGCCATGAGCCGGATTAGGACTTTACTGTCTATTTTGATATTACTTTTATTAACTGTGATTTTTTATATTTGAATAGTTTAATTTAAATTCTCTTGTTTTTTATTTAGTCAGCTTTGTGTTGTCTATGAACATTTGGAAAAGTAAAAATCTGTTACAAAAATACTTTTTGCTAACACTCAACTTGGTAAAGGTGCATTTTGGGCGAAAAAGTATTGGAGTATAAGCGCTCGGCACAAATAAGTTTGAAGGGATCTGATAAACCACTAAAATTTTAAAACTGTGCAAGTTGCTCAATACTTTTACCCACTAAAAAACGGCTGTTACATTTTGCATGTGTGGAAAATTAGTAATTTATTGGTATTCTCCACATAAGTCATAACATTACGTTGCTTTCCCTTCTCTTTATCTACTACTTCCTTCCTTCCTTTATTCCATGATATATTTTTCATTTAACATGCTGACTCTATTGATTATTTGTTCCTTTTTCATGACACACTTGTTTCTCTCTCACTACATCTAGTCTAAAAAGCTTCATCATTTCTTTTGGATTCCTTATCTGGATTTTTATTCTGGATACTAGTCTACAATAACAAGTAACAACAAAGCCTTATCCCACTACATGGGGTCATCTTTGGAATATCATCATCTTTGGTCATGATAGGAACAAATTGGGATGGCATGACTTGACTACATTATTTTTAAACATTGAACATTAATGTTGATTAAATTAGAATTGGAAGGATAAAATTATGTCCTTCACAATGCTAGAAAACCTGAAAATGTATTTAGCAGAAGCTGTGTTGTAAGAAGATAATTGTGATAGGAAGGAGATGGAAGAAGAATAAAGAGAGGCTTGAGGAGATGGAGAGATAGACTAGTGATAGAGGAGAAGGATGAGAAATTAGAGAAGTGGGAGAAGAATAGAGGGTACATATTGATAGGCTCAAACCAGGAACTTCTAAGGCGCTAACCTGAACCTTTTTAATGGCTGCTTCTTCTAATGGCTACCCGCTACCCATTTTTTCTACTTTCAATATAATAATGCAACTCTTTGAGCTCAATGGATTTCTTGCTCTTGACCTCTTGGGCCATATCAGTCATCCGACTTACTTTCCTGTGTGCAGTTAATGTCAACAGTTTCTATGGTGTAATATTTAGTTTGTTAAAGTTCATGTTTTTGTTGACACAATAAATCCTGATAAAATTGAGAAAGACCTGGATAAAAGAGGCAATCTATTCCAAGCAAGTTTATATTCATCCGTAGAATTATGACAATGATGAGTATTTACTTCTCCATCTAATGTTAGATGAGTGATACCATACATGCAATTATCTGATGCTCAATATGCAAACATCCAATTATCCGTATTGTTGCTGTAGTGTTAGTAGCTAGTTCAGAAATCTTTCCATTAAGATATCGACTGATTGTGATGTCTGAAGAATTTCACTTCTTTGTGGATCACTAGAATCAATACTTTTTGCTAAATTAAATTTTTGTGGTTTGTATTAGATTATTTTGATTATTACAAAGCCTCTAACCTCTCCTTGTACTGGTAACAGGTATATTGCAGTTGGAAACGAGCCATTTCTGACTAGTTATAATGGTCAGTTTCAGGATTTGGTCATGCCAGCAATGCTAAATCTGCAACAGTCTTTAATAAAAGCTAATCTTGCTGGCTATGTAAAATTAGTTGTACCCTGCAACGCAGATGCCTATGAGGCTGCACTTCCTTCTCAAGGCACATTCCGTCCTGAACTGACCCAAATAATAACTCAGCTTGTTGAGTTTCTTAATGCAAATGGTTCCCCGTTCGTTGTAAATATCTACCCATTTTTAAGCCTTTATGATAATGGTGATTTCCCTCAAGACTATGCATTCTTTGAGGGAACAACTCATCCAGTAACCGATGGCACCAATGTTTACACAAATGCATTTGATGGAAACTATGACACTTTAGTTGCAGCTCTCAATAAAATTGGATATGGTCAAATGCCAATAGTAATTGGGGAAATTGGTTGGCCCTCAGATGGAGCTATTGGTGCAAATGTAACTGCTGCAAGGGTCTTCAACCAAGGTCTCATTAAACATATCATGAGTAACAAAGGGACTCCCTTAAGGCCAGGTGCTCCTCCTATGGATGTTTATATATTTGGTCTGCTTGATGAAGGAGCAAAAAGCACACTTCCTGGGAACTTTGAAAGACATTGGGGGATTTTCTCTTTTGATGGGCAGGCTAAGTATCAGCTAAACCTTGGCCTTGGAAACAAGGAATTGAGGAATGCTAGGAATGTTCAGTATCTTCCTTCAAGATGGTGTGTTGCCAGTCCCTCAACCAATCTTACAAATATGGCAAGTCACATAAGAATTGCATGTAGTGCTGCAGACTGCACAACTCTTAACTATGGCGGTTCATGTAATGGAATAGGAGAAAAGGGTAACATCTCATATGCTTTCAACAGTTACTATCAGCTGCAAATGCAAGATTCCAGAAGCTGTGATTTTGATGGTCTTGGAATGGTGACTTTCCTAGACCCTTCATTTGGGGATTGTCGTTTTCTGGTGGGAGTCACAGATAAAGGCTCAAATTCATCTGGTTCTGAAACAGCAATTCACTGGTATGCCCCAGTGTTATTTTTTATCCTACAATTGATTTGTTGGTTTTATGTGTGACGGTAAGATTTCATTAGTGGGGTTTTTCACGGTCAACTCTGAAACTATTAGAAACTTAAGATAGGTGAAATTCCTATCTTTATACTAGTTTTTTAAAAATACAAAAGCATACTTTAATTTGTATTTAATGAGGACATTTATTGGATTTTGTAGTCCAGCTTGTGTTGTCAATGAGGGATTGTATTATGATAGATAGTGTAGTTTCTTTAATTTGTATTTAATGAGGACATTTTGTTTCTGGTATGATATATTTTGCTTCAATCCATATTCCGTATTAGAATGTTATTAGAGTTTTATCCCAGTCCTTAATATATAAAGTTCACACTTTCTTTTAATTTGAGCAAGAAACATAGAGAACAATTAGAAAATGAAAATTATTATCATAGCCTTGATGACTTTGATCATAGTATATTATTTTTTTAAGTGTCTAATTTCTCCCTTTAATTCAATTAATATTATACTCCCTCCGTTCCTAATTATAAGATCACTTTAGCAAATTTGGAGAGATTAAGGAAGACATTCCAATGAGTTAGGATCACATGAAATTTTCAAAATATCACTCACCTAAGTTTTAAAAATATCCTCTCACCTTCAAACCACTATTTTTTGGGTGAAGGGAGTATAGGGGTAATTTGGGGAAAATGTGAGTCAAATTAGAAAGTGATCTTATATTTAGGAACAAGTTCTTCTCCCTAAAGTTATCTTATATTTAGGAACGGAGGGAGTATTTACTAATTTATGATTCTAAATTACCTAATAGTGTCTATCGATCACTAAAAGGCATACTAATTAAATCAATTCTTAATGTCTTATGTGATTATTTAATTAAACTAAATTATGTATGTCTATAGGTATATGTCTATTCTAAAGGCAAAAGTAAGTTCTAATTCAATATCCTACACAATTCAGTTGAAGGTATAGGCCAAATTTCATATGTTTTTTTTTTGGTCAGACAAATTTCATATGTTTAAGCTTCTTCAGAACAACAAATTTTATTCCAATCACATGTCTTTGTTTGTTTCAGGACAATTAAGAACGTAATTAAATCAGGAAATATAACATTAGAGCAAATAAAGATTGAAATTACCATCCACTAACACCATAATCAAACTATAATAATCCAAGACAAATGATTTTCCTTTCACCCGTACTCCAGCTACCGTTGACAGAGAAGATCATAAAGTATGCTGCTCTCTCTCACTCAAGATTTTCCAAATATGAAGAACAAACAGCCCCTGGTTCAATACATTAGGCCTTCTTTTATTCCATTCCAAAGAATGGTGTTTATCACACTCTTTTGTTCTAATTATACAACCACTTTAACCTTTTTAGAGGGATTAAAGATGCAAAATGACTTCAAAAATATATATAATTACCCTTTTGCTCAAAACTAATTAATTCTAATTATAAATTAAAATAATCTACTTTCATATGACATATATTATAATGTAGTGATCTAATTTATTTCTTTAACTTTTACAAAAATTCATAGGGGTATTATATTTAAGATCAGAGGGAGTAGTTTCTAAAATAATCATATTAAAACAAAACCAAAACTTCGACAAAACTACTAGAATAAAAGCAGCTAGTGAGACCGAAACATGATTTTTTCCTTTTAAACTATTTTTACTTTCTATTCTTCTAATTCTAATTAAACTCTTATTTTAGTTAAAAATAAAATATTTCAAATGAAACCCTGAATGAATGTCTCCAATCAATGTCTTTTTTAAATCCTAACAAAATATCACGAGCCTCTTGCACAAAATTGAAAGCCCCCTTAGGATTTCCTCTTTTTTTTTTCATTCTATTCTAGAATCCTCTCCATTATACTCATCTTTGATCCATCGTTCTTGCTGATTTTCTGGTTTTTATTCCTTCCACCTTCAATTTCCACAACATTCCACCATTATTTAGCATTGATTGAGGCAACCATCAATGGTGTTCTTGGGCACAAATTTGAAGATATGAAAGGCTAGATTCTTGGTGCTTTGGTGGTATGAAGGAGGTATAACTTAAATGGGAAAAATAGGGGAATAATGTATTCTTTCATACTCTTTCCCTTTATGCATTGAGTTGTGTGGTTGCATTTCTCTTTGTATATTTGGATTTGAGACATGCTTTTCCTTTCTAGTTGTGAGTTAGAATACTTGCGTTGAATGTTATGTTGTTCAAATTTCCTATTGGATTCATTGTGTTATACTCCCTCTGGTCCTAAATATAAGATCTAATTGATTTTTTCTGGAAAATCCTTAAAAAAGCAAAATAAGTTAATTATAAATTGATTTACCTAATTTTTTCCCTTAAACTAGTTTATTTTACCTATAAACTAATGGATAATCTAAAAATATATTAAATATGTCATCATTTGATTACCTATTTCGCAACCTTAATCTCTCCAAGAAAAGTCAATTAGGTCCTATATTTAGGACCGGAGGTAGTATTATTTTCAGTGGTTGCTAGATTGTGTCACTTAATTTCACCAATTGAATATTGTGGTAGTAAATTTCTCCAATTGAATATAGTGGTTGTACATTCTTGAGAGGAATCAATTTTCAAAACTCAATTTTCAACACACACAAAGTGGAGCTTAACATAACTGTAAGTATGCTTTGAAAGTGATTGTTAGTTTAGTTATTAATTAGATTTAGTGATATTTAACTCCTAGCATCATTTTTAATGAAGCATAGAGCCATCGTAATACTACCAAATCCCACTTTATAAAATTTCCATAATCCAAAAGTTTCACCTTTTAATTCAAAATTATAAAACAAGTATTTACGTTGTTCACTAGTTACAGAATTCTGTCTTCTTACTCATAATTCTTTGAATTTTTCAAGCAACTTACATTTTGACTATTTTTCTTAAATTTTCACATTCTTGCTTCAATTTCTTTCTTATTTTAAGATAACCACGATACAAAGTGAGCCCAAAGAAGATGAAATGGCTCTTAAGAATCAAATAAATCATGGGTGACCAAAACATAATTTCCAAAAATGCCATTTTCATCACTAATTTCATGCATGTAATTATAACTAGCTCATACACAAATAAATCATACATACAAATATAATATAATGGAATGCCCAAATAAAATGATAAAAGAGTTTCATTTCATTTACGATTTTGTATATCAAAATATGTATGCATTCAAGCATTCTTTAAAGTGTAAATGTACAAATTTAGCAACAAATAATGGTTTTGCTATATGCACCCATCATAATAATGTTTTGCCTGCTTCTAAATGGACTATAAACTTTTAAAAACAGAGTGAAAATAGCTTCATCAACTAAGGCAAAATTTCCCTTACTTTCTTCTATATGGGGCCAACAAACTTTCGTTAATTTACTTTATATATTAAAGGGTTCACTATAAAAAAATATTCATGAGTTTTACTACAAGGGTCACCCAACACTAAATAATTTATTTTATCAATGATACACATGTATTTTACTCCAAAGATCATCCAACACCAAATTATATTTTTCTAAAGTAAAAAATACACGTGTTTTACTCTAAGTGTCACCCAACAGCAAATATTTTTTGGGGTCAAAAGTCACATAGTGTTTTTCTTTTGAGTTCAAAAGTCACATATGAAAGTTAAAAGAGTGAAAGTTGACTATTAAGTTAAACATTTTACCAAAAACGATGACATAACATCTGGTCGGAACACCACAAAATGAGAAAAATAAGAAAAATTTGGAAAAATTGACACTAAAGACATAATATCTTTATTTGAATTCATTTTTCGTGCTTTCACCACCTCTCAAGGGGAAATGACATTAAAGACACGATATCGTTATTGCAAGTTATTTTCCCTATGTCGTAGACCGGAAAAACCACAATTTTGTTGGAAACGATCTTGAATAGAAAAAGGTGTATTTGAATGGCTTACAACGAAATAGATTAATCTTCTTCAAGTTGACATTAAAGACATGATATCACCCAGTTGAATTCAATTCTTATTCTTGCAGAAGAAGAACCATGTTCTAGGCTTTCACCACCTGTTTGTGGCCTCTTCTTCTTCACTCTTTGCGCCTAACCAGTTGGTCTATCTTGTACATGATCAATAAAATTCGCTACTTGATTTCTTTGATGTCATTTTAGCGAGATTATTCTTATTTTTTTTTCTCATTTTGTGATGTCCACATAGATGTTATGTCATTGTTATTGGCAAATGTTTAACTTAACAGTCAACTTTCACTTCTTTAACCCACTGTACACATCATGTGACTTTTGAAATTAAAAGGATAACACAAGATGCCTTTTGACTAAAAAAAATATATTTATCTTGTCCTGGGTGACCATGGGAATAAAACACATGTATTTTTTACCTAAAAATTATTTGGTTCTTAGTGACCCTTGACACACTACAAAAAAACTATTGTAAGGCGGCATTTACTTTTGCAACACACTGTCGTTAATAAACGCAGGAAAGAAACTACGACACTTTTTATAAATGCCAGGAAATTCATCGGGGGAAAGTGATCTTGCGGCGTTTCTACAAACATTGTAGTGTTAAATAAACGTTGGAAATTTTGGGGCATTTGTTACATGTGCTTTTAACCGCTGCCAAGCACTACTCAAAATGTTGAAGAGAAATTTCAAATTTGAATGTTTCCTATGTTGAATTTTATAAATAAAATAATTTAAAGTGCGTTTAACACAGGGGAATTTATGAAACAACCCTATTTTGAAATTAATAAATATTGTTAATGGATATGTTGATATTATTAATGATTTTCTTAAATTTGTTAATCCCTATGAAGGTATTTTAATCGGAATGACAGAGTTGTATCACTACAAAAAAATAGTCTGCTAGTCACGTTTGAAAATGGGCAAATTGTGAAGTATGTGGCGTAGGAAAGAATTTTGTGGCGTTGAAATCCATACGCCACAAATCGAGGCGTAACAAACTTGTGTCACGTATCATACGCCACATAATTTTGATGCAACAAAATCATGTCGCGCATAACTCATGCTCGACATAAGGTGAAGTGAAAATAAAAAAAAACTGCAGCTTGCCGAGGAAGCTTCTTCCTCGGCAAGCTGCAGTTTTAAAAAAATAAAAAAATAGGAGATAATAATTAGGAAGAAGGAAAGAGAGTGTTTGAAGTAGAGGGAGTAGAGGGAAAAATAATTAAAAGCTAGTATTATAATGAAATAAAAGAATTTGAATTATAATGAAAGAAAAAAAACAAAGTATTAACGAATGATAAAGTGTATACCTTAGATTGTGGAAGATTTTAAACAATGAGCCTGCAAAAAAAATTAAGGATAATTAGTTAAATGAGAAATTAAATATGAAGAATGGAAGTGAAGAGGAGGAAAATAATGGAGTAGAGAAAGAGGAGAAAAGAAAGTGGGGAGAGAGTAGGAAAAAATAGAGAGTGGGGAGGAGAAAATGTGAGAGAAGTGAAGTTTATATAGGGAGAAAGTGGGGGAGAGTGGCGGGAAAAAATTTAAATTTTTTAGAGAAAGTGTGGAGGGTATGTGTGGCGCATGAATCCATACGCCACATATGTTTGAATTTTTGAGAAAACTTTGTCGCGTTTGGAGGAAAAAAGTGACGCTAGTGACATGTGGCGTATGAACACATGTGTCCCATGAAACAATGTGGCGCATGAAGAAAGTGTGGCGTATGAAATATGTCACGCATGAAACAATATGTCGCGCATGTAACAATATGTCACGCATGACTCCATGCGCGACATAAAACAATTATTATTATGCATCCATTTAACAATATGTCACACATGACTCCATGCGTGACATAAAACGAATACCATGCGCGACAGACTATTAAAACAATGCAAGAAATAAAAAATAAATAAATATATTCGTTTGTCGCGCTCATACATCACCCATGCACGACAAACATAAACAAATATTATTTCCCCATAGTGTTTGTCACGTTGGGGAATACCATGCGCGACAAAAGGTTTTGGTTTGTCACACTGACTCCATACGCGACACACCGCACGTGACTAGCTCCCCATTTTCTTATAGTGTATAATCGCGGGGAACACACCATTCCGCAAATATGAAAGTTGTTTAACGCTATTCAGAGTTTATTAATGGGTATGACGAAGTTGTTAATGTGTATGATGAATTTTTTAATAATTATGAAAGTTTTTTTTAGTCAAAAGTGAATTCTGAAGTGGAGTGTATTGAGTCATTGTGCAACATTTCATAATCTCAATTTAGGTCCAAATACCTAATTTATCTTTTTACAAATTTGAGTACCTTCATTTTTGTCCTTTTGCATATTCAAAGTGTTTTATTTGGTATTTTCCAAAAAAAAGTATAACTTAAATTTTTATTAAGTCATAGATGAAATACATATACCTAAAGACTACTCCTTTCGATCCTAAATATAAGTTACGGTTGACTTTTTTTGGAGATATTAAGGTTAAAAAATATGTTATTAAATTATGTCATATTTGATAAATTTTTAGATTAATCATTAGTTTATAGGTTAAACAAAGGAAAAAATTAGTTAAATCAATTTATAAATAATTGACTTATTTTGCTTTTTTAGGATTTTCCAAAAAAGTCAAAGGTGACTTATATTTAGGACCGGAGGGAGTAGATTGTTGAGTGGAAGAACATTTTAACCTTATAAACCTTGATTCAGTTATGATGAGATTGTTGGGTGGATGAACATTTTAACCTTATAAACCTAGCTAAATTTTTCCTGTCCCAAAAAAAAAACCTAGCTAAATTCAGTTTTGATTTTTTTTTCTCAACGGAATACCGCCACAGTTGCCACAGGTAAAATTTATAGTTTTGACATGAATACGCTGACCTTGGAAATGGGATCCAAAGCTTGAGATAAGGACAAAATAGAGCAACATATAAACTCAAGGTTCTGAAACCCGGCCCGACCCGGACGGTCGGACCGTCGCCCGTTGGGAAAAACGGCCCGTCTGCCTCTGTTGAGCCGTTTTGATGGTCAGCCCGCTTTAGGCCCCTTTGAAGCCGTTGTTGACCCGGGAGCCGGAGTTGGGCCGTGAACCGGAACGAGCCGGACCGGTCAGAAATTGAAGACTGCAAAAAAAAAAATATATCAGCAGAAAAAAAAATGAACTTGATTAAAAAAAATGAACTTGATTAAAAAAATATCTTAATCCTAATTATATTAAGTTATTAAGTATTAACAATATTTATATATTTAATTTTCATTAAATTATTACGTCACCGGTTCGACCGAACGATCCAACTGTTTCAACCGTTTCAACCATGACCCGCTCAGTTGTCCGGCTCGGGTTATAAACTTCTGGTAATCAGTTTTTCGCTCGGTTCAATTTATATACAACCTTGGAAACTTCGTCCAATTTTGAGCTAACCACCACTTTAGTCTTTTCACCCATAAAGTTTCTTGGGAAAATGTCATTTAAATCCCTCCGAATATACAAAAGGACAATTCAGGAACTCAAACTTCTAAAAGGACCATGAATGAACTAGGACCTAGTTGACATTTTAAAATTGTGTGAAAAGACAAATTTGCCCTAATCACAAAATAGAAATTACTAACCACCCTTACACCCACCATGTTCAATAGGGTGGTTAGTAATTTCTGTTTTGTGATTAGGACAATTTTGTCTTTTCACACAATTTTAAAATGTCAACTAGGTCCTAGTTCCTTCACGGTCCTTTTGGAAGTTTGAGTTCCTGAATTGTCCTTTTGTATATTCGGAGGGATTTAAATGGCATTTTCCCAAGTTTCTTCTACCTTTTTCAACAATTAAATTTTTAATACATTAATAAGTGAGGAGATATATTAAAAACGCAACATAGTATGAATTTTATTTTATAGATTATACTATCTAAAATGCGTAATATAAGAGTCGTCAAAACATGTTTATTAAGAGAATTAATTGAGTGACTAAAGTTTTTTTTTTTTGCAATATTGCCTTAATATTGCTTATACTTATTATGACACTATTAAAAGAGAGAAATTATAAACATTAATGAATATGACAGGGTCAAAGTAGGAAAAAAACATTAAATGGAGCAAGAATATAAGATGGACTCTTATATTTTGGATCTATTAAAACACTCAAATTTGGGAAAATCTCATATAAATCCCTCTCAATACCCAAAAGGACAAGTGAGGAACCTAAACTTTCAAAAGGACTATGAAGGAACCAGCACCTACCTGTCATTTAAAAATTTTGCGAAAAGACAAATTTGTCCCCATCCTAAAATACAAATTGGGAGAAGAGGGTGAGTGTTAGGGTGAGTTTAGGGTGGGGTAGTAATTTGTGTTTTAGGGTGGGGGCAATTTTGACTTTTCACAAAATTTTAAAATGACAGATAGGTGCTGGTTCCTTCATAGTCTTTTAGAAGTTTAGGTTCCCCACTTGCCTTTTGGGTATTGAAAGAGATTTATTTGGAATTTTCCTTTCAAATTTTGGGTTCTTATGTATCGAAGTAATTGATTATGTTAATAATTATCCAACTCTTTTTGATATTTATTTAAATATTTTCCTTCAAAGGTCAAAAAAAAATCTTTTGATATTTATTTAAATATTTTCCTTCAAAGGTAAAAAAAAAATCTTTTCTTTCATTCTTTGAGAGTTGAGACCTCTTTATTATATAAAATTATATTTGATGATGATGTCAGAACTCAGAAGCACAACTACATGACAGATCTCTTTTCTGGAAAAAGAAATGCAAAGCAGCAGCAAGTTAAGTTGTCTGGATCAAAATAAATAAAAGCTGAAATTATTGGGAAAACACATTATCATTGTATTAATGAAGAACAAAATAATACATGACATATAGTACCTCTGACTCAAATTCAATGCTGCATTATCCATACATATATAAATATATCTATATATTCCCTAAATATGCATGTTGTAAGAGGAGAATCATCATTCACCCAGAACTTAAACTTAGCTTGACCCAGATAAAGAAATCTAGTAATAAAGTAAACCCACAGTAATACATAGATATAAAATATTATAGAAAGAGAACTCAAACGGCAAACCCACAATGATAAAATGATTAGAGAGATACTAAACATGAAGAAGGAAAAGAAAGTTAACACTTTAAGCTAACAAATAATGAGATAACCAGAGAGTTATTAATTTAAAAACGATAATGATAATAAAATAGATGTGGTATTTAATTAAGGTGGTGAAGTAGTAGTAGTAGTAGTAGTAGTAGGAGTGGTAGTATTTGTTGTGGGATTCATCATCTTTTTGGCTAGGTTGTGCTTATTGTTGTGCATCCAAACCTTAAGAACTCTCCTCTTCACTCCAATCTCTTGACAAAACTGTTGAACCACAGAATCTTCTTGTTTCTGAATCTTCCACCCAACTCTCTCAGCAAAGCTCAGCATTTTCTCCTTCTGCTCCTGAGTGAACTTTGTCCTGAACCTCTTCTTACTCTGATGATTATGATTATGACTATGATGAGGCCTCATCATGCCATGATGATGATCATCATCTTGCTCATCAGACAACTCTGAAGGAATAGATGAGTAGTGGCCATGGTGGGACCCAATGACATTGTAGGGCATGACCATTCTAGAGGGTAGGATATTACCTGGTGGAGGAGGTGTTGGTGTAGGGTGGGCAAGAGTATCAGAAGGAGGGGGAAGAAGGAGCTTCCTACCACTTAACCTGTAAGGATGAGAACTCGTGTTATGAATTATGAAGATGATGGAGATATTGATGGTGGTATTGGTGGTGGTAAAGAAGATTATTATTCTCTTGTTGATCTGCTTGGCCTTCAACTTCTTTTCTATGGAAGTTTCTGTGGCAATGACAAGCTGAACAAGTGAGGGCTTCAAGTGTTCCTTGTTCACCACTTGCCATGAACTCACCACAACCATCTGTTGCATTACCTCCCATGGAAGCTGCATGGTTCTTCAAGCATTCTCTGTACTTCACCACTGTTTTCTTGTTGTGGGCCCCACCACCATGCTGATCATCATCATCCTCCTCCATGCTGCTTCCACCTCCTCCGCCGCCCATGCTGCCATTGTGGGGCGGTGCTGATGCTACTGGTAGTATTGTGGAATTGGAGATCATGTGGCTGTGGATTGCAGGCTCATGATGATGATGATGGTGCATCAAATGGCCATGGCCATTATTACCATCCCCTCCAAAACTAGTGCCACTGTTCATTGGGATTGGGATCTCTCCTTCTTCACTGGAAAGTTCCATTCTTTTTTTATGTTATTCTTCCTTTCTACTTGGGGGTTAATGTTTCACACTTGTTTGCTGGTTTGGAAGCCAAAAGGAAAAGTTTACAAAAGTGATAGATGAAGTTGAAAACTCAAAGTGTACGTTTTGTAATTTGCACTATTTCTTGATGAACTGTTTTCAATTCAAGCAAGTCTTAGCACCTGAAGGTAGAAGCTAGAAAGCTAATAATAGAAAATGTTGTTTAAAAGTGATTAGCAACTCTCTTAGATTCTGGGAATGAGCAGTTTCAATAAGGGAAATCCACAAGGTGAAATGTAGAGGGTTTTCTTTCTTTTTGAGGGGTGAACAAGTTGAAAGTGATCTAGCTACGTACCTAGCTAGATCACTAGAAAGACGAGTAATTGGATGGTGGATATCTTCTCTTCCTAACCAAAAGGAAAGAGACTAGAGCTAGCTAGCTAGCTAGAAGAAGATAGAGAGAAATGAACTACTGGTGAATTAAGGAACAGAAAGTGATTGAGAAGTAGAAGAAGCCAGAAACAGCAAGAGTGATGAGAAACTAACAAGGGATTTAGAAGAGTAACGACTTTTTTAATGAGAGCAAAAAAAATTAAACTTTCCCTCTCTGGGTATTTTCTAGCGAAGCTATGTAATGAAAATGAAAAGGAGAGAGAAAGTTATCAAATAAGAGAGAGAAAGAGTGGGGTGAGAGAGAGTCAACAACAAGAGACAGAAAAACAAACAGTCTCTAGCTATAGCTAATCAAAGTGGGAAAAGTAATGGAACTGGAAGAAGTTGCTAGAAACCTTTGTTTCTTAAATGAATCAAAGAAGTGTTTGAATACTGAAAACAGCATACCATAGAGCATCAAGTTGTATTTTGGAGAGTAGTAAGCTTCTTCATGAACTTAAACAAACACCTCCAAGAGACATATATAACAAAATTAGGGTAAAAACTGGAGGATGTATAGAGAGAGAGAGATGAAGAAGAGAGGATAAGGAAGAGAAGTTAGAGAATGGTTTTGGGAGTGAACTGAAATAAGAAGTGATAAACAAGAACTTAAATGGGAAGATGAGAGAGAGGAGGGAGGGGGATATTATTTTTTTTTTATCTCTTTTTTTTTGTCTATACAGACAAAGAGGAATACATAGGACAGATTTAGGAGGAAATTAGAAATTTGCATTGCAAAATAATAGTAATAAAAATCATAATAATAAAGAGAGGGGAAAAGGTGGGGCGATTGCTTTGCTTGCACTATCAGCCATCAAGTTTACGCCATTTAGAGCGTAGCAGAGAGTGTCAGACAGCGGAGAGGACAAAAGAAAGGCACGTAGAGGTTGGCCAAAATTACATCACTACTCAAATAAATTTTGTAGATTTTGTTTGGAGATGGAGCAAGTTTAATCTCATAGCTAACTATTCCACCTATCGAAGTAATACAATTAGCGATCCAGATAAGTTTGGAGTTAGGACCGATGATGTGCATGAAAGATGTATGTCTGGCTTTGGAGTGCTATTACAAGTTCTAAGTAGAAAATTTGTTGTTTTAAATATATATGTGTGGTTTAAAACAATGAACCTTTTTTCCATGAAGCAATGAAAATTATGAGGTCCAATTATAAGTTCAAAAACATCATTATAATAAAATATAGTTATGAATATTTAAAGTAATTTAAATTATAATTGCATTGAAATTTGGTGATACACCTTTTCAAGTTGATGGTACATCAATTATTCATGGAGGTCATTTCTTTTTTTTTTTTGATCGAAATTCATGGAGATAATTTCAGTTAATTTTAAAATTTGAAAATTATTTGAATATAAAAATTAAAATATCCTGGAATTGTTATATTGCTCTCTCTCTGGGTGTGTAATAATTTTGAGAATAAAATATCAGTAATATCAGTTTACAAGAAATAATAAATACCTCAATTATGTACCAAAAAAAATACCTCAATTATAAAAGAATGGAATAATAACTAGTTCTCACCTATGTATATATAACAAAACCCCAAATTACTCAATAACTAAAAGTAGTATAAGTGAATATAGAACCAAGCATTCAATATTTATAGCCAACAATTATATAGAATAAGAAAATATTTTATCTCTCTTTAACGTTATTGTAAGTGAATACACAAGTATATGCCATATTTGACTTATTTATTATATTTGTATCTGCATTCTTATAGTTGAAGGGACGAATTTGAGAATTATGTTTCATTCTAAAGACGAATGTTATTAAAAATATACAATTGCTAGATTTTCTCCTCATTTTCAAATTATTTCTTTAAATAGTTAACATTTTTCTTCACTTAAAAAATTGCTAAATTTCATAGAGGTCACCAACTTGGTTACTAATGGCAGTGATGATAATAATCCCCCTTAGTGATATATATAAGGATATCAGGTTTTTGGTTTATAGATATTGTAGATCTTCATCAACGATACTCAGAAAAAATTTCACTTTCACTTACTATTTGGTGAAGTCTACTCATCATGAATTAGAAGATACTCCCTCCGGTCCTAAATATAAGACCTAATTGATCTTTTCTGGAAAATCCTTAAAAAAACAAAATAAGTTAATTATAAATTGATTTATCAAATTTTTTCCCTTAAACTAGTTTATTTTACCTATAAACTAATGGATAATCTAAAAATCTATCAAATATGTCATCATTTAATATCCTATTTTGCAACCTTAATTTCTCCAAAAAAAAAGTCAATTAGGTCCTATATTTAGGACCGGAGGTAGTATTTTTTTTATATCTATGTTCACCTTGCATTATTTATTAGACAAGAGGAAGAGGATTACGAGAGCTGAGCTAGTAAGACACTGCTCTATTCTATTGTTGTTCACGTTGATTTAATGAATTTCAGTGCTTATTAAATAAAATAGTTAAATTATTGTTTAGATAAGACTAAGATTGCATGTATACAATATATATGTGGATGGAGAAAATCACTTGACCGAAGAAAGCTACGGATTCATTTATATTGAGTTGGCAATACACCGAAGTCAATTATTAATACTAGATAGCCTGTAGTTGTTGGAAAAGCTATATTTTTTAAGATACATCTCCAAAAGGGAATTTATTGTAATTTCATTTTAAATTTTAGGTTAATAATGATTAAAGTGAGTGATTGAAAGAATGAACAAAAAAGCTAAACAATGTAAGTGATAGTACCAAAATTGGTGATAATTGCGTCTTTGGCTATATATAGACAACAAGTTAGTGGGATTTCCTTCACGCGCGACATTACTGCAGAAAGAAATAAAAGCAACCGTGTGACACATTAGACATCATAAATAAATAAAGATATCATCAAATATTATAGTGATTAAGGGATAATTGTTTTTCGGGATAGAGTATTTTTGATGAAATAGTATAGTAATTTATATAATCGTAATTACGTAGCTATTTTCTTTTCATTTTAGAGTTGCTACAGCTATTTGTTCTATATGCTTTTGTTATGACCTCATAAATAATAATGAAGTAACATAAGTTGCCACAAGATATAAATAAAACAGAGTTTTCAAAAATAAAAATATATTTATATATCATCGATATAAAAAAATTATTATACTCTAAACCATCTCGTTACCATTATATATATATATATATATATATATATATATATATATATATATATATATATATATATATTATGAAATATGAAATCTAGTTACTTTGATTTATTTTTATTCATAACATAAATGTGTCAAAATCAATCCCGCGCATATTTAGTGATAGTCCTGTTTTTAGTTACCAATTTTGTTTCTCTTGCATATTAACAATTTATTGGTATATGGAACAACACTTATTACTTAGGAAATTATAAGGATTTAATAAAAGAAAAAATTATAAGGATTTAGTTAAGATATTTTTCATAAAACTTCAATAATTAAGAAAACAATAGAACTTTACAATAATAAAACCACCAATTGATCATTAGATCATAATCCAATCGGGGGTTTACAATCTAGAAATAAACATACTCCCTCCGTTCCTAAATATAAGATCACTTGTTGATTTGGGGAGATTAAGAAAGACAATAAAATGACATGATCTTCCCAAAATCCCCTCAATTACTTAACTTTAAAAGAAGGAGGGGGGTTTTCAATGAAAAGAAGGAGTATAAGGGTAGTTTGGACAAAATTTGAGATAAAATAGGAAGTGATCTTATATTTAGGAACTTATCTACTTCCCCAAAGTGATCTTATATTTAGGAACGGAGGGAGTACATTGCAAAACTCAATAATATCTCAAACAAATCAAACATGAAGCTGCAACCCAAAGATAGTTTGCTCCACCACCACTAAAACAAAAGTTGATCAAAGTTCCAAAATGCAGAAGTACTACTCATCAGTATTGGTAAAACAAGTGACATATAAGAGGAGGCCACTAATTAGGATAATTAAAATAAGGTGAAATTGTAGGCTCATACATGCGTATTAATATGTGTGTGTGTGTGTTCCCCTGTTGTACTTTAGAAAATTTCAAATTTATAATCGCATACATAAATTAAAGTAAAGGAGGAGGTTGTGTGCGTGAATGTATCCTGTGAAAATCATGATTTGATTTAAGTGAATACACACATTTAAATGTGGTGTTGTGTCAACGTGTCAATGATGTCTTCATGGAATACAAATTGTCATTCAATTTCGTTCAGAATTTTCACATGACAGAGAGATAGAGAGTAAAAAGTTGTAGGTTTTTTTTCCTTACTGTTATAAACAAATAATCATTGTGTGTCTTCACTCTTCAATATGTATATATGCCTATTCAAAACTTAACATAAGTATATTACAGTACTTCCTGGGAATGGGATTTTATAAGGTCAATCAAAACACAATTATGTAAATTATTTAGCTTGCTGGCCGAAGATGAAATGAATATCCAAAAAAAAATTTAAGACAAATTATTATTATCATACATTTTTAAAATGCCGATGAAATATTCAATCGCTAATTAATGTTCAGTGAACAAATATTTGTGGATCTACACCGAGTTTAGAAATTATGTGCTATGAAACCTGGCGGGTTGGCGTGAGTGGTAAGTACTCTCGTCCCTTAAACAAGTGGTTGGGGGTTTGATCCCCAGCCCTTGCGAATGGAGCAAATTCACAGGCCAGCTGTCTACCCCCTACATGGGACTTCAGAACAGCGAAGGATTAGTCCCACTTGACACGCGGGTGGGATACCCTTGAGAAATAAAAAAAAGAAATTATGTGCTATGTGGTTTCATGATTGTTTTTTCTAATTTAGAGTTCTCAATTTCCCATAACTTCTCCAAAAGTATTTCTAAGAAAAAGAAACAAAGGAATAAGTAAATGAATATTTTTAACATTTGTGTGTGTGTAATAAATTGTGAGCTTCTAAATATTTGATTCATTCGTAATATTTAAAACTTACTGAAATTTGTGAAGAAATGTAAAATCGAAATTCTTTTTATACCATTTGAATAAACAGATGGTTTTTAGCTATTAAATTATATATGTATATGACATATGATTGCTAAATTGTGGGCAAAAAAATTTTCAAATACATATTCATTTATGAAAATAACGATAAAACTAAAATACTTTTAGAATTATTATTAGACAAAAATTACGACGACATCACGGTTGGTCTGTAAAGCTGCTCTTTTCATATTCTGCAATAGTAGTGAAGGAGGGGATGAAAAGGATTATCTTTAATAAAATTCATTTATTTCTTTATCTATTTATAATTTTTATGCTGAAATCACCACTTTATTCTTTTATTGTTGTTGTTGTTATCTATCTATATATGTGCCTTTATTCCATCTTTGCACTTCTTGTTTTTATCTGTGTTGTCTCTTGTTCCAGTAATTCTGCATGGCTCTAGTACTTTTTTCCTTTCTTGCTTTTCTTTCTTCTTTTTTGCCTTCCACAAAATTATTCTCTTCTTCTTTTCACTTTTTTCCCATACACTTTGATGAAACGTATAACTCACTTCAAGCTTAGTCATATACGTTTTTTTTTACTTCTTTCAAATTATAAATGTCGTTAGTACGTATACTGTTTTGAGCAATTTAAAGATCTAGAGCATATTTGTAATTGTACACACACACACACACCTAATTAACATAACAATAATAATTAAAAACCAAAAAAAGTGTTATATCCAGTTTTGTGACTATAAACTAAGTAAGAATCAGGTTTAGAGATCAAACTAGATATTCAAATTTGAATATCTTAGTTATTTAGTAGGAGCACTCATGTGAGTTAGAGGCAATAAAATATATTTATAATCTCAAACCTTTTATATTTGACTGTCTACCTCTTTAATTAAAAACAAAAAAGGGGAAAATGACTGGAGTCCATTAAACTGTAAGTATGTTGTAAAAAATTTCTAAGGTACTTTATAGATACTAAGTTAAACATTTTAAGTATAGAATTAGTAAGTTATTTGTTGATATGGCAAATGAGGCTGCTAAGGAGTAAAAAAGTTCCATTCCCATTAAAATGTACTACTTGTTAAGATTAAATCTCGATTTAGACTCTAAATTATGTTAAATGAAGATAGTCTCACCTGATAATATAAGACAATGTATTCAAAGCCTAACCCAGTTTCTAATTTGGCAGGATGATCCAAACATAGTCAGGGTATCCTATTATTTTATTAAAATAATGCAACTGCATCTCAAATATCTTCTATGCAACCAAATAAATAATCAAACTATTTAAGCCTCAAAAATTTAAATTTAATTTTGCACTTCGTTGTTTTTTACATTATATTATTAAGTAATATGTTGAACAATCTAATTATCAGATATTGATATGAGTAAAGTTCTTCCAACGGTAGTTTTCATGATTTTTTTATGCAATCTCCTCAGGTTATTAGCGCTCAACATGCAATTTCTTTTTTTGATTTCTCAAGGGTATCCCACCCGCGTGTCGAGTGGGACTAATCCTTCACTGTTCTGAAGTCCCATGTAGGGGGTAGACAGCTAGTCTGTGAATTTGCTCCATTCGCAAGGGCTGGGGAACTCAACATGCAATTTCTGATTATGCTGATTATGCAAGTGGGTGCAACTCTTTAAAATTTTAACTTTCAAAACAGCATTCATTTGAGAAATCAAAGGAAGACAAAAAAACATTTTTCTTGCCTGCCAAATAATAACTAACATCGTCAAGACTCTCAATTAATGTAGCAAATGACATATATGACATAACAAAAACTAAAGAGTAAAAACTAAGGTTAGAAAACATGAAGTCTATGAACTACACCAAATCCATAACTAGCTTGAACAAGCATGTTTGAGCATTCAATATATTAACACATGAAAAACTAATTTTAATTTGCACCCGTTATTTCTGTAGTTGAGATCAATAAATACTATACTACTCCCTCCAGTCCTAAATATAAGGCCTAATTGACTTTTTTAGAAAATCCTTAAAAAAACAAAATAAGTTAATTATAAATTGATTTACCTAATTTTTTCCCTTAAACTAGTTTATTTTACCTATAAACCAATGAATAATCTAAAAATATATCAAATATGTCATTATTTAATAACCTATTTCGTAACCTTAATCTCTCCATAAAAAGTCAATTAGGTCCTATATTTAGGACCGAAGGTAGTATAAGATTTCTCGATTTTTGACATATATACATTCTCTTATTTTTAAATCACATAACACTAAATATATAATTTTTTGAATAATATTTCTCAATTTTGATAAAAAAATAATTTTTCATAAACAATCGAACAAAGACATTTTGGTAGCGGCAAATACTGGTTTCTGTATTATTAAATAAACTGAATAACCCAAAATAATTACTACGACACAATTTACTAATTAGTTTAAGTAACCTTCTTCTCTTATTTTTTTATTTATAACAATCTATATTGTTCAAACCTAGGAGAGAATAATTTTAGGTTTCTCTTAATCCTACTTATAAAAAAACAGTAACCTCTTGTCTTAATATAAGTATTGATTAATAATTTCTTTTATACACTCAAAAAATAATATATTTATTTAAGATCAACTATGCAAAGCCACCGCAAATTACTAGCTAATTGAAAATATTCCTTACAAAATTGATTTATTAGCATATTTTTATGCCATTAATTTTATTCATTATCATAATTTTAATTACATTTCCCACCTCGAAATTGAAAATTACGTATTAATCTCTTCTTAAAATGGGACTATTTTTGTTAAGTATATATATACATATGTATACTCCCTCTAGTACAGAAAGATAGAACACCTGCTAGAAGAAGTTACTATTTTATTAGATTTTGAGAGATAATATAAAATGACTTATAAGTTTTTAGATGGAAAAGTATATGTATACGTTTTATCACAATTCACAATGGTGCTTAAGCTCTCTCTATATAGTATATCTAACATAGTATACATTTATGCGTGTGTAAATATCAATATATAAATATGCATACACAAATATAATTGTGCCTGTAACGGTATATGTGTGTATCTAACACACTCCCCCCGCATACATATATCGGGTGAATAATAATGATGGTGCTGTGTGTGGCTGAGGAGGAAGGGTCCACATGAATAAATAGCGTTGATGACACATGGACATGACATAACCCTTGGTCACAATTTTCAAGGTAGCTCAGAGGTGTCATGAAAAATTGAATAACGTTCTTCGTGAAAATGCCATTTAAATCCCTCCGAATATACAAAAGGACAATTCAGGAACTCAAACTTCCAAAAGGACCATGAAGAAACTCGGACCTAGTTCACATTTCAAATTTGTGTGAAAGGACAAAATTAACCCCATCATTAAACAAAAATTACTTCCCACCCTAATATCGCACTTGTTAACAATTGAACTTTGGGCATTAACAACTGAACTTTAGGCATTGACATTTTGAACTTAAGAATTAACTTCTTCGTTAACAAGATAACATTGGTGTTAACATTTACATCGCACCTGTTAATAATGGAACTTTCGGCATTAACAGCTGAACTTTAGGCATTAACATTTTGAACATAAGAATTAACTTATTCGTTAACAAGATAACATTGGTGTTAACATTTACATCGCACCTGTTAATAATGGAACTTTCGGCATTAACAGCTGAACTTTAGGCTTAACAGTTTGAATATAAGAATTAACTTATTCGTTAATAGCATAACATTGGTGTTAACATTTACACCGCACTTGTTAACAATGGAACTTGGTGCATTAACAACGGAACTTTAATGATGGGGGTAATTTTGTCCTTTCACACAAATTTGAAATGTGAACTAGGTCCGAGTTCCTTCATGGTCCTTTTGGAAGTTTGAGTTCCTGAATTGTCCTTTTGTATATTCGGAGGGATTTAAATGACATTTTTCCATAACCTTTTAATCAATTATTATAGATTTATAGTAATTCTTATTAAATTATAACAACTATAAACTCTCATAAAATATGTCTTAAAGATCAAATGATTTATCATAATGTACTTATCAATTATACTAAATTTTAATATCATATTAGTGATCACATTTATCTCTCACTACCTTTATTAAATATAGGCATCAAGGAATAATATAATTAGTAATCATTGAAAACTACCAAGTGCCTTATAAAAATGACAAAAAAAATTGAATAGTTTTTGTCTTATAATAGACCATAAGAAGTATAGTTTATAAGGTATTTATTTGGTTCTATTTATAAATCAATTTATTAAATTTTTAATATAAATATGCAATTTTATCCTTCATTTATTATTTATTAACTTTATTCTCACTTGATATAGTGAATGTTAAATAGGGATAAAATTGAAAAGTTACTATTTTTAAAGAAAAACTAATGATATTTAGGATTTTCTTTAATCTATGTGAAACATGTTGAAAGTATCTTATTAAAACAAAACGTGAGGTGCATCACCAAATAAAAACGTGAGGTGCCAACAAAAACTAGCCAAATTGGTAAATGGGTTGGCGTACAACTATGTGGTTATGAGTTTTGATTCACAATCTTGTTGTTATGGGTTTGAATCCACAACCAACTATGTGGATCTTTACCCTAATCCTGATAAGTCTAACATGATTCAATTCACCTAATTTTTTTTATTATTAAAAAAACGAGAGGTAATTTCTATTATCATGGGTAATGACCCTATTTTTCCCTTCAAGTAACGACTCTGGACTATTGAGCATTCAAAATTAATATCGGGTACAATTTCACCCTTGAAGTAACCAAAATAATCCAAGTTTACTCTCAAGAATGTAATGTTGACACGTGAATGACACTCATTGGTGGGTTTATCGAGTAAGGGGAAAATGAGTCACTTTAAAAGAGTGAAATTCTATCTGGTGTTAATCTAGAGCATCCAATAATACATGGTGCTTACTTGATGAACAAAATAGGGTAATGATCCTTACTATCCATGTGAGTACTCACTGTTCTTGTTTGATTGAAAGAGGTACCTAAGAATCACTGCCTCACAGACAACCCTAAATTCTCTGCACAAAATAAAATATATGTTAATTTGCCTTGATTGACGATGAATCTTATATACTACACTTTCACACGCATCCCCTGCGGGTAAATAGTTGCCACATTGTCGTCTTCTCATTTCCCATTAGGTATTTATGAACTCTTATATTATTTTCTTTCGTCCTAATTATAAGAATTAATTGACTTTTTTTAAAGAAATTAAGATTGCAAGATAGTTTATTGAATTATGACATATTCGATATATTTTTAGATTATCCATTAGTTTATACGTTAAATAAAATAGTTTAAGGAAAAAATTAGGTAAACAATTTATAATTGGTTTATTTTGTTTTTTTATGATTTTTTAAAAAAATCAATTAAATTAATTAGATTTTATATTTAAGATAAGAAGTACTAAAAAACAATGTTATTCAACCCGGATGACATCTATACTGATTCAGGTAATAGGTCAAAAGTCAATGCGTCGGTTCAAAATCATTACTTATTCAATACTTTTAAGATTAAATACCAATCAAAAAACTAGTTATTACTCCAAAAAAAAAGTATTACCTCAATCAGTTTAGATGTTAACAAAATAATCATTAATTATCCAATATTTTCAAGATTTCTTTGACCTGTTAACCTAATGGTATCAATCTATTATTCATTGACATTACAATTCGTAATTATTAAATATTCTTCTTAATAAAGTTTAAAATAAATAAATGTTAACAAAATATTCCCACAAAAAAGTCTTTTAAAAAACGCAATTATGGTTGTCCAGCAACACATCGGTTACTTGGGTTGCTCTTGGATTTATCCGGGTTGTCCCAGACCAATTTGAGTTATACCACGTCGAGTTATCTCCTATATCCATACTTTTTTTATCATAACCTATATCCATACTGGTTAGTTATATATATATATATATATATATATATATTCCAAATTCATTTAATTACTTTTATATATTTTTTTAAGAATTGTTCTTTAGCGATCAGACTCTTATATTGGACCTAAAGTAGCATTTATTTAGTTGAACAAATATAACAGCTTACACTCTCTTATCTTTTCTTTTTTGTGCCAACCAAAGTTTTTATAATTATTTGGTATTCGAACTTGATTTCTGATGAACATATATTGTGGGTAAAATCTTCGCAACAAATTAAATATGTTGTATATGACTTAAATTTTTATTCTCTTGTTTACAAAGGTGAAATTGTGAAATTGTTTACCATAAACTTCAATTCATTCTTTTTCTCTCAAATTTTATAGTTTTCCCTCCTATTTACTCACATAGATTGCAGCTTTTGGCCCTAAAATGTGCCTCTCTCTGTTTTTTTTTTATCACATAAATGTGCCTCTCTCTAGTATTATCTAATATGGCTCATTTTAATACCCAACTTATCAAGGATTTTAACTTTTTCTTTCTTTCTACATCATCATTAGATTTTATATAGACCATTTCATAGGAAGTATGATAATTTACTATTATAACTTTAAAATTTAAAATTAAAATATTTGGAAAAATTGATATATAACAATGTACGATAATTTACTATTGTAAGTTGTAACTTTAAAATTGAAAATTTCCCATCCCTATAATAATGAGAGAGGTTTTGATGATATCTTGTGCTGTAAAATAATGTAAGTCAAAACTGTATTAACTTTATACTCCTACCTTTTATTTGAAAATCTTTTAAAAATGAAAATTGATTGTTTTATTTATATGCTAATAAAGCACATATCAAAATAACGTCTACACAGAATCTAATAATCAAAACAAAAGTAAAATAGTTTTGAGGCTGAGCTTCATATACAACATTAAATGGACACTTAAAAAAAGAAAATGAGTGATTGAATTTAACCACATAATTCCGTTAATAAATACAAAATACTGAGATCAGGCAAGAGTTTAGTTCCATGGATAATTTTTCATCAGCAAATGGCCTATCTTATGAGTTATGACGGATTCCAAGGATAATTCTTTGGCTAATTTACTAGTTTTTTATAGTGAGAGACAAACTCAAACCCACTGATTGACTTAATGATGGGTAACTCTCAAGAAGATATAGAACTTCTAATATAATGGGTATGTAGTTGGTTGAGATGATAAGTGTGTATCAGTCCATGTAAGATAAAAATGTGTGTTCGAATTCTGAAAAGTACTCTCATTAGGAGAGAAGACAACTCTATCTATATGGGTAACACTCCTACCCTTTATGTCTGGATTAGTAAGTTACTAATAGGCGCCGGATTATCAGTTAGGCGCCGGATTATCAGTCGGTGTTTAAACAAAAAAATGAATAAACTTGGTATTTTAAGAAATTAAACACACTCTTGAAAAATAATCTCATATAAAATACTTTCGGGAAAATAAATTTGTTGGTAGTTATACAGTTTTAATTTTTCTATCTATGTGTATTACAATCATAATTAAATGTTTTTATTTTAATTTGTAAACACCATTAGCTTCTATACAAAGTATAACCATTGTAGAAAAAAATATACTCCATCCAGTCTTAAATATAAGATTACATTGACATTTTTTGAGGAAGTTGAGTAAATAAATTAGGTCATTAAATTATAACATATGCGACATATAATTCGCTTATAGGTAAATTAAATCATTAAATTATAACATGCAACATATAATTCGGTTATAAGTTACTTTATAAGTAGAATAAATTAATTTTGAGGAAAAAACATATAACTCTAGGCAACTTAAAGTGATTAATTATGCATCCTTAATTTCTATATATATAAAAAGTGATCTTTGTGCATTTTTTATTCAAAATTATTTTTTTGTGTTAGACTTGAATGTAACTAGATTACGAGTATATTTACACTGGAACATGGTACCTAAAACCATTTAAAAGAGAAGTTTAATGATCCATTTGAGAAGATGTCGCAATGATGATTATCATTACAATTTTTTTCTTTTATACTGCTTAATGTTAATACATAAGTAAAATTTCTAAAATGAATTCTAAGACTTTTCTTAATTCATCTATCCTGCCCACGTTATAATTAAGTAGTCAACTATTATATAAACCATGGAAACATAGTGAAATCATTTATTATAGATAAAATTAATATAATGTTCAATTTTAGCCTTATATTATTTAGTTTACACACACTCTTTCCCCTCTTTACATTTAATATGCAGGGAGAAAATAAAAAAATTATTAATTTAGTTTCTACATGTAACATGTTACCTATAATGTGGATTAGGGGAAGTCTATTTTAGTGAAAATGTGTAGAGTGATTGTAAATAGACGTCGAAGAGAAACCCAAGAGATATTATTTACAAAGCGAATTTAACATTAATAATCCTTATTTGTGAAACATGAATTAAATTAAATTTAAAATGGTTGTTTTTTATAATGTTAAATAAATAAGAGTTGGATGAAATTTGGAAAATACCTAATTTTTAAAGGGGTGTGTGTGTAATAGTTACATCATTAGAAGATTCTAAGGTTTGATTAACGGAGTTTAGCGGCTCCATCTTTTTCCTTTTAGCAAGAGGACAAGAAATTAAAGGAATAATGAATAAAGCGTAGATGTTCCCAAGGAAAAGTTCATAGCTTTTTCTATTACCATTATAAAAAACTATTCAACGTAAAAATTAAAACAAGGAATTGAAGGAATATCATGAAGATATTATATCTTTATGTAATATTTCATTGCATTTCTTGGGTTTTACGATTAAAAAGCAAATTGATTTGGGGTCAACAAGATTTTATGGTAATTATTATGACTTACGTTGTTGAATTGGTTCATGCTTTCGAAGATGATGAACTTTCTTATAATAATCTCACACACAATATGATCTACTTTTCTTTGGTGCCCTGTCTTAGGAAACCAAAGTCACCTTTGTTATGGCAATCATTTCTCATTAACGAATCAAATTACTTAGTTCGGTCTCTTTCTTTTATTTCTATCTTATTGCCTCTTTCTTTATTAGCTCTTTTCTTTGCTCTGGACATGCTTGTCATCATCAGGACAACTAGTAATAAAATCATTCTTTTCCTTTTAAAGCATCCAACACATGCCTTCTAAGCGCTATGTTCTCTTTAGCTCTTTCCTCCTTTTGTATTATTACCTTCACATTTTTATTAGTCTTTTGTTATTTGTTTTCAGGGTATTAATTAGTGTGAGTTTAGCTAATCATTTTTGAACTCCACTTACAAATTTGCTCTTAGATAACAGTGAAAACAATCTAATATTATATGATCAACTTCTTGTAACCCTCCCATTTTTCCATTAACGTATGGATTAATGTGACATTTACGTAAGCAGCAAGAAAAAACTATTTTGATGGCAAAAAAGGAACAAACCTTATTATACTAAGTGAGATCTACTATTTGGATCACAAACTATCACCATGCTTATTTAACAAACTCAATCCTTAAATATAATTCTTTAATCATCAAAAGGTCTCATTAAATTAAATAGTTCAATGACACTAACACTCACAGTAAACAAGTTCCATGCATTTATATATTGTGTGCGATTTGGGGGGGGGGGGGGGGGTTGAGAGAGAGAAACCGCAAAAATTGTTCAATGACTATGGTAGAGGTGAGAGAGAGGGAGAGCTGTAACAATAACAAATGAAGAGAAAAAGTCAATAAATCTCACGGGTTGATATGAGTTACAAGTATTCTAATCTTTTAAGTAAGTGGTTGGGATTCGATACCCAACTCCTGTGAATGTAGCGAATTCACATACCAGTTATATGTCTCCTATATAGAACTTCAGATCAGCGAGAGATTAATCACACTTGACACACTTGACACTTGGGTGGAGATACCCTTGAAAAACTAACAGAGAGAGAGAGAGAAGGCTATAAAGAATCTGTTTTTGATAAAAACACATCATCAAAGATTAAACTTTTTTGTTTATCAACAAAGTGTATGAAACCACGAGTAATATCTCATGTCTTGATTGTTTCTTCACACAAGGAACTACCTAGACGCAAAGCGAAGCAAGATGAGAAATTTCTTTGGTATAAAGCACTGAATAGAACATGTGTATGTGTATGTGTTGTGCAAGTGACATTCAAATAATAATGTGATTGCAGAGCCCTGCGTGGAGGGTGACCACCACCAAAATATGTTTGAATCATTCTTGCTTCCTAACATATACAGTGAAGTTCAAACAATTGCATTGTGTGATACATATCACATGGGGCTGTAACTTTATATTACATCCCTTTCTCCTTAAGAAGGGATAATTTTTTTCTTTCTTACAAAAGCATTTATAAGCATTAGCTTCAACATATTCTGATCATGCATTCTCTTCAATTTGTTTTTTAGGTTTTTTAGCTTAAGTTTCAAATGTTCAGAGATTTCCCATTTTTCTTTCCTTGCATTGTTAGCTACTATCAGAAAGCAGGCCAGTCTGGATTATGATTTTATCTCACTTTCTACTCATTATGTTCGCAAACTTTTCTTCCCTGCTTTCTCTCTATCATCCCATCTTTAACACTCAACTTTTCTTCTCTAACACATTTTCCTTAACTAGCCAAAACTAACTCAATCCTTTCTAGAGAAAATAGTACTTTTATAGCATATCCGTCACTTTAGTATGTTGAATGGAATAAAATAAATATTTTTGGAACTGAAACAAAAAAACATGTATCACACAATGCAATTCATCCAGTATAATGCCTAATAAACCACTAGGGGTACACTAATGTGTGAAATAATTTGAATCAAAACTCTTGTAGCTCCCGTGGCATGAAACCACAACAATTATGAATGAATGCAATCAAGTAATTTCACCCCTAAAACCATTAAAATGAGACTGATTTCATGCAAACACAATGTAGATAGGAATTCATCAATCAAGTATTTAAAGCCTAAAATAGACACAATATAGTTTATACATGAGTAGTTAGTTACTTTATTTAGAGTGGGTAGTTAATGCTCTTTTCCTTTATTAAGCTCAATCTAATATAGGAATGTCCTACAAAAGAGATTTCATTCAATAATACAAGCACACCGAACTAAGTAAACTTGATGGAATCATCCATACAAGACCAAAAACCTCAATATCAAGAAGAATTAGTCATACATACATACATACATACAATCAATATATATACTCCCTCCGGTCCTAAATACAAGACCTATTTGACTTTTTTAAAGAATCCTAAAAAAGCAAAATAAGTTAATTAAAAAATTGATTTACTTAATTTTTTCTCTTACACTAATTTATTTTACCTATAAACTAATGGATAATCTAAAAATATATCAAATATGTCATAATTTAATAACCTATTTTGCAACCTTAATCTCTCCAAAAAAAGTCAATTAGGTCTTATATTTAGGACCGGAGGTAGTAGTATTTAATGTATAGTTCTAATCCAAATTAGTAAAGTCAAACAATACACATACATATCTAGAATCTCAATCTAATTCATAAGTACAACATTTACAAGAGAGATTCAAATACATGAAGAGAAATTCTATTTACTTATATAATGAACTAAAAAAAAATCTGTCATGATGAATCCATGCTTGAGTAACCATCAACTCATGTTTAAGAGAATCAAACATAGAAGTTTCTTACAAGAAACCAAGCTGCATTACATCGGTGTGGTGGACCTGTCCGAGTAGAAAGAAGGGGAGGCTCAGTCTTGAGGAGGATGGGACGATGGTCTGACCCAAACGTACTGAGAAGGTGCACTTTAGTATGGGGATAAGATTGTAGCCATTCGTGATTCATGAAAGCCCAATCAATCCGTTTTAGGAGTTCCCTTTCCCAAGTAAATCGGTCATTATTCACAACATATGTTTCTATCAAAGCGACATGGTGAAAGCAATTTTCAAAAATTCTCATGGATTGAATGTTTAATATGCCACCCCCTTTTTTATCATTACTTGAGTGAAGTCACCCATTAATCCACGGGGCATTGATAGTTCTGCTCATAGAAATTGATTCATCCCATAACTCGTTTCTCAAACTAAGTGACGACTCGGCATACAAGCTAAGATGAAGGACTAGGAATCCTTTACTATAGTACCTTGGACATGCAGAACTTTAGTTGTGAATGATTTATAGGTAAATGTAATAGCATCACAATTCTAGAGGACTCCATCACAAGTCACAAATTGGAGAAGTTTCTCCCAACTCAACAGCTAGTTTTTGGAGTGTAGTTTTACCAAGAATTGTGCTTCTTATGCTACAATGTTGCTTTCATTGAGAGACTGCCATGAAGTGCCATAGAGTCTTCTCGGCCGAAAGACCGGAGAGGGTAACTACGAAGAGTTCTGACTGGAGGACTGATCGGCAAAGAGACCGAGTGAAGCTGTTGTAGAGTGGAGCCATCAGGACATAGCTCTAGAAGGTGGTACATTGTCATAAGTCCCACATTGGGAGGTTTCCTCACAAGAAAGACCAAGTCATTGGCTATCCCCAACTCCAATGACTAGCTTTGGGGTGTAATTCTCCCAAGAAGTTGTGCTAGTTATATAGTCAAATACCTCAATAAAACTTGTGGCTCCTATTCTCATCCAACTACTGAACCCCAGTCTTCTAATTACCTTATCAGCTTTACTTCCACTCATTCTAGTCTCAAAGAATCACGACATCAACATTATTACCTTTTAGTAAATCTCTAAGTCTACACGGAAAATCCTTGAGACAGCCCCTCTACAATTCCATGCTAGGATATTCATGATTATTAAATAAATAAGGAGTAGTAACGCCTGTTTTTTGGTCTGTGGTTTAACAAGATATAGGTATTTAACAGGAATGTAATAAATCTTTTATACTTCGACTTTTGTATGGATAGGAAAGAAAATTTTAATTTCCCGCACACAATTCAATGGCCTTATATTATCTATAGATTAGGTTATTTTATTATTTTCACATATAATATAAAGAATTGGGATCAAGTATTTATGATTAATTTTTTATATATAATTTGACTTTACTTCATTCTATATTTTAGTTTTCTTATTGCCTTAGACCACATATATTCAGTTATTCACATGTCTAAATAAGGTATAGCTGATTTATTATTATTTCAACATTAACTAATACTCCCTTCAGTCCTAAATATAAGACCTAATTGACTTTTTTGAAAAATCCTAAAAAAAAACAAAATAAGTAAATTATAAATTGATTTACCTAATTTTTTCCCTTAAACTAGTTTATTTTACTTATAAACTAATGGATAATCTAAAAATATATCAAATATGTCACGATTTAATAGACTATTTTGCAACTTTAACCTCTCCAAAAAAAGTCATCTAGGTCCTATATTTAGGACCGGAGGTAGTAACATATACTTTCAAAATTTTAATATATAAATCACATTAAATATATTTTTCATTTTAAGAATTTAAATACAAATTTTTATATTGTAAGGACCATACCAAGACTGGAATAAAATTATAGGCATCAAAAGTTGAATATTCTATATAAAGGCATTGATATAAATAAGTGAATAAGTGTACTAGCCAGTATTCAGAATGCCTCAAAGACGGTATATATCACAATTTTCTCAAATACATATATCTATCAAATAGTCATAAAGGAATCTGATGTTATTATTGAATGTTCAGTTTGTACAAAGAAAACTTATATAATTTATTTCAATAATTTTCAGTTTTGAAATGAACTTCCTTAACTAATAATAATTGTTGTAATATGCCCAGGGGGCGTAGACCAGCTGGTAAGAAAGGGGAAGGTAAGACACTGCGTACCCACCAGGTTATGGGTTCGAACCCTTGGGAAGTCGTCACCCCCAAAATGGGGAATCCAGGCGGCGACTTCGGGTTAGTCAGTTCTCGAAGAGGGCCGGACACCGAAAAAAATAATTGTTGTAATATTGTCAAAGGATCGGACCAGTGACCTGATGGTTAGAAAAGAAGAGATAAGACATCTATCCACCTTCAATGTCCTAGGTTCAATACTTGACGCGCTCTCTCTGGGCAAACTCCAGATTAGTCGGTACTCAAAAGAGTGCCAAATACTGGAGGCTCTAAGCAAAAAAAATAATTGTTGTAATATTATATTTGACATAAAAGGAAATGCATGAGTTATAAAGCATATAATCTGTTATGCCAAACCAAACGCTAACAATAAATTTGATATAAATGTGATGGGTACAGAACCATCAACAAATTAACAAGCAAAAACAGTGAATGGAAGCAGAAATTAAATTAAATTTGATGGGAAGTAGTTTTCAAGGTAAGGCAGGTCTCTTTCATGTACAAAAGACTCATTGATTTGGACTGAGGAGTGAGGAGAGGCTGTGCTCTCTGTGGTTTTGGGACCCTCTTGCTCATGATAGAATCTAAATGTTTCTCTATCTTTTAAGTTTTTCCAAAAAAAAAAACATAACAGGGCAAAAAGAGAGTAAGGAGAAGAAAGAATAGCCGTTGGGAACATTCTCAGTGCTTTTAATTTTTGTCTCAAGCAAAGTCTCGTAGACCACACAAAGGTTCAAAATCCCACTAACCCAACCAACATTATTCTTCACAATGTCATGTGCCAAGGCATAAGATTCAAAGATTGGCAGTTCAAAAGTAAAGAAACAAAAAAACCCACCTTTTTCTTGTACACAATCCTGTTTCATTTGGATCGTAAACAGTCTTAATAGATTAAGCAAAAGGCGACTAAATATTCAAGTGTATGTCTGGAATTCCTATGATCAAATAGATGGAAAAGTCATAAAGAAAGTTATTCCTATTTGATATCTATAACGAGTGATTATGTATTAGCCTGTAGTACTAATTAAATATCTGATGATTGAATTTCCTCAACAAATAATACTTCCCGTGTTCTTGTTCTTATGCATAAGAATTTTTGTAGGAGTTCTTGTTTCTACATATACAACAAGAGACATTATGTCTGAAATTTGTAATATAATTTTTTTTTCATTTTTTCACCTATTGATTAGAAGATATTACATTAATTGATTATTTATATATCATCTATCTTAAGTTGCAATTCTTATGAATCTATTCATTTTAATTAATTTCAACTAATTTTTCATCTATATAATTCCGTTATTATATCTTATAAAAACCAATCTAGCTATAAAGTACATTTCAAGTCATATAGAATATCAGGAAGATAAATGAACTCTATAGACATTTACACTCTTTTGTGTTGTATACACATATAACTAAGGATGAGTATGAGGAGGTAGTTAAGTGGAATTGATCGAAGGAAGGAATGTACTATGGACATTAAATATGGAATGCATACTGGTAATAAATTAAAAGGCATTCTTCTCTTGGATATATCCCATCTTTAATTTAATCTTGCTTTAAACAAATATGCAAATAATATTTTTATAGAAATATTTCCTTCAAAATTTAAAATGTAATCACTTGAAATACTATAGTTTCTTAAGGTAGTGCATGATTTTCACCATCATTTAATTAAAAAGCATTAAAAAATGCTTTTGAAGTTAATACGTGAATGAAATTTAAATTAAGATTATTTTTAAGTGTGAAAAGACATCATGTTTTAAGCAAATGTTAATGTTGAAAGTAAAGTATAATAATATATTTAGTAATTTATTTTTTAATTTTAAAATTTACGCATTTTAAAAGTTATAAATGTGACTATTTTGTATCGATCAAATATTAAATATGCTTAAGCTGACAATGCTTCATTTTAGACCCTGAATTTCAAATATGGTCTCAATTTTTGAACCAGCCTTAGTCTCAACTGAACATGAGTAATTAGAAAGTTTATTCATATTTTAAACCTCAATATCGATAGTTGTTGCTAACGATATTAGGGTTACAAGGACTAAATTAAAAAGACATTTTAAAATTAAAGGATTCAATTAAAATAGTTGATTAAATAGTGTGGAACTCTCCTAAAAGAGGAAGAGGGAGACCGAAGATAACTGTTAACAAAATTATCCAACGAAATCTTTTAGTCATCAATAATATATCACTAAATATATATCTCTAAGCATTAAAATATATTACTAAACATGACTATTGATAAAGCGCAAATCATGTCGTGTAATTCATGTAGCGGAACCCACATAGTTGAGTTAAGAACACTACTACAAAAAATTGATATTGTGCCGTTTTTTTTATAAATAATTGTGCCGTTTTGAAAATGTCACAACAGCCTGCGTCACAATAGGTCTTAAAAAAACGGCACAATAGTATGCACTTATTGTGGCAGTTTCTTGACAAAACGCAACCGTACATTGAGCATAACATGACGTTTCCTCATTAAAGCGCCACGATATCTTAACATATTGTGACACTTATTGGTTCTTTTTTAAATAAAATAAATTAAATGTAACGTAAAGTGGACCTATCGTGGTGCTTTTACTTAAAAAATGGCACAATATGTTTTTCTTTTCAAAAGTAAACCAACATAATGTGGCGTTTTACACATCTAATGTCACAATGAGTAAACCTATTGTGACGTTTTTCCTTATTAAATGACACAATATGCTTTACTTTTTTGAGATTGAATAGACCAAATGTGGCACAATATCCTCATTAAATGGCATAATATCCTTATTAAATGGCGCAATATACTTTACATATAATAAATATATGATATCTGCATCAATTCAAAAATTACGAAAGCAATTCCAATACATAAACAACTAAAATTCATATATCCAAAGAAATCAAATGCATCAAAAGCAAAATTCAAATTCAGAACTTAAAAACATGATAACAGTAAGCAAACTAATGTCTATCTCTCTGCGACAAAAGTGGGTAAACATAGCCACATCATTCTTCAATCAAATCATTAATTGCTTGCTTTGACAATCGATCACAACAAACATCTTCATAATACTGCACAAAAGTCTTACATCTGTTAAGCTAACTTGAATCAAATATAACAAATCCACACTCAATTAATATCGAGTAATATGCAAAACTCACAACGAAGAATATATCAAAATTCACATACCCATTGCCAAGAAACCAAACTGAACAAGAACCAAAAATATAAATTTGCAAAACTCCACAAAACAACTTAGATATTACTCTTTAAATTCCATCAGAGTTGCTGTAATTATGCAGCAGAATCAGCAGCAAGAACAATAAATATCTAAGTGACCAAACTATACATTTGAATTCGCACAACTATGATCCTTGTAAGAAAATTGAATAAACATCACATTATCTTTGTCATTTGATCATTTGATGGCCATGTGTCCAACACACACACACACAAATATTAATCTATATCATCACCAACCAGATTGATTGAAGAACTTGGCGGTGCGTGCCTTGAACTGGTGAAACAGTGCGGTCTGAATCTCAAGAGTAAATGGAGTGCCGCCATCAAAAAAGGTCTTATTTTGCCTCCTAATGGTTGATGATCCTGCTGCAAAATTAGCTCCATGCCCATAGCTTGTCCCAATTGAATCAATACAAGAACTCAACAAAGGAAATCCAAGCTGCTTTGCTGCAATATATTATACATACAAAAACAATTATAGTTTGAGACAAGGAAGCCAATCTGATACAATTGGGTGTGCTTGTACACTATGTTAAGTCTTGTTGAACTAAAAGATATGTTATATTAAGAAACGGGTATAGTAGAATAATATATAACTGATTTCTGTGTGTAAAAGTTCTGAAGTGACATAGAAACAAAGTAGTGTACAGAATTTGCTAATGAAAACATGACTCAAAGCCAATCACTTTTTCGACGTGAAAATTAAATTCCCAACACTTGCATGAATATTTGAGGAGCGATTAAACAGATATATAAGAGTAGAATAAAGATACATATGAAGTCGATGATGAGACAGCCATCAGAGGCCCGACCAACAGGCTCATGGAAGAAGGTCTCGCCACAAGAGGTTGCCATGGGGTAGAAGATGTTTAATGGAGTGATTAGTTAAATGCACATTGTGGAAGAAACTTCGGACTCCAGAATCTTGTAAAAACTATTGGACATACCTTGACTTCCTTGTAAAGTTTCTTCTCCAACAGATGGAGTTTCTGCAATGTAGAGGAAAGACCGTATGAGATGGTCAACAGATCTGGATAAAGTTCCATGTTTCTATAACCATCAATATATAGAAATCTATTAGTATTTTCGAAATCCCCTTTAAACCCTGACTTATTAACACTTTAATTTCCCAAACTTCATTCTAACCCAAATCAAGTAATCCTAACCCATAGTCTAGTTATAAACCACTCCAATTTGCTTTTGGGGCAACGAATTTCAACTCAAATGGCATATGAATTGATTTACATCAAAACCCCAATTTTTCCCTAATGAAAACCCGAACAAATTTCAATTTGGAATTCAAGTACAAAGAGGAAGGAATGAAAGAAAGTTTACCCACACCCATCGAGCTCTCTATGGCCATCGGAATCTCGCTGGAAAACACCTCGAAACATTGTCAAAGTCGCTAGCCACATACACCCTTCTCTAGTCTCTCTTTCTCGCCAAACACATTCGGAAGAAGGGAAAAAAGGGAACTTGAGGGAGCTTGTTGACTATCCTTGATGGTACAGCGACGGCGTCGCCCTCTGTCATCGGCAGCCGTCGAAGAAGAGAGGAGAAGAAGAGAACCAAGGATGAGATGGTGATGACGGTTTTGTGTGTGTGTGTCTCGTGTTTTTTTTGTTCTGGGGAAGAAGAAAGAAGATGATTATGGAATAAAAGAGCGCGAAATGAAATATTTTAAGTAGTTGGCATTGAACATTTTGCCCCTCCTTTTATTTTTTATTCATTTTCTTATTTTCTACTTAATTTAAGATGAATAATAGAATTGAATTTTTACATTATTTCATATATTTTCTTTCACCAAAATAATGTTTGGACCTCAAAGTGTTTTAATTTTCATAAAATTTTTCATAATATTACCTATGCTTTTAAGTATTTTTCACAAAGCAGCCACTTTTTTGCAACAAACCAAAACCAACTCTTATACATTCATTTATGAAAGAATTTATTTATTTAATTAAAATAATTTTTTTGAACTGAATTTAGTTAAAAAAAATCAAAACCAAATATAATGCCTTTTTTTTTTGCAACTTACTGTGCACAATAATATTCATTTATTTATTTAAATAGAATCAATAAGTCATACCTAAAGTGCCGTTTTTTTAATTAATGGCACGATAAGGAAAATATAGTTTGTTGTGCCATTTTTTTAAGCATAATTTTTTTTGACGTTTTGTTAAATTATGGCACGATAAGGAAACATATAATTTTTTGTGCCATTTGTTTTTATGAAATGGTACAATAAAGAAATTTCTTTTTTTACCTTAAACTTTAAATAAATAATCTTTGGTGTCGTTTTAAATAAAATCGTCACGAAAAATATATGTGAAACTTCTAGTGACATTTGTCATAAAAAAGTGGCACGTTAGCTTTGACATTTTGTGTCGTTTATCAAGCCAAATGTCACGATAGCTGTATGTAAAACTTCCTGTGCCATTTCAATTATAAAACGGCACAATAGTGAATCCTTGTGTAAGGTTAAATGATGAATTACATATTTTAGCCAATGTATGTTTGATAATTGTTATATCCTATTATAATTAACTAAAAGTTTATAGCAATGATTCGATCCAAAAATATGTATCCAATTGTTAGGAAATATTATAAATTTTATTTAAGGGATAATATTGCATTTACGTATTATGATACACACACATATATATATGAGTGTATGTATAAGTAACTTTTTAAAACTAATAATATATGCTAAAAACATATACATTCAAAAATGTATATCTCAACTCGTCTGGCCAAAACGGGAAAACTCAGTGCAGAGAGATATTTGTTCTTTCTTTGTTCAACAAAGGGCGATATATATGTTGACACATATATAGTAAATGAAATTTGAAATTCGCTTTTTCTGGTAAAGTTTTAAATACTGACAAAATCAAACCATACTCATAAAAATTCAAACCCTATGGTTCAGCTTTTATATGTTTCAACACATTGTATATTACTAGCTTTTAGTCGTATCAATAAAGTACTCATATAGTCATATGTTATTCTGATAATTATAATGAAAATAATCTGTAATAATGATACCAAATGGTTAGAATTGATTTGTAAATTTAATGATTTTATTCTGATCTTCTTTGATTTTAATTATTGAAAGTGAATGTATATTTTCTGGTGTTAGAAGAAAAATGTTGACAGTCCGGCATATGAGAGAGGGGGGTTTTGGGGGGACATAACACATGCACACATATATGCAAATGTGTGAGTGTGTGTGTCCAGCTCGATCTCATCATAAGTAACTCATTCTTTGCATTTATGCCTAATGAAGAAAAAACATGACCAATTTTATCTACACATATATGAATTCGTTTATGAATGATCAACTTGCCAACATGACCCCTTTCTTTCAGTGAATCTCAAATCCCCCTCTCTCTAACACACATGCATAAGCAAAATAATTTCTATTCACGGGCAGAATTTGGTGGGCTACATGTGTATTGCAGAAGTTTAAGGGAATTAAATTTATGGGACTGAATAGGAATAACGTGTACTGTTTAATTAAGTATAAGATTGCTGCATGCAGCCAAGAAGGAGGATGTTGACAATCATACAATAGAATTCCTATTCTAGGTAAATATATTAGACTGAACACAACAACAAAGTCTCGAAGAAGCACCCAACACACATAATTTTATTTGGAATCAGTATTCCATATTTAAATCCTAAGTTAAAAGAGAGGCAAACATATTTTTGCCAAATAAGACAACAACGTTAGGATAACTTGTAATAAGTTTTTTCTTCTTTTTTTTTACCAAATATATATTTTCATTCATGAAATAAAATATTACAAGACACATAGATCAGAAATCTAAGAACATAACCCAATAACAGAGGTATAAACAGACTCTAACCCCATAGCAGAGGAATAAACAGACTTTAACCCCACAATAGAGGTATTATTAATAGACTCTAACACATAAAGAGTGAACCAGTAGCACAGTCCACATCCTAAAAACGAGATTATTTCAGCCATACTCATGTAAGATGATGATGAGGAAGACAACTTACAATCCACCATGATCAAATGAAATGTCACAAGAAAAGGCCATAAAGGGTGGTTGTCCGAAAACATACTCACTTGAGTCCACCCTTTTTGATGCCAACGCTGCAAAAGCAGCTTCCAACATACTTCCTTTATCGGAAATGTGGACAATCTATGGGGTTTGAAGACAAACACCAAAGATGAAAAGATCATAGCAAACATAAGTAAGTCCTCAACATTTACAACCCACAAAAGAAGGCAACTAACAGGAATATAAGACAACCACACAAATGAAAAATCACAGACACAAAACAATAAAACTAAGAGGGGTGAAAAAGATTCAAAAGATGCTACCCTAAATTCCGGTAGCACCACACAAAAACTATCACGGTGCCTTGGTGGCTGAGCTAGTAGACCAGCCACCAAACATCAGATCCTTCCCAGAAATCCCATCCCCATGCTTGTTGTCCTTTAACACGTTCTCACACTTCTCAGCTTCACCTACAATGGCATCTCCGGCACGGCTGTTACCATACAACATCCAGATCTGAGCCGCCGCAGTCAAGAACGGCGGCCCTATACAGCCGCCAGCAAGCTCTTCCGCCCGGAGCACCACGAACCCAAGCGGCGGCCCCGAACCCTCGTCGACCACCACCGCCAAGATCTCAGGTGGCGGCCCATGCCCTCCGCCAGCAAGCTCCACCTCCCATAACCTTCGCGACGACCCTCCACCCACGTTGACGCACGCCGCCTCCACGAACCCAGATGTCGTCCACATTGCACTGACCGAACCACCCTGATGGTGGTGAGACAGGCCTCCCACAGCGGAGGCAAATAGCTCGCCCAGGTGGCGAGAAGAGGCTAGAGGTGCCCTCAAAGAGGAAACCCTAGCAAAGGAGAAAAAGGAGAGTAGAGGAGAGGTCTCTCAGTGTTGTTCAATGCCCAACCACAAGAGAAAATAAGGTTTTTCTTCCAAACATAGATTCTTGTCAACCAACAGTTGCATATCCTTTACAAAATTTTGTATTCCTTTGCAATTGTGGTTACATTTCAATTGGTACACATGCATTTGATCGGACAAGCATTTGAAGAGGGAGATTTAGTTTGTTCCAAGTCAACACCCAATCAACAATGATCTAACTTTTAGGTCTGCTTGGATGGAGGGAAAATGGGAGAGGAAAGAAAATGAGAGGAGAGAAAATGGAGAGGAAAGAAAATGGGAGAGAAAATGTTATCCCTCGTCATGCTTGGATGGATGAGGGAAAATAGAAAGGAAGGAAAATGGGTGGGTGAGGTGTAGCATGGTCATTGGACAATGATGTGTAACTTTTCTCTCTCCTATAATCCCCCCATTTTGGGAGGAAAACTTTGGGAGGAAAATGGGGCATGTGGCCCACCCACTTTTCCTCTCCCCTTTTCTTTCCTCTCCCATTTTCTCCTCATCCAAGCAAGGGAAAATACTCCCCCTCACCCCATTTTCCTCTCCCATTTTCTTTCCTCTCCCATTTTCCCTCCATCCAAGCACACCCTTATGTCATTTTTTTATTTTAAGTGGAAGTCATTTATTTGTCTCTTTTAAAATGATACATAGATGTTACAAAATAATACTCCAGGGCGTTTGAGATCCAACACAAAACTTCATAATCTGCCTTAGGATGTCTATTTTTCAATGAAGAAGAAATAAGCTAAAAATATCAATATTTGACCATTAAAAATGATGACTTCATAAGATTGCCTGTCTTAAAACACCATGTATGGAAGGTCTGATTTCAAAACCGCATAACTTATTCTACAAATCTGTAAAATTCATAAATTATGGCACTTAAGAAATCTTGAGATGTAAAATTTTAATGCAAAAAGAATTATTCAAAAATAATAACATTTGGTACCTATTAACTCTTTATTTTCAATAGTGCCCTAGAAGATCCTAACATATAATGTCCAATCATAAAGTTTGCTACATCTATTCATTTATTTCATTGTATGACTCATTTTACCTTAATTACTTTACCAATAAAGTCACCCATTCATGTATCAAAAAAAAAGTCACCCTTTCATCATTATTATCATACCCAATCAACAATGCAACACAATATCAAACTGCCTACAGAATCACAACTGATCTTTAGATTAAAATAGAGGATGTTACAAAAACTGTACACAATATAATTCACACAGATTTGCTTCAATAGAATCAAATAGAAACCTCCAAGGTTACAATTTACACAAATTCGGCAAATACTGTGCAATTATTACTGAGAGATGGTGGGTATGAACTTTCTCCTTGTGACTTGATCAAAGAGGCAGGACCTCGTGTATTTTCAAACTGGGGAATAAGAGATTACTCGTGCTTGCAGGGAATATCTAACTTATGCTGATTTACCATGAATATTTACTAATACTAGAATCATTAACCACTAGGTTAAATGGATACAAATAAAAGCCTATCTTCCAACATTAAGCTCCACCTCTTGTAGAAAAGATGGTGGTTGATCTAGAAAACAAAAGTCATTCACTAAAAATGGGAAAGCTTAGCTATCTGGTCTAATGCTAACTATCCTATAAGTATGCATGATAGAACAAAACATTCGACCTCCCATGCAGAAATAATCTAGTATATTAAAATGATCACAAAATGGATGACTGTGATCACAAAGCCTAGCGTTTTTTTGTGATTTCCAAATAATTCGAATATTTTGCTATCTATAACCCAACCTACACAAAGTGTAATTGATTGAATTTTACTGCTAGCCTCCTGTTTGACTGAATAATGAGTAATCATCCCCAATATCATTCTCCTCTCAAAAACCCCTATACATTTTATATCAGTTGCCATTTCACATCTTCTTACATCGCACTTAGAATCATCTGTTTAGAGTTGCTTTTTTAATATGAAAAATATGGAGAAAATAAAGGGCACCCAAAAAAATGAATATACAATTTTAAAAACATATAAGCTCTAAACCAGTAATAATAATGTTCTTCGGAATCACAAGAACCCATAAAGAAAAAAGACAACATTTTGTATTGCCATCCATGTTCACCTTACAAGTATACCTATCATGCTATAATTTAAATGACTATAATGAAATCCCCACTGGTACCATGAGTAATAGAACATCGGGGATTTCATTGAAGTAAAAACATTCATGTAATATAAACTATACATAATCATGCTAGCAACTCATCCCTTTAAAAAAATTCTATATATATAGGTCTCTAATCATATCACATATCCAGTAGAAGGATATGCTGCCCAAGTTTTCTGAAGCCGAAGGTTTCCTTGATTCCTCTTCAGCATCGCAATGCCACTGTACTATTTTTGGCAGAAGCAATATTTCTATTCACAACAATAAATATTTACAGTTTTTGTCAGTTGGCCCATTTCACATCATCCAGAGCAGTCGAAGAACTTGGAGAGAAATTCTTGAAGTACCCTTATAGTAAAAAAATGGTATATCCAACTAATCATGGATAGACAAGCAAGCATATTAATAAACAAGCTCACATGTCTACGAATGCTTGATACGACAGTCAAGCTTTCATCATCTGGATCTATGGAGAATTTCTCCCATTTGATCTTCCAATCAAAACCCTACACTTAACACAGCCGAGCTTGACCGGGATTGAGAAGCGATTCTGACATAGTCCAACCCTGCAAGAGAATAGGTTGCAAATGTAATTTGGTATTGCAATCATGCAATTATCCACAGAGAATAAGCTCTAGATAAAGATCATGGGAATGGATCCTAAGTATTCATAAATTAGTACAGTGGTCGTTGTACCTCCTAAATATGGAGCCAACCACATGTCAATGTGGTCAGACTCAAAATATTGTGAGTTTTTTTTTATGCAAATATTATAGAAGTTCATTGGTATGTAATTTATGTCGTAGAATCCTTCATTGCAATTAGATCAAAGGCCATCCATTCATCAAAAAGTAAATAAAAAAGGATCATCCATACATAAGACGGGCATGCCAACTTCACATTCACCCACCCAGGCACTCACCCACTCAAGAATAAAAAATAAACAAATAAACGAAAAAAAATATTCATTATATCCTATCACGCAGTGTTAGCTAAATCAATGCAATCATTGTCATTGAACATCTCTGGGCATAGTAGAAGACCACAGATTTTTATTAGAAAAAACAATAGACCTGTAATTATTACTTCTTGCACCATCCAAATCCCCCTCCCAACATACATAGAAAGGAAAACCATCTCTTACTAAACTAGTAAATTAATGTTGAATGCAGCCAATTCAAGACCTCATTAGCAGCCAGTAAATTACTAAGATACAATATTCAAAGGCAACCTCCTAAACTTTTGAAGCAGAAAACATGAATAATGGGAAAAAATAGTTTTCACTTGCCTGCTCCAAAGCTTTATTCTTAAATTGTGCATAAGAATTTGACACCGTCTTGCATGACTCAGCAATATGAGCTTTGAGGTAATCAATGTTGAGCATCTCGTCAGAGTTCAGATCATTCCTCTGCTTCCAAGAAGAATTCTTACTTGAATTTGTCGAATTTATAAAATGTAAAAGAACATGAGCCTGAAAAATAAGATGATTTAAGTTCAAGAACTATCCGGGAACAAAACTTCTTGAACTACTCTAACAAACATTCAATATAGTAAAATGTCTCACATGAAATGCTGCTTTTAAAATATCATCTGACATTGCCTGACCCTTAAGAAGTGCATATACTTTCTTCTTCGAAGGGTTATAAGTCACAAGATACCTCTCTTCCTGTTACCAAATGGAAGAGATTATAAATGCATGGTGATTGTTAATTTAAGTGGATGCATAGACTTTTAAGATTCAAAACTTGCATGTACTAAAAGGGACATACTTCAAACAAAGGCTTGATGGCAACATATGAACTAGGATCTTGGAATGCATCCTTAAATCTTGAACCTGCAAAAAATTAAGACCGAAAATTAGAATACTTATTTAAGAGAAAAAGAGACTGTTATTTGCACATATCAATCTTCAATTCCATTTGTGTACCAAGGACAACAAGCCTCTCTTTCCATGGCAAACTGAATATGTCTTCATTCATATTACCCTCCTGCAAAGCAGGTACTCGCCCTGAAATGTGACAGTTTCATTAATACATAGTAAGTGGTAACGCATATGATACTACAATATATAAGAGAAAATTAATGCTGTCTGTGCGGGTTGGGAAAAGGTTGGTCATGCATCAAAAGCAGTCTTATGATACCTGTTCTAAGGAAGGACTCTACTGCCACACTAAATCTTGCCCTGTTCAGCGTGTGCAAAACCACAGATTTCACCTATTAATACAAAAAGCATAAGAAACACAGCTCCGTGTTTTTTAATTTTTTTAACACAAGCTACCGGATTGGAAACAAAGAACATAAGAGTTATCTTTAGAAAAATCAAACCTCTATATAAGAGCTTAGAACATATCCACAAGATAGGAAGGCAAATGAGGATACTAGAGATGGATTTCTTTTGCTCATCAATATGCCAAGTCCAGTTCCTATCTGTAAATAGGAGAAAACAAGTAAAAGAAGACTCATTTAATTTAACCGTAAGGCAGTCAATTCAGATGAAAAGTTTCACAAGAATCTTACAGAACATAATAATCACTAGCAAAAAAGTCACTTTTGTTTTCTCATTATGATAATTCCATACACTTTGTTTTAATCATGAATAAAGGATGAACAAGGCTGTTACTTCAGTTCAGTTCATATTTTTTAATCACAAATTTTTAATTTTCTTTCATCATGCAACAGAATTTCCTCCATGTATTACAAATAATAGAGAACTTTGTAAACATACCAGGTCTGCAATATTGCTAACACATTCTCCTTTAGCAGTGACATCACCTATGTTTTCTCCTTGAGCAAAAGCTTTATAAATTGGTGTCCGTGTTGAAGTTGATGTTACAGCAGCGACATTCTAAGAGCAAATGAATAACAAATGAGTCCGCAAAACTGCATAGTCAAAAATCACAATCCCTCACCAAAGAAAGTAACCACACCTTCACTACATTAGCAGCACATGCCAAAGGAAGAAATAGATGTGGCGCTAATGAAGTTGCCAATTCCACCCCAGCACCTAACTCCAACAGAAGATCACCTGTAAATCGCAACTGCAACACATATAATTTTCAGAGAGCAGATTACAGGTTAGATAATAACTAAGTTAACCAGAAGTGACTTAAACCTGTTTAAGGTCATAATCAAACTTCTTTCCTTGCCGAGCATAAATCATCTTTCCTATGCGACCAGCACCGTCCTATAATTGTGAGAAACAATTATATTAACTTGAATGTTAACAATTATTTAATTAAGAAGGTCACCTTTTGCAAACTTAAAACAAGAAAACACACTATTAGGCATATTCAGGCCTGCATATGCAAAAACCCAGATGTAAACCAGAATGCACAATATTCCCTTTCAAGTACCATACCATACACAATTGTGACCATCCATTTTCCCCTTCTCATCCAATGCATTATAAGCTAGGCTTGTAACCATACAGGTGTGTGACAATTTTTTTTCCTTTCCTGATTTTATTAATTTCAAGATTTAGGACTTTTTCAAGTGAGAAATTTGTCAAGTGTCTATTCTATTAACTGAGAAAGAGTTTATTTGTTGATCTTTCATAAAATGACAAATATAATTATCTTATGTCTATTTACATTTGTACTGCATAGATGGTAATCCCTTGTCACTTTTAGACCATATCTTTCCTCCATGGAAATTATGTTCAGGCAGAAAAACAATTATAGAGCTAGATTATGTGATTATTATCCTACCTTGAGAATCCAGTTGATAGCTACAGCCCCAGGAGCAGCTCTGTTTCGAGACACTCCTACTGAATTCAAAAGCGTTTGAGTTGTTAATACACCAATTGCTCCACCAAAAACGTGCTGTAAGGAAAAGTGATTATTGGTGGTTCAAAAATCAATAAATTCATCAAAATTGCCACACTTCAACTCAATCTAATATTGATAAAATAAGACCATTTGAACATTTAGCATAAAACAGCAAATACTAGTCAACACATGAATTTCTAACAATGCCTATTCTCTATGAAGTAGAATTGTGAACATAAATAAATACCTTCAGAGCTCTCCATGCCATGTATGGCACATATGAAGGTGTAACACTGGCAGGAAAACCCTCTGGAACAACATAAGATCTAACAAATGAAATTAACTCCTGCACCACCCCCAAAATACAACAAGTTACTTAAATAAAAGAACTTGAGGCTCTCCTTTTTTAAATTTCAGCACAGAGCATTTTCATCTCTAGATCATGCAATATTTCGTCATACTATCATGTTTAAGTATCAAGAAAATTATTTGGTCATTCCATCATGGATTATCGCGCGGTTAAATGTCAGAGAATCAAACAGCAATCAGCAACATGACAACCCTAATAAAATCATAGACAGATGATCATATCATTTGTAGCTTCCACATCACTATAGTATTTAACATTAAACTCATCTTGCTCTGTAAATATATATAGTTATTGTTGGTTCAAAAATTCGCAAAACATCCGTCTTTCTCCCTCTTTCCCTAAACAATGCCCTACCAGAATAAGTCAACTTAAAATATAAAATAAGATCCTGTATCAAAAAAAATATATATATATATATATATATATATAATAAGATCCCTTCAGCTAACATCGGAAACTGAACACCATGCATTTCATTCTACCCATACAAAACTTATAAGGATTCTTTCTCTTTTCCCATATTATAAGACTGATTATATGACAACATTTCCCAGAATTCAGCATTCACTTTTTTTTATTTATTTTCCATAAAAAACTATCCCAATCATATAAATTTTGAGGCTCTCCATGACTCTAAGCATCACAATAATGTACAGCCCCCAGCAAAATGTCATTCCCCCAACATAACAGACTAAATTTTAGTTAAAAAAAAACTTAACAGACTAAATTATGCAACTGACAGATACTAGTTTATGGTAAATAGTAAAGCGGTTAATAATCATTTTAGCCAACAAATAATTATTCCCTCCGTTCCTAATTATAAGCCAACTTTAACTTCTTGAAAAAGTTAAGTTACAAACTTAATCATTTTAAATTGTTTGAAATTGTCTTTTTTCCTTACAACTGCTTTATTCTAGTTATAAACCAACATATATGGTAAAATTGCATTGGTTATATGTTATAATTAGTACTCTAATTTACTTCCTTAACTTTCACAAAAAAAAAAGTCAAACTAGGCTTATAATTAGGGAATGAGGGAATATTATTGTTGGTCAGTAGTTAACGAGAAAAAAGTCAAAGTAGACTCATAAATTATGACCAAGCTGCAAAAACATGATTCTTTTGAGAAAAATAAAATAAACATTTCAAAACAGGGCAAAAGCATCATAAAATACGATTCTTTTACGGTTACTTTTGATGATAAAACAAATATCACAAGGTGCTTTTGCAGCTTCAGCACAACCATACGAGTATTTTTGCAGCTTAAAGGTCCTTGAAAAATATAATTGTATGCCTGAAAATTGCAGAAGCAAAAAGCAAAACTTGGGAGAAATTAAAAAAAAAATGGAGAATGAATTATGAGTGTACGGACATCAATGGCAATTTTAAACTTATATATGTTAGTTTATGACTGGTTTTGAGGAAAAAAGATAATTTTAAATAAATTCACAATCCTCAGAAAAGTCAAAGTTGAGTTATAATTAGAAAGGGAGGGAGTCATATAATTTTATGCATGAAAATTGAGGGAAAACGAAAAAAAAAAACGCAAAACTTGAGAGTAATAAAGAAAAATGGAGAGTGAGTTATGAGTGTAGGGAGAGTACATGAAGAGGAGGTTGGTGATGAGCATGGAAGGAAATAGCGCGAACAGAATTGGGCTTGAACCGCCCTGAGGCGTCGATGTCAGCCACATAGTTGCATGTACGGCCACCAATGTCCTCGCAGCAGATGAGCCTCACGCTGCAACTCTCCTGTTCAACCGACGACGTCGTTTGGGGGGTGGGCGGAGGAGGGGAAGCTAAATTGGCGCTCAAACGCAGCGTTTGGCGGACAAGGAGTTCAGCATCCTGAGCCGACGCTGCTGATTGCTCTAAAATTATGGGAGCCATGTATGGCATGGGTGGAATAATGAGAGAAGGCTTGGAATTGAATTGAATTTATATTTATAGGAATAATAATAACATTGTTTTCATCGAAAAGGAAAAGGAAGGTGGAAGGTGGAAGGTGGAAGGTGGAAGGTGGAAGGTGGAAGATGGTGTTAATGTTAATGTGATGAACGTGAGAGTTCCGTCTCTTTCACGCCGCGCGCAATAATCAGAGGCAGGTGGCCTGCCTGGCGCACAGACATAGACACAGACACAGAGACAGAGACAGAGACAGAGACAGAGAGCAAAATTCGGTTCGTCTCCTTTCTGTCTCTTCATTAAATAAATACAAATAAATAATCGTAGTTTAACTTAATTAATTACTCCTATAATTACAATTACAATTACAATTTTGGGCTTATATATTAATCACTGGATATTGGAGTTGGAGAGAGTATATCTCAAAAATTATTTTTTTATTGGGTTAATAATATTAGAGAAAAATTTGAATGGTTTTGTTTCAAAATATAAGTGTTCATCTCACATCCTCTTTTCATTTAATGTGTTTTTCCTCTAACTCTCTTTCATATTATTAATGCTTATGTATTCTCTTTCTCAAAAGTATCATAATAAAGATGGGCAATATTGGAAAAAAAAGCATTAACTTCAGATACTCATTTAAACAAAGAAAACTAACATTCACATGTTTTCTTAAGAAACTTTTTTTGACATCAGACTCTTATATTAGGGACCGGAGGGAGTATCAATTTATAAAACAAAAATTAGTTAAAAGAAAAAAATGAAAGAAGTACTCCCTCTGTCCCTCAATATAAGATAATGTGAGGAATGATCTGAATATTTATTGTATTTTTTCTACTTTTAACCTTTGACAACATTCTATCTCATTTTTCCATACACACTTTCTCATTTTTTTTCATCCAATCACCATCCTAATATCCTCTTTATCAATAAGGGTAAAGTTGAGAAAAACATGTTCCATATTAATTGTTTTCAACAAATTTTAATCGATTTCTCAAATACAACGCTTTAGTAAACATTAGCTTATATTGTGGGGAATATGGAGTATTTTATTGATCGTCAATTTTCCTCTAACTAACACCGTTTGAATTTTACCACAATAGGTCTAACAACAAACGTTGTTAAAGGAAATTTCACGGTTTTTGCTAATAAGTTACTTTTTTATCATTTGTTAGCAAGTATGATATTGTTGTTATGTAAATTGAGATTGAGACTTGCATAATTTCTTTTTTGGATGATATGGAATATATGTTAACAAAATTTACAGTATAACATAGTTACAAGAAGTCAGCTTGAGGCTTCAGTAGTGGAAACAATGTTACTATTAGTGTAATGACCATGGTTACAAACAAGAATAATTATATCCTTCTTAGCTAGGGATTTATGGAGGAAAATATTCTTATATTTTGGTTCTAAGGAAGAAGAGGAGAAGGAAGAAGAGCACGTGGGACCACAATTTCCATGTCATTTCAACATGATGGGTAATATTTTGAGCTTAATCAAATGTATACATGTGGATCAATATGATCGCATGACAACAAAACTAGCTATGCTAGTAAGTAATGGACGATATCAGTTAAAATATGACATTTTATTTATTCATTAGCTAAAATGATGTTACTTATTATTCTTTCCTCAAATTGACACTTTATTAATTGTTTGTTGGTCAAACTAAATATTAACACTTTTAATTTATTGTGGATAAAGTCAAGGGCAAATTAAGTAGTTGGAAAAAGAACACTATCTCTATTGCAGGTAGGCATAACTCTTATTACTTTGGTAGTTCAAGCAATTCCAATGCATCATATGCAAACAAATGATCTTCAATAGGTTATTTGTGATGGGATTGGAAAGAATGCTAGAATATTTCCTTGGGAATCTTACCATGAGAAGAACTGAAGAAAAGGATAGTAAATTTTTTTATGTTACTTAATCTTTTGTAGACGCAAAGTTAGAATATTTCACGGCAGATTTTATATGTTTAACAGTGATTACTAATTAGATAGACTATAAATAATATGGTGCACTAGTATTAGGTTGACACAAAAATTTGTCTTATGAATGTGAACAAATGGTTCTAGCGCATTCACATTTTAGTTTGGTTGCAAGCTATACTTTTTAAGATGAAAATCGGACCTACCACTTCTTTAAAAGCCGCACTAATCCAATTAGTTGGTCAACAAGAAAGTGTCACTCTACACATTCCACAACCACCGTCCATTTGCCCCATCAATTAGAGTACATAATGCTACTTTTTCCGTCCAAGTCTCCTTGTAAAGGATAATGATGATTGTGTTTAAAACCGAATTATATATTGGGTCAAAAAAAACCAAATCACATGTGAATCTCGCATAATTTCCTTCTCTTTTACTTTTTAATAAGCATGTTTTACGCGTAATAAGGAGAGTCATAACCTGCGTATATTAAGGGTTAAAGTGCAAAATGCTCATGTAATTATCACAAGGTTGCAAAAATAACCATGTAAAATTTTATGGAGTAAAATTACCCATCAAATTTTAAAACTGAGGCAAAAATGTCCATCATAGTTAATTTTTTTACTTGAAAAAGTCTCGAGACAAGGTTTCCTTCCTGTCCCAAACTTTGCCCTGTCTCAATAAGGAATGGGTTGAGATTGAGACAATACAGGAAAATCTCAATTTTTTTTTTTGAAATTTGTTTATTATATTAAATTTACACACCCCTTTCCATAAAAATCGTCAATAAATTTTCGTGATGTGGGGTTTTTTCGTAATTTCCGTGCGTGCAAAGCAATGTTGGTAATCACATGAAGACGCTCTAATCACAATCGTCAAATCGTTTTTCAACTCACCATAGCTCACTCACTCTCACACACTTCATCGTTTCCACAAAAAAAAAAAAAACGCTTGTTCGATCCCTCGGTATGTCCCTATTACAATCGATTTTACTCTTCTCTTCCATTCTTCTATCACTCGCATTAATCTTCAGCCCTAGTCATTCTGTTTCACTCTTTTTTTCGTTTTAGGTTTTTGCCTTCTTCTGCTAGTCTTTACATTGCTTAATTTAGGTCATTTTTTGTGTGTTTCTTTTCAATGGAAGCTTCTGGCTTTTCGATAACCATGTTCCTCTTCGTACATTGCTCTCTCAAGTCCTATTAGTACCTGCGTTGTTATTGATTTCATGGAATTTTCTTTGCGATTTCATGATATGTTATTGATGTCTGAAGTGCTATTGTAGCCTTTGAATGATATTGATGATGATGTATTTACAAATAATGCTCCTCTTGTTGTTTTTTGTTATTGTTATATACACATGGAGAGGTTGTGAAAATTTGATTCAGGGAAAATGATAACAAAATGCTTGTGAATTCTAAAATCAACGTAAAGGAGATTTTCACTAATTGAGTAATGTGATTAACTAGTTGAATGTAGGTATTAACAGCGGTTAATCATTTATCTGATTTTTTCATTTGTATTTTGCTCGTGTGGTCTATGTAGCTGATCCCACCTAGTTGAGATAAGACTTTGTTGTTGTTGTTGTAGTATAACTACACTTGTCTACAGTAATTAATCTAGAGATATTGTTATCTGAAGATGGAGTTGTTTGGTCTTCAAATAAAATATAATTTCCCCATTGAACTTAAGTTTTCGATTGAATTATTTTTTAATAGAAAAATATACTGTTATAGGAGTGTGTTCTTAGTTTTCTCATTTACTTTTTTATTTGCTCTTCAGACTGCAGGTATTTGGTGAGAAATTACAAGAGACATCAACCATATAATCTTGCAAACATGGCTAATTTAGCTTTGACTGGGATACTGGAAAAGGTTTGGATATCTTTAAGCTCATGAATATGGACGATTATGTGGCATATGTGTGGATTAAGTCAATCTTGATTTTCTGCAGATGACTGGCAAGGATAAAGATTTTAGATACATGGCAACATCTGATTTGCTTAATGAGTTAAACAAAGATACATTTAAGGCTGACACTGAGCTGGAGATGAAATTGACAAATATTATCATACAACAGCTTGATGATGTCGCCGGTGATGTTTCTGGACTGGCTGTGAAATGGTACTGCCTTCTTCTGGGTCTCCTCTTAGCACATGTCGTTTATAACAAAATTTTGGAGCATGCAGTTTAGTAATATGCCCTCATGATTGAATTTCTTGCTTCTTGTTATGTCTGCTTAAGTTAGATCCTTATTTGTGGTTGCATTTCATGTAAGATGAATTAGTTTGGTAGCTAATTAAATTCCTGCGAATAATTTGCTTGTTGATGTTCCTTCTAGGTTATATTAGATAGTTTCAGGCAGCTATGAGAAATTATTTCAGCAGAATATGAAGTTGTAATGTTTTTAACAACTTATCTTTTCAAATTTCAGTCTTGCTCTATTGGTGAAGAAGGTGAGTGAACCAAGAGTTGTAGAAATGACCAGTAAATTGTGTGACAAACTGCTGAATGGCAAGCATCAACATCGGGACATTGCCAGCATAGCTTTAAAGACAATAGTTGCTGAAGTTTCTTCGAATTCTCTTGCGCAATCTATTCTTGGTTCTCTCTTACCCCAGTCGATCATTGGAATTACTGGCCCTGTAAGTTCTTAATTTTGTTTGACCATAGTCATGGAGACTTAACAACCAAAAATGTGCCTATAACTGGATAATACCATCCTCATTGATTTTCTATATTACTCTGTTCTATTTCTCTTCATAAATTTCTTATTATTAATGTAATCTAGTCTATTTCTTGTAAGTTGTACATGTGGAAGAATTTGAATAAAATCTTTTGCGTGTTTTCTTTTTATATCTTTTACCTCTCTGGATGGTTTTTAGTGTTGTGTTCATTTATGATTTCTTTTAATGTGCAGGGAATGAGCTCCGAAATAAAATGCGAATGTCTAGATATTTTATGTGAAACCCTTCATAAGTTTGGGAATCTGATGACATCTGACCATGAGCTGTTACTAAGTGCTCTTCTGTCTCAGTTGAGTTCCAATCAAGCCAGCATTCGTAAGAAGACTGTGTCTTGCATTGGTGAGCCTTGGCTGTGATTCTATATTTTCTTGAAATAGCAGTTTTTTTAAGAATGGAATTGAATGCTTGATATTTGGTGGATTTAATTGTTATTATTGGGAACATTTAGAATTGCCGATTTTGTATTTCTCTTCCTTAGTTTGTTCTGCTGTTGAAAATAATATTCTTGAGTAACCTTTTCCATCCTTTCTAATTTTCCTGAACTCATCTAATGCTGTGGACAATTAGATTATATTGTCTAGGCAACTTGTATCTGGTGATAGTTTTTACCATAGGATTTGATTGGACGTGACTATTGTCAGATGGACTAAATATTGATGATCACGTGTAATCCCTTTATTGAGAACTATAATAAAACTGCAGGAATTATGTATGTTAACTATATATAGAATGCATAGCAGATTTATTAGATCTATTACACATAATTGCTGATTTTGCAGGAATATACTTCAGAGAAACTTTGATCTACCTTCATGTTACTGCTTTCATAATTTCCTTAAAATATTTTTCCATGAAGTAAAAGTGCATTCCTCTTGACAAACACTTCTCCACTTTTCAGCATCTCTCTCTTCAAGCTTGTCTGATGATTTGTTGGCAAGGGCCACAGCTCAAGTTGTTACAAACTTGAAAAATAAGGCTGCCAAGTCAGAATTGACCCGCACAAACATTCAGATGATTGGTGCTTTGAGGTATAAACTGTCTCTATAATTATCCTCCCTTTCTCCATCTTCCTTATTTGACCAAGTGACATTTGAGTGTTATATCAGTCGGGCTGTTGGTTATCGATTTGGACCCCATCTTGGAGAGACTGTTCCAGTGCTTATTGATTACTGCACTAGTGCCTCAGAAAATGATGAAGAGCTTCGTGAGTACAGCTTGCAGGTGCTATATATATGTTTTCCTGCACCACATTACAGTGTGATTTATATGATCACCTCATTACTGCTTATTTATTTATATTGTTTTCCTGTCATGCATCTCCATAATGTTTACATTTAACTGCAGGCACTTGAAAGCTTTCTCCTAAGGTGCCCTAGAGACATTTCTTTTTACTGTGACGAAATTCTTCATCTTACCCTGAAATATCTAAGTTATGATCCCAACTTCACTGACACTATGGATGAGGATACAGATGATGAAGAGCATGAAGAAGAGGAGGAGGAGTACGTGCATTCTTCACTTGGTTTCTAGTAATGCTGTAATATACATTTGAACTCTTGATAGCCAGGCCTGAAATGCTATATCCTGTTGCAGTGAGAGTGCAAATGAATATACAGATGATGAAGATTGCAGTTGGAAAGTTCGAAGGGCTGCTGCCAAATGCTTAGCAGCTTTGATCGTATCCCGTCCTGAGATGCTTTCAAAGCTATATGAGGAGGTATCTTTGCCATCAATTAGATATTTTTTTTGCTTAGAGCATGTTGATCCCTTTCCTTTCTAGTTTGTTGCTTACCTGGTTTACTCTGTAACCCTTAATTGCACGATTTTCTAACATGCACTCCTATTTTAAAGGCTTGTCCAAAACTGATTGACAGATGTAAAGAGAGAGAAGAAAATGTCAAGGTAGACCAAAATGAGTATTTTTCTTCAGTTTTTCATGGCTCTTTGGTTGCTTATGTGACATGGCTGTGTTGCAGATGGATGTATTTAATACTTTCATTGAGCTCTTGCGTCAAACTGGAAATGTTACAAAAGGGCAGATTGATGTAAATGAAACAAGGCAAGTTACTTGTTTGTTCTGAAAGATCCACATATTTTAAGTTGAATTTTAGATCAGGTTTTGTTGCTGCTGCAACTTATAATTCTTCATGTTTATGTAATGCATACGAGTTTTTTTTTTTAGAATTGCTTGCTTCTGCTATTTACCCCTGTCTATTTCCATATGTATTGTTGGCTGGTAAATTGATATTCAGAATTGAAATGTATGAACAGACAATATTCTATAACATATTGTGATATGTAAAATGAGACGTAATCATAAACTTGAAGGCCTTTGAGAGTCCATAATTGTGGCATATACAATTTTAAAGTAGTTCTGTTAAGAATGATGTAAACATAATTATTAATGCATTCGTAGGGACCTTTTTTTAGTGCTTGTGAGAAAAGTGCAAATATATACCCTTAGTTTGTATTTTTAGATACCTTTCTTTAGTGCTTCTGCATGCTAAGCTAGTTTAAGCCAATGAAATTTGTTAGCTGCGTCCACTTTTGTTTTTCTTTTAAATTTCTCATCTTAATCTGGTGTGAGTTCCTGGAGTATCAGGGTTGGTATGCATGCGCTATTGTAAATTGGGAATATAATTTTGTCTGCAACACTTTCTGAGCCAGTTTTTGCTGCATCTGTCTCAGCCTGCATGTCCTGTCATTTTTCTCAAAAAACTTCCTCGCAAATTTTGTTATTTTATCACCCAATTCTGCGTGTTTTCATGAATCTTTTGTAAAGTTGCATAGAAACTGGGCACGTGTTTTTTTTACCTACCTTAATTTTAAGAGCGTTATCATCATCATCTACCGTTGGTCTTGTGACTTCATATTATCCGTTATTGATCAATTGTTACAATTGTCTTGTAACTCATGTCATTTACTTATGATGTTAATATTGGCATGTGGTGTAGTCCGCGGTGGCTGTTGAAACAAGAAGTACCAAAGATTGTTAGGTCTCTTAATAGGCAGCTCCGTGAGAAATCTATCAAGACCAAGGTATGATTTTATGAGAATAGATAGTTAGTTCGTTGGCTCACAAGAAGGTTAACAATTCAATCTGTACAGGTTGGTGCCTTTGCTGTTTTGAAAGAACTTGTAGTTGTCTTGCCCGACTGTCTTGCAGACCACATTGGATCACTCATTCCAGGAATTGAAAAAGCCTTAAATGTAATAATTATTGATTTTTGTTGAAATTACATTTTAGTTGGCTTCGTTTTTCCTGTTGCTGAGTTTGCAATCTGTTCACCTAAATTTCCTTATTTCTTCCCAGGACAAAACTTCTACCTCCAACTTGAAAATTGAAGCCCTAACATTTACAAGATTAGTGTTATCTTCACATTCTCCTGCTGTTTTCCATCCTTACATCAAGGTAAGCAGCCATAACTCTCACTGGAGGCTTTTTCATTTAATGGTCATTTGTTTGATTCATACTATGATTTGGTTTTTGGCTTTTAATATTTTAATATTGGCTCTTTGGAAGGAACTGTATTGTTTTTGAGCTTTATAGCATGCAATAACAGTGTTGGTGCTGAAGTGGAGAAATTTATGTTAAATTCTTCAATCTAATGTTGAAACTGACAACACTACCCCCTCTTGCCCTATCTAAGTTAACAAGTGATAAAAAGACAAAAAGGAATTTCAGTGGGTTATATCATGGTGTTTATGGATTTTAACGCATGTCACTCTATTTCACCTGTCTGAATTATTAAGTCATGGGAAGTAATGTGTGAGAGAAAAATTTTAACAGTTATTATAGACTTTCTCAAGCGCATTGCTGGTTAGGGTTTGAGGTCTAGCTGTTCTTTAATACATTTTATTAGTTCAGTTCACTTTTCTTGTTTAAATTTTTCATCAAAGGGAAAAGACATATTTGCATGTCACAAACATCTGTGATGTTAGTCATTCTCAGTAGATCTTTCTTTTGTAGGCTCTTTCTGCTCCTGTTTTATCAGCTGTTGGTGAGCGATATTACAAGGTCACAGCAGAGGCATTAAGGGTATGTGGGGAACTTGTCCGTGTTGTGCGGCCACACATTGAGGTGTGTACATTCATCCTCTTGGACCTTGGATTGATGTTAAACCTGTTACTAAAATTGTAGGATGGTTACATGGTGTAGGGTTCTGGTTTTGATTTCAGACCATATGTTCATCCTATTTTTAAAGCTATCATGCCAAGGTTGATAAACCAAGATCAGGATCAGGTTAGTTAGATGTGGTATATCTTGCATTATAATTTCTTCTAATTAATTTAGCATATTATATAACATTTTTCTGTCTCCAGGAAGTTAAGGAGTGTGCTATCTCTTGCATGGGTCTTGTTGTGTCAACATTTGGTGACCATCTTAATGCAGAGTTACCTGCGTGCCTTCCTATACTTGTTGATCGGATGGGAAATGAGATAACTCGACTTACGGCCGTCAAGGTTATTTAGTTAATTTTGGTTACTTATAATTCTATAAATTATTCGGACTTATGTCATAGAAATATGATTCCATGCAAGTAGTGTGCGTTGTGCATTGTATTTCTGTGTATAAATAGTGAACTTTACAGTTTTGCATGTTGCTGTTGTCCTTCTCTTTTATGCACTCCCCCCGTCCCAAAATATAGGCTTCATTTTGGTAAAAGTGTGTCCCAAAATATAAACTTCATTTTAGGTTTTTCTAAGCTTTAATTGCATTTTCTCCAATTTTACCCATTGCTTATCTTTTCCAATGCATTCTCTTTCATATTTATTAAGAAGGGAATAAAAACAAATCATATTTATAACACAATTGTTGCTTTTAACCAATTTTAGGAGTTTCCTTGATAAATGTAAGTTAGTTATTTGAAGCTTATATTTTAGGATAGAAAGAATAATTAATTGAAGTCTTAAATTTGTCTATGAAGTAGGCTGGCATATATCATTTTGATAGCATACGTGTCAGCAGGTGTTAGTATGTGTGTTGATTTTGGGGTTTCCTGAATAACACTTTTGTGTGTAGGCATTTGCTGTCATTGCTGCTTCCCCTCTAAGGGTGGATCTATCATGTGTATTGGATCAGGTTATAGTAGAGTTGACTACTTTCCTACGGAAGGTGTGGAAATCTTTTTGGATAATCTTTGAGTATTATGATGTAACTGGCTAAAATTTTATGGTCTCTAGATTTTCTCGTAAAAATGGAGAAAGTAATTCCAAGGTGTGCTTTAATGGTTTGAACAGGCTAATCGTGCACTAAGACAAGCAACTTTGGCTACCTTGAATTCACTTATAGTTGCTTATGCTGATAAGATCGGTTCATCTGGTTATGAAGTTATTATTGTTGAGCTCTCAGCTCTAATAAGGTGTTTCTTAGTATTCTCTTCTTTGGGATGACCTTATTTTACTGTTATAGACCCTGCATGTTAATTGCCCTTGTTTTTATTCTGTGCCTATTAGTGACTCAGACTTGCATATGACGGCCCTTGCTTTGGAACTCTGCTGCACCTTAATGGGTGACAGAAGGTCAAGTGCAAATATTGGTTTGGCCGTTATAAACAAAGTTCTTCCTCAAGCTTTAACATTAATTAAATCCCCGTTATTGCAGGGCCAAGCTCGTCTGGTATGTTTTCTGCTATGCTGCTAAACCTCCCTTCCTCCCTTCTTATTTGTACAGTGTATATGCATGTTTACATAGGTCTTAAAAATACTGCAGGCTTTACAGAATTTTTTTGCGGCTTTAGTCTATTCTGCAAACACTAGTTTTGATTCTCTGCTAGAGGCACTAATCTCCAGTGCCAAGCCTTCTCCACAGTCAGGTGGTATTGCAAAACAAGCATTACATTCTATTGCGCAGTGTGTAGCTGTTCTATGTCTTGCTGCTGGTGATCAGAAGTGCTCATCTACAGTAAGAATGCTTACTCAAATTCTCAGTGTTGGCATTAGTTCAAACTCGGTAAGTTGATGTCTCTCGTATTTAAGCTGTGCGGTGATTCTTTTTTTTTTTTTGGCTGTTAGTTTTCTTGATGGATCACTATAGATGCACAGTTTCAGGGATTCTAAGTGATCAGTTAACATTAGAATGTTGGAATTGTGTTGTCATTCTATTTATTGTTCTTTAGAGCTGTCACTTTCTTTATTTTTCCTCTCTTTAGTAAACATAGTGCATTACTGCTAGCTGACAACATTGGGCGGTTACCAACCTTACTGTAATATTGGGTTTATATGGATTGGGGTGATTGTGTAGCAAAATATCTTTATATTACATATGTAACTTTACATGCATTTTAAAACTCTGGACTTGATTTTCCTGAATGAACTAAAAGGCCAATTCTACTACACTGGACCTATCAACCTGCTTGAACTTTGTCTATTTGATTTGATATTTTAACCTTTTGCTCAATCATATTGAATTGAGTTGGTGGGTTATGCATAGTTATGTCTACACCAGTTTCCGTTGTAATTATTTTTTATCTGTTGAACAATCTTTTTCTTGTTTTGTTTTGAAAGGCTAAGCAGCACCTTGCCCTTCTTTGTTTGGGGGAGATTGGTAGAAGGAAGGATCTAAGCGCACATGAGAATATAGAGACTATTGTTATTGAGTCGTTCCAATCTCCTTTTGAAGAGATAAAGTCTGCTGCCTCTTATGCTCTTGGTAACATTGCTGTTGGGAATCTTCCCAAGTACTTGCCTTTTATCTTGGACCAGATTGATAATCAGCAGAAGAAGCAATACCTGTTACTTCACTCTTTGAAGGAGGTGTGTTGTCCTGAATGAATTGTAATTTTAAAACCAACTTGTTTGTAAATTATGAATATGTGAATTTCTGGTCATTACCTGGCAGGTTATTGTGAGGCAATCTGTAGATAAAGCAGAGTTTCAAGAGTCTAGTGTTGAGAAAATACTTCATTTACTCTTCAACCACTGTGAGAGTGAGGAAGAGGGGGTTCGTAATGTGGTAGCAGAGTGCCTTGGTAAAATTGCACTTATTGAACCAGCAAAACTTGTTCCTGCACTCAAGGTACCTGGTTTTGCATGGGAAACTTGTGCATATGATTTTGAGTTATGTATTTGATATTTGATTGTTGTTTTGTACTTTGAATATTCTGTAGGTTAGAACAGCTAGTCCAACTGCATTTACTCGAGCCACTGTTGTCATTGCTGTGAAGTACTCTATTGTTGAGCGTCCTGAGAAGATAGATGAAATCTTATACCCCGAAATATCATCATTTCTGATGCTTATTACAGACGATGACAGGGTGAGCTAGTTTTTAATTGATTTAGTTATAAGAGGAATGCTATCACAATCTTTGTTTAGACGTGTATGTTGCTGAGCAGCTGGTGCTTTTTTCTTTGAACATATTGGGAACTGATTTTATGATTATGCAGCATGTGAGGCGAGCTGCTGTCTTGGCTTTGAACACATTTGCTCACTATAAGCCAAATTTAATCAAGGGGCTTCTTCCTGATCTTTTACCTTTGCTTTATGATCAAACCATCGTGAAGGTAACTTATTATTTATTCAAGCAGTCTATTAGATGGAAATCATGTGTGTATTATATTATCACAGAAACTTCTCTTTCTTTCTATGGAAAGCAATTATGGTGTGTCACCTGTGGCATATTTAATATTGTCATATAACTAAATGACTGTTTATCGTTATTTGTTTTTGACAGCAAGAACTAGTAAGGACGGTTGATCTTGGTCCTTTCAAGCATACTGTGGATGATGGACTTGAATTGAGGAAGGCTGCTTTTGAATGTGTAGACACATTGCTGGAAAGTTGTCTCGATCAAGTTAACCCCTCATCATTTATTGTTCCATATCTTGAATCTGGTTTGAATGGTGAGCATTTGTTTGAAGTACTTTATTTCCTCTGAATACCCTCTCAGTTGTTTTTGATGATGCTGATAAATTTTTATTTGACTTTGGGGGGGGGGGGTATTCTTTTTCACTGTTTATTAGGATGAGCTCATATAAGCATAAATCTGGTTTGTTGCATGGTCATCCATTTTTAAAACACTTCTAATGATGTTAATATTTAGGTGTATTGTCTCATAATCAATATACCGTTCTATTGGAAGAACATTTTCATTTGTTTTTATAAACACACAGAGGTTCCTTTTGACCCATCTATATATTAAAATGATCCCCCTGATTGAATTTGACTTTTTCATCATGCAATTGATTAATGAGTCTTTGGTGATGTGCTTCTAATATCATGGATGTAAATTATGTTTTTCCAGATCATTATGATGTCAAAATGCCTTGCCACCTTATACTTTCAAAACTGGCTGATAAGTGTCCTTCTGCAGTATTAGCAGGTTTGTGATCTGTCTTTGAACATGCTAAAATTTAGCCGTGTATTGTTTCTGTTCTCTAACTCTGATTCGCATCTCAGTGCTAGACTCACTGGTGGACCCTCTCCAGAAGACTATCAATTTCAAGCCTAAGCCAGATTCTGTCAAGCAAGAAGTAGATCGTAACGAAGATATGATTCGAAGTGCACTTCGAGCTATTGTAGCCTTGAACCGCATTAGGTTTGTACTCCCTCCGTCCTAAATATAAGATCATTTTCCCTAATTTGTTTAGATCAAAATGTTAGTTAAGTTAGTTATTATAACATGCCAATTCACTCTAACCATGTAACTTTATCCCCACTCTCGCTCTTTTATTTCTGTATTATTGGTAAGCAGGGTTTTAAGACCCGGTTCGAGTCGGACAGTCCAACCGTTGGACCGTCGACCGGCCATCAAAACGGGTTGGTTAAGACTTTGGACTGCCTCTCCATTTTGAGCCGGAATAAATTCGTTTTTAGACCATCACCCACCACTGGCCGGTGGTTGGACCGGGTCCACCCGTTTTTTTTTCAATTGCAAGCAAATTACTGTATATTTATTTTTAATTAAATTATTACTTCACCGGCTTGACCGAATGGCTAGACGGAATCAACCGTTTCGACTATGACCCACTCATTTTTCTGGCTCGCCGTTCGGGCCGGCTTTCAAAACAATGTTGATAAGTATTATGAGGTTAATTTGGGGAAAAGTTGGGAAAAATCAGAAAGTGGTCTTATATTAGGAACACATTGAAATATGAAAGTGATCTTATATTTAGGAACGGAGGGAGTATTTTCTTCTGTTTTAGATATAAACTTTTCTGACAAGTTACATCTGTGGGATAATCCAATGGGCTGGGACAGTTAGGTAACTTATAGACTGTTCTCTTCTGAAAGTTAGTCTATAGAAAACTGTTGCCTGGCGTGAAATCTTTAAGGATCATGTTAAAATATGAATGAATTGCTTTGATCAGTTTCAAATTTGATTCTTTTATATTATGTTAGTCCCGGACCTTGCTGATCATAGTAGTTCAGTTCAGGGTATTATTTTAAGATTCTAGTTCCCTTTTTTATTCAATGTCATTCTCTAGATGTGATATCTTTGGTAGGCATCACTGAAAGCTTATCTTTAGCAAATACGATTTTGACTATGCTCTAAACACGTGAAACAGAAAATCTCTTCATTGTTGGTATTGTTGAGCGTTTGAATGTTCTGGCCAGCCACATTGTCCATTTATCACATAACTTATTGGGAAACAAGCCATGCTTTCTATTACAATGATATACACGAAAAGTTTGTCCTCAACCCTCCCTCAAGTTTCAAATCTTGGTATCTTTGGCCATTTAAGTTTGGTAGAGTCTAGCCTAGTTGAAAGCTATGAACATTTGTTTGATTTTAGTTCTTTTCTTTCTGTCTTTATAGCTCTTCTATTTTACTTTTAGGATCATCATATCTTTGTTAAACTGTTCTGCAGTGGAGGAGATTGCAGTGTGAAGTTCAAGAACCTTATGAATGAAATATTGAAATCACCGACTCTCTTGGACAAATACTACTCAATCCGCAATGAGTGATTGATCGGTGGCTGGAATTTTCTGCTACATTTTGAACAGCGATAAAGATGAACTGCTAGATCATCTCATTTTGCAGGTAGCCCAATTTATCTTGCGTGGGATATGGGACGTACAATTGATCTTAAATCAATTGATGCATGTCAGAGTATGAAAGATAGGGACTTGTACGACAAGAGTATTCTATTGATAAGATCTTCATGAGGATTGGCAAAGATGATTGCATGTATAGGACCGAAAGAAAGATTTTGGCTTTTTTTATGTATGCAATTTATGATTTAGATAAATTTCTTTTGATGATTAATTCTCTCATCAAACCAAGCTGAAAAGCAAGCACAAAAAATGGTAAAATTATGGAATCATTGGTATATTTTTCTTTCAGGCTTGTTTGTTATTCAGACAGACTTGGAAATACTTGCCCATATTGTATCGAAAATTTGATCATTTTTTAAAATTTATAATTGTTAGAAGATTATTAGGAAATAATTATAGAGTATTAGGAAATATTTAGATATAAGAATATTATGCTTTTATTAGGTAATCAATCATATTAGGTAAACTTATAGGAGAAGTTTATTGTCTTTTTAGAAAACTTTTATGTTATAAGTATGTAATTACATCAGTGAAATAATAAGAAGACTTCTATTTTTGTGAAACCCTATTAGTTTTCAACATGGTATCAGAGCATAGGCTCTCTTTCTGGCCGCCCTAATTGATTTCTGGTCTTCCCGATTCGGAGTACTGTTCACGTGAACAGTACCAGAGTTGCCTCAGCAGATCTGCTTACTTCTGGTCTTCTCCACGAGACACGCGTCGCCCCATCAGATTCGTACGGTGCCGGCGAGTAAAACCCAGCCAGTCCGACCACGATACTCTGCCGCACGCGCCTCCACGCGCCTCCGCCGTAACCCCACGCCCCGCCTCCGTCGTACACGCGCCGCCGCACGCGCTTGCCGGAAATCCTGTTTTCTGCCGGCGAATGTTCGCCGTCTGTTTCAGAGCCTGATTTGATCTTTTGTAGCTTCTGGTGAAGCTTGTTGGAATTTTATTTGGGATTTTTTGAATTGTTCTTGTGTTCAATGAAAAAAAAAGAAAAAGAAAAAAAAAGTGCTCGTGGATTCCAGATTCTAGTTGTTTCAGATTTTTGGGTGTTAGTTTGTGATCTTGATGCTATTTCCATTGCGGTATGGAGTTTTGTAATTCGGAGTTCAGTTTGAACTTCGTGATTTGGAGTTTTGTAATTCGGAGTTTAGTTTGAACTTCGTGATTTGAAGTTTTGTAATTCGGAGTTTAGTTTGAACTTCGTGATTTAGAGTTGTCATCCCGTTCCGGTGGATCTCAGTGGTGATTGCATTCGGGTTTGTGTTGGGACGGACTCTAGTTTGGAGTTGTCATCCCGTTCCGGTGGATCATAGTGGAGATTGTGTAACATCCTGAAAAATTTAATTCAGGATTAGAGAGTGTTTTGGGAAATTTTGGAATTTTTAGGAATTTTTGGGATATTTTTGGAAATTTTGAGTAATTAATGTACATATAATTAATTAAGAAATGAAGAGTTTGAAATATGAGGGAGTGGTAAAGCTAAAAATATTTTGGAGTTTAAGAAGATTGGAGGCTGGTTTAAATGGTTTTTAAAATTAAAAGAGTACACTATGACAAGATTGAGCTATAAATCATCAGAGAACCCCCTAATTACAACAAAACAAACGCGCCCTCCCCCTTTTTATATAAAACCAGCGAACTCCCTCCAGTCTTCTTCTTCTTCGTTCGACTACTTCTTCTTCCTCCTCCGTCCTGCGCGTTCGCCGACCACCCTGGAGGCCGCCGCTGATGGCGACAGCGGCGCAACGGCGACGGCGGCGCGACCTCCCTTCCTCCCTTGTCCTCTTTATTTTTAGGTCCGTTTGTTCTCTCTTCTCTGCAACACCGAGCCTCCCTTTCTTTCACCCTTACTTCGTTCTTTTCCTCATCTTCCCTTCCTCCTCCGTTCCAGCATGCTGTTGCCACTGGTCCCCGGCGGAAAATGGCACCGGCCACACCTCTCTACTCTCTCCTTTCCTCTTCATCGCCCAACAGTGACGAGCGGCGATTTCCGGCGAGAAGACACCTATTCCGGCGACGGCGAGCTTGAAACAAACAAGGAACACCAGATTCTAACTCTGGTGAGTCTCTTCTAACGATTCTCATTCCTTTTTCTTTTGTTTTTGTGTGAGTTATGTGAGAGGCCGAATTTGGGTTTGAGTTTTTGGCTTAAGATACACACATTAAATTGAAGTTAAGCTTCGATTTGCAGAGTTTGAAAAGTAATTTGATGATTAATTTGAAGTTTCATTGAGTTTTGCTCAAAACCCTAAATTTAGGTACTTAGGGTTGAAAGGATTTAATCATGGGTGTTCCAAATTTGAGTTTTAATATATATGTGTGAGTGGCTGTTTCCTTTACTTCCTATTCTGTTTTGGCTGAATTGATTATTGTGGTTGGGAGTCTTCGGATTTGCAATTGAAGTCATTGTCCAAGTACAAAATGAATTTATTGGAAGATTAATGAATTGGTGAATGATGGACTAATCTTGAGATTATACCTTATTAAGTTTCTATTGTGATTTTCCAAGGAAATCAAGTGTATTGTTTGGAAATGAATAAATAATTGGGTGATTGATATTAATGTGAATAAGAGGTTGCAATTCCTCTTTTCCCAATTCTGTTGATTTGTGGGATATATATATGTGTTGATGTGATTGAGTAATAGGAATAATGACTGATTTTATACTTAAATAAATTGTGAAGCATTAAGCTTTTGATTTGTACATCTTTGATAAACATGTAGAGTTTTTGAGTTTAAGTGATTCAACTTATTGCCTCTGTTTTGATCGAATTTAAGCTATTGATCCTTAAATGCTGAGTCGTGCCTTTCTTTTGACCAAACTGCTTTATGAAGCTTTAAATAATTGTATGCCAAATTCTGTGAAATAGGTGATAGTTATTTAATTTTGCTTCATGTTCTTGCCAGTGCTGAATGCATTTCTTTCATTTTGGTTGGAATCTTATATTGCATGGTCTTTATAGAAACAGAAACTTATTTTGGAATTTTTAGTTAAAATGACTAAAAGAGTTGAAAGAGTTAATTGATACATGTTTGTAAAATTATTCAACATGAGGTGATAAACAAATACAAAGAACTACATGTATGACAATTGGAAGTCCTTGTGCTAATTTGCTGATTTCTATGATGGATTAATATCACACATGTCGAAAGTACTAAACTATAATCAAAAGGAAGTCTTATATGTGATGATTTCTCGTCTTAGTGGCTGAATGGATGTTTTGCTTGCAAAGGTCTTGTTTTGGGTTAAATAATTCTGAATAATATGGTTGACTTTCATTGGCTATGGTTGAGAAATGTGTTGATGTATATTTTTGTGTTTACATGTCGATTGGGATGTTCACTTTCCATTTTTCATACTAACCACACAAGGTTTCTACAACTGTATATATGTCTCGTATTTGTTGGATGATGAAATTTATTGGTTTGATACTCTTTTCTCCACACACACAAACACACACGCACACTTTATACTTGTCCCAAGTGTCCTTTTTGAATTGAATTGTATTGTGTTAATTGTTGTTTGAAGTTTATTAAGGATATTTGATCTTGCTTTAAGGTATTGATTAGTCAAACCTTGAGAATCATAAAAGATTAAACTTAAAGGGCTTAATCAAAGAGTTTAGAAATAAACAAGAATGGGGATTGGGTAGTATCATAAGGAGAGAGACGCGCTATTCATTATACACATATAAGCATGATTGTTTACCTTATTATTACTTTTATGTAATAATAGGTGAATTGAGTAAGGAAGCGTAAGGAAGAGTATTAAAGTGCTAAAGGGCGACAGGTAATCACTCTTAACCTTACTATAACATTGAGGGTGATGTTAGTTAGGGATTTTTGGTAAAATCCCTTTTCATCCTCTATATATATATATATTATCTTTAAAGGGTATTTTTATACAAAACAGGCTATCGGGTGCCTTTCAAACACGATTATTTTTATATAAAAGATTTGACAAATTATATATGTAGTATCCTGACTGGTGATATTGTTGGACTGTGTATATGAGTGTATAGACATTTGGATATTGACATTTTGACAGGGATACTGAGAGGTATAGTGGATTGGATGTATCATAGGTTGTGTAGAGAAAATTTGGGAGTTATGATGAGGGAAGATGTTGTGAATGATAGATTGAATGATGATGGGAGAATATATGAGATTAATATTGATTTTGACTATTGTGATGAGATATTGATAAGGATTCGGTGAGAATTGCATGACACTGAAATTGATGTACCATCGCGCGATGATAACTGTCGATAGGCCAATCGACAGTTATTTGTGCTAAGGATCCTTTTTAGATTAATTGGATCAGGGTTCATAGGTCGACTTATTGAGAGAAGTGACCTACGGTTGTCTGGCATTGAAGAGCCTAACCGCCCCTACGGTTGTTTGGCAGTGGAGAGCCCAACCGTTCCCGTTCTGTAATGGAAAACAGAATTGGGGTTCCTTCTCTGGAGATTGCCAGAGAAGGAAATTGTCCCCTCATTATGGAGAGGGACACAGTGTCAAATCATATAGTGAAGAATAGATGCTTGAATGCACCGTGGTGGTACAATGCATCTTTAGGTGAGTGTGAGGGATGTTGAGTGATACATGGAAAGTAGAGATGACGAATTTGAGTTGATTGAGACGTGACAGAAGGTTTTAAGTAATGGATGAAAGGAAATGAGAAGTCTATATATATATTATTGATTTTAGAAATGTGGTACCCTTTAGACGCCCTTACTACCGCACATCTCACTGTTATAGTGAGTTAAACGGTGATTACTGGGACAAATTGTCTCATCCCACGATTACTGACATTTTTGCAGGTATTCATGCACTGGCGCAAGCATCAGGAAAGGGAATTAGGTAGCAGAGGTTATATAATTTATTTAGAGTTGTATATTGCCAATTTGTATAGGCTTGCATACGTTTCCGCATATATGTATATGTATTTGATATTATTGAGCATTAGGTTGTTTATTTTTCTAACCATGTTAGGTGATTCTTTTCTAACATGGTTAGCTATTAATTATCCATGATAGTATTCAGGTTGTATTAGTTTATTCTATCCTATCATGGATAAACTACAAAAGGATTAGAATGATCTTTTCTAACTATGATAGAGATATTAATATTATGGAAATTCCTTTTTCTATCATAGTTAGTAAAGAGCTTAATGAATTGAAATAAATATTATTGGTTAATTAGGTAATTAGTAACACTATGTTACAGATTGCATTCGGGTTTGTGTTGGGATGAGCTCCTGTTTGGTGCCAGTTTGGCATGTTTTGGTTGCTCTGTGTTGAGCATGTTTGGATTTCAGGTTTCAGCTTTGGTTTTGCATCAAGTTTACTGATTTGTTGCTCATGGGGAGTGTTGAGTTTTGTTTGTTTTTGGGATTATCTTTGTAACAAGTTGGATGTTCCAACTTGAGGGGGAGTGTTAGAAGATTATTAGGAAATAATTATAGAGTATTAAGAAATATTTAGATATAAGAATATTATGCTTTTATTAGGTAATCAATCATATTAGGTAAACTTGTAGGAGAAGTTTATTGTCTTTTTAGAAAACTTTTATGTTATAAGTATGTAAGCACATTAGTGAAATAATAAGAAAACTTTTATTTTTGTGAAACCCTATTAGTTTTCAACAATAATATTATGGGAAAATCCAAAAAAAAGTTCCAATTATCTAAAGGACGGCTGTCCTTTTAATTTTAGATATTAGAAAGGACAAATCAATGCAATTGACGTAACTGTCATTTAGCAGGTAAATTTAAAGAAAATGTAAAAAATGCCCTTGAATTTGGTAATCCTTTATACAAACTAAAAATTTGTAAAGTTTTAATGTTAGGCAAATAAATAGCAACATATTGATAACCCTTTATACGAGTTTGACAATGTTATATGAATTTGGCAATCTTTTATACAATTATGGTAACAAACAAAAAAGTTGATAAAGTTGTGATGATTAATGGATGAATGTGTTGAACATGTAAATTTTTTTTATAGCAATTTATTAATATATTTAATCCTTTGTATAATGTGTTCAAAAAAAAAAATCCTTTGTATAATTCTGGCATCAAATGAAAAATTGGTAAAATTGTAATGTTGATAGTTATCCAAAAAAAGTTGTGATGTTGATGAATGTATATATGTTGGTGATCGTTTATATCCTTTATATAGTATTTGATTATACGCTATAAGACTTTGGAAATCTATTATACAATTCTACAAAAATATTAAGAGACATTGAATATAGTATTTGCAATATATATAATAAACACACATGGTGGCTTGGTGTCAGTGGTATGACACCACCAAATCTGAAGTGATCGGAGATTCGTAAATAGTTCAACCATTAAACTCTTGCGGAATCCATGGGCATGCAAGATACAACTTTGTGAATCAAAACATCTTAGCACCTTAGTAGTTAGAGGAAAAGAAAGCAAAAATGATTCTTGTAATAGTAAGGTTGGGTGTGAATCCCACCACCCCTAATGTGAGCATATATGGCAAATGACATTGTTTTTATGAAAAATATAATCCTAATAATTTTTAACTAATCTTCTTTGCTGCCGGTTATAACTTGTACCTTTAGATTTTTTACCTTCCTTATAACTTTATTTAAGATATTGTAAAAGATAATTTATTACAATAATACTCCCTCCGGTCCTAAATATAAGACCTAATTGACTTTTTTGGAAAATCCTAAAAAAGCAAAATAAGTTAATCATAAATTGATGATTTACCTAATTTTCCCTTAGACTAGTATATTTTACCTATAAACTAATGGATAATCTAAAAATATATCAAATATTTCATCATTTAATAACCTATTTCGCAACCTTAATCTCTCAAAAAAAAGTTATCTAGGTCTTATATTTAGGACCGAAGGTAGTACAATCTATCTATCTATCTAATATAAAATCCCAATTTCTTATAAATCTAATCTATCATAATATCTTTAAAATGTATGTTAGCTATCAAATATATTATTTTTAAATCAAATCATATCAAATTTAAAATAGTAAGATACTAATATGTTATAGAAGTATAATCAATATATCCATTGTAACATCTCATTTTTTAATGTTTACATATACTGTTGACCAAAATAATTCCGTTTATTAAAAATCATGTCAAATTATACTTGTGCAATAACAATAATAGTTCGACTAAAATGATATTTAACCTTATTTATATATTATAAAAGAATAAGTGATGAAAAGAAAATATGTAGGAAAAATCCCAAATAAGTCCCTCCCAATACCCAAAAGGACAAGTGAGGAATTTAAATTTCCAAAAGAACCATAAAGGAACCAGCACCTACCTGTCATTTTAAAATTTTGCGAAAAGACAAATTGCCCCCTTCCTAAACACAAATTGCAAGGAGATGGTGGGTGTTAGGGTGGGGTAGTAGTAATTTGTGTTTTAGGATGGAGACAATTTTGTCTTTTCGCAAAATTTTAAAATGACAGTTAGGTGCTGGTTCCTTCATGGTCCTTTTGGAAGTTTAAGTTCCTCACTTATCCGTTTAGGTATTGGGAGAGACTTATTTGAGATTTTGCCAAATATAAATATAGTATATCACTCTTAAGTCTAAATGAGATATCTGGCTCAAAAGAGTTGGCAACGTGGCAGAAACTAATGGTCAATCCTTCTTCTTACTTACAAACACAACAATGCCACGACAGTATTAACTAGGACAACAAGAGTACCAACTAAATGTGATCTGTCTTACGTTACCACCATAACTTATGTGGCCATGGCAGTTACAGTGAACTGGTGCAACAAGCCTTCTCCATTTCTCGGCCTCAAACTCCCCACTCCTCATGTCAGTCTCTATATAACTCAACAACCTTTCTTTCATTCTATTTTATTTATTTACTGATATTTCAAATGATTATTATTATTATTATTATTATTATTATTATTATTATTACCTTGTAGGCTAATCTAGTATCTGCAAAGTGTATGAGGAATTCATTGCAGTCACCTAGAATTAGTGCACTTTTTTGGCAGCCTAGGAAATCCAGAGAAGCACAACAAGTTGATTCTGTTTTGGGACAATTTACTTTGGCCTCAGAGGTGCTTTCTTTACTTGATTATTATATTTCATATTACAAGTTCTTTATTTCTGAATATTTATCTTATCGCGAAACATGATTATTGATCAAACACTATCGCGTGGTGTATTCCATATAACCGAAATCACCTAGTTAGTTAGGATAAGACTTTGTTATTGTTGTTGTTGTATATGCTCGACCTGTTATCGTTTTATTGATAGTTTTTTTTTTCCTTTTTGAAGAGAAGGGAAAGTTCCATTAAAGAATGAAATTACAAAGGCATGCCAATTAAACTGATTGTGTGTAGCCAACTAATTACACTATTTTTCATTGATACTTTTGCTTAGGATACAATGGTGAAGTTGGCACAACCCAAAATGATAACAGTTTCAGTTGTGTCTTCTATCTCTGAGGTGGCATCCAGTGAATGGGATGCTTGTGCTCTGGATGCTACAGGCACTGAAAAGTTCAATCCATTTCTCAGCCATGGATTTTTATCAAGTTTAGAAGATTCTGGCAGTGCAGTGAAGGTGGGTAAATCTTTGCTCATGGTGTAGTCCTTTTTTATTCATCTGTTGGGCCATGTTGTATCCTAATATGTTGAGGCACCTAATATCAAGGGATGACACTATACCACTCCCCCACCCCCTGAGGGTTTTATCATAAAAGCATGTTTCGTTCAATGTGAACTTTATAACTTCCATGTGAGTGACATGGAATAGGTTCAATTTCAACAAGTCAGAAATGAAAATGTCAAGAAACTAATCTCTTCACTTGACCAAATCAAGCTACTATTAGTGGCTATGGGGGTAGAAGAGTACTCAGAATGATGTGTGTGAATATCTCATAGTTATTGTAAATAAGGATTTTTTTTATTATATAGCCTTCATTTGGTGTTATTAGCGTTCATTAGATTTTATTATGTTGTCTAATTTTTTGGCCTATAAATAGGCACTTGTATTTTCACATTTAGATGATGTGAAATAATATTCAGAAGTATTTTCTCTCAAAATTGTCCACAAAATGAATAAGCTGGCAGTCTTGCTTTCTTATCCTCCTATTTCAGGATAACCCCAACTTTGAGTTATATCAAATTCTGGGCCATAAAGTTCTTGTGTTGTGTTTGCATTCTGTCATCGCTGATAGAATTCACACTTGGCTAGATATTGATCCAATGGATGCCTGAATACCTTTGCCTTTGCACTTGATTATTTCAGTTGATTGGATTCTCTTTAAAATATTGAGCATTATTATGACCAGAGTTGTAACTAGTTTGCTTTACCCTTTTATCTGTCATTGGTGTTTGCAAACATGCTGCTACTTATTTCCATGTTTTCAAATAGTAGTTTTATGCTTTTATATGAAGTGCTAATAACAGCTTTGGATTCTATTTGATGATTGATGAAACCGGTTGTTTGAGAACCAATAATAGACTCCACTTTCATCAATCCTGGAATTTTTTCTTCTCTTTCATTCTTAGAAACATTTTGTTTACACCCATTCAGGGTCGATAGTTGATACTGCCCCACTTTTTTTCATGTTACTAGTGCCAAATGGTCAATGATCCTGTGGAAAGATCTGAAGTTTCCTGTTATTGCTCAAAATTTCAGGAAACAGGATGGATGCCCCGCCACATCATTGCTAAGGATGAAGACAACAAGGTTGTAGGTGTAGTCCCACTCTATCTTAAAAGGTTTGGCATATGCTACATCATCCATGCGGCAAGTTATTTTCTAGTTCGTTTAAGGAGCTTGTCTATTGTTCTAAAAGTAATTTTCCTACTGCTTTTTATTAGAGCTTTTATCTAACCTTTTATCTATTCACCGTTTCTTACCTTATGACTTGGGTTGCAGCCATTCATATGGTGAATTTGTTTTTGATCATGCTTGGGCTGATGCATATTATAGCTATGGGTTAAAATATTACCCAAAGTTACAATGCTGTGTGCCATTCACTCCAGTGACTGGTCCAAGGATTCTAGTTCGAAACACCACCTACAAGGATAATGTTTTTGACATTATAGTAGCTGCAATGAAGGATCTGACTGATAAGGTATCAGATTTATCATAGGGCTATAACTTTTAGCAAACCAACTAGTAGTTTATTTTTAAAAATACCCTCTGTTTTACATATTAAATACTGTTCCATATTAAATACTTCCAGTTATAAAATTATCTCTTAACATGCATTTATGGCGTTTCTTAGTGAAAGTATCAAGAGTAGGGGGGACCAATACACTTCTATCTGCATTTTCTTGTGTTCTCTCTCAAACTTTCTACAGATTTAGTCCATCCTTATGTCACTTAATGAATAAGTTAAATGTAAATTTGGATTTCAAAATTGCAATTCATTAAATTTAGAACTACTGCAAGAATGGCAGTAGCACGACTATTGCTATACAAAGAAGGCTGATAGAGGCATTTGTGAGAATGGCTGAATAGATGGTCTTGAGTACTGTGAAGAACAGTAGAGAAAGATCAAGTAGAAGACTAAAGGACTATATTGGGTGAGACCTTTTGGTGAATGGTATATCCTGAAAGGGGGTTGTTGATGGAAAACAATAGCATAATTTGATAATATTTAGCGAACCCCACATCCTCACCTAATTGGATAAGGCCTTTTGATTTAGTAGCAGCATTACTAATAGTTGTAGCAGCATTACTACTGACATGCTAGTAGGATTTTTTATTTTACACAATTTAGTATTTTCAATCCTCAAGGGTTCTACTGCATCATTAATAGTTTTACCAATTTTGTGTCGTTATGACTCTTTTCAATTTTAAAGTGGTATCTGTGTACTGTATTTCATAAGTTCTTCATTAGCATAGATAGATTTTGTTAGATTATCCTAAAATTTTTGTTTGGTGGTCATTCTAATTTCAACATCTGCTATGCATTTTGAATGTGATTCCGTTTCCCGGCAGTCTCACCTTTCATCATTGCATATTTCATTCCCCTCTGAAAGCGAGTGGCACAAGCTTGGCAATAAAGGTTTCCTACAGAGAATGGGAATGCAATACCACTGGAGAAATCGTAACTATAAAAGGTACATGATTTTCAATAGTTTTGTTCAAGCTGTGCAAGGCATTGAGTTAGCATGTTATTCTACTTTTTTGTTGACATTCCGCTAAAATGTAAATAAAGAATTCCCTTGAAATGAGTTGATGTTTCATGTGAAGTTCAATAGATTGTTGACAAGTTTTTATAAGGAAAACACTCTTGCTGTGTCATTTGTCTGAAACTATTTAGTGTTTCGTAAGTGCATACAGTAGAAAGAACCATGCTGATGCTAATTAGGTTTTTTTGCATCAAGATAATAGTTCTTTATGCTTGTAGTCATGTATCCTTGTTCATTGTTTTTCATTGCATCACTTTTCTCCCCAGGTCATGAATGACATGCTTTGTTGTTCTTTCTTATAAGAGGCCCATTATTCTATTGTTCTACATCACTTATTTCTTACTTCCGACCTCTGATTCCTTTAGACATTGTTTTTTCTTAACATCAAAGGACTACTAAATACTGTCTCTTTTTCCACCTCAAATGCCTGCATCTCTGATTTTGTGGTGACTTATAATATTACCTTTTCGCATCAGTCAATGTCATTTTGTTTTCTATTTCTTCGTGGCAGTTTTGATGACTTCTTGATGGACATGAAGCAAAGTAAAAGAAAAAATATTCGCCAAGAGCGCAAAAAGGTTGGTGTGTTGCCAATGGCTATGCGACATTGAAGGAAAATTTTAACGCGTTTGATGCACAAATCCAGTAGTTGTTTTTTTAATACTCTTTGCAACAATATGAAAGGTCAACTTGGCTCAATGGTAAGCTCGGTTGCCATGAGGTCTGAGGTCGTGGGTTCAAATTAGCCTCTTATGCATAGATAAGGCTGCCTAGTATATTCCCTTCCTCAGCACCCTTACCAAGTAGGAACTAGAACTGGGTTGACCCTTTTACTCTTTGCAACAATATAATGATAAAATTGACCCTGAATTGTTGCAAAAGTTGTTCTCAGTTCTTGATCCACCACATGTAAAATGATGGTGTATTTTAGACATCCAAGCAGCTGACTTTGTTGGCTTCTTTAATTATAGGAACTTTTATGTGCAGATTTCAGCCCAGAACTTGATTATGAAACGGCTCCGTGGTTATGAAATAAAGGTACTTGTGGGAATATTGTGTATTAATTTTATATAGACCTTTCTTGATTTTACAAGCTTATTTAGTAGTTATTAGGTTTAATTACTATTTATTGAGTTGTCTAGTTCTCCCTTATATAAATAGGCATATGTAACTTCTTATTCATATGAGAAATAATATTCAAAAGCATTTTCTCACACTGTCCACATGGAATCAGAGCATTAGTCTCAAAAACAAAAATTAAGATTGTCAGCCATGAATCAAACGAATCAAATGAAGCTTTCTCTTAAATGGACAGGGGTAATTATGTGTTATCATAGGGGAACTCTGCTAGCATTCTTTGCTCAGAGAGGGGCATTTGTTTCAGCTCTTAAAACCTCAAGAAACAAAACACTACGGATAGTCTTTGCAGTCCTTTGGTGTGCTTGTCAGACTGAATGTTTACATTTATGTATTTCTTGAAGCCCTGGTATGGTGATAAGGATATATGTATGACCACATTTTAGTGATCTTGAAACCAGATATGCAATGTGTTTGAAGAATGTTTTGTGACTTATAATCCTGTTTATGTCTATTCTTTTCCCTAGGAGGATATAATTTTTGTTGTTGTTTCTACTCTCTCTTTGATATGATTTTATTTCTTTTATCACAAGAATTGATCTGAAAAACTTAGGATTGTTGGAAATGTTTTAATGCTTTTGATAATACTTTACTGATTGACACCGGTCAGTTTTATTGTGAACTTTTATATTGTGCATCCACATTATTAACTTTATTTGTCCAGCAAGGAAATTTTATTTCTTCTATATTATTAGTTAAACTTTGCAGTTTATGTGTATGCAGGCAAGGCACTGGGATACCTTCTACAAGTTTTACAGGAACACAACGGATAACAAGTCAGTTCCCTGTGATTGAGCCTTTCATTTTAAGTATTTCAAATCACATCGATGATATGGGGACGTATTAGATATCAGAACTTAAACATGTTAGTTGCTTTATTTTATAGGTGGGGTAGCCCTTACCTGACAAGGGACTTCTTTCATGATATGGGATCAAAAATGGGAGATCAAGTATTGCTAGTTGTTGCAGAAGAAGGAGATGAACTTGTTGCAGGAGCTTTGAATCTTATTGGAGGAGATACTTTGTTTGGGAGACTATGGGGATGTAGCCCTCGAAGTTATTATCCAAGTTTGCATTTTGAAGCATGTTATTATCAGGTAAACCTTCATCTCAAACTTGAACTTCTGATGGTTCACCAAAATGTCAAATACAGTACTCCCTCCGTTTCTAAATATAAAAGCTAGTTGACTTTTTTTTTTGGAGAAATTAATGAAGTGTAATAAACCACTTAATCATAATGTATTTTATATATTATTAGATCATATGTTAGCTTATAAGTCCAATAAAGAAAAAATTAGGAAAATCAATTTTGAAGTACCCTATTTAGTTTTCATATGATTCTCCAAAAAATTCAACTAGCTCTTATATTTAGGAACGGAGGGAGTATAACTCAGGGAAGCATACAATATAGTTAATGCATTATTTGGTGTCACAGGCTATTGAAGCTGCAATTGAACTCAATCTTCAAACAGTAGAGGCTGGAGCCCAGGGTGAGCACAAGATCCAGCGAGGGTATATGCCAGTGCCAACTTATAGCTGCCACTACCTTACTGATGATGGATTTACAAAGCCTATTGAAGACTTCTTAATACGTGAAGCTTCTCAGGTATGATAATTGTTAGCTAACTTGTTATTATCAAACTATATCCGTGCTTTAAAGGATATGCATTTTTTCCTTCAACTTTATTTCTCCTAACGTTGCTAGTTCTACATGAAATACGGACAAAAGAAAATAGAATGTAGAAGGGTTCTATTGGGGTTGACTTAAGAACTCAGTTACAGTTCCTTCTAAAAACCTTGTTTTGGCAGCAAACTACCATGAAGGCAGATGCTAAGAAGTTCCAACATTGACACACATATAAATCATTATGATGTAGATATCATAACTGCTCAAGATGCATATATAGTATTCAAATTCGATTTTCGTTGTTGTGCTCTATGTAATACTAGTGTCAAATTCATGTTAGTCCAGATCAAACGTGTTTCTGAAGTATGATGCTTCATTGGCTCTAGAAACTTGTAGATGAACCAAATTTACAGTAATACAACTTAAGGATTACATGATTAAGAAATGACTACTGCCACTCTGGTTCCTATTATAGGATGTCTTTTAGAAGGTGTTATAAGATATTTGATAGTTTTAAAATAGTAACTAGTTTATCTGCATATGCCCATATTTTTAACAATTTTTAATAACAGTTTCATTTGCTTTTCAAGTGTATCCTTTCTGGTAATAGGTTATTGTTGTCAATATTAATCTAACACGTTTGATTTGTGAATTTTTTTTATCTTGTCTATTTTTCAGGTGAAGCTCGTTACTAAACTCTTGCATGATTCTGGTCCTTTTAAGGAAGATATCCTAAAGGGGGAAACAGATTGACATATTAACAACTCATATGTATATATGTAAAATGTAAATGGTTGTTTTTAATTTATAATATGATTAAAGTTTTTTGGATTATTGTATAGTAATATGTAACATGCTGAAGCGATTACCACATTCCCGCCTTTAGGCATTTGATAGTCCAAGGATAACCAGCATTTGGGCCAATGAAGGAGAAATTATTTATTACTCAATCCCATCCTAAATATAAGATCATTTTCCCAAATTTGATTATATTAAGAATGTTAGTTAAGCTAGTTATTAAAAAAGCAACAAAGTCTTATCCTACGTGGGGTCAGCTACATGGATCATACGACATCATTGTTCTCTATCTTTTTTTATTGAAAACGCCATTGTTCTATATCATTAATCAATTTTTGGGTATATTGTTCACCAATAGGTCACGTTTTGTAAATTCACTGAGCGTTCGTCTTGGTCTCCCTCTTCCTCTTTTAATTGGACTCCAAGTTGTTTGGTCCACTATCCTCATTAGCGCATCTATTGCCTTTTTATGTACATGTCCAAACTCCAAACCATCTCAGATGATTTTCTATTGTTTTCTCGGTAATGGAAGTCACTCCAACCTGCTCTTGTATGTGGTCATTTTGAATCTTACTATTTCTTGTATGACAGGACATTCATCTCAACAACCTAATTTTAGCTACCCTAATTTTATGTTAATGTTGTCCATTCACAACCCAACATTCACTACCTTATAATACTGCTGGTCTTACAACAGTGCGATAGAACTTTCCTTTTACCTTATGAGTACTTTCCTATCACAAAGAACTCTAGTAACTTTCCTCTACTTACAATACCCAACTTGACATCATTATCAATTTCACCATTTTACCGTATGATATATCCCAAGTATTTAAATTTGTCACTTGAGAGGTTATTTGATCTCCAAGTTTAACATTTTAATTACCTCTAAGCTGTTTATTTGCAAAATGGCAATGCATATATTATGTATTACTTCTAGTTAGACGGAAACCCGTATACTTTAAAGTGTTTCTTCGTATCTCTAATTTAGCATTAATCTCTTCTCTTGATTTCACCAAAAATACTATATCATCAGTAAATAAACATACGCATAGGAACCTCCTCTTTGATACTCTCGGTTTAAACATCTACTACTAAATTAAATAAATAGAGGAGTAAAGATGATCTCTGATGTATACCGATCCTTATAGGAAAGTCTTTTGTTTCACCTTTCAGTTTTCTAACCTTAGTCAATAATTAATCATACATGTAAACACCCTATTTTGACCGGACCACACTAAATAAAAATAAGGGTTAAAGTGCAAAAAGGCTCATGTAATTGTCACGAAGTGTAAATATACCCATGTAAAGTTTTTTGGAGCAACATTACCCATCAAATTTCAAAGTTGGGGCAAAACTGGGGTATTTTTGCACCTTCTCACCTTCTATTGTATGGTAGATTGAATTTCTACCTATTTCTCTTTCCGTTAACCCCTTTATTTTAAAAAAAGTATAAAAAATAAAAATAAAGGTGTTTTCAAAATCATTTTTATCGTGTAAGGTTCTTGAAACATTTTCAAGTGAAAATCAATTACTCTTCTGTGTGAGAGCATGAGAATCTCCTCAAGAATTTTAATCCAAATTCTTTCAATAAACATTCTTTTCCAAATGGTTTTCATGTCGTGAGGTTTTTATAATCTCCTCAGGCGAAAATCGGTTATTCTTTCGTGTGAGATCGTGATAATCTCCTCAGGAAGTCTAACACAAAATTCTCTTTAAAACCTTATTCAAAATAGGGTAAAGGAGCAAATCTGGCCCCCAAGTAACCACCAAGGAGCGCTGAGTACCCTAAACTAACCACATGCCCGGATCTGTACCCAAGTAACCAAGATGTTAAAAAAATACCCCGATTGGACGGTCAACTACGTTTGACCGTTAGTATGCCTACGTGGCCGCCACGTGAGACCGGTTTTTGCCACTTGGCGCCGCGTAGGATAAGTGTGTGAGTCCCACATTAAATAAAAAAAAAAGTTCACCCTCCCTCTTCTTCAACAAAACCAGCCGAACCCCCCTACCCCTCCACCTCCCCCCACCACACACCCCACCCCCTTCACCTCCCTCCCTCCATGGACGACAACCACCACCACCATCTAGTTCCTTCCGCCGCCGCCCCGTCGCCGCACCAACTTCCGTCCTTCGCCGTCTCCGCCTCGCCGTGGCCGTGGTCGGCGACGTTCCCTCACCAATAGCCATCCTCACCGTCGGCCTCCACCAAAGCTTCGCCGACCACCAAAGATTCGCCGACCTCCTTCACTGCCGTCGCAAGTTCTTTCCTTTCACACAAAACAAACAAGTTTTTTTTATTAAATGTGGGACCCACATTAACTTATCCTACGTGGCGATGACAAGGTGCCAAGTGGCAAAACAGGCCTTGACGTGGCGGCCACGTAGGCATACTAACGGTCAAACGTAGTTGACCGTCCAACCGGGGTATTTTTTTAACATCTTGGTTACTTGGGTACAGATCCGGGCCTGTGGTTAGTTTAGGGTACTCAGCGCTCCTTGGTGGTTACTTGGGGGCCAGATTTGCTCCTTTACCCTTCAAAATAAAATAAAAACATGTTATCTACAATAAAATACAAACAAAAAATAAATATTTTCTCAAAAAATAAATAAACATTTCCTATAAAACACAAATCAAGTGACACATTTTTACTCCAAACTACGTGGACTTTGATCCCTTAAGGATACGTACCCTTAACTATGTTGTCCAGGAAAGGAGAAAGAAAATTTATTAGTGAAAATATCATTTATGATCTCATACCCAATAGTTGAGAGCCAATAATTATGTATCATTTTTGGGCATTCGCCCTAATATATTTTAAAGTCAATTATTTGATTGAGATACTTCAAGCGTAAAATCATTCATTCATAAGAAATCCTTTCTCATAAATTACAATACATCATAGGTCACAATAACTGATTTTGTGGATCTTAATAAAGTTACATGACACTGCACTTGTAATCTAATACATCCTTTTTTTTTCAGAGTAATCTCATACATTTTCACACTAACCATGCATCTAATACATCTTCACGGTAAAATGGTATTGGCCTATGATTGGACACCTTAGGAATGAATCTATCAACTAGTCCCTTGGGAAGGTTGATGACCTCATGTGGAGAAGCAAGTTGTGGAAGAGTGAGTTGGTTGGGATCATTGAGATTGCACCACTCTTTAATCTCTTCTTTATGTATCAATCTCCATCCATTTCCCGTTATAAGTGCCTTACCAAATCGAAATATCTTGGTAAAAAGTTTGATGTGAAGAGAATTGCTAAGAGGTGTTAGGTGCTGCCAACATGTTGTCTCATTTAATTCCAACACCATTGTGAAGAGCTTACGATCTTTGTCAAAGTAAACAGAATGAGCCCACTTGTTGAGTAAATAGTCATCATCATCAGGAGCCTTGCTACTCCAAGCAATCTCCACAGAACCAAAACCAAAGATACTCAAGCATACAACAATTGCAGACCATTCACTATGATGCAAACACGGAGGTATGTCCACTTCTATCACACATTGATCTATGTCATCTTTAAAACCATAATATTTCTTATTTGGAAACCATGATGGTATTTGATCCCCTGAAATAATTGCTAAAAAATCTCTAAGGGGATGACATTCTTTTGGCTGCAGGCGCACAAAAACTTTTGTTAATATCAATTAAGCACATGAATAAAGGAGCATATGTTGAAAATAGGGCGAAGACCCAACAATGATAAATGATGATTGGTTAAGGAACAAAATAGTAACAACTATTTTCACTAATATTACAATAAGATATTTCAACTATGGGCATGAGATCAAAAATGATATTTTCACTAATATTACAATAAGATCAAAGATTAGACATGAAAAGTCTAAAATGCTCTTATAGTTATGTACATGAAAAGTCCAAAATGCCTTATATTTAAAAAGAATAAAAAATTATAAGGGCATTTAGGACTTTTCATGTCTAATCTTATTGTCATATTAGTGGAAATATCATTTTTATCTCATGCCCAATATTTGGATATAATTTTTGTACCATGGAATAGATAAGTACTACTTTTGTTCATTAACCAATAGTTATGTATCATTTTTGAGCTTTTGCCCTTAAAAGAAATACAGTAAGATGAGACAGAAATATACCTCAATGTACTCGAGCTCTAGTGAGCTGAAATCATTTTCCTCATTTGAGATTGCATATCTGGTCTGCCCACGGTACTGAAATTAAATATATGTGGCTTCAGAATACACATAAATTTAAAATAATTGGATAATGGTCTTTTAGGAAGACAAACATACATGATGGTCAAGTGAAGCAACCATATTCCATATCTCTTCATCTGATGATAAAGATTCCAATGAATCACAATGAGATGCATTTACTCGAATTAACCTTGGTGGAAGCCTTGGCAATGACTTGAGCTTTCCGCAGCCTTCCAAGGAAAGAAAGAGAAGTCCAAAGAGACTAGAGAAGCAGCTTGTGGGCAGATTAACAAAATAATTATAACTTAGATTCAATTCAATGAGTGATGATAAACTGCCTAAGTCATCAGGAATTGATTCATCATTTAAGCTACACCAAGTTAAGTCCAACTTTATTAATGACGTTACACTCAATCCAGAAATTTGGTGAGTTATATTAGGCTCCAACAACTTATTAAGATTAAGAATTTTGCAGTGTGACAAATCAAAATCTTTAAGACCAGTCAAGGATCCAAGTGATTCAGGAAGTCTAGTTACAGAAGTAAACATCACATCAAGGTATGATAACTTCTTCATACCTTCCCCAAACTCTGGAAGCACAGCAAATTTTTCACACCATGAAACATTTAACTCTGTCAGAGAATTTGTTTCCAATTTTCTTGGCAGGATTTCAAGATTTCCACATTGAGTCAAGTGCACCTTAACAAGTTTTTTCAACTGTCCAAGTGAGGGATGAACCTTGACAAGAGATTTGCAACATTTAAGATGTAAACATTCTAAACATGGAACTCCTGAGAAATCTGGAGTTTCGGTAAACTCTTCACAATAGCTCAGTCCAATAAACTTCAACTTCCGCAAAAACTACAATCAAATAAAGGATTGTTGAGTAAGTCACACACTAAACAATCTATCAATATAGATGATATAGAAAGGGGGATTTGCAGTTTAGTCCCTGGTAAGGGAAATTAATACTGGAAGGTCCCAATACATTCCAAAATAATTATAAAGTCCCAGGAGCCCTTTCCTGCAATTGTTTGCTTATCTTCAATGACCATTTTGCCCTCATAAGATGAAAGTATAGTCCCCCTGTAGGGACCAGTGAGATGACAACCATCTTTAATGAGGGCAAAATGGTCATTAAAGTTAAGCAAACAATTGCAGGAAAGGACCCCTGAGACTTTATAATTATTTTGGAATGTATTGGGACCTTCCAGTATTAATTTCCCTTAACAGGGACTAAACTGCAAATCCCCCATATAGAAATAGATATACTCCCTCCATTCCTAAATATAAGAGCTAGTTAACTTTTTTAGAGAATTCTAAGAAAGGAAAACCAACCACTTAATCATAACATAATTTGTATACTATTATATCATATGCTAGCTTATAAGTCAAATAAACTAGTTTAGAAAACAATTTTGGAAAATCAATTTTTAATTACCTTATTTAGCTTTATTATTTGAACTCTCCGAAAAAATCAACTAGCTCTTATATTTAGGAAGAGAAGGAGTATTTTAAAGAGTAACAACAAAACATAAAAGCATCAACCTCATCTGAACACCATTCCAGAGTTGCTTCATTTTGCTTTCAATCATTTGAATATCAACAACTTTATCCAATGGAAGTGGGAGATCATCCAAGGGAAATGATTTCCATCGAACAACTTTTAATGCACCAGAAAGTTTCACTTCCTTGGGTAAGATAAGAGAATCACTACTAATTTTATTTATTAGTAATCTAATGTTACTCATTTTTGCAAAGCCTTCAGGATGTACTTTTATTTTGTTGAAGGCTTCATCATGATTACGTCGCAAGACAACAGCTTGAATTGCATCAGATCCCTAAACAAGTCATTTCCAGAAAAATTAGCATGAGAAAGATAAGGAATATTAAAAGAGCAAAGGTGCATCCAACAACATGTCAGCGTGATAATTTCTAAAAGGTGCACCCAACAGCATCATCAAACTTAACTTCCAAATTTACCTCATTTTAAGTTACAAGTTCCAAATTTACACTTTAAAAATTATTATGCTGCTATAAGTGCACCTTTCAGAAATTACCATACTGATGTGAGCACCTTGCCTATATTAAAAAGATAATGCATATCAACATGTTGAAATATTTAGAAAATTAGAGACTACTCACCTTGTTATTTTCCAATACTTCCTTAATGTCCTCAAACTCCCACAACCTGCTACGTTTGCCAACATCATAAGGAGATTCTTGACGAACTATATACTTACCCAACTCTTCCAATAAATCATGCATCTCTAATCTGTGATCTTCCGTTTCTACTAGTAAGGCTTTTTGAATCAAAACCTTTATTCCTATTTTTGCATGAAGATCACAATTTTTCAAAATCTGAGTCACTAAAGTTTTCTTTGAACCCCTAAAAAAACAAGCAATATCCAAAAATATTGTCTTCTCTTCATCGTTTAATCCATCATAGCTTATTTTAAGCATTTGATACATATCATCATCAAGAATTTTCTTCAATCTATCTATAGTATCAGTCCACTCATCTTCACTTCTTCCATATAGAAAGGAACCCAAAACAATGAGTGCCAAAGGAAGACCACCAGAATATCTAATCACAGCTTGAGACAACTCCAAATAACCCTTTTTTGGATGATTCTTGTCAAATGCTTTGTTAGAAAATAGTTGAAGAGACTCATCTTCTTTCATGGTTTCCATTTTATAGATTCTATGCACTTTAGATGCAGTGAGTAAGTGGCTATTTCTTGTGGTAATAATTACTCTACTTCCCTTACCAAACCAATGACTTTGAGCCAAATTTTGAACTTGATTCATATGATCCACATCATCAAGGACTATAAGAACCTTTTTATTGCAAAAAAGATTTTGTAATGACTTATTTCCATCATAGACACAAGTTATCTTGCGCTGTATATGTTCAGGAACAAGCTTCTTTTGCAAAAAAACTAGACCTTCTGTTTGTGACATTTCTCTGACATCAGGAAGAAAGTAAAACTCATCAAATTGGTGTGAGATTTTCTCAAAAATAACTCTAGCTAGAGTTGTTTTTCCCAAACCGCCCATGCCCCATATCCCCACAAAACGAACTTCATCTGACTCTATCTCCAAATATGACATCAAATTAGCCTCTTTGGACTCAATCCCCACTAAATTTTTATCATAAGATGGTAATCTGGAATATGCATAGTTTAGTATCTTCCCAACTATATCTTTTATAAGATCTGCTTCATGCCTACAAAATCAATAGCATTGTCTCTTTATTAATGGTAAATATATATGACCTCTAATCAATGTGGTGTGCTAAATAATAAATTAAAAATAGAATACATACATTGTAAGGATTCAAACAAAATAAGGGAAAAATACAAAAACAAAATAAGTACCAAGTCATTAGAAAATAAAACTTACCAACCCCTAGAGTCCCAACCGGATAATTTACTAGTTTCATGCAAAGAATTTCTCCAGCGTTGTACTTTGCCTTTGTTTTCTCTGAATCTCTCATCATGTTTGGCTAAAGCTTCTCCAAATGTTTTTCTTTGGTGCCTTACATCGGATGGATCTATGTCATAAAATATTGGAAAAACTTGTTGACCAAACTTACTTCTACATTCAAGAATCACTTGAAGTTCATCCAAACACCACGTAGACTTTGCATAGTTTTCAGAGAGTATAACAAGTGCACATAGAGAATCCTTAATGGCTTGATGAAGTTGGTGGGATATAACTTCTCCTCTCTCCATTCCTTCATTGTCCCTGAAAGCTTTGATGCCTTCTCTTTTCAAAGCATCATACAAGTGATCAGTAAACTTCAGGCGAGTATCTTTGCCTGCAAAACTTAAGAACACATCATGTTTACGTTTAGGAGTTGAAGTAAAAGTATCATATTCTTCTTCCACACTATATGACGTTTTAGAAGTTTCTTCATCTTGTTTTGTCCAAAGTTCAGTTGGAAATGACTTAATCTTATCAACAGCCCAGCTAAGCATGGAAAGAGATCAGATGTATGAAATATAAACTAGTTGGTAAATGAAAGAAAGAATAGTTGTGCAGGATCCATAAAAGTAGCTATATTCTTGCGAAGGTTGTTGAAGCTTCTTGTTTTCTTATCCGTTGAATGTGAGGTGTGGACGAGACGACCATTTTTTGTAATTACACCACGTGAGCTTTTTTGTCCATTGACTTCAAAAGTGCAAAGTAAACACCTATTTTAATTTACTCTCTTGCTTTCATGACCCCACTTCTTGACTTTTTTTCTTAAAAAAATATTGCTACCACCATGATAATGTTAGGAAAACGCCAAATACAAAGATTGATCCGCTTGGTAAAATGATTTGACTCATAACTACGTGGTTATATGTTTGAATCTTGTCGATGTGAGGACCTTATTGGTGGGCAATTTGTAAGCGCTCTTTAAGTTTAGATGCATGTCCTGACCCTGGTGAGCCTCCTGACACCCAACTCATATAAACTTTTATGTATAAAAATACACATGATCAACGTCTATGATTAGACATGACGTTCCATGTTACCAACCATTGTTTTGGTCAATAAAATGTTACCAACCATTGTGTGCCCCTTATTTTAATTTTTTGTTTGGGCTTCAGAAGCACAAAGCCCAATTATCCCAGGTAAGGAATACGAAGAGACGCGCAAACTCCCTGAGGCCCAACTCTAATGAAAGCCCAACTATCCCAGGTAAGAAATTGGAGAAGTTGTACGTCCCTCCCATTATGGCCGATGACCATGCTCCTATGCATGGAATTGGGAATAGATAGAGGAAAAAACATATACCCCATTGTTTCTCACCCAAATCTTACATTCAAACGTGATAAAAGGGAGCAATGGCGTCCAAAAGGTCACACCTTTCTTTTAGGAAGATGACTTTTGTTTTAAGTTTAAGTAGTTTTTATTTCTATTAGGGCAGAATAATGTTGTCAATCAAGTATCATTATCATTAAGACATCATTCATATTTCTTAAGTCCTAGTTTCTAGAGTATTCTTGTGTTACGTATTTATAGGTTTATTTTATACTTGAATTTTAAAATTGAATTGATTGAGATTTTATCATCTTTGTGTGAGCTTTGCTTGCATCCTCTATTCTAGTGAGAATATACTAGGCTGTATCAAGGACCGATCATCCTTGTGGTGTCAATGACTTAGGGTTGTAAGAGACATGTATTATTCTCATTGATCAATTGTTCCCATAATTAATTGATTCTTCTCTAAACTTGTTTTTAGCTAATCCACGTTAACATATTAGACTCTTCCAAAGCTTTCTCTATAAATAATTTCCTTGTTTTATTCCATCAATTTCATGAATGGAATGATATTTACCATAATTTGACTCGTACAAAACACGACATGTATAGAAAATATAATCTAAACTTTGCTAGAAATTTTTGAACTAAATAATCATTTGGATCTCATAAATAATATATTATTCTAAAAACAAAAATGGATCAGGTTAAAAAACAAAAATGAAAAATGCCACAGAAAAGGGCGAATCAATCCCTTAAAATTGAGAAATATCAAATCAGACCTCATATAAGAGTTTCATAATACCAAATGACACAATGCAATAGTAGGAGTTGTGAATAAACCTGAAAATTGTTTTGAACAAGTTGAAAGTTGAACTTGTTTTGGATATTTTGACATAACTATTTTTTATCAATTTCTAGGGAAAAACTGGAGTTATGGATTGTTAACATGATATTGAAATTGCTTAATTAGGTAGATAGAAAATTTTTTTGTTGAAGCCGTGAACCCTGATTAGCCTTGTCAATTCAAAATAAAAAAATTTGGAGTTGTAAAATGTTAACATGAACTTAAACATTGTTATGATGGGGTTGAAAATCTCTATATTGAACTTGTGAATACTTTTGCTATATTTGGAAATTATAGGGATATTTATGTCTTTTCATAAGATATCCTGTGTATAATTTAAGATTTTTCAAATTTGAGAGACGGACTTATCATTTTAAATTTTCAGAGGGACTTTCGTGGAACTTTCTCCAAAAAAATAAGGTAAATAATTATTCATTGGCATCTTGGTCTTTTGTTCTACCTAAAATATTTATTACCAAACTTTGATTATATAACTCCATTTGTTCATATTTCTGATTCCACGTCTTATGTCTTTGTTTGCTTATACGCCCATCTATAATTTTATCAATCTCACTATTTATATCAAATATACACAAAATTAATCACATTATCATTATAACACTACAAGTAAATTATATACAATGCAAAATTTAAAATAATTTCACTGCAGAGAAGAGGTAATAAGATATTAAATAGTAAAAAAAAGTTAATTTAAACCTTTAAACATCACTTCTTCAATTCTTTTATTTTCAAAAACTTGGAACCATTAAAATTTTCCATTCCCTCCTCTCCCTTCATACCAAATATATACTTAGGGATAAGACAAGGATCATCCCAATGCATTAAAAAAGTAAAAAAAAAAAAACAACACATTCCTAGACATGTAATTGATAACAAAAAATGCACAAAGAATGATTTAACTAAGGGTCTGAAATGATAATACAAGAGAAATTTAAACATAAGTAAAATTATTACCGGGTCCAATAATATAAGCTTACACATATTCATACATATATGTTGAGAGATGAGTTTGGATATTCTACCGTTCTTAAAAGAAAACTTCAAGGAGTATAGTGGGTACACACTTGCATCTACATTATGTGTTTCACAATAATTGATAACTATAAATTATCCTTACACTTTGTCAATAGACCTACAACAATAGCTACACAAGCCTTATTACCTTATATGAGATTGGATACACGATCGCACCATCTCATGGTGCTTAATTCACAACAACTAAAATGTTATTCGAATGAAGTGTTGATAATGGGGTTTGTTATTAAATAACTTTATAGAGTACTCCCTCCGTTCCTAAATATAAGATCACTTTGGCTAATTTGGAGAGATTAATGAAGCCTTTCCAATGAATTAGGATTACATGATCTTCCCAAAATACTATCACTTAAATTTAAAAGACAGATAGGGATTTGAGAGAAAAGTGAGGGAGCTAAGAAGTATAGAGGTAATTTGGACCAAAATTGAGACAAAATAGAAAGTGATCTTATATTTAGGAACTTATCTACTTCCCCAAAGTGATCTTATATTTAGGAACGGAGAGAGTATTATTTTCCCTATGCATATATAGCTTTTTATATTGTGGCACTAAACTATATGATGCACACTTTTCACTAATGCGTCCATTGACCTTCTTTGTGCATGTATGAGTCACCCAATTCATCCGATATTGGTTAAAGGAGGAATGCTTTGCTCATTCCAAAAAAAGTTGCCAAGATCAACAGAAGCTTTTACCTTAGCCAATCTCTCAAAATTATTCTTGAAATACTTAGAACCCCAAGATGATCTTGCTTCTTCATAACTAGTGTTTCTATATCTATTCACTCCCAAATCCAAGTCTCTATAATTCAAATAAGAAGCCCTTGGATTCTTCGAAACATATGGGGTCATATACTTGTACAATCTTCTCATCATACACAAATATTTCTCTGTCTCATTATTTAAATCCCATGACACATAATATTGAATTCCATAAATGACCCCTCTCCTATGTGGAAATGGAGTTTCTGTCACAGAAATCTCACTCATTCTTCCTCCATAAGGTGTCAAAATTAATATTGGAGGATTAATATTTATGTCCTCCTCATGTAGCATCATCATCTTCTTCCATAGCCCTTTCAATCTGGAAAGAGGAATAGGTTGTGTTACATAATCTGATTTAGCTTTGAAACTCTGAGTTGATTGGCTCCTTTGAGCCAACAAATCAATGGAGGAGTTAACTGAGAAACCTGCAAAATAAAGAACAGATTGAATCCAACTCATTTGTTGACAGTTATTTCTCTTCAAACCCAATTCTGCAAAATTCTCACTCATCAAACTCACTGCCTTATCTGATTCTCCAAGATACAAACCCGTGAAAGAAATTGTAATAACACTTCTAGAAGATGAACCATTATTATCATCCACATTATTATTTCCAATTCCCATAACTGCATGAAGAAAAAGGTCCCTAGGAAGCTTATCAGCAATAGTCTGCCATTTCATGAATGAAACTATTGATTCATCATCATCATCAGCTTCTTCAAAAACATTTGTAGAAACCTCAAAGATTGTTACAATTGGAGGGACACGTACTATGCTAACCTTCCATGAAGTGATGACACCAAAGCTTGATCCTCCTCCTCGGATGGCCCAAAAAAGATCTTCACCCATTAATTTTCTATTCAAGATCCTTCCATTAGAATCCACATTTATAGCATCAACAACGTTGTCAGCTGCTAAACCATATTTTCTAAAAATGGTACCAAACCCACCACCACTAACATGTCCTCCCATGCCCATTGTGGGACAGCTTCCTGCAGGGAAGCCATGCACACTGCTTGCTTTAGCAATGGCATGATACAATTCTCCAACTGTTGCTCCTGATTCAACCCAAACAGTTTCATCTTTGAGGCTTATAGTTATGGATCTAAGGTTGAAAAGATCGATGATTATGAAAGGTTCATGGTAAGAAGTAGTGTAAGAAAGACCCTCATAATCATGACCACCACTTCGAACTCTAACTTGTAAACCTTGTTGTTTTGAACATGTTATGGCTGATTGGATTTGGAAGATGTTATGTGGAGTGACAATGAAGATTGGCTTTGGTGTTGACTTTTGTGAGAACATGAGATTTTTTATGGAGGATTGCAGGATAGGTTGGTAGGAAGGGTCATTTTGAGTGAATATGACTTGTGATGAAGTTGTATTACTATGATGGTTTGTTGTATTTGAGGAAAAACATTGAACAAAACTATCTTTGAGACTAAGAGAGAGAGAAATAGGTGGGAAGATGGAAATGAAGATGGTGATGATCAATAAAGGAAGGTGAACTGAAAGCAAATATTTCTGAGTTATTGTCATGGATACAAGTTTATTGGTTGGGAGGAAATGGAAAGGCAATTATATAATGCTCGCACTATCAGTGCATATTGAAAATATTGTTTTAACCATTCAGGTTTAAGATTTTTAAAGGATATAATTTTATAATAACAGATATTTAATGACAAATAAAATATTATCTTTGTTTTTGGATTCTATACATTCAAAACAAGTTACATAAAGTCAAGACAGTCTAGACAAGTTACATAAAGTCAAGATAGAGACTAGATTAGATTAACACATACAGACACAGTCCTTTCTTTTTGGTCGTGATGTAATATTCTTGCTGAATTTCAATTGCTTATGTACATGACATAATTTATACTCCCTCCGGTCCCTAATGTAAGAGCTAGCCGCCAAAAAAACGCTTCTTAAGAAAACATGTGAATGTTAGTTGGATGTCTGGAGTTAATGCTTCTTTTCCAAAATTGCCCATATTTATTATGGTACTTTTAAAAGAGAGAAATACATACACATTAATAAATATGAAAGAGAGTTAGGGGTAAAGTAGGAAAAAATGCATTGAATGAGGAGAGAATGTGGGGTGAGCTCTTATATTAGGGACCAAAACCATTCAAATTTTGGGCCCTTACATTAGGGACCGGAGGGAGTAGTTTTTAGGAGTTTGAAAAAGTTTTAATTGTTTTGGAATAACTCATTGGAATAATTTACGTATGCAAATTGCCGAACTGATGAATTGACTATTCAAAAAAGGATTTTTCAAATGTGGTGACGACGACTTATAAAGTGTACTTAGAACTAAACAAGTAAAGTTAGTCTTCATAAGTAATTTACATCATCGTTTAAAATTGTGTTTGTCCCTTTTTTTTTTAATTTTTTTTACAAGAGAAAGCAATAACAAGTAACAACCATGCTATATTATAAGAAGCAAACAAAAGAGAATCACATAAATAAACTAAATGAAAACTAGGTGGCAAAAACTAGGTGCCATCTATAAAAAACATTTATTAAGAATATCGGCTTATATGTTGTTCTCTTTGGGAACTTGTTCAATATTAATTAACTAATCTCTCTTCAGCATGTGATGAATTTCAATAATTAAATTTCAGTTCTCATGGAGATCGTCATTTCCATCTTTGATAAGGCTAATTGCATGTGCAAAATCTTTTCTTAGCCATAATTTTATGATTCCCATCCCATACCCTTGTAAAACTCATAAGACATGCCCAAAGTTCTATGGCTAATGATCTCCATCCATAATATTAAGTATGAAAGCTTCAAGTGCTTTTCCATCCGTATTAGAGAATATGCTTCATTCACATTGACAATCACTCATCCTTCTTTTACATTGTAGCAATAAGTCCCATTAGATTTGCTTACTCCTCTTAATTGTTTTGGAATAACTTATTGGAATTTATGTATGCAATTTGCCGAACTAAATTGACTTTTCAAAAAAGGATTTTTCAAATGTGGTGACCACTACTTGTTAATTGTATTTTGAACTAAACAAGTTAGTCTTTATAAGTAACTTTTTTACCTGAAGTCTTTATAAGTAATTTACATCACCGATTTAAAATTATATTTGTTCTAACACATAAGTTTGTTTAGATTTCAAATTTATGCTGTATCTCCTTATAATAAGCATTTTCAAATTTATGTGTGGGGACACCTTATTAAATGTTTTTTTTGGAACAAATAAACAAGTCTTTATATAGGGAATAATATGACCATTGGGATTAGCAAATTATCTCTCCGATCCTATCATGAAAAACAAAATCCCATAATTCCTTCCCTTCCCTCTTTATAATTTGAATGTTGGATACCTATTTAGTCTACATGCGTGGGTCAATGCAAATTCTTCCTCAATCATATTTGGAGGCAACAAAGAATAAATAACAATCTTCACATCTTAATTCAAAATGTGACTTAATATGGAATTAACAAAATCTTCCAAACGCCATTTGATGTCAACATTTGAAAGATGAAGCATAGGAAAAAATCCCTCCAATTCCATTCTAATTTTTTATTCAAACAATCACATGGGATTAGATTCAAATGCTTCCAATTTTAGCTTCTCCCCCCACATTGAAATCCACACAATTTTTCCTTATTCAAAATTCAAAAATATGAAATATGGAAGCTAGTTTTGTTAATGTCCATGGATCAAATCAACAAATGACATCAGCGGATATCCCTCCAGTTGTTATTTTTGGCGTGACTTTATAATATGAGAGCAAATCAGGGTCAACAACAAAAGAGTCTTCTAATTTTACTTTTAATTCAAACATGTGGCAATCAAAAGGAATCAAACACTATCAAAAATCAAATATTGCAATCACTTTTTTCTTTTAAAAGCATTTACTTCACTTAAACAACATTTTGAAATATTCCTTGTTGTTGCCCCTTTAATTTTCCAATGCATTTCCCTTCACGAATGTCTATTGGATGACTCCATGATCAACTTCAAATTTATATGTTTCCTTTCATTCATCCATTTTTTTCGTTTTTTTGTCACTTTTTATTATTTTTTTAGTTTTTTTAAGAAAAATCATATTCTAAGACATAATGACAACATTTTTATGTTTTTTTTTATTTTTAATTATTTTGTGAGGCCTGAACAAAGTAGGGTGTTAACAAATTTAATAACCTATTTCGCAACCTTAATCTCTAAAAAAAGTCAACTAGGTCTTATATTTAGCACCGAAATGGGTATTAAAATATAAAAAAATTCTTAAATTAAAATATTTCAGTGTAATTATTCTTATATTCTTAAAATTTTTATTTCCCCCATTTAATTATAAAATGACGTTTTAAATTTAATGATGTTAACAAAAGAAAAGTAAAGAGTAAAAGCATAGTTTAGGGTTTTGAATATGGAAATATGGAAAAGGGAAAAGAATTGTGAGCGTGCGTTTTGGGGTTGAAGAGCTGAATTGGGAATTAAGGGTTGAAGAAATAAATCAGCAGGAGGCGGCGCTGTTACTTTATTCTATTCTATTCCTGGGATTCTCATTTGTTTGTTTTTTCTTTTTCGATACATAGGATGAAACGGAAGCGAAAGAGTGCGTTAATTGCAGGAAAGGCCCCATATATGGCGGAAGAAATCACAGAAAACATCCTCAAACGCCTTCCAGTGAGTATTATGGCACCCATAGATCTCGGGCTTTCCATGACTTGCACACGCATTGAAAGCGGATTCAGAAGTTGGTCAACCGAACTATGTGTTTATGATGACAAACTTGCAGGACTTTGTCATGCTCATCAGGCTGCACCCTCTCCCAACTGTCCATGTTTTATTGATTTATGGGTGCTTGAGGAGGAGGAGGAGGGTATAGGCTCATCTATTAAGACAAATAGTTGGGTTAAGAAATAAATGTACTTGCGGTCCCTGACTGTCTTTTATGCCTCTTGGAGTCATATGGAACAATGCAATTGTTGGTGTTGGTTCTCCAAAGTCTGACTTCCTTAGTGAAATGAAGTTTAAAGTTCAGAAGCCTAAAACAAAACGTGTCTTATTCTTGTTCAGCATCACTACTAATGAGCTTAAGATGGTTCCCATCGCTAGACGTGGCGATACTGCTTCTATGTTTAATTATGTGGAAAACCTTGTACGGATGCCATAATTTAGAACTTTGATTCATTGCACTTTTTTACTTTTGTTAAGTTATTTTTGTTTGAAATGGAATCAAAATTTTGTTTGCATTTAATTTTTTTAATATTATCTATAGAAGGTTTGATGCTCAATTGACATGTTATGTAGATGGATGAATGTAGATATTGAATAACATATGTCTCTTGACCTTTTTGTAATTTTGAGCTCTCGGCTCCATCTCTATGTGCACCATCATTTTCCATTGATTGCTTGATTTCCTTCATTGATATTTGCAATTCACTCTTACATCAGACAACGACAAATATAACTGCTTGAAGATCTTTGATGATTGATTCATGCACATACATGCATGTATATTTGTGCGTGCTGTGTGCTTGCACCTTTTGGGGATATGGTTGAAGTAACTTGTGGATTTAGACCTCATTAGTTGTGATGTACTCCCGCCCCTGTTTCTAAATATAAGATCAGTTTTCCTAATTAGATTAAATTAAGAATGTTAGTTAAGCTAGTTATTAACACATAATATTATCAATTTATCCTACTCAAACTTGTATCCCTATTCCACCTCTCTTGTTATATTATAGACAAGTATTATTAAGGGTAATTCGGGAAAAAGTTGAGAAGAATTAAAAAGTGATCTTATATATAGGAACAAATTGAAATGTTAAAGTAATCTTATATTTAGGCCTACCTAATCCTTATAAAGACTGCATCATTAAAACAAAATCATGCACTGATAACACCAAACCTACTCACCAACGTGTTAGTAGATAATGACGTGAAATGAAAAATTTGCCCCTCCAAAAGAAAACGATTTCAAGAAAAAGGAAACACTCAGTTAGTTCTTGAGGCACCAATAATGTCAGGTTTAATCATAATCCTTAATAAGAAGTTTGTCTAGTTTGTGAAAATAAACACTAAATCGCCCTCGGATGCACGCACAGTGCACTTTGTAAAAATTATCTATTAAAAGTTAACATAATCGGTTAGTCTAGTGATCTAATCTAGTATCATTTTCACAACCACACTGAACAGCTATATATAAGTTTGGAACTGCTTTCATATATAGCCTTGACGTCACTAAATAATGCAACGTTCCTGACACATCAATCATGTGAGCTCACAAAATTGTAGTTAAACTAAAAGCATTTTCAAATTTGTGTGGGGACAACTTATTAAATGTTTTTTGGAACAAATAACAAGTTAGTATCTATAACTAATTCATATCATCAAATAAAAATAATGTCTGTTCCAACATATAGGTTTGTTCATATGTCATAATCATGTCGTATTTCTTGTTTGATATTGTGACCCGTGTTTTTCTGGAGGGAGAATGTGCAATTATGCCAAAGACAATTATGCGAAAATGCAGTTAACACAAATTATTTTTGAGAAAAAATTATTAGAGGACAATATTTTTTGTGCAAATTTTTTACCAATGAACAATATTTATTGTGTAAATTTACCAAGCGACAATATTTTTTGTTCAAATTTGCCAAATGACAGTATTTTTTGTGCAAATTTACAAGGACATTTCTTACTCATAGACGGAAGTTATCATATGTGGCATGACATGTTATATTCGAATGGTAAATCTTAATTTCGAAGGCTTTGCCGACTTGAAAATGAGATATTAGAGGTGTAAAAACTCAGATGATATATTGAAGAAGTGAGGAACGAAAATAACCAGAGGGAAATTGTGGGACGCACAAGGATGACATGACATTTTTTAAGATTAGATCAATTGTTTGTATCAGCGTTTGACATGTTATATATATATATATGTACATATGCCAACTTTCGTAACTAAGGTCCTTAGCAAATTTTCAACAAAAGTATTGTTCCCGACAAAATTGCACAAAACATATTGTCCCTCGATAAATTTACACCTCAAAATTAATTTTTATTCTAGCCACACTTTTGTAATTTTCTTCCGCATATTTACATATTAACCCTTTGCTAAAACAATTATAAAAGATTTCATCACCAATCAATGTCACTTGTCTTGTATAAGGATAAGTTCCAATAAAGTTTCCACCAAGTTTCAACTTAGTCCTTTTATGTTTAAAAGATTCTTTCAGTCATTTTTTGTTAAAACCGTTTATTCCACTTAACCGAAAAATATTAACTCCACAATTTTAAGTGATTAATCAAATACTCCCTCCATTCCTAAATATAAGATCACTTTGGGGAAGTGGATAAGTTTCTAAATATAAGATCACTTTCTATTTTATCTCAAGTTTTGCCCAAACTACCCTTATACTCCCTCTTTTCATTGAAAATCCCTCTTCCTTTTAAAGTTAAGTAATTGAGGGGATTTTGGGAAGATCATGTAATTTTATTGTCTTCCTTAATCTCCCTAAATTAACCAAAGTGATCTTATATTTAGGAACAGAGGGAGTATTAAAATATAAAAAAAAATCTTAAATTAAAACATTTTAGTGTAATCATTGTTATATTCATAAAATTTTTTATTTTTCCCCATTTAATTATAAAAGTCTTTAAATTTAATGGTGTTAAAAAAAAGAAGAGTAAAGAATAAAACTATAAACTAATAGGAAAAGAACTGTGAGCGTGCGATTTGGGAATCAGGGTTGAAGAAATAAATAAGCAGGAGGCGGCGCTCTATACTCTATACTCTATACTCTATTCTTTTCCTGGGATTCTCGTTTGTTTCTTTGTTTCTTCTTTCTTTCCCTTTCGATGGATACGATGAAACAGAAGCAAAAGAGTGGGGCCCCATATATGGCGGAGGAAATTATGGAAAACTTCTTCAAACGCCTTCCAGTGAAAACCCTAATCCGATTTCAATGCGTGTGCATGTCATGGAAAGCCCTAGTACAAACCCCATCTTTCATTGCCCAACACCATCAAAACCCTCTCCTTCTTTTGCATCACAACACTGAACCTCTTCTCCAGTTAAGCTTCCTCGATTCTAATATGCAAGACAAGCACATTCCCAAAACTCCTTCTCTTTCCACCTCCTTCAATACCCATCTCGTTGCTTCCTGTAATGGCTTGCTTTGTCTTACAATCAATGAAACTTATTATGGACTACATTTTCCTCCTTCTATTGTTTTGTGGAATCCAGCTATCAGAGAGTCCATAATTGTGCCGCGTACAACCGCAATTGTTTGCTCGTATCCCTTGCTTTGCCATTACATTTTCGGATTTGGGTTCAGTCCCGTGATCAACGATTTTAAGATAGTGAAGATTTATACGGACAGTGATCATACGATTGTTCGCTCCGCAAGTGCACGGGCCGCGCCAAGTAATAAAGTGAAAGTAAAGATCGTTCCCACGAGGATTGGGATACAAATCCGGTCAAACAAGAGGCATAATGATTAAATTAAGTTGAGCTAACAATAAAAGTGATTTGATGAGTAAATGAGTAAAAACTAATTTCTAAAATTAAAATTGGACAATGATGACAAGTTGCTCTTTTCAAGGAATAATTGGCACCTAGGATTATTTATCCCCCTTGTATCTTGTAACCTTTAATCAACTCTTCTTCTACTTGCTTTAATGTTTATATACGTGTTAACCTAGGGTTCTAAAATACTTGTAAACGCTCCGTCAAGTCAAGAACAAGTGTTTAATTCCATTAATCATGCAATCTCTTGTCACAATTAATAAAACCCAATTTCTAAGTTTCAAACCTGATGTGGCTATGTGAGGCTAATAAGTATATGTCTATCTTATTAACAAAACCATTCATTTGTCATGCAAACTTCAAGTTCTCACACTATTTTACTCAGGTTCTACATTTAACCTAGCTCTCTCAAGTCATAAGTCAAATGAACATGTCAACTAAATGGTGATCAATCACTTAGAGGCATTAGGGCTAGAGTAAAATAAACACATATATATACATTAATCACAAAAGGATAGGAGTTTTAAAGAGTTACTCCATACAAAGGTTCAAAATAATCCTAGATAGATAGGTTTATCTACTCATAATCAAATATAAACTACAACCCCAAAAGGAATACATAGTCATAAATGCTTACAAACAAGGAGAGATGAAGAAGGAACCAAGAAGAGGAAGATTTAAATGTCTTTAATGCTTCCAACAACCTCCCACATTCCAATCTTCAAGCCCTAGCTCACCCAATGCCAAGAAACCCAAGAGAAAGGTGTTTTTGTGCCCTAAGAAATGCCCTAATTCTGTCCCCAGTCGGCCTCCTCAATGTGGTTCAATTCAACCTTTTATCCTTCAGCTTTTTTTCAGTCCAAAACGCACAGTTTCAGTTTCTTCACAGGTTCGCTACACGTTCGCGAAATGCAAACCTCCAGCGAAGATTTTGGCCGAGAGGGTGTAATTCTGCATCCGTTCGCTGTCCGTTCGCTTAGTGCTAACGGCTAGCGAACCTCCTTTTTCACAGTTCGCTGTGCGTTCGCGAAATGCGAACGTGTAGCGAAGATTTTGGCAGAGACAGTGTAATTTTGGATGCGTTCGCTGTTCGTTCGCTTAGGGCTAACGGCTAGCGAACCTATTTTTTCCTTTTTCTCTTCTTCTTTTTCTTCCTTGCTTCCAATCTTTTGATGTTCCTATGCTTGCCCATTTATTCCTACTCACATTAACTCAAATAGGAAAGGTTAATTCCTCAACACATATATATCAAAAATTAAGCAATTTCAACTCATAGTCTCAATCACATGTATTTTATATCCTTTTCTCTACAATATGAGTATTGCTCTATTCCTATCTATTTGTTTACCAAAAACATGTGATAAATCAGAAAATTTAGATGAAATGTGTGTGCAATTATGGAGCTTATCAACGATTTTTGGCGTTGTCGTGTTTTCGTTAAGCACGGGTTCGTGGAAGGAGATAGAGTTTGGGAGTGATTTGGAGACGGTGAATATTTTCGAGTCTCAAACTGTTTCGGCGAATGGAGCTATCTTTTGGATGGGGAGAAAAAAGAAAGGTGGTGGTGGTGGTGGAGTGAATAGGGTTAGGGTTAGGGACGTCATAGTTTCGTTTGACCTTGCAAATGAAGTGTTTACATTGATACCCATGCCTAAAGTAAAGTATCTATGAAATTATGTGTTTATGATGACAAACTTGCAGGACTTTCTCATACTCAGCCTGCACCCTCTCCAAAGAGTTCATGGTTTATTGATTTATGGGTGCTTGAGGAAGAGAGTACTATAGGGTCATGTATGAAGACAAATAGATGGGTTAAGAAGTGTACTTGTGGTCCCTGCCCGTCTTTTATAGATCTTGGAGTCATATGGAATAATCAAATTGCTGGTGTTGGTTCTTCAAAGTCTAACTTTGTTAGTGAAATGAAATTTAAAGTTCAAGAGCCTGAAACAAAACGAATCATATTTCTGTTCAGTATCACTACTAATGAGCTTAAGATGGTTCCCATCGCTAGACGTGGTTATAGTGCTTCTTTGTTTAATTATGTGGAAAGCCTTATACCGTTGCCATAATTTAGAACTTTGATTTAGTGCACATATTTATTTTTGTTAAATAATTTTTGTTAGAAATGGAATCCAAATTTTGTTTGCATTATAATTTTTTTAATATTATCTATAGAAGGTTTGATGCACCATTGTCATGTTATGTAGATGGATGAATGTAGATATTGAATAACACATGTCTCTTGACATTGTTTTTGTAATTTTAAGCTCTTCGCCTCCACCTCTATGTGCACCACCATTTTCCATTGATTGTTTGATTTACTTCACTGATATTTGCAATTCACTGATATTTTAATATTGATCTTATATTTATATATAGGAATAAATTGAAATGTTAAAGTAATCTTATATATAGACCTATCAAATCCTTATAAAGATTGCACCATTAAAACAAAATCATGCGCGGATAACACCAAACCTACTCACCAACGTGTTAGTAGACAATGACATGAAATGGAAAACTTACCCCTCCAAAAGAAAACGAGTTCAAGAAAAAGGAAACACTCAGAGTTTAGTTCTTGAGGCATCAATGTCAAGTTTAATCATAATCCTTAATGAGAAGTTTGTCTAGTTTGTGAAAATAAACACTAAATCGCCCTCTGTCTTTGTTAATAAATTATCCATTAAAAGTTAACATGTACAAGATTATCATTTTCACAACCACACTGAACAGCTGTAAAATAAAGTTTCCCAAGTATCCAGTTTCCAATAGGAATGAAAAGTTATAGGGAAGATGGTATGAAACCCTTTCAGAAACCAGATCGTTCCATCATCTCAAGTAATGCTGTCATCAAAATGCATTTATAGGGTCATAATGTCCTTCAAGCTTTTTTGTTCTTTGATCACTTACTTTGTTTTCTATGATGTTTGTCCCCCATGTTGTATAAGACCTAACTCAAATTCAGTCCTAAGGAACATATTCGACATCTCGGTCATCATTGGACTCCAATTTCTTACGCTTTGAACTCTTCCTTCTTTCATGACGATGCTCTTGTCTGTCTCTCTCCTCCATTGACCGGCTTTTTTTTACTTCATTTTTGTTCTCATAATCTTCATAATCATCCTGCAAACCAGATTTTCTTTGTTTGGATCTTTTCCTAGAAGAACAACATTCAGTTTCTGAGTCTCCATCTCTATCAAATGAACATGGGCCAGATTCTGTATCACTGCTTGCATATCCATAGTCCTTGCTCTTATATCTAGATCTTCCGCTTTTCCTATGCCATCTCTCATCTCTACCTCTATCTCTATCCCTATCTAAAGGTTCAGTTTCTATGTCTCCCTCATCATTGTTTCTCTGCCTTTTTCTTTTTCTTGAGCTCCTTCCTTCACGATTGTGCCATTTTTCTCTGTCCCTGGGTAAAGCATCTGAATCAACATCAGAATACCCTTCATGGCTTCTTCTCTCATCATCCTCATTGGTAAATGAGTGTTTTTTACGGTGTCGATGGCGCTTTTTACTGTACCCAGGTGCCCAATCTGAATCCACATCAGAATATCCCTTGTGACTTCTCTCATCTCCCCTGTTCCTCTTATTTGAACTTCTTCTACTGCGAGTTTGGTGTTTTCCCTTGTCTTCTTCCTTGTTCAGCCATTCCCTATCAGTGTCAGAATCAGAATTTATGTGTTTCCCTCTATAGTTTTCTTTCAAGTTGGAATTTTGATCATTTATTTCTCCATCACGAGTTCTGCTCCGCTTTCTTTCATCTTCACGTTTTCTTCTTCTATTGAACTCACCAATCTCCCTGGATCTTGATCTTCTTGAATGATACCTATAAGAGATGTGATACTGTAAGGGCTGAAAATTGCATGATTGAATCTAAAGAAGTACTGAAAAGAATAAACTCAAAAAGATGCATTTAAAAAAACAAATTAACAAGCTTGAACTACAACCCACAAAACTATTCCATGCACATATCAGACACAAACAAAAGTAATAAGTTGCCAATGTCCAGTAATTTTGACATGCACAGTATATTTGATCCAGAACTTCTAAAAGCCAAGCATCATAATATCATCATTGAAACTTCTCTCATTTTAAAAACAAATTCAAGACAATTCCTTAACACTTAAGTGTTGATCTTATTCACAGGATCATCAACAAAGCTTTCAAAGATTTGGTTTTTGATAGAACACAATGGCCTTGTGCGATCTATGCAGTCAACCCCACCAAGTTGGATAAGGCTTTGTTATTATTGTATAAACAAAGCAGGAATTCTGATAATCCTGCCAACATAATGATCACCATTGTCAAGACCCATTTTTAGGGCAAGAGAATCAGAAACCCCTCAAATCTTTTCTCACCATGCAACAACTATCTTGTTTTTATCCAGCCAAACATTGAATCCATAACATTTTTAAAAGATGATAAAGACTTCAAGGATCTAGCATGAGTGAATAGGTGCAACCAACCAATGAGATTTATAGCTTCCAGTTAATAGGTTAGGATTAGATGGCAACACATGCATTGTTAAGCATCAAAGCATCAGAAAAGCCGCAATTTGTAACATCCTGAAAATTTAATACAGGATTAAGGAGTGTTTTGGGAAAATGATAAATGGAGAAATTAGGAATTTTGAAATTTTTAGGAATTTTTGGGATATTTTGGAAATTTTGAGTAATTGATGTGCATATAATAAATTAAGAAATGAAGAATTTGAAATATGAGGGAATGGTAAATCTAAAAATATTTTGAAGTTTAAGAAGATTGGAGGCTGGTTTAAGTGGTTTTAAATCAAAATGAGTACACTATAGCAAGTTTAGGCTTTAAATATCCAAAATCACCCTTATTTCCCCTTAAACAAACACGGCCTCCCCTCCCTTCCTTATCAATAAATCGAGGCTCCTCCCTCTGATCACACCGACATCTCCTCTCCTCCCCACCCTTCAACTTCGATCTTTCTCCTTTCTCTCCTCAGACTCCGTCGCCAGAGGCGACGGAGGGCGGCGGAGCTAGCCGTCGTCGGTGCGGCTGGCCCTCCCTCGCAAACAACTCCAAACCCGCGCTCCACCTCTCACCCTCTTTGATTTCTCCTCTCCTCCGCCTTGCGATTTCCGGCGGCAAAAAGGGGCGGCGGCGCCGACGACCCCCCTCACAAATCCATCGTCTTTTCCTTCTTTCCTTCATCATTCTCACCACAACCCATCTCCTGTCTCACTCCCTCGCGTCTTCCCTCCTCTGTTTCTTCTTCGTTTTTCCGGCGATATCGGCGGCGGCCAGCGGCGGAAAGGAGGTAAAGCTTCGATTTTGCTTGTGTTTTTCGAGCAATGCTTCTTTTTATGTTGATTTCCCACTTTCTTTTATCTTCTTTCCCCAAATGCGAGTCCTCCTCCCTCTGTTTCTCTTCGTCACCGGCGAGCTCGGGGGTTTCCGGCGGCGGCGAAGTTCCGGCCAGATGTGGTGAGGTCGAAAATGAGTCTAGGTAACATTTTTCTTCCGTTTCTGCCCTTCCTTTCTGATTTGGACGAGATTTGAGAAGGGAAATCTGAGTTGGGTTCATTGATTTAGGTGTTCTAAGTGAGTTAAAATGAAGTTTAAGTTTCAGTTTTGTGTGTATTTTGTAGGATTTGAAAGGTGATTTGAAAATCATGAAGTTTGTACGAAAACCCTAATATTGGGAATGTTAAATCTGAAAGGTTTAATAGGGACTTTAGGCTCACAATTGGTTAAATGATTTGTTAAAGATTCAATAGGATAGAATTCTAGCCTTTTATGCCAAATATGTATTGATGTTAATTGTGTTAGTTAAAAGTTGTCAAGTTTGATTTGTTTGAGAATTGGTGTTTTGCAAACTCCAAAGTTTCTTCTTTGTTTCCTTAGTCTGATTGTTTATGTGTGAGCCAACATAGTTACTTTCTCTATTGTTTGATAATAATATAAGTTGCAAGTGTATTCTAATTGAATTGAGCATATGGATTCGGTGAAGTTTGTTTAAAACCCTCAAGTTTAGGGCTGTGAAAGTCTTTATAAATTGAAGTTGTGATGGTGTGATTGCTGAGTTCTGTTGTAATATACATGTGTGCATTTTGGTTCTTGGTTGAATATGGATAAAGGTTATTTCTCTGATAGATTGGTCATTATTTGGGAAATGTGGCTGAATGTATTTTTGGACTTAATGAAGTGCTAATAAATAATGAACTGTTGTTGGTCAAGCTTAAGTTGATTTGGTTTGGAAACTTGGTTTTGGTATTTGTTTATATGACATGAATGTTAATGCAAGTGTTTAAATAATAGTCAAGGCTGAATAATGTTTAATTTCAGTTCCAAGCTTCTTCCCTTACTGTTTTGAGGAGTAAAGTGATTGCCATGAATGAGGAGTATATTGCATTTTGATTTCTAATTCAGATATAAATGCCTAAAAGATGAATCGTGGAGTTTTGGAACTTTAATTAGTCATATTGCTGTTGTATGTTAAGATTTGTTTGAAAATAAGTGGGAAGGTTTATAGTATTTCTTGTATAGTTTGTCCCTTTTGTGTTTTAGCAAATGTTAATACAATAGTGTGTGTGTGCAGTGGTTAATTTTTGTGATTTGTGTATATTCATTGAAGTGGATCAACTAATCTATTTTTAATGAAACTTGTTCCATTACTTGTTGAAGTATAGACATATGTCCATATTGTGTTCAAAATGGTAAATGAATGATGGATGTTGATTATGTGCCTTGCATGTTCAAATTTGAGTTAATTAATTGAAGAAATAATACGACTGATATTGATTGTTATTGAAGCTAGAAACTGTTTTGTTATGGCTGCAAATAAGATACTTATCATGTGCTGATTTTTGGATACCTTCAAAGCATGTGTAACTTGTGTTATTTTTGAATCAGAGCTGATTGGTGAGTATTAGATTGAAATTGCTTATGGACATGCAAGTGTAATGCTTTCTTTGATGAATATGGTGGTTGGTGTAAGACGTTGAATGAGTTGATATGATTGATTTCTTTTTGGCTGCAAAGTCATGGTTGAATATAGGGATTGATTATCTGAAAAATTGAATTGTTATAAATGATTTAACTTTTGCTTTGGGCTGTTGCATTGCTGCGTGGTTGTTGTTGATATTTGGAAGGAAATTGTTTTGGTGCTACACTGATAAAAATGAATTATTCTTGTGGTTTTGACCTTGATATGTAATTTGCTAAATGAAAAGAATTATATATTCGAATTGGTGTTCTTGATACTTGTTCAAATATCTCTGACATTGTTTGTTGCAACATGACATTCATAAAAAGGTTAAGTCATAAGGGTTTAACCGGAGAATTAAGAAACTATGACAAAGAGGGGAAAGTGGGTAGTAATATATGAATACGAGAGAGGCGTCATAGTATGATAAAGGAAAATGATATTAATTTATCATTTTACTCTATATTATTATAGGAGTGGATGCAAGTAGGCTTTCGGAGAATTAAGAAAGAAAGGTTGCGAAATCGCATAAATTGCTAAAGGGCGACAGGTAATCACTCTTAACCTTACTATAACATTGAGGGTGATGTTAGTTAGGGATTTTTGGTAAAATCCCTTTTCATCCTCTATATATATATATATTATCTTTAAAAGGGTATTTTTATACAAAACAGGCTATCGGGTGCCTTTCAAACACGAATATCTTCGTATAAAAGATTTCAATACATTATATATGTAGTATCCTGGTTGGTGGAGTTGATAGACTGTGTATGTGAGTGTATATATGTTGGAACTTTGGTACTTTGACGTTGATATGGAGTAGTATTGTGGATATGTTGTGGGATGGTGTGATACATATGCTGGAATAGTTCTGATTGTAACTTTGAGAGGTTATGTGGATAGAAATCAAATGTAGGGTTTGAGATTATGGAAAGTTGTGCTGATGAATAGTATTAAAGATGTGACTAGGATATAGAATTGTAGGGTGAGCATTGCATGACACTGATAGTACCGTCGGCCGATGTAACCTATCGATCTGCGCAATCGATAGGTTAATAGTACAGGTTCCTCGGATTTTAAAGGAACTAGGGACATTTTCACTTTTAAAAAGTGCTCTCCAGGGACGTTTTCACTTGTAAAAGTGCTCCTCAGGGACGTTTTCACTTTTAAAGTGCTCCCCAGGGACGTTTTCACTTTTAAAGTGCTCCCCAGAGACGTTTTCACTATTTAAAAGTGCTCCCTTTTTATGCTTTCAGATTTGAGACTGGGCACAGTGTCAATCACGTTTATTTTCGTCTGTTGAGTTGTTTTGGAACTGACTGAGGGATTTGAGTGTTGTGTGGGAAATAGAGATGATGAATTCGAATTGTTTTAGAAGGAAGAACTTGAAAGATGAATGAAAGAAGAATTGACACGGATATATGTATATATTACTAAATTTTAAAATGAGGTACCCTTTAGACGCCCTTACTACCGCACATCTCACTGTTATAGTGAGTTGAGCGGTGATTACTGGGACAAATTGTCTCATCCCACGATTACTGACATTTTTGCAGGTATTCATGCACAGGCGCAAGCATCAGGAAAGGGAATTAAGTAGTAGAGTTGATATAGTTTATTTAGTATTGTATATTGCCAATTTATAGGTCTGCATTCGCTTCCGCATGTATATATATCTATTTATTTTTAATATCAATTAGTTTTGTTTATTAACCATGTTAGACAAATCCTTTCTAACATGGTTATCAATAAATTATCCATGATAGCAGCTGTGTTGTATTAGTTTATTCTTTTCTATCATGGATAATATTTAATCATTAGGAAATTCTTTTTTTAACTATGATAGGACATTGATGTTATGGAAATCCTTTTTCTATCATAGTTAGTAAAGAGGTCATTAGCCTAAAATGGATATTATTAGTTAATTAAGTAATTAGTAACACTATGTTACACAATTAATAGGCCAAGTAACATATAGTAAATTAAAGAGTGAGAGAGAAAAAAGTGATCAAAATTGAAAGAATACCCATCTGAATCTTCTTTTGGCAGTTTTCTTGAGCTTTTCAGCACACTTGAAGCTTCTTGCTCCATCAGTTTCTCATGTTCATCAGAATAACCAAATAAAACAGCCATCTTTTTCGCCCAATATTTTGGGGGTGGTTTGTCTGCATCAGCCCATTCATAATCTCCTCCAGGATTACGAAAACAGTGGATAAAATTGCAAGCTGATCCATGGGAACAAGTCTGTTGAGGTGCAAATGGGGAGAAAAATCAGAGTAACATCCATATAAAGATATGACTGAATTATGGAGGACCAGTGACGATCATAAGCAGAAGTTGGAGAGAGGAGAATTAAATCATGGGAGATAGATATAAAAGAAAGGAAATGAACCTATTAGAGCTGATCAGAACTGCCCAATCCTAATGAAAACAGGGCTTAAATATGTCCCAAAGAATTCATATAAGCATACAAAACATGTCTGAACACTTGAATTACAAAATCCTAACAAATTATCAAATTAGAAAGTTATAAGATAAGTAACATCAAGGATAACTAGTTCTTATCCTAATTTAATCTCAATCAAAATAACGCTAATCTTATTTTGAAATATGGCTTAAAATATAAACAAAGAGGTTTCAATTCAGAAATAATTATTACTTTTCCTGATCTATTTTTATCCTCTCATATTAAAGCTAAGATATCATTTATCAATCTAAAGAATTCTTCACCAAGTTATTTGAAGTAGCCAACAAAGGATGATTGCAGTATGATTTGCAGCAACTTCTGAAGCAAAAAGAACAATAAATATACGAGACACGAATAAAATTGAACCTTGAAACCTGACTTCATATACTCCCCACATATTGCAACCTTCCATCTGGTCAAATTCACGAATTCACATCTGATCTGCCAGGAACAACCAAGTACATCAACAAAATAAATGGTAGGGAAAGAAATATTGTGAACTTGATTATGAACATTCCAATTCGCCAAGTAATTAAAAATATTTTTAAAGAAAAAAAGGTATGAGACATTTAACAAAATTATTCCAACCAGGTATTTAGAAATGCTTTATAAATTTCCAAGCACTTGGGTAGCTAAAATTCCAACATACTTTATGAAGTCACATCCCTCATTCGGTTAGAAACAACCAGATATGTAGAAATACTTGTCTAGAAAAATTTAACTGCCACATAAACTAGTACTGAGCATTCTTTACCCTTATTACAACCTGAATTCATTGTCTTATATGGCTATAAAATTCATATTTCTTTTACAGGTTTCAACGCCGGAAACTCTAACCCTGAAGATTAACCGTTCATTGATGCGATAAATAGGACATCAAATAGCTATTAGACATGGCACAGGTGCAATCCTCACATAGACCAAAAGGCGTATAAACGACTACAATCATATTTAAATTTTTCATTCAGTGTTCTAAGATAGGGATGCATGCCTGTTTTCCAGCAAAGTATCGGCCATTTATTGACTTGTATGCAAGGACAGCAGAATCTATTGATTTATAGTGCACATAGACATTTCCTCGCAAGTGAAATGAACCATTTTTACATACCTGACAAAATAAATAGAAAGCCATCACTGAGATTGCAAGAAATTATGAAAGCAGAGATAAAAGAGAACCACGAAAAGGAAGCTACCGAAAATCCTCAAATTTTTAATTTTGCAACATGATAATACAGCTTCGTCACAATAATCATTTTTCCTTTCACTTCCCCAAAAAGCAAAATTGAAATACCATTGGAGAGCTTCTTAGGGGCTTTTCCAACAGATTGGATCATGTTAGAACGAGATTAGGTGATTGGAGGAGGTAAGAAACGACTCCATACAAAAACCTCAGCAGTTTTAATGGAGTTTGGAAAGTAAGAGCTACAAATCAATGAGAAGCTAAACGAGAGAAGCAAAAGAATACAGACAAGTATGCATGGGTATGTGTTATCAAGAGGTGCTAAGAATTTAAAAGCCACCTTGATGAAGCAATCAAGGGTGCACCAAGTGCAAGAGCTATCAAGAATCTTCTTGAAAGTTCAAAGAAGAGTCAATTGAAGTAGAACCACAGTAAATAGTGTATTTGAGCAAACAAATACTGGAAACTAATAAAAACAGGGCTCTGTTGGTTAGTTTGATTATTACACAACATTATTAAGTCTTCCGATAATACTTTTAAACTCATTTTCTTCACACATCTTTGGGCTCCATATTTTCTTTATGAACTCTTGCTAAAATACAGAATCAATCAAGATGTTAATCAATAATCAAATCGTAATATAATATAACAATTTAGAACAAACTGCACCATTCATATGCTACGAATTGTGCACCTCATTTCTCCACCACCATATGATACGGGGGAAACATGTCTAGTGTGATAATGAAGGAGAAGGAATTCACTTCTTTATGGAATGCAACATGCAAATGCAAAATATGCAAATAAAAATAACCTTAAAGTTCACAATTTCTCCAAACTTCAGGAACTCTGTGTGAACATCCTCATAAAATTCTTCATAACTACATTCTACCTCTTCGTCTGTATGCTGAAAATAGATAAGCAAGTTAAACAAAAATTAAAAAAAGAAATCAGATGAAAACAACTAATGGAAGGATTTTAATAAGGGAAAAATCAGTCCAATCATAGTTACTAGTTTATAGTCTAGGAATCCCAAAAAGATCCACACTGATACCATAATTTTTCTAATAATTCTGAAGCTCTATAGGAGTAATTTGCAATAAGAATTACTACTATTACAAACCGAATGTGAACCAAAGAAAAAAAATAAAGAGCAATAACCAAGCAATTCAAAAGCACAGTTGCACAATAAAGCTTTAGAATGTTGAATTTTAAAATTCAGTAGTATAATATGATTTATTTTATATTAAAATAGTAGTAGAAAATATAGAGGAGATAGTTAATCAGCCAATAAATTTCATAAAACAAGGAGGAAGGCTAGGAAATAAATACATACTCTCTCCATTCCTAAATATAAAACTACTTTTGATATTCAATTTGTCTCTAAGTATAAGGCCACTTTCTAATTTTCCCAATTTTTTCCCAAATTAGCCCTACTAATACTTATCGATTATAAACAATGAACAGAGAGAGTGGGGATCAATGTATATGGTAAGAGTGAATTTGTAATATCATGTAATAATAACCCTGAACAGTTTTAGAATAATTTGAGGATGACATGTCTGACTTGTTTCATGTTGATATGGATAAATATAATATGATGAACCCATGAGAAATAAAACTATAACTTATTGATGGTATCCCCTCACACTAAAATAAAGAATATTTCGTCCCATTTTTAAGGACCAAAAACTGCACCCATTTTCAAGGCACTGCTACCTGCAACATCAACCCTTAGGATGTAATAACATTAGTCTGCAACACAGCTCCACAAACCAAGACTTGAGTGTTTCCTGACAACTACTCATGGTTAAGGAGAATTGTAGAAAATTATTTGTTTAGGATATTCAAAGTTATGTGATGAACCTTAAAAATTTATATGAATTCTAAGCATACATTATCCATTGATATACTACAAGGACATACAAGTAATTGAACCGTCAAGAAAATGCCAATATCTTGTTTTCTGAAACATCAAAAGTTATATACAAGTCATTCATACAAGGATGATGATGAAAGCACTAATTTGTTTTGTTCACAAATTCAATTAGAATATTAAAAAAGCAGAAACAAAGGGGGAAAATGAGCAAATAGTCAAACAAGAATCATTGAAGAGAAAGAGAAAGAAACTATAAGTCCCAATGAAATAAATAGATAACAAGAGAAGAAAGTGAAAATGTTTTAGCTAGTAGGATACAATATCTATTATCTTTAACTTCAATAAGCCACGGCCAAAAGCATGAACCTCAACTGAAATGTTTCTTGCAATCTATGTCTGATTATGACAGTCAAAGAACAGGAAAAATAACTCTAGAAAGTAAAAGAGTAGAAATAAATACATCCTGACCAAAGACATATCATGTGCAGCATCTGCATGAAGGATTTTGAAATTGAAAATGTTAAATAAATAAAAAGAGTGAGTTCCATGCAACCAAACCAAATTACACCAAACTTCAAATGATATAAGATGGGGACGGATGCAGCCTTTAGCAATGTTAAAAATCATTATCAAAGAACTGACCGTTTTCAATTGGACTTCATTTGTAATGAAATCCTATTTTCAAAAGAAATAACATAAATAAACTGTAGCACCTTAATAAGTACTCCCTCCGTTCCTAAATATAAGATCACTTTGGCTAATTTGGAGAGATTAAGGAAGGCTTTCCAAGGAATTAGGATTACATGATCTTCCCAAAATACCCCTCACTTAAATTTAAAAGACAAATAGGGATTTGAGAGAGAAGTGAGGGAGCTAAGAAATATAGGGGTGATTTGGACCAAAATTGAGACAAAATAGAAAGTGATCTTATATTTAGGAACTTATCCACTTCCCCAAAGTGATCTTATATTTAGAAACGGAGGGAGTAATATGCACCACAAAAAAGTTAAGTTTTATGTGCATACATAAACAGACGAACAGTCATATATATGTATATTATACAGATAATTTGCTTCAAACATGCAGTAAAAAATACTAAGAATATTCTATTGCTCAAACGTGATAGCATATTATAGAATGACCATGTCACAAGAATAACAATGTAGACGTTATTAGAAACGTTCATCAGGATACAATGAACCACTAAAGCAGCATTAACAGACCTCAAGCCCCTCATCTTGCTCCCAAGCAAGGCCTGGACCAGTGTACATGTTTTTCATAAGAAGTGTGCAGGATTTATCAGGGTAAAAATGAACTCTGCTACATCGTTGACCAAATCGACATGCTCCAGTTTTTAAATGAAAGGGACAATGAGCCTTATCCTGCCATACACAAACAAGTAGATAAAATAAAATTTCCAAAAACATGGCCCCTAACAAGCACACCCAGAAGACAAACATGGTGGATATTAGCAGAAAGTCTACATTATCAAATACATCACATCATCAAAACAATTAATAAAATACTTCTTCCTAAATATAAGAGCTAGTTGACTTTTTTGGAGTATCCTAAGAAAGCTAAGTGAGGTAATTAAAATTTGATTTTCCAATTTTTTCTCTGATAAAGTTTATTCGACTTGTAAGTTAACATATGATCTAATAATATTCAAAATATGTTATGAAATAGTGGCTCATTTCGCTTCATTAATTTCTCAAAAAAAGTCAACTAGCTCTTATATTTAGTAACAGGTAGGAGTATTTAGCAACCGAAGGGAGTACACAAGAAACTATAGACCTGTTCAGTTCCAAAATTCGGCACATGTTGTGCAACACTCTCAAGAACATGTTGTGCAGAAACAGCTGATGAATTCACATGATCAGCAAAAGCTTCGGATTGTGGAGGTAAAGGATTTGACGTAGGCTTATCAGCATCCTGAAGTGCCAGAAGAGCCAATAGATATACAAATTACAATGTTAAACTACCAACAACAAACCTAACTAATTTGGTACAAAAACCAAAAGCAAAAAAAAAAAAAAAAGATTTACCTCACTCTTATCATTTGTTTGGCTGAAATCCTTCTTAGGAATTCTGACTTTCTTCTTTTTAAAAATGATCTCATTTCCCTGCCAAATAATCTCCGCAGGCCCTTCCTCCACATATTCCCATTCATCATCCTCATTCAACTCATTCTCATTCTCATTCTCCTTCTCGCGCTGTACAATATTACATACTTGTAAATCTAAAGTCACTCAAAAAGAGAAAGGACAACGGCCCTATTTTGCCCTTCAAGTAACCACTCTGGACCACTGAGCACCCTAGTCCCTAAACTAACACATTTTTTTTTTGAACACATTTTCGGACCAAACACAACAGCAAAACCAACTAACGCGGTTGGCAAGCTGAAGTGCGAATGTCCTACTTATATACTCACACACACAGTCCCTAAACTAACACATGGTACTAACCAAAAGTGGTCCAATTTTATTTTAAGTCTGGAGAATGTTATGTTGACACGTGTAATGTAATGTAATATTGACACGTGGATGACACATGTCAACATTACATTCCCTAAAATTATATGGGTGTTAAGTTTGGGGTGTGCAGTGGTGCAGAGTCGTTACTTACTTGTGAAATTGAGAAAAAAAAGGAAAAATAAATTTGTTGAAGAAAGGAATTGAGGAACCTGTTGGTGATGAGTGGAGGCTTCTAGAAGCTTCTGCTGGTGCTCTTGCTGATTCTTCTTCTTCTTCTCCTCCATGGCGGCGATCCACGCGCTTTCTCTCTCCTGGAAGAGCTTTCGCTGTTGCTCCGCCTCTTGCTGCGCCATGAGAAAGGCTCGTTGCTGCTCCTCGGGATTCTCTTCGTCTTCCTGTTCCTTTCGCTCCTTGGCGGCGATTTGCTTCCTCATTTGCTTGCGCTTCAGCTTCTTGATGGCCTTCCTCTTCTCCTTCCGATTCGGAGGTCCTTCTGGTAGTGGCAATGCCACTTTATCGTCTTCCTCCTCCTTCCTTTCTTCTTCCATCGCCTCTTTCTCTTCCATCAAGTTTTCTTATTGTGACTCCATCAAGTAGTAGTAGTAGTAGTGCTCAAATATTTAATACTCCTATTTAATTTAGATAATTAAGGGCAAAGTAGGAAAAAACGCATTAAATGAGGAGACAAATTGAGATGAGCTTTTATATTAGGTTTTGGCTCTTATATTAGGGACCCGAGGGAGTAGTAGTTAAATGCAACTTAACTTTGATTATTAAAGAGCATTTTTACTTTTCATGGCATAAAAAAGAGCATTTTTATTTTTTATTATAAAAAAGAGGATTTTTACCAATAGTATTAATGCATTTTTTCCTACTTTACCCCTAACTCTCTTTCATATTTATTAATGTTTATGTATTTCTCTCTCTTAAAAGTACCATAATAAATATGAGCAATTTTGGAAAAAAAGCATTAACTCCAGACATCCAACTAACATTCACATGTTTTCTTAAGAAGCATTTTTTTGGCGGCTAGCTCTTACATTAGGGACCGGAGTACATAGTAAATTATAAAATGGCACCTAGCATCATGGCAATTCTGAGGATGCAAAAATAGACATGGTAAACCAAAATGGAGCACTTCAAAGTCTTTGTTCTTCGCTGGTGCTTGGGTGCCCCTTTTACAGTTTACCATTTATATTTTTGCGCCATTTTTGTTACCATGTATATTTTTGCACCATCAAAATCACCATTATATTGGGTGCCCCTTTTACAATTTACTATGAATATATTTGTACATTCGCCCTTGATAAAATTGCGCAATATCGTGTTAATTTGCATATTCCCAAAATAATTGAAACTTGTGGTCATAAGTTCAGGGTTGTTACTATTTTCCGTGAAATGACAATGATTTCTTTGTGTGAGAGCTCAAATATAAATGAGACATTGTCAAACCTTTTAATGTTTCATAAAGGTTAGTATAGCTTAATTTTGTCTTTTAACTTTAACTCAAATTTGATTTTGGTGTATAAACTTTAAAATCGATTTATTTTAGTATTTAAATTTTTTTGTCAATTTCGATCCTAGTTCTTAGACTTCTTGTTTAGTCCTTAAGGAGTGAATTTGATGTTAAAATAAAACTTTGAATGTTTATGATCAGAATATGAATGCCGGCTATCACTCAAGAACGGGTGAATTTGGTGCTAATAAAATTTAGAATCTCTTTTTCTTTATATTATCTCATTTGGATTATTAGCATGAGTCATTGCATATGCATATGTGATTGATTTATTCAATGAGCAATGTGTGATGTTAGTTAATGAAGCTATTTCGGAAACAGACACTTGTTTTTTTATTAATCACCGCTTGTTTAATCCGTATTCGAGGAGTTGAAGTGTTGCCCACATAGTCAAGGTTGTCCCCTCTCCCAATGCTCTCCCAATGAGAGGACTTTCCGAGATTCAAACACGCGCTCTCATTCTTTTGGGTTGTAACTCATTTATTTATTGGTTCCAACGAGACACATACTGGGAGAGAATTGTTTGAAGGGACTAGGGCTTTTTGGGAACTTTTGAATGTCTTTGTTTGGGCCTTTATAAATATGCAACAGATTTAGGCGCGAGGGGTGCGGTGTCACTTCACATTCCCGCTTTTTCGTGTTGCAATCGTAATGCGAAGCAGAAGCAGAGGCAATCCCAAGCGAAAGAGGCATCATCCTCCTTCAACCTCTGGTATCTTTTTCCTTCTCTCTCTCACAAACGCCACAAAACATAAAAAAAAAAAAAAAATTAGAATAACAACATGTAATTTAAACTAAATATACCTTGTTCATGTTTTTTATGACTTAAAAGAGCTGCCTATAGTCTTAGTTAGACCTTTAGTACTCCCTCTGTCCTCAAATATATAAGGCCACTTTATATATTTCGAAGGATTAAGGAAAGTACTTAAGCTGGTGAATTATATGTGATTTTCTAATAGGTGAGAGTGTCAAGGATATAGTTGGTTTGTAAGAAAGTATACATAGTGGCATTTTGGGAAAAAATGGACAAATATTGGAGACAAAGTGAATAAGAGTCTTATATTATACTCCCTTGGTCGTCGTACCTAGTTGACTTTTTTGGAAAATCCTAAAAAGGCAAAATTAGTCAATTATAAATTGATTTGCCTTATTTTTTCCCTTAAACTAGTTCATTTAACTTATAAACTAATGGTTAATCTAAAAATATATCAAATATATCATAATTTAATAACATAATTTGTATCCTTAACATCTCCAAACAAAGTCAACTAGGTCTTATATTTAGGATCGGAGGGAATATTATATTTAGGGATGGAGGGAGTATATATTCAGATAAATGAATTGTTACATCTAATGTTAGGGACATTCTTAAGTATAGTTCACTTACATTGCTGCTGCTGCTGCTGCTTTATCTTTTTCGTTAAAATTACAGAAAATGAAGCAAGAGCTCCACATAACATGGAAAGTGGAAGCCAATTTCAGCAGCCCAGTGACATTGGTTTGATAATATTTGTTAATCTTTTCATGTTTAATGAGGCAGTGACATTACAGTATTTGTGTAACCAATGTTTATGCTAATTTATAGGAGAACCTGCTAAACTATCCCAGGAGGGTGGGAGCAAACCCAAAAGTAATGCCAATAAAGCTGGCTCTTCCAAGAAAGAGACAGATGATAGTGATCTACATTTAGATAATTCAACTGGGGTGGTTAGTTCAACTAAATTGTTTTGTTTCTTAATTACAGCTTTTTCTGTGCAATAATTTCTTGTTAGCAGTATGATTTACCTTTACTGTGTTGAAATTTGTGGCTCTGATTTTCTCACAGCCGCTGTCTGAGTCAGAAACACGTGAATATCAAGACTTGGAGCTAGTTCTTTCACCAAAAACTTTAGAGACTGGACAGTGTAGTAGAAATATCATGAGAAATGCTTCTTTTGAGGAGAAATGTGATGATGTAAGTTTAGACAAAAGCCCATTGAAGAACAAGGAAGAACTGGATGACTCAGATTGGGAAGAGGGTTTTATTGCCACAGATGATAATCCTATGACTATTGAACTGAGTGTGACCACTGATTCATCTTCACAAAAAAGAATTCGCCGTGCTTCAGCCCAGGATAAGGTCCAATACTATTTTCTAACAACAATCAGATGTATAGTTTGTTTTTGAAGTTATAATTAACTCGGGTCACTTGATGAATATACTTTATGCATTCTTCAGGGCATTGCTGAGCTTGTGCACAAGGTTCACATGCTTTGTTTACTTTCTCGTGGAAGACTAATTGATAGAGTCTGTGATGATCCTCTTATTCAGGTTAGTTCCTTAACTCTCTTTATGTGTAAAATTAATTTTGAATGTGATCAATAACTAGAAGGGACAACCATTAGACCAATAATGTTATATGGTAGTGAATGTTGGGCTCTTAAGGGATAACATGAAAATAAAATGGGGGTGGCAGAGATGAGAATGTTGAAATGGATGTGTGGTCACACAATAAAAGATATGATCCCCCCCCCCAAAAAAAAAAAAAAGAAATAACCCCATTTTCTTCCTCTTTCTGTTTGACTAAAGGGGCTTGCAACTAATTTCCTAATCACTTTGATCGGAAATAATACCAAGGTTACATCAGTATTTCTCAATTTTCTTGGCTAGGCATTATAATCTGACATTTTTCACATGGAAACTGGATGTTAGTTTGATGCATTTCTTTATCATGGCAGGCTTCATTGTTCTCTCTACTTCCAGAACACTTACTCCAGCTATCAAATGTCACCAAGCTCACTTCAAAAGATTTATATCCTCTAGTTGCATGGGTATGGTTTGATTTAGCAGCACATACTTTTTTTTGTTGCTGTTGATTTAGCAGCTATCAAATGTCACCAAGCTCACTTCAAAAGATTTATACCATTTGGTTTTACTTGTGTGCAACTTGCAGTTTCATAACAATTTTCGTGTGCGGAAGTTTACGAGTGAAGAAATGTCATTTCGTTCTGCTTTGGCATCAGCTATTGAAACACGTGAGGGTAGTTTTGAGGAGGTAGATCTTTTGTCATGTTAATATTTTATGTAGCTTTTGACACTGTCCTTTAGATAGAGTTACAGTTGTTTTCTTCTTTTTTCCCCTAAAAAAATACTCCCTCCGGTCCTTAGATTCTCTCATCATTTAATGTGTTTATTCAAATTTTTACCTTAACTCTCTTTTATATTTATTAATGCTCATTTATTTCTCTCTCTTAATAGTATTATAATAAATGAGGGCAAAATTGACAAAAAAGAATTAACTTCAGATATCTATTTCTCTCTCTTTTTGGACTATAAACATTCAAATTTTGGACTCTACTAACCGTAGGGAGTAAATCAGAAGAGCTACATCTATTTCAACAAGATTGATCGAAAGCTCTAATCAATCATGTTCTCATTCTTGTTAACGTATAGCTAAAGAATTTCAAATGTTCGAATAAATGTGAATCTCTTACTATTAATTCAATCTTGGCAGGAGAGGATTTGATGACTTTGAAGTTACTTTTTAATCTTCTTACAATCGACATAAACCAGTATTAGATTGATGTTATTGAAAATGGTTTATATTACATGAAGCTTGTAAGTTGATTTCTTTGCTCCATCAGAAGTTACACTAACAGGTTTTCCCTCTTCTTATGCAATGACTTCGTTTTTAATGCAGATTGCTGCACTATCTGTGGCCCTATTTAGAGCTTTGAATCTTACAACGAGGTATACCAAATAAATTAACTTCTAATTTTTCTACCCATGTTAAACAAAAATCATATGAAAAACAAAATAATAATCTTCTTCAGAAGTAACATTTCTTTTTTTTTTTCAACTGAAATTCTGAAGTAACATTTCAGGTTTATCTACATTTTGGATGTTGCCTCTCTTAAACCAGGTCAATCCATTACATCTGATGCAACTGGATCTAGTAAGGGGATAGTTAATGCTTCGACAATGATGGTATCCAGGCCAGAAGAGGACTTTAGGCCCTCTAAAACCAAACTTTCAGGCTATTTGAGAGAAAATTCCAGAAAAAAATCTCATGGCCACTCACGACAGCATGTGATTGAGTCCGGGAATCCCCTTTTTTCTGATGAACTGATTGGTAGTGTGTCAAACGCACAAAATTCTGAGACAGAATATAATAACCCTGAATGCACCAGTAACAAGAATAATATATCAAAGAGGAAAGGGGATCTTGAGTTTGAAATGCAGTTGGAAATGGCTCTTTCGGCTACTGCAATCAATGATGAGGGGAACAAAAATGAGTCATGTTCTACAACTTTGAATGCTAATTCAGAAAATTTTAATTCTCCATTGAAAATAACCAAAAAGATTTTAAGTGATGAATCTTTAGCCTTCCCTCAAGAAATTACTACAACAGTTGGACCTATGAAATTTGGATCTCCTCTGTATTGGGCAGAAGTATATTGCAATGGAGAGAATTTGACCGGAAAGTGGGTTCATATTGATGCTATCAATATGATTATTGATGGAGAGCACAAAGTTGAATCCATGGTCGCTGCATGTAAAATTTCTTTGAGATATGTTCTTGCTTTTGCAGGGCAGGGTGCCAAAGATGTGACCCGCAGGTGTTGAATTCTCTCCATTAAATGAGTTCATTGTGATTATAATATTGGCTCTGCAATTATTTACATTCTAACGATAGTACTGACATATCAGATACTGTACAAAATGGCATAAAGCTGCATCACAACGAGTTGATTCAATGTGGTGGGATTCAGTTTTGGCACCTCTTAGAGAGATAGAATCAGGGGCAACTGGAGGAGTGGTTCATTTGGATAAAAACCAAACTATGTCGGCAGAATCCAGCAAGAGTAATTCTTTTGTCCCTACTCGGGGCTCCCTTGAGGATATTGAATTTGAGACTAGGGCACTAACTGAGCCTCTTCCGACTAATCAGCAGGTAGTTAAAAGTTAACCCGAACAATGAGATGTGCAGGCTGATAGATAACAAGAATTATTCCATTAGATTTTCTTTTTCCATATGCAGGCTTACAGAAGTCACTCACTTTATGCAATAGAGAGATGGCTTACCGAATATCAAATTCTTCATCCAAAGGGCCCAATTCTTGGTTTCTGTTCAGGCCTCCCAGTTTACCCAAGGAGTTGTGTTCAGACGCTTAAGACAAAAAGTAGGTGGCTGCGGGAAGGGCTGCAAGTTAAAATCAATGAACATCCTGCTAAGGTCTGGTATGACCTATATAGGGCGTCAGCAAAGTTTTCCCTGTATAAATATTTTCCCTTCTATTTTTCAAATGAATTTGAATTATGTTTTCAACTTTTTATGCAGGTGATCAAATCTTCAGTAAAAAAACTTGGAAAGGTACAAGATTCTGAAGCAGATTATTATGATTGCAGTGATTCTAAGGAAAATATTGAACTCTACGGGAAGTGGCAAGTGGAACCTCTTGATCTTCCTCATGCTGTAAATGGGATAGTTCCTAAGGTCAGTTCTGCTACTTTCTATTGATATTGCATAACATAATTTGGGGAAAAATCAAAACATAATGTTTTTTCAGACGTATCTTTTGTGAAAACATTGGCTATTATCATCTCATTATATTTCCTTCCCCAGCATCCTCACCAAGCGGGGACTAGAACTAGGTTGACCCTTTTTAATTTTACAAATGTTACAAAAACTTTCTCCTCGACTAGCTACAGGCCCAACAATACAGTATTTACCTGCTCTGAAGTTTCAAAACTGGTATCTTTCATTTTTAGATAATCCAATTTTTCATACCATTGATTTCTGTATATATCTTTTTCTTTATCTAGAATGAGCGTGGCCAAGTTGATGTTTGGTCTGAGAAATGCCTTCCTCCAGGGACTGTGCACTTAAGGTTTCCAAGGGCATTTGCTGTTGCAAAGAAGCTAGAAATTGATTATGCGCCTGCTATGGTTGGTTTTGAATTTAAAAATGGTCGTTCACATCCTGTCTATGATGGTATTGTGGTGTGTGCTGAGTTTAAGGATGTCCTTCTGGAGGTACTTATTCTTATGCTTTTATTTGAAACATTTAAATGTTGAGGGTGAAATGAAAGTGGACTTTTAAATTGTTTATCATCTCATGAATCCTTGTTTCTTTATTGATAAAATTCTATTGCATTGGCAATTATAGCAGTGTAGGATTGTTGTATGAGGAACCAGGAACTCATTAAAATCCTATGGAATTAGAGGGGCAACTAGGCAAAGTATTAATGACCCAATGTTACAAGTGGGATTGAACCCACAACCTCCCATTTTCAAAGTTATTTTCTAAATATGATTAAGCTTGCCTCCAAATCTCCTCTTGTCTAGGCATATGCTGAGGAGGAGGAAAGAACACGAGCTGAAGAGAAGAAAAGGGATGAAGCAGGAGCTCTTTCTCGATGGTATCAGCTCCTTTCTTCAATTGTGACTCGTCAACGGTTAAATAATCGTTACAATAGCAGTATTCCATCAGACACGACAACAATCGATAACCAACCCGGAGATGGTAAGGATATGAATGCCATGGCTGGTGGTCTTGATTCTACTAAGGTTGAAGTTCCATCTTATAAACAAACAAGTGAGCATGAGCATGTGTTTCTGAAAGAGCATGAGAGCTTTGATGAGGAAAGCTCTCTGCTTACAAGGCGATGCCAATGTGGATTTTCAGTTCAAATAGAACGATTGTAGCAAATGTCATGAGTTCATTTTTTGCCTTGTGTATAGTGAACGCACGACACTATGAGGAAAATATGAATTGTCTATGTAGAGTAATTTTCTATTAGATTATTCAATCAAAATATCAAATTAAAGATGGAGATAGATTCTATTAAGGGCGAATGATTAAACATACCCATCCACATTTACAAAGATCGCTTGACACCATATTAAAAAAAAACACGTGTTTTCATAAGTTAAAGTTAACTATTTTAAGGTTGCAAGAACTATATCTCAACATACTAACAGTGTCACTTATTTTGTTTCCTTCTCACCAATAATCCTTACATGAACAAATCCCATTTTCAAAATGGTGGAATCTATTGCGATCTCTAACCACAATTTTCCTACTGGTAATTTTCGCTACAATCTTAATCATTGAATGGCAATCATTGCAAATCCTTAAATTTTTCATAATTCTTAATGTCGTGCATGGCTCAGTTGAAATTAATCCATAGCATATAGCAAGCTTCTCACTATGCACAGCTAAAGCCCACTCTTTCTGCTTATCATCATCATCATCATCATCATCATCAACAGGTAAAGCCAATTCTGTTGCAGGTAAATAGCCTTCCAATCTTGTCAAATAGTTCAATTCCTCTAACTTTTCATAGATTCTTTTCCTTTGAGGGTGTCTTTGGTCTCCTGAAAAGAATTCATGAATTATACTATTGACTTCAATTGAACTACAACCTGGTTCCTTCATTATTCCTTCCTTCTCCATTTCCTCCCTAACTTTTGCTGCAAAATTCCATCTTCCTGATGAAGCATAATAATTTGACAGCATTATGTAAGATCCAGACTCTACAGAATCACACTCACTCAATAGTTTCACGACCCGATCTCCAATCTCGGTGTTTCCATGGATTTTACAAGCACTTAACAAAGCACAGAGCATTCTGCTATCAGGACTGACTCCCACTTTGCCAATGAAGTTATAAGCTTCTTCAAGCTTACCTACTCTAGCAAGCAAGTCAACCATGCAACCATAGTGTTGTAATTGCGGTTCAATCCCATATTCTATTTCCATTGCTTGAAATATCTCATAACCCAGCTCCACCAAACCCCCATGGCTGCAAGCATTCAAAACACCTACGAAGGTGATGCTATTCGGTCTAAGTCGTCGTCGCTCTATCATTTCCCGAAACAATTCAATTGCCTCAATGCTCTTTCCATGCATAGCTAATCCTACAATCATGGCATTGTAAGTGGTCAGGTCTCTCACCTTCAGCTCTTTGAACAATTCCTTCGCCATCTCAATATCACCACACCTCGAATACATACTGATCAATGCACCACCAACGAATCGATTCATCTTGATATCGCACTTGCTCATCGAGTACATGTGCACCCATCGACCCAACTCTAAAGCACCCAACTGCATACAAGCAGATAAAACACAAACAATGGTAACTTCATTAGGCTTCACATTCTTCACTAGCATTTCTCTAAAAATCTCCAACCCCTTATTCAACTCCCCATTCTTCACCAACCCGTCTATCACCGCAGTCCAATAAACCGTGTCACTCCATTGTAGCTCACTAAACAAAGCCATTGCCTCTTGAGTCAGCCCATGATCAAAATAACAAGTCATCATAACAGTGCAAGCAACAACATCCCACTCAGACATTTTCTCAAACAGTTTCCAAGCATCTCCAAATTTTCCACATTTCCCATATAGTTCCACAAGCTTCAATGTTATTGATCGGTTTAAAGCCAACCCATTTTTCAAAACTTGACAATGAACTCCTCTGCCATAACTCAGAGCAAGAAGAACACCACAAGCTTTTAACACTGAAGTAATCACATACTCATCAGGCAAAATTAAGTGATTAACCATCTGGGTATACAAAGTGAGAGCATCACTGTGAAAACCAAGGGAAATAAAACCATCAATAAGAGCAGTGTAGAGGTACACGTTGGGATTTTGAGTGTGGTGGAAGACTTTGGTGGCATAGTCAATGGAAGTGAATTTAGTGTAAAGTTGGATAAGTTGGAAGGCTAGAAAAGGGTCTTGTTCAAGTTTTATTCTTATGATTTTGGCATGAATTGAACGGGTATGATTAATGTGTTTACTCTTTTGAAGCATTGAGATGAGGTTTTTCCTGAGGATGTGATTAGTTGTGTTGCTGGAAATTGAATTGTGACTAAATTTTGGGTTTTCCATCACAGGGGACAGATTTAACAAGCTCATGCTTGTCTCCATGTTCATACTTCATAACTTGTTTCAGCCTCTCATTTTGTTGTAGTTTGTTTGGCCCTGAACCATAACCATAGAACCGTTAGTTGTCTCATGACTTGTGACATTTTATTTTGAAAGGGAAAATAAAATGATAATTGAATATCAAAAGAATAAAAATGAGTTACAAATTTACGAAAAGTACAAAAAGATAATTTATTCCTTATTTGAGATAAAAGCGCTACAAGTGTAGTTATTGTGCTCCACAAGTAGTTACTTGCTTTAGTGAAGTATTTCCTCTGGTCCTTATTATAAATCATCAACTATTCATTTCTCAGATACCAAGGAATGGTAATTGGGTCTTAAAATTCATGTTAAATTTAATACTTATTCAAACTTCACCCTTCATTAAATGATGTGTTTCACATTTTCAATTTTCAATCTCAATTAATAATAGGGGTAAAGTGGGAAAAAACATTTAATAAGGCGGTTGATGTCTTATATTAAGAATAAAAATTGCAAATAGTTGATAACTTATACTAATAAGGATTGGAGGGAGTAGTTAATGTACTTTCATGAAAACAAATCTCTTTCTAAGTAGTGAAAAACAAAGTAGCCAATAATGCCACATGAGTGGTTATTCGCTCTTCCTGAGTAATCACCTTTTTTATTGGAGTTGTTAAAGTAGTTTAAGAGAAACAAGTCTCCTTATAAGTAGTTACAAAACAGAAGTAGTTTAACGCACTATAAGAATAGTTATTCATGTTTACAGAAGTAGCCAATATGATTTCAAATAAATAAGACTCTTTCTAAATAGTGAAAAACAATACTTAATCATGTCACAAGAGTAGTTCGTGTTTATCTTAAATAATGAACAATTCCTCTTTTGTCTAAATTATTTTTATTTATAATTCAAAATAATAATAAGCAAGAAAATGAAGATACGGATAAAGGAATGTTGTTAGAGTGTTTTGATAATATTATATTATTTTAATTAACTTGATTAGCATTATTAATCGAATTAAATTAGGTAAACAAGTTTTATATTTTTTTTTTGATCAAAAACAAGTTTTATATTTGACAACAAAGGGAGTATAATTTATTGCTAAAATAAGTAAGGAACAATTTATCAGTTATTCCTCCATCCCTAAATATAAGATATCTTTATCTAATTTCATTAGATTAAATATGTTAATTTTTTATTAGCTAAATCGCTTGTAATATCAAAATGCCCTAACTATACTCATATACTCTTATCCTTTAAATATTGTTTATTATTAAGGAACATTAATTAATTGGGATACTTTTAAAAAAAGTGAGAAAAAATAGAAATATTTGTTATATTCATGAATAAATTCCCTCTCTCTATATATATGCCCTTAAATGGAGGGAATAGTTTTGATATTTTATCTGATTTTTGATTAGATGTGTCTAGTTCTTTTCTCTAGGATGCTTACAATTTTCTGCATTAATTGGCATGCTCATAATTGTTTTAATGCCAATGGTAAGAAAGTGGTAATTATTAGTAATTGATGATGACATACTTTCACCTAACTTACACTTGGATTAAATTTGTTTTAACTAAATAAAGTAAAAGTAAATCGGAGCATATATATAGATGCAATGTGACAACATAAATATTTTAAGTTAATAATAAATACATTTATTCCATCATTTTCTTAAAAAAGATTTTACTTTATATTTTACGACAACATATATGACACCGAGTAAATTTTACTTTATACTTCATGGCAAAAAAAGAAGGGAAAATCCCAAATAAATCCCTCCCAATACTAAAAGGACAAGTGAGGAACCTAAACTTCCAAAAGGACTACGAAGGAACCAGCACCCACCTGTCATTTTAAAATTTTGCGAAAAGACAAAAAATAAATTCCTCCCAATACTAAAAGGACAAGTGAGGAACCTAAACTTCCAAAAGGACTACGAAGGAACCAGCACCCACCTGTCATTATAAAATTTTGTGAAAAGACAAAATTGCCTCATCCTAAAACACAAATTGTGAGAAGATGGTGGGTGTTAGAGTGAGTTTAGGGTGGGGTAGTAATTTGTGTTTTAGGATGGAGACAATTTTGTCTTTTCGCAAAATTTTAAAATGACAGGTGGGTGCTTGTTCCTTCGTAGTCCTTTTGGAAGTTTAGGTTCCTCATTTGTCCTTTTAGTATTGGGAGGGATTTATTTGGGATTTTCCCAAAAAAAAAAGAAAATTACTTTATACTTGCCCTAACTGCATGCATTGGTATTCCCTTAGTAACAAAGTGAAAGAATATAGATTACTTTATATCATTCTGATAATGGAGAATTTGGTGCCCTTATAAGATTCCAGTAGTGAAGAGTAAAATCAGCATTTTAGATTTTTCATTCTAGTTTTGTATGGGACACTTCAATCATTTTGTATTGATCCATTCTTTTTGAAATTTGGTTCATCAAAGTCTAAATTTTTTTATTGTAATAAAAAAGTCTAATTTTACTATTTGTAGAGTCTTTTCTGGAATTTTCAAAATTAAAGAAAAGGACAAAATATGATAAATGCCCCTTAATTATTAAAAACAATCCCCAGTTACCTTGTCGGGTAGAATCCATTTATGCTACCAATTAATTTGCATAGTTCACACATCACAAATAATAGACAAGATCCTAGAACTTGGGTTCCTGCAAAAATTAATTCACTTTTCTTTCTTCTCTCATATTCTATCCATCCAAGCAGATGAAAATACTCTCACTCACCCCATTTTCCTCACACTTGCCCTCCATCTAAGCAAACACAAAAAGTTTTTAAAAGTTTCAAAATATAAAAACTCGACAACTAGATCAATTGGTTGGGATTGTACTTATTTAATCACGGGTCTCAAGTCCAAGATGTGGGAATGCAACAACTTGGGGGCAAGAGGTTTTTGTCATGCCACACTTCGGATTAGTCTGAGATCGTTGATGATTTGTTTGAAAGATGACTTAAGCTAAGATAGATATCCAAAAGAGAAACCATAACAATATTACCCATCTCATCATAAAACCAAATTTGATTGTTGTTAATCGCAAGGCTGACGTTTTGACTAACTTTATACTTAAAGATTAAACCATTTGTTTTTGTAGAAAACTTTCCATTAATTCCGTATCTTCCATTTAGCATTCACAACCTCTATTTGGACGTTACTTTTTTTTTGGGTGAAATTGGAAGATTAATTTAAAGTTAAGGATATGTTTGATTTAGCATTATACTAAATCACTAAAATCACATTTTGGTGAAAGCAACATAACGTTGTTCCTTGTCAGTGAATATAATCTGCTTTCTGCAAATTCGGGAACAAATTGTTTCTGCAAAATCTTCACTTCCAAAGCAGTCAAAGATCATGTTTGTATGTACTTATGCTTTGTATAAACTTTTGACAACTACATGAATAGTACAGGCTCATTCATTCACTCAGTCATTCATGTATAAACTCACATGTATAGAATTGCAGCCTAAATCTGATCATCTTCAAGTATCAAAGGGATTGATGATATTAGTGGCGCTTTGTAATGATTTTGCAGGGAACTAGTGTAGATAATAATTTACAAAAATCTTATAGCTTCCCTTACTTGTGAGGATCCAAATGAGGGTATAGGCCCAAAATGTGCTCAGGCATGAAGTCATGCCTTGTCAAGATCCCAACAATTGGAGGTCTCTGCAAAAAGTTCACGTATGAATATCAATACCAGCCATTATAGATGTTAAAGCTAGCATAATAAAAAAGGGATAACCCAATTCTAGTCTTCTCACTTGGTGAGAGTGCTGGAAAAGGGAATATACTAGACAGTCTTACCCCTGCTTCATGAAGAGAGAGACTAATTCGAACTCACGGTAAACACTTACTATTGACTCAAGCCAGCCCTTCCAAAGCTAGCATAATAAGGAAAAAACAACTATTTTCTCTTGATTGAGTGCTTATTTGGTATCAAAACAGATATAAGGGTAAGTGCTAATGGTAAGTGCAGTGTCAAATACATTAAAGAGACTCACTGCATTTGTCTTCGGCACCACCAACAAGTGCCTGAGGCCAAGCTCGCGGAAAAGAACAGCAGCTTTTGCTAGAGACATCGATTCCACTACAGTATATGGTGAAGTGTTAGTAATTGGATGGAGATCAACATACATTTCCATCTCCTCTTTTGAGATATCCAAATCCTCAAGCTTGAGGCCCCTGCCTAAACCTGGCTTTGCAAAATCACGTGCTTTGAAGTCTCTCATAATAGTAGACGCAGTCATCATCTTCTGCTTTGTAAACCTCTTCCCCTTAAGAAGCACGAGCAGATGTGACCTTAAAACCAACCCACACAACTCAGGAGAAGCCGTGACAGGAGGCTCATCGACCACAGGAAAGCCGTTGTGCCGAGTAAGCCTCAAGGCATAAATGATATTCCCCACTTTTTCAACCCCAGAAAAGGTTATGAGAGGGCCAGAGACAACATCACTTGCAACTAAATGCCTCATGTATGGTTCAGCATGTGCTTCCATAAAAGGCAGCCCCTTCATTTTCACTATCTGATCATATACACCTTTGTTGAAGCTATCAGCCACGGTCTTTGAAACAAGAAGAACCAGCATCATCAGTGGGAGCATTAGAAGGTTATTAGTCAGTTCAAGCAGTATGACACAAATAGAAACAGTCATTCTCATGGTACCACCAAGGAAGGATGCAGCTCCAAGGAGAGAAAATAATCCAACATCAAGTGAAGTGAATGGACCTAAAAGACTTCCAGCAAGGCGCCCATATGATGCCCCGGCAAGTATGACAGGAATAAATAGCCCGGAGGGAACAGCGATTCCATAAGTTATGATTCCAAGTAAGTATATGGCAATGAAGAAGATTAGAAGAGTAGAGAGATTAAACTCCTTGTGTGCGCCTGCTATGAAGAGGTTGCGGATAGCGTCATCATTAGTATTGAAAAAGAGAGAAGCAAGATCATTGTAATGGTTAGGTGGACATTGGAAATTCTTGTAGTGACCAGAGCGCCCTATGGTGGGACACTGCTCCCCCAAGTTAGGAGGACAGGGGGTGCATTTAGATAACCATGGAAGGCCAAATGAACAACAAGAGGTCAAAAAGGAGATTGTGGCAACAAGTAAAATCTTAAATATAGGGCCTTTCCTGCAATCCATCACACCGTTAATCAGCAACCCAATAAAAGAATTATAAATAAATAAAACACAGACTACACAGTTATACATAGAAATATAATGATATATTGATATTGGTAAATAATGAATGATTAATAAAAGTCTATAATGCCTACGACTACTCCTCTACTCTATGGTCCCACTCTTTGGCTGCATACATAATGTAAGGACCTCAAAGGAAGCTATAGGCTGTATAATCCCTAACTAACACTCTAACGGTATGTTTGGACTAAGGGGATGGAAGAAGGGAAGGATAGAGAAAATTTAATTGCAGATAATTTCTTTGTTTTACTAATCTAACAAGTTTCCCTTATAGAGGAAATCTTAGAGAAGGAAAACAATATTGATTAGACTCAACAAAGAAAATGTTGAAATAGAAAAACCTCTCCCCTTCCCTTCTTCTCCAATCCAACATGCGACAAATATTTCATAACTCCCAGCTGATCATTTTCTTTCTGTTCCAAAGCATTGCAATTCAAGTTGTCTTTAAGTTGCCTTAAATAACAATCAAAATATACCTAAAACACTTTACGATCAAGTTTTTCCTTGATTCAAATGTTTTACAGATATATTGAATTCAGTCAGTCCTTAACAAGGTGTTAGAATTTCAATGTAAAAAGGGATTCTGATCACATACTCGTTTATGATGCTATAGGTTCGAAGGACCTTATCCACAAGGTAATTGTAAAGGCTTCCGAAAATGCCTCCAATGACACCCAGAAATACAACTGCCAGGAGGTCAGGTGTGCTATATGAGGGGGTTGCTTCATTGACATCAAACATTATCAACCCTCCTTCCCCAAAAAGACCACAGTTTCCACCCCGACACAAGTCCATGAAACTTCTCAGCACTACTGCTACTATTGCTGTCGTAAAGAAAGACCGCCACAGAAGAGCACTCCTCCACCTTAGAAACAATGCAAGTTCAATCAAATATAACAGCAGGGAAAAGTATAATCCAACTAGATGGAGTCGACTATATGGATTGCAACATTGTGTTATGTCAATCAAATAAATAAATTTAATCACACAGAAAATGAATCAACAAGTTTACATTTCTGCATGACATTTATGCGCAGATTTTAATGTAATTTATCCCATTGTCAATTATTTCGCATGAAAAACCTATGATGTAAATTATATGCCTAGATAGTTATTAAAGAAGGGGAGGGAGAGAACCATGAAGCTGCTTCCTCAAGTGCGAAAAGAACACCACCAACCGGAGCACGGAAGGCAGCAGCAACCCCCGCAGCTGCACCACATGTGATCAGATCCCTACGATCTCGATCATTTTTAAAGAATCTGAGCCATTTCCATGTCAACCGATACTTTTGAGAGCCACCTTGTCCAAGTAAATTGGCTATGCAAGCACCAGTATGCACCATAGGTCCTTCCTTGCCAACAACAAAACCCGCAGCAACAGCAAAAATGGAACCAAAGATCTGCAAAGTTCAAACCATGTTTATAATGATAAAAACCAATCGTTTTTTCAGGAGCCACTGCACACTTTTTCCTTTACCATTGCAGCGAAGTAAAAGAGGTTAACATCTTAACAAAAAGATGACCATACGGGTTGAAAGTGTGAGCCATAATCTCAATATTCCCCAATGCTACAAAAATTTTACTGTTGTAGTTTCTGGTTTTTTTTAAGTGAACAATGCATTTGCTATAGACAAATTTGAAGAGGAGGAATAACACTTTCCCTTTGAGAGTATTGTAAAAGAAATCATAAATCTTAATGTAATATCTTCAAATTTTGTATAAAAATGGTCCTTGACCTGATGGTTGGGAAACAAAGAAAGCTGGATCTAGCTTGTTGATAGTAAATAATGGACTTGTGATTTGTGAATTATCATTAACAGAACACAAATTATGAGGCTCACATCATGCAATTTGCAATTGAAAGTTTACCAACCTTTACAAAGAGGGTACTTGGAGCCAATATAGAATGAGAATCTATGCCATTGAGGTAGGCCTTCACCTCAGGTATGCCAGACCCAGCTGCAGCAGGGCCAATGTAGGCACAGAGAATGGCCGCGGCAACGGCCAAAATTATGTTACAACCGGCAAATGATGCGAAGGCCTGATAATATCTGCACTGGAGTAAAGATAATATCGCAGTTACTCCAAAATATGAAGGTTCTCATAGCTAACTTCATTGCATGTAAATGCCAAAATTGCATACATACCATACTTAAAGCTTTTACAGGGCATCAGAACAAAACTCAAAGTGTCAATACAGACATAGAATCGCAAAAAGACTATGGGGAAACATCTAAAATTGCTTATTCTTTCTTCACCTTCACTTTTCATTTCAATTCGAAATCATACACGGTTATATTGACTTATGCAGGACTTGTGAACTTAATAGTTATTCACTCACACCGCAACAGATCAAGGATGCATAGAAGCTACAAAATATAGTCTCATTTTTATCAGTTTCAAACCAAACATAACAACAACAACAACAACAAAGTTTTATTCCACTACGTCGGGCCGGCTACATGGATCATACAACGTCATTATATTGTATCAGTAACTAACTCTTTGGGTATATTATTCACCAATAGGTCACGTTTTATTATCGGTCAGGTTTTATTATCGAGCCTATAAAGACAACTATAAGGTTCAAAACCAAACACAATAAGGTTCAAAACCCTACAGATCTATATATCAATAAGACAGTGAATTTTCTCAAGGAGAAATGACAAGTTCACTTGAAACTGAGGAAAAGGGGGGAAATAGAAAAGACAAACAAAAGACTTGCTTTGGATTGAAAAGATGTTGACATACTTTTGTTTGAGCATGAGACTGTTAGTGAGCAGAAGCTTGAACCCAGCAATATTCTCAACAGCAAGGTTATTAAAAAACCCAACAAGCCCTGTACTCAAACCAATGAGAAGTGCAAGAGTCCATTTAAGAACAATATATTGGCATATCTCAACCTTGGTTCTAGACCTCCAGTCTTGCTTAAATAGATCATTCTCAACGATCCTGCAAGATAACAAAAAAAAGTGCAGCAGAAGTTATATCAATACAATGATCCAAAGAAACATAATTTCAAACAAAATAAATCAGGTGGTGCCATTTCAAGTTTTACATAATGAAAAAGGCAAGCAAAAAGAGATAAAAAAGTTTCTCACTCATTTTTTAAAGGAAAACAATAAAAAAAAAACAAAATTTATCTTCATAAGAGTAAGAGATGATTGGAAGGAAAATGAAATCAAGCTAAACACTCATCAAAAACCCAAATAAAGCATTTATTTTTCCAATCAACTTAAACCACTTTCTAGCTCTCTTTTTTTTATTAAAAATTCAAAACAGAAAAAAAAACCAACCCCACCATGGCAGATGATCTGACAGACAAAAAAAATATAAACTTTAGCATTGAAATTGAGAGAAACATGAGAAAAGAACAAGAATGAATACTCATAATCAAGACTTTCAATGGGGCAAACATTGGCTCCAACAATGGCAAGCTGAGATGTGTTGTTCATCCTATTATTCTTCAAAAGCAGAGGCTCTCTCAGGAATGACTCTGATGATAAACATGATTCTAATCCATTCTTATTGTCTTCTCTGCCATGAACATGACCATGAACATGATCATGAACATGATCATAATGACCATCATGATCATCATGATCTTTCTCCACGTCTCTCGTTATTCCATTAACATCCATAGTTAAAAGCTTTTTTGGCTTTCTGGGTTCTTCTCTCTCTGTATTGAGAGAAGTATGCAGAATCTTCCGTTACCTACGGCACTGTATTATGATGATGTATGAGTTTGTCAAGCCTGTCTTATGTCTGTCTTTTTCTCTTTGAACTCAAAGCTTCTCTCTTCTGTCAACTTCAGGAAAATAATCAATTGTTTCCTTTTATATATTATTTATTATTTTTTTCTGTTTAAGGGAGAATGTGATGATGTGTGAATATAAGGAAATAGTACATGGCCAAAAAGGCAAAAACAAAGCTTATATGATATAATCCCAACGACAAAAACAACTGTCTTGGAATGGATATGTGAAAACTGAAAAATACTAATAATTCATTGTTCCAAATTCCAATATTGTACTATATTGAATGAATACTAATTAAAAAAAATTAAAATCTCAAATAAATCCCTCCCAATACCCAAAAAAACAAATGAGAAACCTAAACTTCTAAGAGGACTATGAAGGATCCAGCACCTACCCGTCATTTTAAAATTTTGTGAAAAGACAAAATAGTTTTCATCCTAAAACGCAAATCGCGAGAAAATGGTGGGTTTTAGGGTGGGTAGTAAATTGTGTTTTAGGACGGGGGCAATTTTGTCTTTTCTTAAAATTTTAAAATGACAGGTAGGTGCTAGTTCCTTCATAATCCTTCTAGAAGTTTAGGTTGTCATTTTGGGTATTGGGAGAGATTTATTTGAGATTTTCTCAAAATCATTTGCTCGAACATTTGTCATTATCCACTCATCCATTAAATAATCCTTAATTGAGAATTATAAATGTGTATTTGGAAGTACCATTTAATGTGTCATCAATCTCAAAAAGTTAGGATATTATGCTGATTAGTTTAATCGGTGAATCATGGATTAAGGAGCGGATAACAAAAATATGAATCTAGATAAGATAACTTATAATACACGTATATTAAGTTATTTAACACCGTCATGATTCACTCATGCATTCTCAATGATTTTCGTTATCTTATATGTAGAGCAATTAAGATTGCATTTCGCTGGCCTTAATATCTCTATTATCTAATATATTTATAATATTAAATATTTATTTTAATTCTTTTAATCTTTACTTTCTGCCGAAAATTAATTAGGGAGTCTTTTATATTTTGAGAAAGAAGTTCAAGATTGACTTTAATATCTTTTGTGTTTTAAATTTTAATGTTAATTTGATGATTACACAATATATATATATATATATAAAGACTTCACAGTGTTACTCTTTTATCTGGGATATGAACATGAGTGTAATTTTCACAAAGAAAACTAATGTGATAGTCTGATGGACCCAACCAATGAACCAATAAATTGCTAAGTGCCTATTGAGGTGTACTTACAAAAAACACTTTTTAAGGGCAAACCGTGATTTAAACAAGAACCTCGTGATATGATCTAAAAAAAAAGAACCTCGTGAGCAGTAACTAAAATGGAAAATGTATATACTCTTAAAAAAAATGGAAAATGTATATTATAATAAAACCATGGTTTTGAAGGAAACTTTGTGTTTTTGGCCAAAAAATATGGTAAAGTAAATATCGTCTTTGCATCAGTCAAAATAAGTAACTAAAAACATCCTTATCATCCATCTATCATATCAACTTATGACAATTTTAATAATTTACACAAAAAACGTGATTTTGATAATAATCATCCTAACAGACTCCACTTTATCAAAACCACTTTTTTCATAAAATTTATCCTATTAAAATTCTGTTGTCAAAAATAATTTTTATCACTTTTTAATTAAAAAACTATTTTTTATAAACTAATTACTCACATCATGCCCTCTACATGAAGTTAGTACACTAATTAATATTTCCTTCAACCCACCAGCTCCAATACATAATATTTATTTTTTAGTTTGTGGGGGATTTGATGGAGTCACAAATTTAATCAAGATAATTTTGTGCATAGCATTAGAATGAACTGCAATTTCATAATCAATGATGGTAAATAAATTTTATCAAACACCCAATTCATCTCTAATACTATGTATGAATAATTGAACCCCAAAATTTACTAATGGCAGTCATATGCTCAATATACATCTAGCCTAGGCTACATGGGTCACCAAGCAGAAGCTAACACTAGTTATCTAAGCCTATATAATTACTTATATAGGCTTAGATATTACCTATTTAAGCCTATATAAGTAGTAATTATAAAGCCACTTTATCATATTTGGGTAATTTTTTAAGAACCCCAAATAATCATGATTATTTTACCCTCCCACCGCAAGTTGAACATAAGTGAGAGAGGGTTGCTTTTGGGTTTTGGAAATCAAAATGTCACCTGAGATTGTTATGATGGCCAAAAATAACAAATGTTTCCCACTAATTTAAACAGACACTAGATTTCAATAATTCGGCAAAAGTGGACTACCTAATGATACATTTTGTGGATATTTTTTCATTGTTGTATGTTTTTTGGATTTATCTATGACATAATTGTCAAACTCGCAAGTTAACACTTCAACTTTACCGTTTTTACGACTCTACCTAAGCAAAATATGTCACGAGTCACTAAAATTTTTAGTGGTTGTAAACTTGGTAAGAAACACACTAGTGTACACGTTGAATTAACCGTTTTTACATTTATAATCATGTTAACTTCCCTTAAAACTCATTTCAATTCTTTTGATTTGACCATATTCATTGAATTTGTATAAGAATTTTTTTATCAAAATTGATAAAGTATAAATGGTGATACATTTAAAATCAACGATTTGTATTAAAATGCATTTAAGTCAAATTTCTAATTATTTTTTGCTTTTCTCATTATTTATATAACAAAAACACATGTTTATTAATAAATGTAATCGCTTACGAGTCTATGATTCAAGTTTACAATTCTTTTTTACCTTATTTTCATGATTTTAATTAAACTCATGAATTTGACAACCTTATATATGTCACATTTTCAATCATCCACATAGGTAGATTTTGCAAAATACAAATAGAACGGTATTAAATTTCCATACAATCATACTAATTAACTTGGTTAAACACTGGCACTGATATCACCACAGCCACACAACTAGTTGAAATTGCGTGCCAAGACTGTGGCATTTGCTCTCTAAATATACTCTTAAAATATATTTTTAACATTGGTAACTATTAGTTAAGCTCAAAATTGTTATTGTAGTTAATTATGTTAGGAAAAGGATTAAACTAATAAATAAGTAAATAACATAGTTAGAAGAGAATTCACATAAAGATTCTCAATAATTTTTTCTTCAAAGGTCTATATATGATAGAAAAGGAATTTCCAAAAACATTAAAAACTATCATAGGTAGAAAAAATTAGTCTTAAAAAGTAATTCATGTTAAAAAAGAATTTAAATAATTATAATACGCTAACATAGTTAGTAAAATAACACTTACAATTTAAATCTATCAATGTTAGAAAAAGAATTTCCAACGAAAATTATATAGCTAACATGGATAATTAAAATCGAAATAATTGAATAAACATTAAATAATTAAACCAAAATTATAAATCATATCTTTCATTTAAAAATGGAAGACAAATTTGAAATAGAGCGGAAGCCTATAAAAAAATGCATGAACCTTAATTGTGACAATAACCATTGTTCTTATGACTCAAAATCCCACTATTTCAGTGAGAAGTTCACAGATCTTTCTTCCCCTGATATTCTACTACGTCAATAATATATGAAAAATTGAGAAAGAGGGGCAGTCCTGACGTAACTATACTAAATACTGACTTACATGCACATGTGTGCTAGCAAGTTGTTTAGTGAAGTGTTATTGCTAAATACTATATAGATTCTCTCTCGGCCGTGCAAATGCAAAGACAGGAGATTATGGGTGTATATCATATCCCATATATAGATACTCTTTGAGGTGACGTGAATGCATAGAATAAAAAAGACATCTAATATATCATTATATCTTTCATTTTTTCCCATATTTCTTTTTCTTCTATCTACTTATTTAGATTATGTATATTCATATACACATATTTTAAACCAAATTGATATCACCATCATGTGTATTTTTTTTGAGTAAAGGGGATTTCTATTGATAAGAAGAAATGTTAATCAGTAGTCGCTGCCCAAGCAGCAAATTACAAAAACTAAACTAACCATATGTGACCGTGGTGGGCCGCTAGGCAACAATTTACAAAAGAGTGCTAAAGCTATTTTCAGTGTGTTTAGCAAGTGTTCGTATCTGTGAGACTATGCTATTGATAGTGAAAGTTTCATTTTCAAAAATTCTAAGGTTCCTAATGTGTCAAAGCTTCCAAAAGCAAATACATACGCTAGTCTTTCATAAGATGTATAAGTCAGATTTTTGAAGAATGACCCTGATCCAATCTGAGGTGGGCATTTGCCGAAAATCTATGAACATGTCTGATGGGAGAATCTTATTCCAAACGGAGGATGAGAGAGGGCAGTCTCGAAAGACATGGGGGGTGTCTTCAGGACCTCCCATGCAACCGGAGCATTGCGTGTCTTGGATGAGGTTCCTCCTCTGTCTCTCTGTATTAGTGAGCAACCGGCCTTTCAAAAGGAGCCAAATAAAGGTTTTAACGCGTTAGGCCATTGACAATTTCCACAGTTTCTGCCACAATGGATCTGTGTTATCTCAGTCAACCAGCTTGATACTCTCATATGCCGAGGATGTGAGGAAGTGGCCTGAGTGAACCAGATTAAACACGCATAACTACAAGTTTGTATTTTTATTTTATTTTATTTTTTATCTCTCCTCCTTTTTATATATATATTTATTATTATAGGGAAAATTAATATGAGGTCCCTCACAAGGGACTTAATACTAGAAAAGTCCAAAAAACTCTAAATATTAAAGTAGGGTCCCTAGGGACCCTACTTTAATATTTAGAGTTTTTTGGACTTTTCTAGTATTAAGTCCCTTGTGAGGGACCTCATATTAATTTTCTCATTATTATATATCTATATCTTCCAAATTTAATATTAACTCATAACTCCAAAAATTTTAGATACTTAGTTAATTATACTTTAAGCCATATCCGAATACACACACACACATATAATGTATTGACTTTATTCTTTTATTCTAATAACATGACAACAAGAAATTTGCTTAAATTTCTCAACTTCTATTATTAAAATCCTTAATAAAATTATTAAAACCTAACTAATTTTTCAAGATGATACAAAGACTATCGGCAAAAATCCATGATGTAAAAGTGAAGGCCAGAATTAGATTTAAAACAATCCAACCCACACATAATTTACACTAATTTGAGGCTACTATACTGCAAAATTAGGACTGCTTCCTTTTCTTCTCCAAATAAAAATTATGTCTCTGAAAGCTCAGCACTGCCCATATCAAGTCCCACATGCCTATCTCTGGCCAAAGAGAAGCTGTTGCATACAATGGACAGGTACTAGTCTGCCATAGGAGAAAATTGCTGAGGCGCATTTCCCCGGCGGTTCGGATCAAGATATCCGGGTCAGGCGCTACCGCCATGTACATGTTCTTCTCAATGTCAACTAGTTTTATAGAAGGATTGCCATCAATTACCCCATTGCAAGATGCAACATCAGTTTCATGGCAATTGTTTCTGAGTTTTTGATCTGTATGTACCAAGAAACAATCTCTATCTTCAGCATCTATAGCTCCTTTGAGTACACTATTAATACTACTGCTATCAAAAATATTGGCTGTATTTAAATAGCATTTGCAAATATGTTGATCAAACATGTAGATACCATTTCCATTTGAACCATCATGAATTTCTGACACCACAACATTTGAAGTATTTCCTTCCTTCAATGCTTGATGTTGAACTTCATACCATTTATCCTTGCAGGATTGTTGAACTGCATTTACGATTTCGTCACGTGAAGTATAGGCTACACAAAGTAAAAGCACCCTTTGGTTGTTGTGAGCAGTTGCTCTCATTGCCTTCTCCACTGCAGCTCTAACTGGTTCGGTAAGTAGTTTCAAATTGCCAATGAAATGTAATCTAATACCATATTCGTTGATGATACTTTCTTCTTGAAGCAACTCCTCAATCTTTTCTCGCATCAAATCCATCAGGGATTGAACCTCTTTCGGTCGCCTTCTGAAGTTATCAATGCTGAATGCATATACAGTTACATACTTCACTCCAAATTCATAGCAATACCTCAGCATAGACATGAGAACTGAAAATCCAGCCTTATGGCCATCACCTTCAGCCATTTTTCTCTTCCTCGCATATCTTCGATTCCCATCCATGATGAAAGCGATATGATCTGGCATGGGACCAGCAGATAAAACAGCAAAGATGCATCTTCTCCATAAATGGCATATACTGCCAAACAATTGGCTTGCTAAACGTCCAGTCTTTCTGTCCATTTAAATGGTTCAAGATTTCCAACATAAGCAGTTCAAGAAACCTTCATCAGCAGCAGCCAATAGGAACAGTGAAGGCACCTTAAGTACCTGTACATTAAAAGCTGTGTAAGTATTTCCCATTCTGAAAGAATGAAACTATAAAAGGAAAGCCCAACAAACAAGTAACTTATCACATATAAGGAAAAGAAATCCAGCAGTATTACATATTATTCTAGAAAGCATTTGAGACCATATAATTGAGTAACAATGATACTTATGTCCATCTGAGAATATGGAACTAAAACCGCGCTAACAAAATATATTGAGAGATTAAAGCAAAACATAATAAGTAGATATGCAACAATTAATGAATTAAACATCATTCATTAAACACTAAAGCCAACATCTCACTCATATTTTGAAGCATAATCCATATTTGAAAGCATTTCCTTTTAACACATTAATTTCGTCACAACTCCATTCTAAGGAACCAAGCGCACATAAACCTCTAGATAAATAGTGTCACTACAGGGCCACTTTCATAACAAACAAATAATATTAAAAAAAACGGGTCAACCCATTTCTAGTCCTCACTTGGTGAGGGTGCTAGGGAAATGAATCTACTAAGCAGCCTAACCCTTGCTTTATGCAATGACTAATTCAACTCACGACCTCAGACCCCACGGCAAGCGAGCTTATCATTGAGTCAAGTCGGCCCTTCAAACAAATAATATAAGAATCATCATAAACTTTCATACTCTGGGCAGATTTACAGAGCAACAAAACAAAAGACAAGGCGTGAAAATAATATTGGCATCTAAAATGAAAGACCAAAACATGGCAGATATCAGCAAATTGCCTTCAAGGTGATGCTCCCTCCTATTCTTCATATTATACTTGGTTGACTTTTTTGGAAGATCTAAGAAAGCTAAATAAGTCATTTAAAATAAATTTTGTCTGAACTTTTTTTATCTAAACTAGTCAATCTAATTGATAAGCTAATATATAATCTAATAATATAGTATAACTGCACAAATATTACACTTAAAAAAATAACTAAGTACTCCCTCAGGTGACGTAATAATTAAGGAGATGGGTTTGGTACTAAATATAATCTAAGACTTCTTTCTAGTAAATGGTTGGGATGCATTGATAATAACATGTGATTTTAACATCATTATTAATCTAATCTAATCTAATCTAATAAAAAGAGAGGAAGTAACATACTCCCTCCGGTCCTAAATAATATAAGACCTAGTTGACTTTTTTGGAAAATCCTAAAAAAGCAAAATAAGTCAATTATAAATTGATTTACCTAATTTTTTCCCCCTTAAACTAGTTTATTTTACTTATAAACTAATGGATGATCTAAAAATATATCAAATATGTCATAATTTAATACTATTTCGCAACCTTAATCTCTCCAAAAAAAAAGCCATCTAGGTATTATATTTAGGAGCCAAGGGAGTATAAGACTTCTTTCTATGTACATGGTTGGGATAGTAACATGTGATTTTAACAACATTCTTAATCTTATCTAATCTAATCTAATAAAAAGAGAGGAAGTAACATATTTGATATGCATTGATAATATGATATGAGAGTGTGATGAGGGTAAGATTGTAATTTAACGAAGGAACGCCAGAAACACAAAGCAATGAAACGCACAGAATTATAATGATATGTGGTGAATAAAAAGGAGGCGAGAATGAAAGACAGCACATATATATACATATATAGGGGAATAAGAAATGGAAGGGCATAGATGGAAGAACGAAACCTTATCGCTAGCTAATATGGAGATAGATCTGAGAAGGAAACATGGAAGACAGAGGAGAGGAAGGGTTGGGTTTGACGACAGAGAAGCGCCAATCATGGCTCACTACTTCAATTATGTTAAATATATAATCTATTTTGGCCTTCCATTTTAAAATATAAAAATATAAATATAGGACTAGTTTATTTATCTGAAAAGTAAACAAAAGCTAACCCAGACGTGTAGTAGAGTGGTAAGGACTCATTCACCATTAACAAATTGTCTGGGGTTTGATCCTTGACGTTAAATATGGAGAAGAATTAAATCTCTCAGGCTAGTTCTAGTTGTCTCACACTTTGAGGTGCCTATAAATCAGCAGAGGATTAGTCTCTCACTTATTGGGTAGGAGGATACCTTGATCGTCGATAAAAAAATATACAAAAGCTAATTATATAAATTTTCTAATGATCTATCTAAGCTAACTAAATGTAACTCAAATAAACAAATGTAAGGTTTTCATTATATAAGTTATCTGATTGAACTTTAAAGGAAGTTATATATCATTATGGCCAACAAACTGTTTTGAAAAAAGAACAATAAAATGACTCATTCTAGTCAAAGAAAAAAATGGTTTATCTTAGCCAATAGAGTATTATTGGAAAATACAAAAATACCACTTTTAAAATAAAAAAACATTTATTCTGAAGACGTGGGCCCCACGTTTAATAATAAAAAAAACCCTCCCCACCCCACCCTGCCCCATCCCTCTCCCATCTTCTCTCCTTCACCTCCTCCTCCGTCCCTTCTCCCCAACTCTCCCCTCTACACGCCGCCATCGTCGCTCCTCCGGCGGCCAATACCTCTGGCACCACCGCCAGAATGATATTTAACCCTTAAAGTAAATGTAAGTGATTTTTTTGTGTTTTTTCAAATATGAGAGTAAAAGGCTTTAATTCAATTAATGAAAAGGGGTTTTGGTGGCATTACAATGATTCAATTATTTCTTTAGAAATGAGGGAGTTATAGATTCATCAAGTCATATAGGCAAATCCCAAAATAAACACTAAGTTCCTCTTACCTTAATTAATGTTTAATTAAGCAATCACTTATATTAATTATTACTAAAAGTTAGAGTTAAGTTCCACTTGATAGCTACTCCCTCTGGTCCTATTTATAAGTCGTCAACCGCCCATATTGTACAAACCAAAGAATGACGGTTAGTGGCGGTTACATCATTAAATTGGTCTTGTTTTATTTTTCATTTCCATCTTTGCCCCTCCTCACAACTATTAAATGAGTCATAATGAGGCAAGCAAAAGTAAATGCATAAATCTCTCTTTTCAATATCAAGGGCATATTTGGAAAACTTTAATTAATGAGTTAGTTAGTGGTAGTTGGCGACTTATATTAAGGACCAAAATTTAGTGGCGGTTGGCGACTTATAAATAGGACCGGAGGGAGTATTAAACATGAGTTTGAAAAATCATAATCCTCTTGAGAATGTGCAAATACAACATCCAAATTGAAACATCGACCACACAAATCAAACAACCACTTAAAATATGCATAGTCTCATGAATCAATCATAGGAAATAAATATACATAGCATTTGATAATCAAACTTAATATTCAACACAAGAATGTCAATCTAATTCAATTATAAAGATAAAAACATGTCTCCGATACAACTATATAAGAGAAACTTTCAAATACAAAACATAGAGATAGGAACAAGAAAAACTCTCTAAGTAGCTCATTAAAACAATTGAATTTCTCCCAATTAGGTGTGTAACAACCACAATTATAAAACCATTTTTACGCTATATTTTTTTTCCTTAATTTAAATTGAAGTCTAACTATGTTAGAGAAAGAATTTATGTTATAATGATGACTAACATAGTTAGAAAAACAACTTTTCTTATTTTCCATAACATGTAAGTTAATAGGCTAACCATGATAGAAAAAATAATTTAAGTCACAAATGAGCTATCATGGTTAGAAAAAGATTTAATGTAAATTAATAAATAAATAAATTATAATAAATAATTTCATAATCAAATATAAAATTAACAATTGAAAATCATTTATTTTAAAAAAAACAAATCTGATATATCCATGTTAGATAAAAATTGACTAACATGGATATTTAAATGTACCTAATAATACCTAATTAAATTCTTTCGCAGTTATTTACAAATAAGCACATAAACTTGTTTTAAACAATAATTACAGTTATCCAACCTAAAATTATTCACATACACACAGTAATCCAAGGAAAATGAATCAAACATATTTACAAATCATTAAAATTGTATGAAAGCAAGATGTTTAAGTCTCCAGATCCTTCCCCTCACTCCTGCCCCGATCTAGTACCTGTAATAACAACGATTGGGGTAGACCCAGAAATCGCAACTACTACCACTCGCTTACGCACATTTTTGCACTACGTGCATGTGCATGCCGTAAGGTGGTGTGTGCTAATATTGTGTATAGTGGTGTGTGCTACATGTTGTGTTGCATGAACATGTTATCTATATTAATTTCAAGTAACTATCACTCATGTATTACAGCAGCACGAAATACAGATACATCACAGCTCAAGCATCAATAATAACAATAATTAAAGACATCAATAATCATAATTAAACATCAATAAACAAAAGTCAAATCAAACACAACACACCGTAATATCTCAGTTCAATAGGGACTCACGACTCGATGGTCGATATACCCTCGCTTGAACTGGTTCAAAGGGACTAACAACCCTACTGAACATGTAACAATTTTGTCTTATTCATTTTAGTCCCTGGGGGTTTTACAGGGAACCTCATTCCGGAATGGCATAATTATAATCATATTAACCGGTGTGCACCAAACAAATCATCAATTCTCATAAAGCATAAAATAAACATCACACATTCATAAACTAACCTATATGCTTACCAACATACACACACACGCAAACAAGTTTAAGTAGTTACCTCCGGTACTAAGCACTTCGTCGCTTTTCCTTACTCATGCTTGTAGATTTCCTCTAAATACCATCCTTTACTAGATTCCCTAATATTATACAATACAATAAAAATATAAACAGACATCCTTGGTATCTTAATTCACGTCGCTCTAGCTCCTACTAATACTACCCATCCCTTCATCACTATGCTCTATTTAGTAGATCAACAGACTTTAACCAAATTAAAGTAAATATTATAACCTTAATATAACCATCATTAAAGCAAAATAAATTCAAGACACTATAACCACCTACAAACCATAACTTCTATACACCGATCATAAACACTTCCAAATATATTTTATCCATAAAATCATTGTAACAATCACTTTTGGACACTATTCAACAATAATTATCTGACTCGCTATCATATTTCATACTTATTAAAAATTACAAGTAATATCCAACAATCAAACAATGAACCATCATCAACGTTTTAAAATTTATATCTCTAAAGCATAATTCCCGTTTTATCCTTAACTAACGGCACATTTATAATCATATCCCAGTACCAAGGATTATTTACAAGTTACAATAATATTCTAAAATCCTCTAAGAAATCACTTTAATTACTAAGAAAATGGAATAATTTTTTTTACATAAACTCAACACAGTTTTGAGGAAGAAGTCTTTGCCTTTCCAAATCACCACACTCAAACAGATAAATTCCTAACAAAGTCAAAGAGATTTGAACACCTCATACACTCCATTAAAACAAAACATGTAGCAACAAAATATACTCCATTATATTCCTATAGTAAGTAATTGAGCAGAATTTCACATTCATCTCTGAACAAACATAGAGGGTTTACAGAATTTCAAAACTCCACTGCCATATCAAAAGCTTTCAATATGCAAAGACTATATATATATATATATATATATATATATATATATATATATATATATATATATATATTCACATCATTTTCCAACATCATGAACCAGAATAAAGAACAAACAAAACAAGAGAGAAGAAAATGGAATCTGTAGAAATTTCACTTTGCAGTTCCATAAATTAATTTTAGATTACTTCTAATCATTATTCTTACAGGAATTAAGTCTAGAAATCCCAGAATTTTAAACCCAAGCTCTCCCTCAACTCGCCCAAATCTGATAAGAACAGGGTAGAACATGAAGAAAGGGATCTCACCTCAACTTGAACTGAATCTTGCCTGCATCACAAGAACTCGCCGGCGTCCACCAAGCTCGGCCGGAAAACAACGCTGGGATGGTGAGGAACTTTAGAGAACCGAGAGAGCAAGGAGAATCGAAGGGTTAAGGAAGAGAAAAGCTTTACCTAAATCTATCCCAACCCTTTCCGCCGTCGTTGTCGCCGGAGATGAAGGACAGCGAACGGAGAAGATGAACCCGCCGCCGTGCTGAGCTCGCCGAAGATGAAGGACTGCGAACGGAGAAGATGAAACCGAAATAGTACAGGAGTGGGAATTTGGTTTATGAAGAGAGTGATGTTAAAGGGAATATTGAAACTCATGGTGGAAGGAGAAAGTGAACGTGAAAGACGATGAGGATGAACTGTTATGTTGTGCGTGTGACGGCTAGAGAAAAGGGAAGGAAAAGGAATATATGTACAAAAGGGAAAACTTAGGGTTAGGCCCAATGAGAAAATTGCAAAAGAAGCCCACTAGGTTTAAGACACACTTTTTGTACATGAGAGAGGGAATTAGGTTTATAAGAGATGAGTTATTAGGTCTTAGGGCTCACAAGATAATTACAAAAAGAATACTCAATTTTAGGGCTCACAAGATAATTACAAAAAGAATACTCAAGTTTAGCATATATTATTTCCAATTCTCTATTTCTTTAAATTTAGCATTTTTATAATTATTTATGTTAATTAAATTCTAATATTTTTCAGCATTCTAAATAAAGTTTTCTTAAAATGATGCCTTGATATCATCATCATAAATATTCTTAAATTTAAATTTAATACTTAATTATTTTCTTTATTAATCCTTACAGATTTCTAAAAATAAAAATGTTGAATTTTTTTTTTAAATTCATTTGTAATATTAAATTTTGGGATATTTATTAATTTATTTTATAATTATAAATTTAGGATGTTACAATTCTACCCACCTTTTAGGAATTTTGTCCCCAAAATTCACTATGTTTAATAATTCTAAGAATTAATCCATAATTTAGTTCACTCGATACATCCTTAAGATACTCTCTAGCTTTGTTATAAGGAAGTTCACTCAATACATCAAATTTGTTAGTCAAATCAATTAAAGAAGTAAAGCTAAAAAAATTCTAGCCAAAATAATATTCAATATTTCTCTTGTTTCTAAATTTCTAAAACACCCTCTTTGTGTCACCACATCAATACTAATGAGCAGTCCCCAACTATTAATGATAATTCCAATCTAATCTTGCATTTTATTTCAATCCTTAAAACATCAAATTTTGCTACTCCGTTAATTTCTACTTTCTTGACTATTTCAATAAGGAAAAACAAGATTTAATCACCTCCGAGCAAATTTCATCATAATAAGGTAGATTAATAAACCCTCAAACCAATTACTAGGATACGGAAAAAAAAATCTTAGAACCTACGCAAATAAAAATCCAGTAACTATTGAATTTCTCCCAATTTATTCAACTATTGATTGTCCTTAATATAACTCTAAAACTAATAACACTCAATCATCCAATCATTCATTACACCTTTAACAATAACCATTACTCCTCAAAAATACTTTTCAATATTGCAACAAATTTATTGATCTCATCTTCCAACTCCACCTATTTCCCTCAGTCATATTCCAAACTAACATCGTCATCAAAATCATGATCAATTATCTTTCATTCCACTTAATTATAAACATTCGCTCAAACTCCAACATAAAACATTTGGCACAAATAGCTTCTTAATCCATTTAGTCTCATGATCACAACTTCAAAATTCATCACTAGTTCTTAAACTCCTCAACAAAAGTCTAGCAATAACTCACAATTTTTTTTTCTTAGTCTCTTAATAGATCACAATATCGATAATACTACCTTTAATCAATACGATCATACTCAATCTTTAGTAGTCTTAAAAATCAATAGAAAATTTCATCTATCTCCAAAACTCATGAATTCATAATAAATCTATTCAAACAACCTTATTTACGAATTGTTTACCAATATCATACCTATCTATTTTAATTTCATCAACAAGCCTAAAAGTTATTCCTATCTAAAAATTCTTAATTTCCTGATAAATCTAGCATATCCACTCCTTAAACCACTGTAAAACCTCGAATTTCAATAAATAATCTCACTTAGTCATAATTCCAGGTCATTCCATTATGTCTAAATCATCAAACCATGGCTCAATCTCAAGTAATCATCTCAATTAACTTTAATACAAAACCTAAGTCTCCCTATTTCACCTATAATCAAAACTTTGAGTCAATTATCAATTCATAACTAATATAATATACTCCAATACATATTGTCACAGACTCCTCTCAAATACATCTAACTTAATTCATAGAGGCTAAATAGTCATATTCCAATCTCATCATTTCGCCTATAGAAATTCCAACAATTTCGACTTATGAACTATTCATTAGTATTCAATAATCTAACAAACCAAGAAACCCTTAAAACTCCTTTAAATCTCATGTCCATATCAAGATATATCGCTCCACCTTCAATTAGTAAGTAATATCTTCTAAATTAAATCCAACAATTTGCTTTAACTAAAATTGCTCACACTTAACATTAAAACTACCAAAGTCATTAAACATGGAAATATCCAAGGTATCCGAAACTAAAATCGACATTGTCATTCCATATTCAAAACTTAACCAATCCCTCCCTACTTAAAGGTGTAAATAACTCATAGCATCATAGTTAAACCAAATGATTCTATTAAAGTTTCTCAAATAAACTAGCAATATTCTAACTATCCAATTACGATAAATTCTTTAAACGCAATCCTTGATCCCAGAAATATCAAATCAACGAGATTCCTATTAGTTCATCATAAAAAGACACTAAATGAATTCCCAAATTTCCTCAAGACTAAGCATATTACTCGTTTGCTGTTAACTCAAGTTCCTTTGAACTACTTGACACATTTTTTTACATCCCTATATTTTCATGATCTTTAATATCATTAGTCATTCATCAGTTTCCCTTTTTTTATACATACTTTAAATTTAAATCTAATTCCAATTAGACCTCAAGTAATAATAGTTCCTATTTAACGTCATCCAAAATTTAGACTATCAAATTAAAACCTCATTAATCCATACCATCTATATTAATTAAAGTTAATTAATCAGCTCAGTTCCTCAAACTGTTGATCTCATCTCGAACTCAGTTATACCATCCAACTATTCATCTTCCGTCAATGTATAACTTATAAAGAACATTCAGATCCTGAAAATCTCAATTAAGTCCAACTCAATTTAAATCAATCAACTTTAAAATTTTCAATTTAATTCAATAAATTTTCCATGTACACTTATAAATCTAAATAAAGAGGCTCAATAAACTATTAAATTCCTAAACTAGAAACTCAACTATAGGCTTTGCTACTTTAAATCTGTCAAAATTTCCTTTGTAAAATAGAGATGACTATTTAACCCAAACCGAATTCTCCTACGACAATATTACAATATTAACAGTTAGTCAAGACACCACATTACTCAACAACATCACAAAATTCTTTGTAAAAGAGAAATCATTCTAAATATCTAAGCATCTACTCCAATTAATCTATCAAATAATCATCTCTGCTACTATTTTCTATCCATTTGAATTCAATCAATAACTGTATTTTTTTATATGGACTTTTGACAATAAAAAAAAATATGAGAAACAAGCTTCAACAATCCATGAAACCTTGTAAGTTCTCATCACTATTTATTTGGCCTAAATTTCCTACTATCAATGTCAAAACACTAGAGAAGGAGCTTATACGTCACTATTGAACACACATAAAAGCATAAGAATTAATTTATAACAGTCACAATTCTACCTTTCCTCGTCAACACAACTTTTACTTGCAATCACAAAAATTCCTTTATTTGATTAGAATGACATATTCTGTTGCCTAAAAAGGTCCTTCTTTAACCTTGTTACTCTCCATACCAATGGACTAAACACATCCATATAACGGTCAACAAATCAATCGTTACACTTTCCCAACCCACCTAGGGATGGACGTTACTCCTTAAAGAGCATGAATTCAATGTAATAAAGACCTAAAAGGGAATTTACACAAGAACAATATTCCTATACACGAAACATAAATCGGGAAAGGATCAGGAAACTCGCCCCACAATCACTACTAATTATCCCCACATTTACTATTAACTATCCCACATTTACTATAATGCACGTGCACAACATGATGCAATCAAACTCAATCTCACACAAACATATTTACCATAAACGTAAATGCTTTCTGAAAATTTTGTTTTCCCATGATTTCCAAAACCAATGTAGTCAATTTAATGAAATTAAAATGTGACACATGAGACTTGGTTATAGAAGCACCCTGTTTGTAATTCATGCTGCAGTCATGGTTACAAACACGATTCAATGTACTTCCGTATCCCTTGACCATCTACCGCTAGTCTAATGACTAGGATTAGTAGATACAAAATGTTATGCAATGAATAAACCAAATCAACAAATGCAGACAATGTAACACAGACAATGTAACATCCAGGTCTTTTATATGCTCTGATATCAAATTGTAACAACCACAATTATAAAACCATTTTTACGCTATATTTTTTTTCCTTAATTTAAATTGAAGTCTAACTATGTTAGAGAAAGAATTTATGTTATAATGATGACTAACATAGTTAGAAAAACAACTTTTCTTATTTTCCATAACATGTAAGTTAATAGGCTAACCATGATAGAAAAAATAATTTAAGTCACAAATGAGCTATCATGGTTAGAAAAAGATTTAATGTAAATTAATAAATAAATAAATTATAATAAATAATTTCATAATCAAATATAAAATTAACAATTGAAAATCATTTATTTTAAAAAAAACAAATCTGATATATCCATGTTAGATAAAAATTGACTAACATGGATATTTAAATGTACCTAATAATACCTAATTAAATTCTTTCGCAGTTATTTACAAATAAGCACATAAACTTGTTTTAAACAATAATTACAGTTATCCAACCTAAAATTATTCACATACACACAGTAATCCAAGGAAAATGAATCAAACATATTTACAAATCATTAAAATTGTATGAAAGCAAGATGTTTAAGTCTCCAGATCCTTCCCCTCACTCCTGCCCCGATCTAGTACCTGTAATAACAACGATTGGGGTAGACCCAGAAATCGCAACTACTACCACTCGCTTACGCACATTTTTGCACTACGTGCATGTGCATGCCGTAAGGTGGTGTGTGCTAATATTGTGTATAGTGGTGTGTGCTACATGTTGTGTTGCATGAACATGTTATCTATATTAATTTCAAGTAACTATCACTCATGTATTACAGCAGCACGAAATACAGATACATCACAGCTCAAGCATCAATAATAACAATAATTAAAGACATCAATAATCATAATTAAACATCAATAAACAAAAGTCAAATCAAACACAACACACCGTAATATCTCAGTTCAATAGGGACTCACGACTCGATGGTCGATATACCCTCGCTTGAACTGGTTCAAAGGGACTAACAACCCTACTGAACATGTAACAATTTTGTCTTATTCATTTTAGTCCCTGGGGGTTTTACAGGGAACCTCATTCCGGAATGGCATAATTATAATCATATTAACCGGTGTGCACCAAACAAATCATCAATTCTCATAAAGCATAAAATAAACATCACACATTCATAAACTAACCTATATGCTTACCAACATACACACACACGCAAACAAGTTTAAGTAGTTACCTCCGGTACTAAGCACTTCGTCGCTTTTCCTTACTCATGCTTGTAGATTTCCTCTAAATACCATCCTTTACTAGATTCCCTAATATTATACAATACAATAAAAATATAAACAGACATCCTTGGTATCTTAATTCACGTCGCTCTAGCTCCTACTAATACTACCCATCCCTTCATCACTATGCTCTATTTAGTAGATCAACAGACTTTAACCAAATTAAAGTAAATATTATAACCTTAATATAACCATCATTAAAGCAAAATAAATTCAAGACACTATAACCACCTACAAACCATAACTTCTATACACCGATCATAAACACTTCCAAATATATTTTATCCATAAAATCATTGTAACAATCACTTTTGGACACTATTCAACAATAATTATCTGACTAGCTATCATATTTCATACTTATTAAAAATTACAAGTAATATCCAACAATCAAACAATGAACCATCATCAACGTTTTAAAATTTATATCTCTAAAGCATAATTCCCGTTTTATCCTTAACTAACGGCACATTTATAATCATATCCCAGTACCAAGGATTAATTACAAGTTACAATAATATTCTAAAATCCTCTAAGAAATCACTTTAATTACCAAGAAAATGGAATAATTTTTTTTACATAAACTCAACACAGTTTTGAGGAAGAAGTCTTTGCCTTTCCAAATCACCACACTCAAACAGATAAATTCCTAACAAAGTCAAAGAGATTTGAACACCTCATACACTCCATTAAAACAAAACATGTAGCAACAAAATATACTCCATTATATTCCTATAGTAAGTAATTGAGCAGAATTTCACATTCATCTCTGAACAAACATAGAGGGTTTACAGAATTTCAAAACTCCACTGCCATATCAAAAGCTTTCAATATGCAAAGACAATATATATATATATATATATATTCACATCATTTTCCAACATCATGAACCAGAATAAAGAACAAACAAAACAAGAGAGAAGAAAATGGAATCTGTAGAAATTTCACTTTGCAGTTCCATAAATTAATTTTAGATTACTTCTAATCATTATTCTTACAGGAATTAAGTCTAGAAATCCCAGAATTTTAAACCCAAGCTCTCCCTCAACTCGCCCAAATCTGATAAGAACAGGGTAGAACATGAAGAAAGGGATCTCACCTCAACTTGAACTGAATCTTGCCTGCATCACAAGAACTCGCCGGCGTCCACCAAGCTCGGCCGGAAAACAACGCTGGGATGGTGAGGAACTTTAGAGAACCGAGAGAGCAAGGAGAATCGAAGGGTTAAGGAAGAGAAAAGCTTTACCTAAATCTATCCCAACCCTTTCCGCCGTCGTTGTCGCCGGAGATGAAGGACAGCGAACGGAGAAGATGAACCCGCCGCCGTGCTGAGCTCGCCGAAGATGAAGGACTGCGAACGGAGAAGATGAAACCGAAATAGTACAGGAGTGGGAATTTGGTTTATGAAGAGAGTGATGTTAAAGGGAATATTGAAACTCATGGTGGAAGGAGAAAGTGAACGTGAAAGACGATGAGGATGAACTGTTATGTTGTGCGTGTGACGGCTAGAGAAAAGGGAAGGAAAAGGAATATATGTACAAAAGGGAAAACTTAGGGTTAGGCCCAATGAGAAAATTGCAAAAGAAGCCCACTAGGTTTAAGACACACTTTTTGTACATGAGAGAGGGAATTAGGTTTATAAGAGATGAGTTATTAGGTCTTAGGGCTCACAAGATAATTACAAAAAGAATACTCAATTTTAGGGCTCACAAGATAATTTACAAAAAGAATACTCAAGTTTAGCATATATTATTTCCAATTCTCTATTTCTTTAAATTTAGCATTTTTATAATTATTTATGTTAATTAAATTCTAATATTTTTCAGCATTCTAAATAAAGTTTTCTTAAAATGATGCCTTGATATCATCATCATAAATATTCTTAAATTTAAATTTAATACTTAATTATTTTCTTTATTAATCCTTACAGATTTCTAAAAATAAAAATGTTGAATTTTTTTTTTTAAATTCATTTGTAATATTAAATTTTGGGATATTTATTAATTTATTTTATAATTATAAATTTAGGATGTTACAAGGTGCAATTGGCCTGAAACCCATACATCAATCCGATGAATATGACCATGAAATATGTATGAAAGTATAGTGCAATGAGTATCTTCCTGAATTAAAATGTGGATAAATTAATAGGGGCAAGACCCAATTTTGATACATAATTATTGTCTAAAGATAAAAAATAGTACATAACTATTTGAAAGTTCACCAATTATGCCCAACTTTTGCTATGTGATCAATAATGATATTTTTCTTAATATGACAATAAGAGTGAATGTAAAAAGTTTAAAATGTCCTTATAAAAAAATGTTTAAGCTAAGGAAGAAGATTTTTTACTTTTTTATAAGGGCATTTTGAATTGTTCACGTTCAATCTTATTGTGATAGTATTAAGGAAAATATCATTATTGATCTCATGGCAAAAGTTGAACATCATTGGTGAACCTTTGAATAGTTATGTATTATTTTTTATCTTTGAATATAATTAAGTATCAAAATTGGGTCTGCACCCTAAATTAATACTACTTGTAATTGTTGATATTGAGGTCAAATAGCTAATTAATAAACTCTCTAAAATGTCATTAATGGAAGGAGGCGACAATGAAAGAAAGCATATATATATAATATAATAGTTCATTTAAAAAACCTCTCTAAAATGTCATTAATCATCTGTTTAGAAAATGCACTTTAATAGTACTCATTGATATATGCAATCAAACGGAACAATTTTTTTAAGAAAATTGGAAGACACGGTGGAGTAAGAAAAAACTTCCCTGAATAACTGAGAACTAAGAGAATTGAGTGTACATATTGAAAAAAGAGTATATTATATTCCTACTTTTATTTTCCCTTGTGCTCTTTTTATTTTTACTTTATATAAAAAGCATTTTTCTAAGCGAGAAAAAACAGTCAAGCTCACATTTAATTTCTCTCATCGGTTTTGAACGACTACAAATGAAATAAGGAGTTGCTTGGAAGGCAACTCAACAATCTCTTTTATGAATTTCGTTTTTTTTTAACTTTGTGATCTGTTATATTTTGTGGATTTTTTTGGTTAAATATTAAATTTTGTGAATTGAAAGTTTAGGAACTGGTATGGATTCATAATTTAACTAAAGCGTGAAGGAATGAAAAATGAACCATTCCTACCAATATTAAATTAGTTATTTTTTCCCTTGTGCTCTATGTGTGTTTTAGGTTGGCCGTTTCCTTGCATAGAAAGGAAAATAGGAGCCGTTTTTTCTTCATTAATGTAACTATTATACTCCCTCAGTTCCTAAATATAAGATCATTTTGCCTAATTTGAGAAGATTAAGGAAGACAATCCAATTAGTTAGGATTACATGATCTTCCAAAAATACTCCTCGCTAAAGAGAAAGATTGAAGGGAAAGAGAGAAAAGCATTATTCTTTTGTGAATAGAGGTAATTTAGGCAAAACTTGAGATAAAATAGAAAGTGATCTTATATTTAGGAACTTATTCACTTCTCTAAATAATTATGGCATTACGTCTCACGACCCACCGTATTCCGCGTAAGGCGTTTGTTTGTTCTGATGCTCTCTTCCCACGTGATGACGTGAAGCATTCCTTCAAAGACACAAATGTATTACTAGTCTTGTAGTTCCTGTTCTCTTTTATTTTATTTATTCCCATCTTTAATTATTCGACATGAAATAGTTATATGAAAAAAATTAGATAAGTTTAAATAAAAAATACTCCCTCCGGTCCTAAATATAAGACCTAATTGACTTTTTTAAAAATCCTAAAAAAAAATAAAAATAAGTTAATTATAAATTGATTTACCTAATTTTTTTTCCCTTAAACTAGTTTATTTTACTTATAAACTAATGGATAATATAAAAATATATTAAATATGTCATAATTTAATAGACTATTTTGCAACCTTAACTTCTCCAAAAAAAAGTTATCTCGGTCCTATATTTAGGAACGGAGGTAGTATTTAAATTCATAGTATAACAACATTATGATTGTGATTCACAGTTGTTTAAATTCTAGTTCACTAACAACTTTTGTTTAGATGATGATAAACATTTTGATTTTGAGCTTACAATAATTAAGATCTATATAGGGACCTCAATTTAATTACAGTATTTCATAGGACTTCATCATAATTAATTTCTCTTAAATTTTGTCCCCTAAAGAGTGTATAACAACTCACCAGTCAAAACATGTTAATATTAAAAATTACGGAAATTTGTATTAAAATCCCAAATAAGATAAATTATTGTTGTAAGATCCCTTACAATATCAACTTGTTAATGCGTTCATGGATCTATGCATATTATAATGCAAATTTGAAATTACCTAGTTACGTTTATTAGGTAGTAGTAAATACATGTGGCTAAACCGCTAAAGTATACTTTTGGTCCCTTATGTTTGCATCTAGTTTCAATTTAGTCCTTTATGTTTGGAAAGTACACTTTTAGTCCTTTTTTGTTAACACCGTTAGTTTAACTTAACGGAAAATGTTAACTTGACAATTTTAAATGATTATTTTATAATGAAATTGGACCAAAAATGATAAATTTTGAAAATATAAGAATAGTTACACTCAAATATTTTAATCTGAACATTTTTCAGTATTTAATAACCATTTAAAATTGTTAAGTTAACATTTTCCATTAAGTTAAATTAACGTTGTTAACAAAAAAGAACTAAAAGTGTACTTTCCAAACATAAAGGACTAAATTAAAACTTGATGCAAATATAAGGGACCAAAAGTATATTTTAGCCAATACATGTTGTGAAAGTTGCTAATATAGTTTTGTTTTTTTACCGATGCTAATATAGTTATTGTTTAATTATTATATAAATTTTTTTGAGTATATTAATGTTTATGTGCATAACAAAAGCATTTTGTCAATCGATGCATCTTAACTTGTTAAATGAATCAGTTCAAAAAAAAAAATTATAATGAAGACACCGCTAGTTGTAATATTCTTTATTTATTAAAAACGGCAATAAGATAATTTTATAATGACATTATAGCCCCTTCAAGTCCCACTGAGACCTATTCATAAAATAAAATTTTGGGATATCATGGACTTTATAATATTAATTTTTTTTAGTTGGGACTTGAACACTATTTACCCTTAAAGAATATCACTATTCAACATGATCACTTATTATTACATACTCTATAATTTATTTTCAAGGAACGGGTTTATCTATTAACCATAAAACATAGTATAAAAAGAATTAACTCTCCCCCGGTAAGAATTTGTCCTTAATAGCTTTGGTGGTTGATGGCTTTTTGGAGGGAATCATTTATCTACTTATTACTTGTTAGAGTTATTAGTGACCTTTTGTTCTACGCTTACATCTCATCCTCATTGACCAGAAGAAAATAAAAAAAACGCTCTTCATTTGTTGTGTATATATATGTTCTAGTTGAAGATCAGAATCAAAGGAATCAAACCCATCGTTACAAAAAAAAGTTTTTAAAAATATTCAACGATAAAACTTTCTTCTTATTCTGATTCTTCTCTTCCACTTTGGCGTTTGGCAGCTGAGAAAATTATCCCCCAGAAGAACGAGACAGAGAACTCTGAAAGCTTTCAATCCTGTAAGCTCTCTCATCTTTCAATCCTGTAAGCTCTCTCATCGTTTGATCATATCTCATAATTCTCTATAACAAAAAATCAATTTAACTCTACATATGAGTACATAATTTCTTTTGAATTTTGGATGTGTGTTCAATCTTTGCTTGCTAAAGAAACTGACTTTTCTTGGTTTTAATGTTATCTCTGTTTCCACTGTTTTTCTGGTGAACAAAATCAGAACGAAATTCAATGTTCTGTGTGAAGTTTGATTGAAAAATTATTTTTCAACAGTCTCTTATTTCGGTTTTATTTCAAAATTCTTTCAGAATTTAAGCTGTGAGTTCAATTTTGCTAGCTTAAAGAAACTGAATTTTATTGAGTTTGCTTTACGTTTCTCTCGGTTTCTATTTCCTGTTTGTTTGGCCGGTGAGAAAAAATAGAAAGTGTTTGATATATCATACTCCCTTCGATCCTAAATATAAGACCTAGTTGACTTTTTTTTTGGAGAGATTAAGGTTGCGAATTAAATTATTAAATTATAATATATTTGATTTATTTTTATATTATTCATTAGTTTATAGGTAAAATAAACTAGTAAAAGGAAAAAAACTAGGTAAATCTATTTATAATTAACATATTTTGCTTTTTTAGGATTTTCCAAAAAAGTCAACTAAGTCTTATAGTTAGGACCGGAGGGAGTATTATACTATTAACCCTGCATGTTATTAATATTAAGCTTGATGAGATGTCATAAATAATATTAATAATGGCTCACCTATCTTGCAATAGCTAGAGATACACACTCCCTCATATGTATGAGGATTCATTCCCTAATAGTTTATTTATGTTTTCAGTCATCCCTAAGAGGTTTTATGGTTTATGACTTATGTCTCCGGATCAACATGCATGGAGAAAGGTATTTATAACCAAGTCTCATGTTATTTGCCCTGAGATTATTCCTACAAATTCTATATGTATATGTCTTTGCTTTAGATTTTGTCTTTAATATTGATTGTGAAGTTTGATCAATTGATCATTCATTTTCTGGTTATTTCCTCTTATTTTAATTCTGAAATATTTATAACCATTGTGATTTTCTTTTATTTTGAATTTTGGCTTTGCTTTCAATCTAGTAATTAGAAGAATCTGAGAATTTTCTCTGGTCTTGTTTGCTTTAGTTTTTTTTCTGCTCTCCCCTTGTTTGTCTGGTGAGGAACAGTTTGAATCCAGTTTGACTTTTCTTTTAGTTATAGGGTTGTTTCATTTTTGATCCATGATCAAGGTATTCCCTCACTCGATTAGCGAGAGACTAATCCCCGCTGATTTGTAGACACCTCAAAGGATGAGGTTGTTTCTTTAATTTCATACACATATCAATTGATGAATCGTTCAATACCATCATGCTTTTATTTCCCAGTTATTTCAAAATTTGAGAATTTTGGTTGTGTTTAGTCAGAATAACATATGAAATTGATTTCCTTTTTGAATTTTGCGTTACTACTGTTTCCCCTGTTTGGCTATTGATGAGAAAACCAAAATAAAAATCCAAAATTTTGTGTAACTTTCCATTTTTTATCAACCACTCAATTCAATTTTGAAGTTAGTCTCTTAATTTTTATCATATCAATTCAATATTTTATCTAATTTCTCCAGTTACCTACATTAATTCATCCAATAATAGTTTTAATTATCATTTTCACGTTCTAGAGTGTTCAAATCTACAAATGAAGTTTTTTTTATATATGATCTAGGGAAAATTAATTAGAGGTCCCTCACAAGGGAGTTAATACTGGAAAAATCCCAAAAGTTGAAAATATTAATGTAGGGTCCCAAGGGACCTCACATTAATATATTTGAAAAGTGAAAAGACAGTTTTGCCCCTAACCTTAAAAAAAATTTACCTCCTCCCTCACCCACCCCCTCCCCCCTCCAGCCGCCCCCCACCCTCCCCTTCCCCTCCAGCCGCCCCCCCACCCTCCCCCCTCCAGCTCGGGAGGAGGAGTGGGGGTGGGGGGCGTGGAGGGAGGAGGGTAGGGGTGGGGGCGGGGTCGAGGGGGGAGGGTGGGGGGGCGGGCTGGAGGGGGAGGGTGGGGGGGCGGCTGGAGGGGTGGGGGGGCGGCTGGAGGGGAGGGGGAGGGTGGGTGGGCGGCTGGAGGGGGGAGGGGGTGGGTGAGGGAGGAGGAGGGGGGAGGGGGGTGGGTGAGGGAGAAGGTAAATTTTTTTTAAGGCTAGGGGCAAAACTGTATTTTCACTTTTCAAATATATTAATGTGAGGTCCCTTGGGACCCTACATTAATATTTTCAACTTTTGAGACTTTTCCAGTATTAACTCCCTTGTGAGGGACCTCTAATTAATTTTCCCTATGATCTATACTTCTTATTACTACATTCTGATGCCACTTTCTTGATTGATTTATGTTTATTTAAATTCACAGCTTGTTTTCCTCAATTGCAAAAGGAAAAGTGTGTTTTTGGTCATATAATTTTAGTTTAAGCCATTGACTTTATAAATTATCTAATTTTAATATTTGTAGCCGCAAATGATTTTGTTGTGAATTAATTTTATTTTCTAAAAGAAATTAAAATTTAATACGCCCCCAAAATATTGAAAAACTACAACCTACTCTATCAAATTAGAAATCTAAATTTGAATTATGAAATTAAAAGACTAGCTAAAGGACAAAGGTGCAACTTTGTTTTACAAACTTTGCTTTGTTAAACTTCATCTGGTAATATGGTGTCTATTAGCAACCGATTAATTCAGACTTGTGTGATGTAGAGTAGAGTTTTGTTAGTTGGATGTAGTAAAGATATGTTCTAGAATTATTTACATAATCAAATCAAAGACATGAACATAATTGATTTAAGGATAGTGATTTCGCTTTTAAATCTATCACTGTATATTATTTATTCTAATACTAAATTCATATAAACCCTGAATTATGGGTCATTTGCAGATAACCTTTATAGTTTTAAAAGTGAAAATTAATGACACTTAACATCTTATATGTTGATTGTCAACACCCATTCCTTTTAAAAAAACACTCTAGCAGCTTTTTTCATTTTCAACTTGAACATTTTTCCATTATGAAAAAGGAATTTACAATATCTTCTTGAACATGCATTTTATGAATATAATGTCTTCACTATAAAAAACACTTAAAATATGTGTAAAATATTTATTTCATCCTATCCTTTTCAAATAAAAAATTTAATGTACTTTCTACTATTTATATTAAATAAATGAAAATATTTTCAAACAGCATATTATGTAAATAAATATTAAAAAATCTGGATAATAGTCAAAACAAGTCAAGGTTCTTAATTTCAACTTTCAAATGTTAGGGATGTTATGTGTAACTAAGTGACAGTTATGAGGATTCTTCTAAAATTTAGTCTTATTTTGAAATAATAGATTGAACCAGCTGATTTCTTTAGGAAATTGATGAAATGATATAACCATTTCAGAGCTTAATATAATTAATATTGGATAAAAACTGATCAACTTAAATAAAATAAAATTGAAACATATATTTGGTGATTGGTGCAATTTGGCGATTTATTTTCTTTTGGGAGAGTATTATAACTGCATTGATTTGGTAATTGGTGCTATTTTCAAATTATAAAGTGTGTCTTCCATAGTAACTTAAGAAAAAAAAATGGAATTATCCTAATGTTTTGATGTAACTATAATTTTTTTAAATATTTTTTCAGGCAATATTATTATCATACCCAAAAAATATGTCTTTCCGTCGAAGTTTCTTCATTACCATTTCTCTTATTTGCGGAGCTTATTTTGCTGGAAATGCCCTACTTGCAAAGGAATACACATCCGTAAGTATTTTGCATGATTTTTCTTTGAATTAATAATTATTTTGATTAACAAACAATTATGAAAGAATCAATTTGGACGACTAATAATAAACAATATTAAATTAGCGAACAAACAATAAAAAATATTTCATTGGCCAATTCCGTCAATTTCCCTCTAATATCGTTTGTAAATTGTCACATTCAACCGTAAACGAGTTTAGAGGGAAATTGATGGTTTTGTCAATAAGATTATTGTTTATTGTTTGTTGGTCAATTTGATATCATTTATTGTTTATTGTTCAAATTGATAATTACATAATTGTTTGTTGACCAAAATAATTATTAATCATTTTTCTTTTGGTTAGTTTTGCTGAAACTATACCTAATTTCAACTTTTTGAGTATATATGTAAAAATAACTTCTTTAGGTTATATTCCATGAACTGTTTCATTGATGCAAATATCACCCCTATTAGTAATTTTATTAGTGTTTAGGAAGTTTATTATATCCATATACTAATTATTAAGGGAATATTTACATACAAAAATATAAAACAACAAATAGGTGAATTCATTAATAAATTTTAATTGTGAAGAAATTATTTTACATGATATAAAATTCATTGAAATTTTGTATAATTTGATCTTAATTTTTCACAGAATTCGTTTAAAGGTTAAAAGTGGTACTTGTTTTAGATAAATAGTAATAGTACTAATTATATAAAAATTATGGGAGTTGAGAATCGCTTATATTTTTCCAAAATATGATAATGAAGTCTATTTTTGGGGAAAATCAAATCTCTTATTTTATCCACGCAAATCAAATCTTTTGCGTGAGGTAATTTAATTTGGCTTTATCCCTTAAGAGGCTATATGTTTTAAATCTAAATTGTTCACATCTAAGCTAGTGGATTGACATGAGTAGTAAGTACTTTCATCCCTTAAGTAAGTAATTGAGCAAATTCACAAGCCATTTATTTACCCGTTATATGAGACTTTAGAACAGCTAGAGATTAGTCCTACTTGACACACGGGTGAAAATATACCCTTGATTGAAAAAGAACTCCTCACATCTCACCTAAGAAATGGGCACTTAAATAATGTAGTTATGGTAGTATCTTCTAGCTCGAAAGTGCACCTTGTATACGACTGAAAAAATATGACTGCTAACAATCTTTTAGAATAATATTTCTATCAAGGCAAACCGTGGGGATTGAAAGGCATTTTTCCTACTAAATATTTTTCTTAAGCATTGTTTGACCTACTTACTTTCATATTTGAAATTATCTATACAGATACAATTACAAAACAGCAACAATAGACCATTATTCTATTAGGCATGAATTGTACGACATCATTAGAATAAATCCATGTTGATGAGATCCGAAGCTTTATGTTAGCTGTTGGGGCTTAGCACAGCCCCCATGCATCCTTTGCATAGAGTTGAGACTTGAGACCAATAATAAATATAGGTGGAATTTAAAATTATTTATGTTGATATTATAAGAAAAACACTAAGCTAGCTCGACCACTACAGATATAAAATAGATTTTGAAATTTGTATAAAAAAAAGAATAGATTTTGAAACTTTCAGAAGAGAAAATAAGTTACGATTCTTGATTATTACTGACTCTGTCTTTGCGGCCGCGAATAAAACTACTTGGACATTATTGCCCTTTCCAGAGGTTAATGATCGGGACATCGAATATAAAGTCGACTGCGTGCCAGGTTAGTCATCAATTGACGAAAATAATAAAATAATTCTAATTAAATAAACTGTGGCTTATTTTTATTTTTTATTTCTTTTTCTCTCTCTTGAAGGCTCAAAGAAGACCGCATGGAAGCGAGGCATTGCCGGAAGGAATGATTGTCAAACAATCTAACTTGGAAATGCAATCATTATGGAACCTTGAGGAAAATAAGGTATGTCGATTAACAATAATGATTTTAATCCTCTTTTACAGCATTTTAGTCTTCCAGTTGTAATGACTATTGTAAACTTATATTATTAATTCATTTTGCTTTTATCCAAAAAAAAGACTAAGGTTTAAAGAAATATTAATTAAAATGAGACATCAAGATAAAATATAGAATCCATTACTCTTTATTAGCTGTCAATAGTGTGATGTCTCTCATGCTTTATGCATTTTTTTAAAGAAAATTTCTCACATGTTTTGTTAGCTCCATGCAACTTTATTTTTTATTTTTTGTATTCTTTGACTATTCTTTAATGTAACTCAAAATGGTCGTTCAAATATGTTATAGTGACAACTTGATAAGTATAATTCTTGCGAAACTTGTAAATTACTATCTCCCATGTGCATTTGAAGATCAATTATGCAACTTATTATATTACTGTTTTAACATCGATGTGAATCGATTTAAAATCAGGTGAATCATCAGCAGAAATTTTGTCATAATTTAAGAAAATAATGATCGGGAATTTGAAATTGGTGCCATGTGAACACTACTTTTTAATAAATTATTCACATTTTTCGTACCCCTACATCTGTTATTTTATAGTTTAGTAATCCGACTAAGATTCACGCCGTACATTATTTATTTCATGTCAACTAATGTATTAAAATAAAATTTTTGTTATTATTAATTGATACACAATCACATTTCTAAACACAAGATCAAGTTGATTGTTTTCTTAAGACTAGAAATACAAAATAAATTCCTTTCCGTTGTATAAAAAAAAAGGAATACAAAATAAATTATTTTAGAGTATTTACATTTTTCATTTTTTTCTCAAATGTAAATTACCTTACTTATAAATTAAGTGTTCAATTTGACTTTCTTAACCTCTAAAAAAAGTCAATTTGATGTTAATGAGAATAATTCATTAACAGTTTCTCTATATGTATTTTAATGTTCTCGAAAAAAAAATTGTCAATTCTTTGCGACACTTCACTTAATCTTACTTGCATTGATGTTTTTGTTGCCTCAGAGACATTACAAACCTCCAATGAGCTTGTTGGCTATGGCAGTAGGAATTAAGCAGAAACAAATTGTAAATAAAATAATAAAGAAGGTGATTCTACTTCCATTTAATTATTCAATATTTTTCCTAATCTACTCGTACTATCAATTTTGGATTACCCACAACTTTGTTAAACTTTGAAAGAGTAAAGGCCTAAAATGCTCAAGAAGTTTTCATCAAGGACCCACTAGACCTAGAAAGTTTACTTGAGACCTTATATACATAGAAAGTTTTACCCAATGACCTACCATACCCCTGAGGCTATGAAGTTTTTTTTTACCATAAATACCCATAAAGATTGGATTAAAGCTCTTAAATACTAGGAAGTTTTACTTGAGGAGCTACTAGACCCAGGAATATGGTGAAACTTCTCGAGTCTGGTAGGTCCTTGGTTAAAACTTCCAAGGTATTTAAAGTCCAAGAAATCTTCCTGAGTCTAGTAGGTTAAACTTCCTCGATATTTAAGGGCCTTAACCCAAACTTCCAGGCCAATTAATGTACCCAAAAAAACTTCCTAGTTCTAGTAAGATCTTGGGAAAAACTTCCAAGGCTTTTTAGGTCCTTTTACCCAACTTAAAAACTTAATAGTTTTCATAAACTCTTACATTTATGCAAATAACTTTCAAGTGTTTGTAGTTTTGTTTGTTACTTATATGCACATAATAATATGTGAAGATTTAGGAAGCTTATATGCATATAACTTGAAGCTTGGTGGGTTTAACCTTATATATACAGTTTCTTGGTATAAGATCTTTTTATTGTAAATGAATGTTGTTTTGGACCATTTATTCTTTCTCATTAATTATTAACATTTATTTATAATTATTAATCACAGTTCCGTTCAGATGCGTTCGTTGTCATGCTCTTTCACTATGATGGTATTGTAGATGGATGGAGGGATTTTTCTTGGGGTGATAATGTCATCCATGTTTCTGCAATTAATCAGACAAAATGGTATACAATTATATTAATTTATTTAGTACTAATTTTTATTCTACTAAATATTCTATTAATAAAATTAATCATTTATTAATCTAGAAAAATTATGATAAGCGTAATATTTGATTATGGCCCAGGTGGTTTGCAAAAAGATTCTTGCATCCAGATATAGTTGCTGATTACAGTTATATATTTCTTTGGGATGAAGACCTTGGCGTTGAAAATTTTGACCCAGAAAGGTAAAAATGTTAATCATACCACTTTGAAATTTAGAATTAATATAATATAATAGATCCCTGAATTTGGGAATGGAACTCCACTACTCTCAGATGTTAATTAATTCTCAATCCTTTGAAGGAAAACTATACTTTAAGTTCAGAGGAGTTCATTATTTATACTTAGTACATTGGTTCATAGAATTATGTATAATTCAACATTTACTACACACAGAAACATTTATGATAAAAGATTGACAATTGTGGTAGGTACTTATCTATTGTGAAAGAAGAAGGACTTGAGATATCACAACCTGCACTTGAGCGCAAACAATCCACTTTGAATCATCAAGTCACTGCTCGTAGAAAAGGATCTACATTTCACAGGTATATACTTATACTACCTCCATTCTTAAATATAATATCACTTTCCCTGATTTGATTAGATTAAGAATGTTAATAAGTTAATTATTATCACATGATATTACCAATTCACCAAAACCATAAACCTTTATCCTCACTCTCCATCTCTTGTTTGTTTATTATTGATAAGTATTATGATGTTGATTTGAGAAAAAAATTGGGAAAAATTAGAAAATGATCTTATATTTAGGAACAAATTGAAATGTAAAAGTGATCTTATAGTTAGGAACGAAGGGAGTATTACATTAACACCACAATTTCTGTGATATTTTATTCTTTAATCTCTCTTTTTCTTTTTAAAAAGAAGATTCACCCATACCCACCCATATACATATATATGAACAAGTTAGTGCCCCACGCATTACAGAGTTTGAGGATGAAACTTAAATTGTTTATAGAACACCCATCCTTGTCCTAAATGCAAGAACTAAGGGGTTTATTTTGGTTTTAAATGTAAGAACTAGTTGGGGGTTTTCTTTTGATTTTAAATGTCAAAACTCAATCAACTATGACTTCTATATATATATATATATATATATATATATATATATATATATATATATATATTAAAAACTATCCTTATTGATTGCACATACTAAAGGGCCATTTAGGGGTAGCTCCAATATCAATGATGATTAAATATGGTATTTTAGATGAATAAACATATTCTTACAAAAGAACTGACTTGACCATACAAATGCATCTTTCTATTACATTAAAACTGGAGAGGTTGACCACTTGACCCCCTATTGCATGCTATAAAACCCACATTTTTAATATGAGGCCTAAAATAGAGGCCCATTTGTGGCCCATAGACCATGATAAAACCAAAATTTGTATACCCAGATCCAGACCCAGACCCAAATTAGCTGTCTTTGTTTCTTATGCAGAATGTACCATAAATTAACAGGAAATGCAAGTTGCGACGACAACCCTAGGCCTGATTCTCATTGCATTGGGTAAGCACATGCACTCCTTGTATACAGATCACTAACAATTTTTTTCTTCAAAGAAATGTTTTCATTCATTTACAGAATTCAAAGATTAGTATATTTATAATTTATGAATTGTAATCTTATAGTAATAATAGGTTACTTACATGTTTTACTGGAATCAAGAAAAAACTTAAATCTCACTTATTCTGCCTCACAATTTTTTTTTTAAAAAAAGGTTTTTCCTTTACCCCTATTTAATATATAATTTACCATGTTGGCTAAAAAAATAATTTACCATGTGAAAAAAAGTTTTAACAATAATCAAGCTAAGAAACGATAAAATTGTTGATTACTATGATAAAGTTAATAATGTGACTTACAAATTAAATAGAAAATTTTTAAATGAGATCAAAGTAATATTACTTACCACGAATTTATAAAATTTAACAGAATATTGCAATATTTGCGGGCCATGCATAAATATACGTTCTATCAAAGGTTCTATTGGGACTATTCTAGTGAGCATTGATAATGAAAGCAATAGTTAATTTGTAGGTGGGTGGAGATGATGGCACCAGTGTTCTCTAAAAAATCTTGGCCTTGTGTATGGTATATGATACAGGTAGGTATTGATCATATTAGGGAAAATCCAAAACTTATTATTCCAAATAATATATTGAAATAGTGAAATATATAGAAATAAATCTATAAGGTTGCTGATTTAAAAGTATCATGTTTGAGATTATCACATCTTGTAACAAATACTATAGTCGTTTTCTTTCTAAACAAACATTCTTGTTTTATGACTTTATCCCAAAGAAAATGAATATTAAAGCATTATTTAGAAGAGGGAATTTCAACCCTTCCTTTTAAACTAAAATTTTCGTTCATATTTTTTTAATACAAATAAAAAATACAAACTAATTGAATTATCTGTGTCTACAGAATGACCTAATATATGCTTGGGGCTTGGACAGGAAGCTTGGTTATTGTGCAATGGTAACTAGGCTTGAACGTTGAAGAGAAGTTTCATTTCACACTTTTTTAATGTGTTTTGAATAAATTCAACATTTTTAAGCCCAAAGTTAGGTCCCTTAATCTTCAAATACTCCATCCACCCCTAAATGTTAGAATTATTTGAAACTACAATAACCTTACCTCTGCATTAAGACAGATATATAAACTCTTGCAATGACAACAAAATTAAAAATTTGATAATATTGTTGGTTGATACTACCTCCAGTCCTAAATATAGGACCTAATTGACTTTTTTTTGAAGAGATTAAGGTTGCGAAATAGGTTATTAAATGATGACATATTTGATATATTTTTATATTATCCATTAGTTTATAGGTAAAATAAACTAGTTTAAGGGAAAAAGTTAGGTAAATCAATTTATAATTAACTTATTTTGCTTTTTTAAGGATTTTCTAGAAAAGTCAATTAGGTCTTATATTTAGAACCGGAGGGAGTGTTAAGTTTGAAGAAATAAGTTGTAGAGTTTGCCACAGACTTCGACACATGGGAAATAATAATAAATAGCTGAATAAACCTACTTTCTGTTCTGAAATACTAGAATGGCTATTTGCAAGTAACTCAAAAAGTAAAAAAGGTCTTCTTTTGTAGATTTTCCTGAAAATTATAATAAGAAATTATCAATGGTCTCCACTCAGTACTATAACCTCTCAGGTTGAAATAGAAATTTTTTTATTACATGTGTATTCTCAATAATGTTTCAGGGTGATAGCTCAAAAAATGTTGGTATAGTTGATGCTGAATACATAATTCATTATGGTCTGCCAACTCTTGGGGGCTCAAAAAGGGATCAGGTAAGTAATTACACTTTATGCAGCATGCTTCATAGGAGTCAACAAACATACAAAGAGACAGTAACTCACTCAAAATGCTCCATTTCAGTGTTCAATTTAGTAGGATACCAGATTTAAGCACGGTTTTCCAATTAACCACACTGACAAAAATATCTAAATATTAGTTAAATTTAATCTTAGTTTATTAAGCAGCAAATGTTAACGCAGTTTATGCTTCCAAGGTAGAATAATTTTGTTACAGATAAGGTTAGTACCAGTTTGATTTTGCCCTTTATGGTGGTAAACATGTGATGCCAGAGAAACTCTGGACTGTTTTCTAAGACAAAAAACACAAAATAGAACCAAACAGCCTCAAATATCTCTTAAAGCGTAAAATTGATTATTTGCACTGAAATCAAACAAGCACATGTCAATCATGAACAAGTCATTTAGAACCAACTCAGATGGCAAGAATGAGGTGGGCTGTAAATAATGTCCAGGTTTAAACCCTTCTGATAGAACATAGAAAAGGCAGTCATGAGATGAACATTTTAGCATTTCATAAATATGACTTTTACTGAATTGTTATACAGGCACATTATTCATCTATTTATGATTGGTTTGATCTAATTGTCTTTTTCCTAATTAAAATAATAACGAAAATCTGCCCTTTTCTGGTGTTGCAGGACTCTCATAAGAATGATGTTAGAGTTAAAGTAAGCTCCTAATCTATCCCCTTTTCATTCAAACCCTTCAAAACTAATGTCTACTAGTGATTTTATAAGTAGAACTGAATTGATGTGCAGGTTAGGATGAAATCACACAGGGAAATGGAGATTTTTAAAAGAAGATGGAATAATGCTAAGGAGGAGGACAAATGTTGGAGAGATCCCTATGGAGCAAATGAGAGATCAGGATAGTCCATAAGCTAATTGAAGGATGGTGTTCTTGCCATCATTTTGTAACTAATTAAGCGTTCAATCCCTTAAATAATGATGTAAAAAGGGAGTCATAAGAAAAAACTATCCAACAAAAGTTTATCGGATTGATTAATATACAATTACTGCCTCACTAGGCGCATTTGAGCCATGTTGCCAATGTGAAAACGTCAGAAAATAATCTCTATACATATATATGCATTCTGAGATAACATGTCCCTATCCTAGTAAGCCTTTGGATTCCACCTCACCTGTATTTTTTTTTATAAATGATCAAGGTAACCCCCACTTGACAGGTGAGAGAGTAATCTTTCGTTGACCTCGCCTGAATATTACCCAAAAGAACAAGTGGTTATTTGAAAGCAAAGAAATGTTAGGTCAATGTGACCTTTTCAGCTTTCATGGTGAATGCCTATGTCAGTAATAGACTGACAGAAACCAAAAAGATCCATGCTACCTTTTCAACCTAGTTTTTCTTAAGTTTGTGGCTGAAGGGCATAAGATTTATGGTTCCATATATAAATTAATTGTTAAATTGAAAAGCTTTACCCCCATATATAAATCATACGGCAGATTTTTCAAATTATAAATAATTCAGAGTTGTTCTGAAAAAGAAAATACAGAACATCTGACCTTGAAAGATTACTTTCATGATTTTTTAGACGTGATATATAGTTCCTTCTAGAAGTAGTAAACTTAAACCTAATATATCAACACAACATATTGGTTCACTGTTATCTGGTGATGCAATTATTCAATAGTCCAAAATTCAATAAACAATGAACTATCAGAAGTTGTACATGAAGAAGTTCTCTGGTGGAGAACATAAAAATTCTCTAACACTACCTGTACAAAGACTAAAGATTGGTACAAAAATCATTCTGATATTGTAAAAGTATTAAATCCTAAACCAAAGTCCTAGTAATTGGATTTGAATCGTCTAAAATACCTTACGGCATGCAATGGAGAGAACTGTGAGAAAAAGAAGCATCCTCTACTTCCCTTGTTTGGTCCTCCCTCCAAAAGTTGCAGAATAAATTTCTTTTCAAACTCTAGAAAATCAAAATTCAAAGCACCTGAATATATTATCTCTGGAACCAAAGGTTTTCAGAAGCCCATTACAGCCATAGAGATGTTGAGCAAGGGCTCCAGTGCACTTGGATCAAACTTGCGAGCAAAAAGGTAGCATACTGATGTAATTTCTGAATTATGATGACACAAGGTTCCGTTATTTCTTATAGACTGTATAAATCCAGCTGTTATGTTTGACCATCCAAAGGTTGCCGGATGAGGACCTCCTTGTGACCAGTCAACCCAAGTTACAGTTCTATTTGAGTTGAGGGAACCATGGAACATGTTCAAGTATGTTGGAATATAGTGTTCATCAGGGTAGCAAGCAGGCTTACAGAATTTACGGAAGAGATTGTAGTAAAAGGTGTCAGAGATTATATGAACTGCAAGTTCACGATTAAGTTCGAACCATTGAGAACCTTTTCGCCAGTGTCTAAGATGGATATGAGGAAGCATATGCCGGCTATATCGGCCACGGCCATAACGGGAAGGGTCATCATATGAATCAACAAAACTGAGAGCAGATCCAGTAAGGTATTTATAGACAGTAAGGAAGTCGTAGACAGGAATGCAGCTTTCAGAGAGAAGAATAAAACGCTCATTTGAAAAGTCCAGCAATGCATTGGCTAAAAGGCGCCTCTCAGCATCAGTCAGAGTAGGTGATCCCCATGAAACATCCTGTAGCAGTAATGAAAAGACAACTTATAAGAATCTACAAAAACCATAAATGCCATAGTACTTATAGTACCAGATAATTCTACGTTAACATAATCTTCAGCCCCTCAAATTTCCCCTCATTTTGGTTTTGGTCCTTCAAGGTCAAACAATGAGTTCTGGTTCCTTGAGAGGCAAAAATGGTCCAGGTTTCTGTTTCAAACGAATAAGATTTAAGGGACCAGAACCAAAATGAGGGCAAACTTGAGGGACCAAAGATTATATTAACCGTTATTCTTTTCTCTATCTTTTGATAAATAGACATGACCGCAATTGACAGGGCATATGTAAAGTTCTTGACAAGAAACTTCAGATATTTATTTTATGACTAATGAGTGTCAGCTCAAATGTGTCCATAAGTCATCATGAGACTTCACTTAAAACCAAAAACTGGAACAGAAAAAATATCAATATCGGCCATCATTAAAGTAAATAAAAGTAATGATGATAAAACAAGTCATTAACTGCTCTTGACACATTACAAACCACATGTATAGACATTCGATAGAAAATAATAAACAATAAACAGTTTTTTGGGTGCAAAAGATGTCTTTTAGGCCTAGTTTTGTAAGAATTATTGAATGTAACAATATAAATTCTTCTTCATACCAAAATTCACACAATTATACTGTCAATTCAGGCATATGATACAAATATCTAAATTTAGCAACAAGAAGAAACAGATTATCTATGCAAGTCTAAGATGAAACAACATATGAATCCCAATCACTAAAGTTTCTGGGTTATCATTTTCAGTGCACATACTTTAAAACAGAACACTTGAATCCCCATAAATTATCACAAAGACTGGATGTAACATATATATTACTTAAAAGTGAAGCCCAAAAGCCACATAATAACTTGACATTTTATGCAATTTTCTTGAATTCTCTCTCATAATGTAAAATGAGATAAGGACCTGTTTTCTAACACGTTTTGACTAATATGAAGCATTTTCACTTTTAGTGATGGTTTATGTCTAACATTACAAAATTAGCATATCAAAGTTATCATTAGGTTGTAATTCAAGGGTCAGAGATATTTTTTCCAAAATCATATTCACAATTCTCAGCCAAAACAGTGTGCTCAGTAACTTCAATTTTCTGGATCTCTACTCTCAAACATGCATGTATGTAATATTCTTAACAAAAGTTTCAACACTTCTCTCAGTCTCAGATACAATCTAAACACATCAGATCAACATTCTGTAATCTGTTCACAGAACATCCTAGATTCCAAATGTGCTCCCTTCATATTTATATTCCATGTCATATTTCAAACCTATTTGCTTTTATTGTAGCCAGTAGCCACACACCTAGAAGATTTTGCTTTAATTTTTTGAAAACGTGCTTACTAGAATATTTTAACATTAGAAGATTCTCTATAACTTAACAGATACAGTCATAAATCCGATATCACACATCTTGCAACATTGCTGGTTATTTTCAAATGAAAACTTAATTGTAAAAGACTAACTAATACACCACAAGTTGGAGACACTATATATCGTTCTCAATATGGTTCTTAAACATAGCTCTTTTTCTTAGTCATGTCTGATGTCTCATATAACTGCATGCCCCATTCCTATATCACACTCCTACAATTTCCTTATGCATCTTTTGCATATAGCTAATATAGCTCACCCATCTAAATCACAGAACAAGATCCTCAACGACACAACACATATCACACAGAAACAATTTCCACTTTCCAAAGCCTCATACTTAATAAAGCAATGAAGAACTCAGTGACTTATCATACAATATCAACAGCATGTATTAATAGATACATGCATGTATTAATAGATAGAATTCGGTGTCCGAACCTGACTTGGAATCTGACGTCCATAAAAAGCTGAGGAACTAAGCACATTCATATTGTATCCAGGAGGAGTATGGACATATATATTGAACAAATCTTCATGGCCTTTAAAGAATCTTTCCCATAGTGGTAGCAAGGGTAAAGGCCCCCTTGTCAAAAACATAAAAGCCAATTTAGGCACTCTCTTATAGCCAGAGGGATAGGCCTCTTTCTTGGGCACCAAGGAAGCTCTCCAAAAAAGCTCATCATCAATCAAATTATGGGTCAAATTAGGGGGATGAAGAAAAGCCTCAAAATTCAAAAAACCATTAACACCTTCACACTCTTGGATGTTATTCATTCCACAGTTACTATCATGTTCCCTAACCTCTTGTTCTGCCACGTGGGCACTTGACAAAGACTTGGCCAAAGAGTATTGCTGAGATTGTGAAGTGAAATAAAGATGAGAACTTGCAGCCATACCAATAACAATACCTGCTAGAAAAACAAGGAAAAAGGAAAGAATTTGGGCCCACTTAAGCAAACCCATGTGCCTCTCTGCTTCATCTCTCTCTGCTTTATAATTAAACCTACGCATCCCTTTGGAAAAACAAGAAGAGAAATTCTCAATTCTCTATCTGGGTCTCTTCCAAAGAGACTAAATGAGATGAAATCAATAGCAATGAAACATAAAAACCAAAAAGCTTCTATTTTTATCACGGATATTCAATCAAGTTGGAGTTTTTGCAGGAAATTCAGGAAGAACCCACGAAAGAATGAAAGCCCGTCAACGATGAATCGTCGAATGATGAAACAATGGAAAGAAAAAAGGCGCTTGGGATGAGAAATGATGCAGTTTAGTTGAATTAATGAATGGATGGATCTGAAAGAAGAGAAGAGGATTTTGGAAGAAGGGGTTTTAGGAAATCAATGGCGTTGCATGAATCAATTGATTAATAATAATAATAATAATCAGAATTGAGAACGTCAACGAGAGAGAGAGAGAGAGAGAGAGAGAGAATGGAAGTAGGGAAGTTGATGATTGTGACTGCAAAAGGAACAGAATAATATAGTATTGTACTTCCTGTGCTGTGTCTTCCTAAAATTAAGGTACAGTTAGATGTTTTTATTCAAAAAAAAAAAAAATCTAATCTATATTTTTTATAAGTTAGTTTTTTTGTTGCGATTTATGTGCTAGTTCATAAATTAAGTAAATTTAATAATTCGGTCAAATCAAGTATCAATATTTTATTTAATTTTTTAAGGATTTTTTAAAAAGTGAACTAAATTCTTTTATTTTTTATTAAAATTTTAGGAAAGGGTTGGTCTCACCCACAATCCAAGGGCAAGAAACTTATGATCGATTGAGATATTTTTTTACGGTAGGCAACATGTGCTTTCGCTGCGAATATGTCTCCCCAAGCTCCGCGATGGAGGCACAATGATTGAACTCGCAACTAGGTGAATAACTCAACGTTTATTGTTAAATCCCTTCGCTACTTAACCCACGGGACGATAGGTAAAAGTAAACTAAATTCTAAACAAGAGATAGAGTGATATTTTAACTCTTTGATTTTTTTTTTATTGAGTAAGCCCTTTTGACTCTACTCTTTGATTATATTAAGAGTAATACAGTCATAATTTAACAGTTCGAGTTGGCAAAAAAAAAACAGTTCGAAAGTAGTCCAAAAAAAAAACAGTTCGAAAGTAGTCAACGTCGTGGGTGGCGACATTTTGCTGTACATGAAATCTACTTGGACCGATTTTTTGTTCAACTGAATGTTTTGTTCTTATTTGTGGGAGAACAAAGATTTCGCCAGCATGTTTTGCCTTATCGTATAGCAACTGTTGCATCTGCGTTTACTTGGACGCGTCACATGGATTTTCCTAGAAGTTGCAAGTGTACCTCAATCTTTGTTTTTAGTCGGGAACTCTTCATTTTTCTTTTGATCCAAAACTCCATTTTTAAAAATTTTTTGAATAAAAAACTGAGACGATACTAAACATGACAATAAATGCTAAAAAGCCAATAAACTAAGATTAAGAACGAGAAATAAGTAACTTAATTATAATTTTTTATAGAAGTATATGATACATTAGTTCATAAATTTATTAAAAAATTCAATCAAATCAAAATCAATGTATAGGTAATTTATTTAAATTTTTTTGATTTTTTTTTAAAAGTCTACTAAGCTCTCAACATCAGATGGAGACATGGAGTAATCATTTAACTTTAATGCGGTAATAAATTAACAACTCAAAAGTGCCTCTCTTTAACTTTTCTTTCAAAAAGAAAATTAACGCTACAAAATTAATACCTTTAAATTCTCTAAATTAATGTTTTTTTCTCAAAACTAGTTTATTTATTTATACTTATAAATTATTATATGTTATAATTACATGTGACATATGTTATAAGTTAATGGTCTAATTTCCTTCCTTAATTTTTTTAAAAATGTTCAAATGTCCTCATATATATGACTAGAGGGAGCAGTGATCGTTGTGGTGGCTACATTATCGTTGTTATGAAATCCATGTGGATCGATCTGTTGTTTTTCACTAGATTTTTAGTTATTTTGTTGTTTTTTTTATCAGAATAGTTATTTTGTTGTTGGAAATTAAAAAAGAGAGATTTTGCAAACACATTGCTCGCTCTACCTTTCCGAGAAGAATTAATTAAAGGTCCCTTTTTAGTTATCAGAAATTCTATATTAAGGTGAAGTCCCACCAGTTATAAACTACAATTTCTAAGGTTAATACTAACAACTTATTGGACTCATATAACAACTCGTGGAACCTCATTTTAATTATGTTTCTTCCATGTGACCTCTAATTAATTCTCCCATGCATCTAAGTTTTCTTGGGCGCTTCACTTGGGCATTCTTAAAGGTTGCAAGTTTTTATTTGGTGTTGCTACTATAATGTCTGGTCCTTTAACAAGTGTTTAACAAGTGTTTAATTTCTACATTTATGGGCAAGATATAGAATTTGCGCTTTAAAACCTATAATTGTGAGTCATACCTTTCTACTAAAATTGAAGTGTGCAAACTATAAAATAATGTTTGATCTTTTATATATACCTCATTTTGTTTTTTATAACCACAGTTTTTGTTTTAGTCCCTCATATAGTCAAATTTCAAGCAAGACGATTTTTATGCTCAAGTTTTATAGAACCTCAATTTTTTTAGATTCCACAGAAGAAGATCACCATAATCAAATTTAGCGACAGAGAAGTAGATTTGACAGTCATTGAAATCAAAGGAAGAAGAGTAATCTTTCATATTGGAGTAATATAGCATATTCCTTTGACAACTTTCTGGGGAGTGATGACGAGGCCCATGGAAGTAGGAGAAAGAGACCATTAAATTATAGGGAAAAATGGTGGGTGGGATTGAGGAAGAAGACGAGGAAGCTTTTCTACTTTTGCTAGTTAGCAAACTCTAGTCAGAACTCTCGGTAGGTAGCCTTTTCCATTAAGTCGTATCTCAATAAAAACATCATTGTAATGGGAACAAGTCTTGGTGAGAACCACACCTCAAAAGCTAACAGTTGAAGTGGGAGAGTCAATGACTTATAAGACCTCCCTTGTGAGGAAACCTCCCCAATGTGGGACTTATAACACATTGAACAACCACTAGAAAGGAAACTAACCATTTACTCAAAAAGAAAAGAAAGGAAAGGAAACTAACCAAAGCTAATAATGATATTGTAGCAGTTGAGAATGTTTCATGTAATTCAAAATACGACCACCAACTCATCAACTATTGAAAGAAGGTAACAAGATAGAGGCTACTAATTTTTTTACAGAGGTTATTAACACTCGGATTTTTTAGTAGTAGATACTAAGATCCAAATCAATAATGCTATCAATAATGCTAATTCAATAGCGATACTTGGTGGAGTAATCTTTAGGAGAAATTACCAGACCACGTCCCTTCCTGGCACCTCTATAGACTGTCTCAACAATATCAATAAACTCTTGCTTGTCCTTGAGAGCCCAATTAATCTTATTGTTGTTCCCAGTTCCAAGGTCTATCATTATGTGCTTGTTCCTGAAGAAGAACATCACAGTGCACGGGTCATACAACTCATACATTGTGTTGAAATCAGGAACCTCTGATATGTCCACCACATATATTACTGCAAAATTTTTAATCGCCTCAGCAACTGACGCCAACACCTCATCCATCTGATGTCATCAACAGATATTAATCAGATGATTAGGTAAAAATTGGTATGCAGCTCTAGATTTACATTTCAAGAGAGCGGTCACATGAATACAAACCTATCTTCCAAATTCATCCTATATATTATGAGGTAGTCCATAAATAAGCCTGTGTATGTGAGTGTATTGCAGTTAAAACCAACTAAACCAAAAAAATAATTTCCTTAGAATTTTGAGCTAAGAAGTTTGCCACCAACGCAGTCAAAATAAAAGGGCTTCAGGAAAACAAATACTTGATACTCTCAAAGACTGCGCATGCCGGTCTAAAGACATAGAGAAATGCTTTTGATTCATGTTAAGTGCAGAAAAATCTTAAGTTCCTTTAGCATAGGAGAAATTTACTCTGCATAAGCATGCAGGTCCATTTTGTCAAGAAGAGACATTTTTCTTTTGGTCTGCAACAGAGGTTGTAACTGAGAGCAGTTTACCGATTTCAAAAGATTTCTTATAATTAAGGTTCAACACATTCACCTTCATGAGGCAGAATAGAAGTGCAAATAATTACCATTACGATTTGTAAAAAAGCTCACTAAGTTATTCTTCTTTCATCGTTCTGCTTTGCGTTACTCGAATCCTTATCATTTTTGTTTGTGTTTTTGAAAGGATAATTTCACCTAGAAATAATTTATTCATTTGCACTATAACAAGATCAAACCAGAAGGTACTAATTGACTCTACATCCATTTAAATCAGCATCATCAATAATAATCAAGGATTAAAAATTCATATGCCTCCTCACCACAAATTGATTCAGGCTTCTAACATGAGTAAAAATTTTAAAAAGTAAGACCGCATTAAGTGCTTTAATTAAATTAAGACATACTCATTAAGAAACAGACCAAATTCGCAACCATCTCCAAAGAACCAATTTAAATTTCTACTTCAATCAAAGAACCAATCTAAATTTCTACTTCAATTAATGCCTTCTAGAATTAGTCTATTTTGACAGCAAGCAAAAACAGTTTTTCTTAGAAAAATGAAAAACGCAGAGCAATCACTACAAGAACCAAATTACGGAATCCAGTTAACTATATAACAGGTCTACCTCATTTGAGAGGAATGAAAGGTAGGATCTGCATCTAGGTTACTGCAGATTTCAGATTATAGTAGCTTCCTTCGTCAATTGTCATCCTTCAGAAGAAAACATAAAAAGAAAAACAAACAATGAAAGATGAACGACACATTATTCACAATCGAACTCTTCAACCAAACTTAAGTAACCTCTGAAATTCCTTGAATCAACACCAATACCATCATCATATGAGTAAGATTTTTTTTTTTGAAACAAAGACAAATTTCATAGATAAAGTAAAAAGGTCACAATCATAAATATAAGTGATGCAAAACTAAACTAACAAGTGGTGCATTTTAGTCTCATAAGTAGTAACACATATGGGCCAGTTTGAACCTCAGAACTAACCACTAGGAGCATTGGACATAAACTAACAACCGGTGCATTTTTGGCTCGGAAGTAACACATATGGGCCAATTTAACACTTAGAACTAACCACTAAAAGCATTGGGGATCTAAACTAACAAGTGGTGCATTTTTGGCCAATTTAACTCTCAGAACTAACCACTAAAAGAGTCGGAGATCTAAACTAACAACTGGTGCACTTTTGGCCAATTTAACACTTAGTACTAACCATTAAAAGCAATGGATATCAAAACTAACAACTGGTGCGTTTTTTGCCGGAACTAACACATGTGAGCCAATTTCAGCTCTAATTAATGTAATGTTGACACATGCACGAATTGACTCACATGTGTTACTGAAAAAACTCTCTAGTTGTTAGTTTAGTTTAGAAAATATAAGACCTTGTTAACTTTTTTGAAAATTCTAAAAAAGCAAAATAAGTAAATTATAAATTGATTTACTTAATTTTTTCCTTTAAACTAGTTTATTTGACCTATAAAATAATGGATAATTTAAAAATATATCAAATATGTCATAATTTAATAACCTATTTCATAATTTTAATTTCTCCAAAAAAAAAAAGTCAATTAGGTCTTATCTTATACTACCTCCAGTCCTAAATATAAGACCTAGATAACTTTTTGTTGGAGAGATTAAGGTTGCAAAATAGGTTATTAAATTATGACATATTTGATATATTTTTAGATTATCCATTAGTTTATAGGTAAAATATACTAGTCTAAGGGAAAAATTAGGTAAATCATCAATCAATTTATAATAACTTAATTTGCTTTTTTAGGATTTTTCAAAAAAGTCAATTAAGTCTTATATTTAGGACATGAGGGAGTATTTAGTACCGGAGGTAGTATAAATAAAATACTAAATATATATATATATATGTGTGTGTGTGTGTGTGTGTGTGTGTATGTGTGTATGTATGAGTGTAAAAGAATAATGAATAATATTCAAAAGTGTGTGTGTATATATATATGTATGTATGTACCTGCATGCAAGTGTCGTCCCAGTCATGGCCGAAGCGGATGACGACAACGCGTTGTTCCTCGGCGAGAATAGCCTGATCCACCGCCCATCCAGAGTGTAGGTGAGGCAATAGATACGACATTCTCTCTCTATATATATATTAATGTGTGTGTGTGTGAGGCAAGGAAGGAAGGTTGGAATTTATATATATGGTGGCGCCAACGCCAACCACTCAAAGTGAAGTGTCTAGAAACACCCAGGCCCTCACTTTTTTTATTCCTCGCAAAATACTCCCTCTCTTCCTAAATATAAGATCACTCTGGGGAACTTTAGGGGAGTGGATAAGTTCCTAAATATAAGATCACTTCCTATTTTATCTCAAGTTTTGCCCAAACTACCCTTATACTCTCTCTTTTCATTGAAAACTCCTCCTCCTTTTAAAGTTAAGTAATTGAGGGGATTTTGAGAACATCATATAATTTTATTGTCTTCCTTAGTCTCCCCAAATTAACCAAAATGATCTTATATTTAGGAAGGGAGGGAGTAGTATACTCCTATAATTTTCTTTTCGTAAATTCAAGAGCCACGTATGATTATGATTTGATAATTGATGTATTATTATACTCATATTATATATTAATTTATAAATTAATTTAAATTTCTTTTTTTTTATCAAAATTAATTTAAATTTCTTATAGCACACTTTTTAAGAGAATAGTTTAGTTGTATTATTTAGATTTTTTATTTTTTAATAGTATTAACAAAGAATCAACTAAAACAATTTATGTATTAATTTATAAATTAACTAATTTTTTTATAAAACACTTTTTAATAGTATTAACAAAGAATCAACAAGTAAAATTTTTGGTGGTATTTCTGGAAACACATACATCCATCCTATCAGTCTCCCAGGCATTGAGAAGCCTATTGCGTGCACCCAACGCAAGTGATTGGAGAATGGGGAAAATATATGGTATACTATGATGGGAAAAACGTGGATCCAATCAATCAATCATCAAATATATACCAATAAATTTTGTAGCTCATTCCTTATTGGTCCACTTGTCTTATCTCTATTGGTTGTTTTTTACACTTGTCTTGTGTCTATTGGTTGTTTTTTCCCACCCAAACCTTAGTCCAATGTTTGTAGTCTTTTATGTAGTATAATAGTCTTTTGCAACTTTGTTGTTGTGTGATATTTTGTGTGGTGCTGTGTGTTGGTGAATTGTGATTGTTATTGCTGCTTCGATTTTCTTCTCACTTATCACATTCATTTACGTCTTGCCCCTGCGCTTTCCCATGTCTGACTTTTTGTTTTTCCGATGCCCCTATGAAACATCTGAGTTGTCGGAGTCCTTATATATATATATATATATATATATATATATATATATATATATATATATATATATATTGCTTCGCCCTCCTCTACAAAGCTTCAGAATTCAGTGTACAAAGGGCATGACCACCAGTGCCAGAGGTTAGGCATGGCCACTTCTACTCTGGCTTTACCTTCTACACCTCCTTCCTTGACTGATCTTCCAAGAGACATGGTGATGGAGGTGATGAAGAAGTTGGCCAGAACATCTTGTATCAGTCTTTTCAGTGCGAGAGGTAATAGTGCGCTTTTGAGGGATGTGGCAGAGGAAAAGGTCGTTCTACGGCGTTTAATGTTGACTCAGCTTCCACTCTTCCTAGAGGAGCGCAATCCAGTGGTGAGACGGGTCATGGATAGGTGTTTAGAATTTGGAAATGCACATGCTTCGGGTTGCCGTTGTAGATCTGTTTTGTCCTGGTGGTGATTACAAGCTTGGTTGCCGACTCTTAAGAAAAGCTGCAAGGCGTCGCTGTCACGTGGCTGTTTACCTGTGGTCTTTGACGTTAATTGCTCACCACGGGAATGTGAAGACCAACTTGGAAGAGATTGCTTTGCAGAAGTGGGTTGGGTTTTACACAGAATGAGGGTTACTCACGTTAGGAAACACTTTGTAAAATGGTTTCCTAGCCTCAAGGCTAGACTCGTAGAGGGTAGATTATTCAATGTGAAAAAGTTTACCACATGTTGCTCCCACCCACCAGATGATAAAATCCCAAGTAAATGCGTCAGATGCTACCTTGACCTTGAATTGAGGTGGTTTGTTGAAGGTCTGGGCAGGAACTATTTGGTCAATTAGTGTTCCCCACACTTGTGTTTTCCTGTTTCTTTTCCTTTTTTAGATTGTAGTTTTCGTTGACCCATTTATGAGCTATCTCATGTATATAAATAAAGATTTTAATAATATTATCCTTTATCAGGTACTTGAATGATCCATTTTAAAGATTGCATCTGAATGAGGTTGTTTGCGTTTTTGTCTTTATACAACAAAGTGATGCCTAATATAAGGGGGGGTACATGTTTGTTTTGGTTACATACATAATTCAAGGAACCTCAGAAATTATTTCCATATGACAATCTTCAATGGTAAACTTCAAAAATTTGTAATGCATAATTCTCCCTCCGATCCCTAATATAAGAGTTATCCGTCAAAAAAACGCTTCTTAATAAAACATGTAAATGTTAGTTGAGTGTTTTAAGTTAATGTTTCTTTTCCAATATTGCTCATATCTATTATGATACTTTTAAGATAAAATAAATAAACATTAATACATATAAAAGATAGTTGAGGGCAAAATAGAAAAAAATGCATTAAATGAAAAGAGAATGTAATATAAGTTTTTATATTAGAGACCAAAACCATTTAAATTGAAAATAATAATCAATGATATTTGTTATGGATAATAAGATACTTGGAATATGTGAAATGACACGTTTAGTCACAAAATTTGCTTCCACTATAAAGTTGGATTTAAAGTTATACTCCTTTCGGTTCCTAATGTAAAAGTTAACCGTAAAAAAAACACTTCTTAAAAAAAACATGTGAATGTAAGTTAGATGTCTGAAGTTAATGGTTTTTTTTCAATATTGTCCATATTTATTATGTTGAAAGAGAGTTGAGGATAAAATGTGAAAAAACACATTGAATGAGGAGAAAATGTGAAATGAGTTCTTATATTAGAATCAAAACTATTCAAATTTTGGGTTCTTATATTAGGGACCGGAGGGAGTATGTCAGTTAAAGCAAGTTTATACTTTTTAAAATAATAATCAATAATGATAATCAATGATAATTGTGGGTTCATCCGACCCCCGCAAGATACATTCATCTGAGAAGATGGAGTTGACAGGTGGTCACCGCTTACAAAGTTCATTACAGGTGTTTGCCGCATGAAATGTGTATTCATAACCCCAAGATTTTAATTTACATTAATTTATTTAATAATTATCAATTGTTGGGCCAGGTGCCAACTATTACTTTAAACATTTATCAGTTATCTTCATTTTCCTAAGACATTTGACATTCATGTGATTACTAATCGATGACAATGATTATCAGTTATCCATTTTTGCATTATGGATTCCCAGGTACATTGCATTATATTTCACAAGAATTAAAAAAAAAAATCATTTTCCTAAGACATTTGACATTCATGTGATTACTAATCAATGACAATGATTATCAGTTATCCATTTTTGCATTATGGATTCCCTGGTACATTGCATTATATTTCACAAGAATTTAAAAAAAAAAATGTTGGTTGTTTGTTAATGGCTAAATGTATATCAGTGTCAATTTAATTGCGGGAATGCATTCACTAATCAGAGTCTTATCATTTCTTCTTCAATGATATTCAAGTTTATTTTACAAATAATAAATATAATAATAATTGGTGCCAACAATTATCCGTTATCCATTTGCGTCCTTTGAATTCTCGGATCCATTCAATAATCACTGTAATCATTACTTATTCATTTGAACCTTATGCTTTCCCTAGGACATTGCACAACTCCATCTTTGCCCCACTATGGGCTAGTATATACTCCCTCCGGTCCCTAATGTAAGAGCTAACCGTAAAAAAAACGCTTCTTAAGAAAACATGTGAATGTTAGTTGGGTGTCTGGAGTTAATGCTTCTTCTCCAAAATTGCCCATATTTATTATGGTACTTTTAAGAGAGAGAAATACATAAGCATTAATAAATATGAAAGAGAGTTAGGGGTAAAGTAAGAAAAAATGCATTAAATGAGGAGAGAATATGGGGTGAGCTCTTACATTAGGGACCAAAACCATTCAAATTTTGGGCTCTTACATTAGGGACCGGAGGGAGTATTTTCTTATTTTTACCATATTAGCATGTTACATATAATTCATATTTTGTGACAAGACATCAAACAAAACTGTTATTTATTTTGTGACAAGACATCAATTTAAAAAGATTCTTAATTTTATTTATTTACTTTATTAATCATCATCAATTTCAAATAAAATCAACAGAATTATAGCAAATAACTTAATATTTCACACTTACAAATCCCGCGCAACGGGCGGGGTAAGCCACTAGTTAAATATTTAAATGTTGATGAAAAAGGATAAATCAGTAAATGTATAGATTTAGAATCCAACAATTGTTGTAATAAAAAAGGCTAAAGTATGTTTTTGGTCCCTTAACTTTGAAGAAAATCATGTTTTGGTCCCTTAACTTTGGAAAGTGTGTCTTTAGTCCCTTAACTTTGGACAAAATCATCTTTTGGTCCTTTAACTTTGAAAAATGTGTTTTTAGTCATTTTAAATTCAGTTAACGTGTGTTTTAATCCCTTAACTTTGCACAAAGTCATGTTTTAGTCCCTTAACTTTGCAAATTAACGGACCAAAAAATACTTTATCTTGTTTTGAAAGGACCAAAAACATCATTTTGTTTAAAGTTAAGGGACCAAAAACACATTTTTTAAAGTTAAGGGACCAAAAAATACACTTTCTCCAAAGTTAAGGGACCAAAAACACACTTTTCAAAGTTAAAAGACCAAAACATGACTTTCTCCAAAGTTATGGGACCAAAAACATACTTTAGCCATAAAAAAAAGAATCCAACAATTGTGCTCACATAATATAAATAAACATTTTAAAGTGCTATTTTTGAATTAATCAAATAAATAAGGAGCAAATGTAGGAATTCAATAATGAACAAACTGTTAGAATCGTTTTAAGAATTGTGAAGTGGAGCCCATAAAATGACAAATGACATAAGATTTTTAAAAATATTAATGGCTGGTTAACACCCAAAAAATTTATTTATGCTTGCTGCAATTCATATAATTGTTTGCCGCTAAATTTGTACTTTACACAAAACAAAATCAATGTTTCAATATCAAAATAACATACAAGCTCTTGAATGACTACTAGATACAAATAGCCTTTTCCCGATTTTTTAGAGATAGCCTTTTTCTTGAAACTATAGTTTCAAGAAAAAGTAGTACTGAAAATGATTTGAACAAATGAATTTTTATTATGACAGATTTTGTGGAAAAAACTCAAAAAGACCTTTGTAATGAAACCTAAAGGAAGGTCCTCATAACCACATCCAAATGATTTTTTCACAAGATTCATGTTACATTTGGATGATATCTAGAGTTTGATCCAAGTTTGGCACATGGGGTTTTCATGGGTTGAGTTTTTGGAAATTCAACAATTTATTTATCTGCTAACCTAGCTAGGATATGGTCCCTCAAACCGGCCATTTACACTGCAAGAAAAATGATCGCTAGTCGTGCAATACATATGTGTTTATAATATATAGGCATGTCGCGCCCAATGACATTTTCTCTTTCCAACCATAAATACACATAGATTGTTAATTTTGACCCAATAAACACAAGAACTTTCAAAAAACGATGAAGAGAGAGTTGAGTTGTACATAAACCATTGTGTGATGAGAGACCTAATTTCACACATTTGAATGAATTGGAGCCTCCCGAGAAATGAAATTGACGATAATTTTGTGCGTCAAACGTCATCAGCTTAGGAAAGTGCTTCATTTCCGTTTCTAAGCCTTCATTTTTCTTGATACCAAAATACAAAAAAGAATTTGGCAAGTATTAATTGCGCCATAAATGTTTTGAAATGAGGTCCATTACTTCATATATAAATACATGGAAATGCGCATTACTATAGCATAAATTCAGTGTACAGAACCTGAGTGACAACTTGCTTCCAATTATGTACATCTTTTCCACTATCCATTACTCATTCTTATCTCTTTCACCCGTGCTCATCTCGTGACATTATAAATTTGGAGTTCCAGCAAGAAGTAAAGCAGAAAGAAGGCTCAGCATTTTCACTACAGCAAGTTTGGTGTCCGTGAGGTAAGTGTTTTACTCTCTTTTATACATCGTTATTCAAACACAAAAATTTGTCCGTAGAACTAGCATGTATAATTTTCGAATTAAAGTTTAAATTCGTCCTACAAAAATTTGTTCAAAGCTATATTGTTCGTCGATTTTTTTTTTTTGGATTGAAACTTACACCCGTAACAATATTGTCTAATCAATCCCCTTTATAAAGTTAATGTTGACCTTTAAAATATTAACATGAACAATTAATGTTTTAGTGATGTCACCCGGATAAACTTACACCCGGATACTATTTTTTTAAAAAAAAAACTAATTAAATAAATGTCAAAAAAAAAATTCTTTGAAAAAATTTTTCTTTAAAAAGACTAACTTCCCATTATTATCAAATTCATTCCGCTTTGTTTGACTAATATTATTCGAACACTTTTAACTCTTTGATTCCACAATTCCATTAATTATAGTAATACTTTTTTTTTTCAATTATATGTTCACCGAATTTGAAACGATTCTTCCTTTATTCTTTTTGTCCCCTTTTGATTACTTATTAATTCTAGGCTAAAGTATGTTTTTGATCCCTTAACTTTAGAGAAAGTCATGCTTTGATCCCTT